>NW_019167937.1:90717-790706 GCF_002303985.1 Durio zibethinus | reverse complement strand
ATAAAGTTAGAAAAACTGCATCAATAATATCCAAAATATAACAATCATGCATGTCATAGAAAAAGATATGAGAATCTTTTTTAAAGATAAAAAGCCAAGTAAACAAAGGACAAAGGTACTTTTAAAAAGTTGAAAAATATCAAAGATAATATGAACAAGACACATGCAAAATCAAATTATTGCTATGCGCCAAAAATGAAATCAAATTATTGCTTATCGATTCTCATGTTGGGGTCCAAAATAATGAAAATTTTCATCATTGAAAAACCCATTATTATTGGCCAAATTTCTTTATCCACGTAAATCAGGGATATTTGGAAAATATTATGTTCGTTCATTAAAATGAAAATAATTTCTAATAAGTGGTGTGAGATATAGAAATATATACATGACCTTGAAAGGAAAAACAAAAAGGTCCATAAAAAGCAAATATATATAATATAATATTTATTCTGTTTCAAAATTATTCTTGTATTGATTTTTTTATCAAATTAACTGAATTTTGATCGTTATTTTTAATTAAATTAAAAAATTACAAAATTTTAAAATTTTTTAAAAATTTTAATTTAATATAATATATGAATAAATGAAGGTTAAAGTTGAATTGATTTGAAAAAAAAAATAATTATTTTGGGGCGGAGCGATCGAGTAATATATATATAACTAAGCAATGAAGTTTTAAAATGTGCATCGATAATGTGCAAAACATGCCACTCATGCGTGGAATAGTACAAGGATAAGGAATTCTTAAAGATAAAAAAGCTACAAAGTCCAAAGGTGCTCTTAAAAAGTTGAAAATTAAGTAGCAAAGAGATTACTAGCAAAATATTAATTAGGCAGTTTTAAAAGTGTCAAAATCTGGTTCGATATGAATTAACTCACTTCTTCTATCTGAATTCAAATTCAATGATTTGATTTGATTAAATCATCAACAATTTGACTTGGTTCCCGTTTGAATTAATTTAAATTTAATATAATTCAAATTCAAAAAAATTTATCTTTAAATTTAAAATTAATAATAAATATTTAAATATCATAAATAATGGTCAAACTATTATATTATGATAAAAATATAATTATTTTTCAATAATACCGGGTTACATCTTTTTGGGCCGAGTTAAACATAAATATTCATTTTTATGATGCATTCATCTCTGTTTAACCATAAACAAAAGTTTAAAAGAGCTAACCTAAAATTATTGTTTTAACCAATCAATTAAGTAATCAATACCAATAATACTTTTTTCTAACATTATCAAATTCTTTGGTTATAATTCTATGTTGAATCTTCTAAAAATTATCTAATTATTTATTCATTTTCAATTCATTATTAATAAGTATTTTAAATAAATACGATTATATGAAATATAAATATGAATTAATAATAATAAATTAGTAATTAATGTATGAAATATTAAATATTAAAAAACAATTAATAAAAATCATTAATAATTTTTTTATCATGAATAAAGTTAAATTATATTTAACTCATCATAATTTGATTTTATTAGCAAATTACTTTTAAATTTTTTAATTTTAGCATTTTAATCTTTATACAATTTTTTATATTTATTAAATTTTAAAAATTTACAAATGAACAATGGATAACCTAAATATTACATCAAATGATCCAAGATTCAAATCTTAAAAATCTTAAACAAAAATTATTCAAAATTGAAATGATCCAAATTTAATTAATTCAAATTTTAAATAATTCAAATTTAAATTAATTTGAATAGAATTGACTTAACCTAAAATACTTAAAACCCTTTTTCTTTAATGTGAATTCAATATGACCTTAAACTAAAAAGAACTAATTTTTTCTTGATCAGAATTTATTTAAGATCTATTTGGATAGACGGTGAGAGTAGTTCCGATGATAATGCAAATAGCATGGAGATGAGATTTGTTAATTTAGTAATAAAATTAAAATCAATTATAAGATATATGTTTGAATGTAAAAATAATGGTGATGATGAGATAAATTGTAGTAAAAAAAATGCTCATTAAAGTTATTAGACTAAAATTTTTATATAATAAAAAATTTAAATTATTTAATATTTATAAAATTAATAAATAATTAAAAAATTATTTTTATGATAAATAATAAAAAATCAATAATAAGAATATATCAAATAATACTTTTATTATATTAAATTAAAAAATTATTTCAAAAATCTTAAGTAAAAAAGAAAAGAAAATATAAAAAAGAAAAAAATTAAATTGTAGGATATTTTTTTGTATTTATAATAAGAATGAAGGAGCAAAAAAGAGAAAAAAAAAATAAAAGAAATGAATCTTCAATCAAGCACTGGACCAACAATGACCGGTATGAAATCGACATCAATCACGCTGCTCGATTAAAACCAAATGCAACGTTTTACACCGTACAGTGCGGTATAATGCTAACTTTGCATTTGGTTTTAATCGCTAGATTAATGTCAATTTCTCACTGGTTATTGTTGGTCCACTGTTTCACTAGAGATTCATTTCTTTTTATTTTCTCTTTTTTGCCTCTTAATTCTTTTTATAAATACCAAAATATCCTACAATTTAATTCTTTTCTTTTTTATTTTTTCTTTAGATTTTTTTATTTAAAATTTTTGAAATAATTTTTTAATTTAGTATAATAAAAATATTATTTGATATATTATTATTATTAATTTTAAAATTATATATAAATTTTATAAATATTAAATAATTTAAATTTTTTATTATATACAAATTTTAATGTAATACATTTAATGATCATTTTTATTATAATTTATCTAATTATTACTGTTATTTTTACATCTAAATATATATTTCACTACTAATTTTAATTTTATTGTTACAATAATAAATCTTATTTCTCTCATTATTTTTAATCTCATCAAAATTAATTTTATTACCCATTTAAACAAATTGTTAACACAAATATAAAATAATCCTATCCAAACGCGACTAAAGCCCCATTTGATGTAACTGTACCTCCAATAAGATGCAATTAGCATCCAAAAAATCAATAATTGTATCCAAATGCTATTTCAGTGAGGCACAATGTACCTAATCTATCGCACTATACCCATATTTTGCCGCTGGACCTTTAAGATCCAATGGATACTTTGTGTCTCCAACATAGCTGTAATTTTCAAATTTACCCCTGTTTTTACTTTTTTTTTTTCTTGAAATAGAGACCACTTAGTTTTTCTTTTGTTTTTTTTTTTATTATTCAAAAAATTCTAAATAACTAATCTTGAGATATAATGTAAGGATAAAATAATTTAACAATTTTTAATTATTTATTAATTTTATTAATATTAAATAATTAAATATTTTTATTACATACATATTTTAATATAATGCTTTAATGATCATTTTTTCATCTTAATATAATTTATCTCATTACCATTATTATTTTTATATTTAAACACACATTTTATTGCTGATTTTAATTTTATAACTGATTTTAATCTTATCACTATAATAATTAATCTCATATTTATTATTATTTTTAATTTTATCAAAATTAATTTTACCGTCTATCACATGGATCCTAAAATGTGTATTTGCTGCCTCACGGTATTCTGCTGAATTAGGGTATAAGAGAGCAAAATCAAATTATTGCTTATCTTATCGATTCTCATGCTCCACTGAGGGTTCATTTAGATCCTACTTGGGTTGACACCTTCAATGATGTTGGAATCTCATTTGGATCACTTTGACTATGGTGTGGTGAAACCATTTTCACTATGCTGCTGTCTTAATTTTTCATTGGAGCTCAAAAGTCCGGCGAAGATTTTGAATCGTCAACTGCAACTTCTATTTCCATTATATCCACGCTTTCTCTTTTTTTTTTTTTTTTTTTTTTTTTTTTTAATTTTTTCCCTCATAACAATAGTGTAGAGACAAAAATGCTTGTACCACATCATTTTTTTTTATTTAAATTTTTTAAATAATTTCTTTAATTTAATATAATAAAGAATTTTTTTATAATTATAGGATAAATTAATTAATAAAAAACTAGAAATTAAATAAATATGTAAAATAAATAAATAGTTTTAAGGATTTTCAATTACTTATTAACTTAAAAAATATTAAATAATTTAAATTTTTATTATATAAAAAATTTAATATAATATATTTAATAATTAATTTTTTATCATTATTATTATATTTATATCTAAATGCATATATTTTTTATTAATTTTAATTTCTTTACTATAATACTTAATCTTATTATTATAATAATTAAATTCATCGTTACGCTATTTTTAATTTGATGAAAATTAATCTCAACTACCCTAAATATGAAACAAGAGCTGAAAAATCAAATTATTACTTACCGATTCTCGTGCTTAGATCCAATTGGGGCATTCCTGGTCAGTGAAAAAGAAAAACTTTTGCCTTCGTTTAAAAGAGAAAAGGGGTTGCTCCCTTTTCTACTATTATGGGTCAAATTCCTTTGTCCACGTACGCCAGCGAAATTTGGGAAATATCATATTAGTTCATGCAAATGAAAATAATGTCTAATAAGTGGTGTGAGATATAATTTTATTGAGCTTAAGCAAATTTAACGTCATCCGTCGATTGGTAATAGCCTGTATCGCATAAAGATAAAAAGAAAGTTATCTCATTCATGGTCAAAGCAGTGGCGGATTTAAGGTTTAATTTTGAGAAGATCGAAATAATATTTTATAATAATAAATATTTTTATTTGTTTAATATAAAAGATTTATTAAACAATAAAATATATTTTAATTTAATATAAAATAAAAATTTTAATTATAAGTACGTTAATATATGAATATATATAATAAAATAAATATATAAAACAGATGATTTTATGATATTTAATTATAAATCACTAGCAATATTTGTAATAAAAATAAAATTATTGTTTTTATCTTATTAACATATTATCTTATCATATTTAATATTTTAAGTATTAAAGTAAAAAAATCATAAAAAATTATATTTTATAAATAAAAAATAGATTTTAGAATAATAAAGTAGGGATTCTAATACTATAAGTTAAAACCTTCTAATATTTTACATGATATTTTTAAATTATAAAAAATTAGAAGGTACTTCAACTAATTATGTTAATTATTTTGATAAGTGTAGACACCAATTTCTATCCAGATTAATAATTATATATTTCAAATTAATTCAATTTTTAGATTTATTTTCAATTTTTATCATATCAATTTAATATTATTATAATAAAACAAAAAAATAAAATACTAAAATAATAATAATAATAATAATAATAATAATAATAACATAAACAAAAACAAAAACAAAAAAAAAAAGATTGGGATGGCAGTGGTGTCTTACACAGCACCACTGGCCACCTACCCCACTAACTCTGACCATACCCTGCAAACCCTGTTCATTGTTGAACCACCATTGTTAACACCCAATTCCACGTCAAAAGTGTCATGCCCTGTCAATCCCACATCTCTACAAAACCAAACCTCTCCCAAGCATCTATCCCTCTCACTGAGCACCCATCTAGCTGCTACCAAAATCCCTTTATAGAGAAGAACCCCAGGCACCAGTCGCCCAAGCCCCAGAGTTTTTGCTTATGTCAAAACACTAAAAAAAAAAAAATCTCAGTTTCCATACCTCGAAACCCAAGCTTTCTTAGACCCAGAAACCTAAGGACCATACATAAAACTTTTACCCATTAGAAAGTAAAAAAAAAAAAACACAAAAAAAGAAAAACAAAAAACACAGTCATCTCCGTAAGGAAAAACCTCAGTGCCAAAACACTCTTGTGACAAAAAAAAAAGATATTATCTGTTTAGGTTTTTAAAAAATAGAATAAAAAAAGAAGAATACCAAAACTTTAAGCCCCAATCTACACCGATCGAGGTTATTTCCTGGGAAAAAAAATCAAATCTAGAAAAATCACGTTGAGGTGAACGTTTGAAAGGTTTTTTTGTGTTTTTTGATCACCGATGGTGGTTGGCATGACGGCACAAACACCGACGATCGAACACCGGTAGAACCCCTGGAGCTCTCTCTAGAGCTCTAAAAGTTTATTTTTATAGAAAGGATAAAATGAGCTGAATTTTTTTTTTTGTTTTATATAGAAAGCTAAAGCCCAAAACAATGTCGTTTTAGGCCAAGAAAGATCTGTGTATAGACCCAAATTCGACCCGGGATCCGCACAACTCGATCCAGCGACTCATTTCAGCCAGCCTTGAATTGGTCCAGATGAACCGCCAATGAATCGGTTCAAATAGGTTTGAATCGTTGAACTGATCAAACTGGCAATGACCGAACCATTGACCTATCTAGTTCAATTTTTTTTTTTATTTTTTTATATATTATTATTTTTGTTATTTTAAGCTTTATTATTAATATTTATGCATGATAAAATTTTAAATTTCTTAGAATAAATATTTGATTGTTTTTAATAATAATAAAAATGGAAACAATATAAAAAAATAATAATAAAAAATAAGTAATGGTATATATGGTTATTTTTTTTAATAAAACCTTACAGAATAATAAATAGTAATAAATACATAAAATGTTTATAAAATGAATTAATAATAAGAAAATATTTTCTGCCTAGATGTTGGAGGGAATATAATCGTATTTTAAATAATGATAATTCTACCTAGATGTTGAAGACTTATTATTATTAAAAAAAATACTAAATAAATTAATAATATTATTAATAATAAATTTTCATAAAATTTTTTTTTTAAAATTAATTTTCAAAAATTATAAAAATCAAACTTGCTCCGAAAGTCCATCTACATGTTGAAGAATTTTATAGATGTTCACTTTTTTAAAAAAATTCAAAAAATTAAAACCAAAACCCAAAATTTCAAAAACTTAAAATCTAATACCTTAAAAATCCAAAACTTAAAACTTTATTTCTTAAAATTCAAAATCCCAAATCTTAAAATTCTAAAAACTTTAAATTTGGTGCACAATCTTAAATCATCACCTGAAAGTCACCAAATCTTAAAACCTCAATTAAATCTATACTCAAAACTATTTCAAAACTCTAAGGATACGTGTAAAAATATCAAGTGGAGTAATTTATTCTCGAATGCCGTCTAGATGATGGGCTATTCAGAAAACTTTATTCCGTTAAGTTTTTCAGGCATGTCTTTAATTCACTTTAACAATGGAGTTAATAACTAATTAATAATAAAAAAAGTATAGTAATAAAATGGGATCTTAAATATGAATAGTCGCATTTAAGCTCCGCCTAGATATTGGAGAGTCAAGGTGGTTTCATTATATTTAAGAATCCAATTTCAAATTTGCATTTCATCACTTTACATAACACCTATTAGCTTAAATGCATTTATTTGTTATTGTTTGCACTCATTCTAGATATTTGTTTGCTACTTGATAGTATCATCATTTATTTTTTTGCACAAAATATTTTTTACTTACTTTAAAAATGTGAGGTTATAAAATAAAATAAAATAAAAATAACATCCCGAGGGGAACATTTCTTGATACTTTGCCTGGATATTAGAGAGTTATCAATAATTATCCTGCCCAATGAATGTCATTTTTATTTTCAAGGGATATCATGATAAATATCAGTTAAAAGCATTATCTTTAAAGTTCTGCCTATATGTTGAGAAATTTTAAAATAATTCTTTAACTTAAATATTTCTTCGATACTCTTAAATAAAGAATTTTGATTAAATTAATTTTTTTTAAATAATAAAAAGGGATTATTATTAAGTTTCAAATTGAGACCATTTCATCCAACATTGAAAATAACATATGATTAAATGGTATCAATTTATGAGCACGGTAGGGGTGCTAATCTTTTCCCATATGTAACGGACTCTCGGACCCAACCTGATTTTCGTAGACTGAAATTTTTTTTTTGATAAACTTTAAACCCACTTTACAGTTTTATTAAAAAGATAAATTTTTTTGTGGTCAATCACACCCTAAAAAAAGATTGGTGCTACCTTTTTCTTGATTTTTAAAATTCTTTATGTCTGGCGGTCCCAAAACCGTTATGACACAAGTAATAATTTTTTTTAAAGAAAATGTAGATATAGAAAAAAGCTTGATTGAAAAAAAAATCATAACTAGATATTTATCAATTTGATTTTAATTATCATAATATTTATATATATATATATATTAAACTAAATCCATATGTTTCTAAAAATATAATGATGATAAACTTATATTTTTCATATTAAAAATTATTTATAGTAAATAAATCTAAATTAAAAAATTGTAACGTTTAAATACAGATAATTTTTGTTAATATATATTCAATATATATAATAAAGAATAACATATACGAACATAGTAAATTTAAGTTTGAAGAGTCTTAACTAATTTATTTATAAAAAATTTTAAAATTATTAAAAAGTAACATACGAATAAAAATATTTTCAAAATTTTTGAAAAACCATGAACCCTAAGCTTTTATATAGATCTGTCAATGGGCCAAAGTTTAAAATTTCCGTTAATGGGATTTGAAGGTGATCACATATTTATTATAATATGTTAAAAAAATAATTTATATAAAAATCATAAAATATGATGTAATATTTTAATATTATTTATAAAAGTTAAAAACTATCATTTATAATATTATTGCAAAGAAAGCTGTAGGATCAAATGGAGTTTCGATTGAAATTTGGAAATACTTAGGTTAAATAAGGATAAGATAATTGACGAATCTTTTTAATAAAATTTAATGCACTGAAAAGAAGTTAGAAAAATAGAAAAAGAGTACTCTAAAACCTTTATACAAAATTAAAGATGATATACAAAATTATTCAAACTATCGAAGAATAAAACTTATAAGTCACATTATAAAACTTTGAAAGAGAGTAATTGAATGTAGGTTGGAACATGAGTTTATTATTTTCGAAAATCAATTTGGGTTTATATTAAGACGCTCTATAATGAAGGCAATTCACCTATTGAGGCTTCTATTGGAGGCTTTTCAGGTGAAAAAAAAAATCTATATTGGTATTTATTGACTTAGAGAAAGCATATGATAGAGTATCTCGAGAGGTGTTTTAGTAAGCTTTAATAAATAAAGGAGTTTCTTTAAAGTACATTAACATAGTTAAAGATATGTACGAATGAGTTATAACGAATATGAGAACGTTTGGGGGCATGATTGATAACTATCTCATTACCTTGGGATTGCATTAAGGCTTAGCACAAAATCCATTTCTTTTTGCATTAGTTATGGATAAGTTCACTGGAAATATCGAAGACAAGGTGCTATGGTGTATGTTATTTGTCGATGATATAATTTTAGTTGCTAAAATTAGTGATGATCTTAATAAGAAATTGAAATTATGGAGGCATACATTAGAATATCGAGACTTTAAAATTGAGAGGATCTAAAACTGAATATATGGAATGTAAGTTTAGTAATCATAAGAAAATGAGTGGTAATATGATTAAGTTGAATGGTGAGATGGTACTAAAAAATAGTCATTTTTTATATTTGGGATTACTTATTTAGAGCTATGCTAAGATAGAAAGGGAAGTAAATCACAGGATCTAAGCAAAATGGGTTAGGTTACCAAATATATCATGTGTGTTGTGTGATCGTGACATACCTTTAAAGTTAAAGGTAAAACTGTATAAAATAATTATAAGGTCTACATTGTTACATGGAATTGAGTGTTGGGTCATTTAGAAACAACATAAGAAAAAAATGAGCATAGTTGATATGAGGATGCTTATAAAGATGTGTGGTAAGACTAAAAGAGACAAAATAAGAAATGAATAAATTTGAGAAAAATTAGGAATAGTATGAATTGAAGAAAAGATGAGAGAAGACCATTTGAGATAGTTTGGATATATGAAACATATGTCTATCTATGCACTGGTTAAGAGAAATAAAGTTCTAGATTTAGGAGAAACCAAAATTTTTAAAAGTAGATCATGAAAGACGTAAATGCAAATAATAAGTAAAGATATGAGGGTTAAAAAAATAGATAAAAAGATTATTGTTGATAGAAATGAATTGTACAAGAAAATTCAAAACTATGACCTAGCATGATTTTTTTTTTTTTTTGCCTTTTATTTAGTCAACCTTAAAGTTGTGGGATATAAAGTTTAGTTTGTTGTTGTTATATAAAATTTTAAAACTCCAACTTATAATTTTTTGATAAAATTATAAACAAGTTATAATCATAATAAAGTATTATATCTATGTAAAAAATCATTGAGTAATTAAACAAATAAATCAATTAATAAACTAGAATATAATTAAGAAAATTTAACATAAAATTAAACCAAACATGCGGTAAAACTTAATCTAAATGGCAAGAACCTAAAAAATATAATGCCTCCTCCTTTACACTCATTGGCAAAACCCCAACTTATAATTAAGACAACTTAAAGATGAAATTATCCATCTCAAAGTATTGAAAACCTACTCTGTTTTACACTTTATCTTTCAAGCGGCAGAAAGATAAAAATAAATTGCTCTTTCTCTCTCGACCGAGCTGAAAAAATGGCTAATGGGATAGAAAACGAGGAGGTAGTTATAGTAAAGCCTCAAACAGACAAGAGAAAGTACAGGAGGATCGTCCTAGGAAACTCCCTCCAAGTTCTCCTGGTCAGCGATCCCGACACCGACAAGGCAAGCCAATCCCATGCCACGGCCCTTTCTTACTACTTTTCTGTTCTATCAAAATTTTATTAATCTATCCCCGAAATTCTGATTTTCACTTTTCATGTTTCAGTCTGCTGCATGTATGCTTGTTAGCGTGGGCAACTTCTCCGATCCAGATGGCCTCGAGGGCCTTGCCTCTTTTCTTTGTACGTACATATCTATATCCTTCATTTTTCTTCTAATAAGAACTGAGTTTCTGTATAGATTTTTTTTATCCATGATTTTCTAGTTTTATAACGGGAGTTAGTCATCTTCTATCCTATAAATTTTACTCTCCTGCCTTTAAATTCGAATAGAATTTCAATTGGAATTTCAAGTTTTAACAATTAGGTGCCTTCTTATGCTGAAATAATTATGAAGCTTTTGTCCTTTATCACGCACGTGTTATGTTTCTACTGCTAAAGGGTAGGGAGTGTTGTGACTTGTGATCCTTCTACTGATCTCTTGAATAAACAAGTCTTTGGGTTTGAAGTGTAAGATAATTTAAAATGTCGTGTATCTTATATTGGATAGAAAGATTTAATTATTGATGAATAAATTAATTTTTGTATTAATTTTATTCATATTTTAAATAATTATATTTGAACAAAAATAATTATTATATGATAAATGGTTATAATTATTTGAATATAAATATATTATTATTTTATAAAAGTTATGATTATACAAAAAGTCATAAACATTTGAATAAAAATTTATGTCTGTGTATTCATTACAAATAAATATTTTAGTATAACTATTTTCACTACTTCTAATTGGAAAGTTTGAGATTTTATTGTATCTTATAAATATAATTGCCTTTAAGAAATTATTTTTCACGTCTCAAAGTCAAAATTTTTTTCTATTATTTCTTTTCTCATTTATTTTTTTTCTAACAACTTAAAGACAATTATGAAATTTATATTTTACATGAAGAAAATGCAAGAAAAAGAAACTGACAAAGTTGGCAAAATCAATTTTGAAACAAGCATGGAAAGTTTCAATTATTTAAATAGTTTTTTTGTGAAATAAAATACAAGATAAGTTTATTGTTATTATCTTTCTAGTTTTTATATTCTACTAAAAAAATTGATAATTAATAATTCATAAGAGACCTTAAGTCTCATTGAATTTTATTTTTTTATTGACTTTTTTTTACTCTTTTGATTCTAAATTAAATTATTTAATTTATGATTTATAATTTTATAGTATGTTATATATGAATTTTCTTGATCATGGCACTGAATGGTCATGAGCAATAAAATAGATACGGAGGGCTTGCTAGCTTTGGATATAAATCTTTTATAGCCTTGTTATATTTTGGTGAGGCCATGATTATCAAATCAAAATGACAAAATTCTTGAGAATTATTTTAAAGCATAAAAGAAATTATAAATTTATAAATCTTTTTGAAGAAAAAAAGCAAGTATATATGTTTTTTTCATAAAATTATATTTTATGGTCTATATTCCATGATTGCATTTATTGACAAGAGAATAATGTAAGACTCATATTATTTGATTTATATAATATTATTTCGACAAGAACTAAACATATTATTTAAGATAACTTCAATTCAATTGAAGAGGAGTTATATATTTCTTTGTAACTAATTAAAATGCTTTTTATTTGTTAGGTAAAAAATGTTATGTATTTTATAATTTGGATGCCAAATTTATAGTACCGTGTGGTTATACATGAAATTCTAACTATTTCTAATGACATGAACCATGGTGGATATGGCTTTAATGTTCATGACTAAATAATTTTTTAGTATCTAAGAGTCGGAATGAAAGTCTTAAAAGGAGACTATAAAAAGCATAAGCTCACTAGTTTTGAAGATGATTATATTTGGTATCATACTTATTGATGCATACTTTCATATTAAGTTCAAATAAAAGTTTTGAAACTTTTATAAAAAGAAAAAATTAAGTTATAGAATATTTACTAATTATCTTTCACTAAGGGTGGATTTGAAGGCCTTCTACTTAAACCAAAACAACCATCAAATAGTGAAAAGATAAATAAAATGGTAACTTGATTAAGTATATATGATATCTTAATAATTTAATGGGACATTCTTTAATAAAAAAATGCAAATTTGAACATGGTGGGGATGATAAGAATCAAAAGAAATAAAATTGTCACCATAGTATTGTAAGATTTTAATATAATTTTATGAGCAAATTATACAAGCTAATAAGTTTAGTTCAACTTATTAAAATAAAATTATAAAAGGTTTTTAAATATCTTAAAAGGACTAAAATGGTTTGATTTATTTATTAAGTTTATCCAATTGTACTAAAAGAATAATTGTATTAAAATAGATAAAATTGTAGAAATAGAATGTTTGAAATTTTATATTAATAAGTATAGAGTTGTGGTCACAACCAATACCATATATTTCTTAAAATGACAAAAACAAGGCAATAATGTCTAGAGCATATAAATGATATGCAAAATGAAAAGTTTGAATATATTAGCCTGGAGTAATTATATTAGAGATTCAATCTTAAGTAAGGGTAATTATCATAAAAGAAAATTGAATTATAAGATATTTTATTAGTAATACTATAAGTAGAATAGATTTAAACCATTACTATTAAACATTAATAATGGGAACCCAATTTTGAATTAGTAACCTCTAATTACAAAGTTTAATAAGTAAAATCAAGTTATTTTATGTCTGTTAAGCACTAATATAATCTATTCAAATTTTAGAAATTGGTGTAAGCTATTGCATAGAGAAGATGAGTTTTTTATACTCTTAATGGAGTTTATTATTTAAATATCTAAAGCAAAAAAGACATAATGAAAACTCTACATATATAAACAAAGAAGTGATGTTACTTCAATAAGAAAAATTGGGATCTCTCTTGTAAATGTTTATGAATAAGATAAGCACATAGTTATAATAGTGTTAAAGCGGTTATAAACTTCTGACAAATGATTAAATAACTATTATGCGTATTATATCTTCATTTTTAACATTAAGAGTTGAGGTTTAATCTAAAGATACCATCAACTTCATTAGAATTCTAAGATATATACGCTAATTGACGCTGTAAATCAAGATATGCTTTCTTATATTCATAATATTTATTTATATGAAAGATTAAAGATTAAGCACCAACATTTCAAACTAGTAAGAGATTATTGATAGTTTAGAATGTGGTGCATCTCACATTGGATAGAAAGATTTAATTATTGATGAATAAAATTAATTTTTGTATAAATTTATTCATATTATAAAAATTATATTTGAACAGAAACAATTATTATATGACAAATGGTCATAATTAATTGAATATAAATATATTATTATTCATAAAAGTCATGATTATACAAAAGGTCATAACTATTTGAATATAAGTTTATGTTTGTTCATCATTATAAATAGATTTTTCAGTATAACTACTTTAACTATTTTTAATTAAAAAGTTTGATACTTTATTGTATCTTGTTAACATAAGTGCCTTTAAGAAAGAATTCTCCATGTCTTAAAGCCAATTTTTTTATTATTTTTCTTCTCTTATTTATTTTTTCTAACATGAGGTCTAGTCCCATAATAAGTGATAACTTAAAAAAGGTGAGCATAAGTTTAGGCGAATCAAAAAAACTAATTGAAATGTATTTCATTTGGTTTATAAGGGGGATTAATTTGATTCCGAATTTCATTCAATTAAACTAAGTGAATTGTTTGGTTGTTTGTTTGAGTTTTGTATTTTTAAAATTGATAATGAAATTAGACTGTAAACAAATAAATATAAATGAATTTCGTTCTATTTATGATCTGTTTATTTAATTAATGAACCATGAAATTTTATTCGTGATTGTTTGTTAAGTTTAATAAATGAATATGAACTAGACATGTTTATATGTTCACGAATTATTTATCAAACGCTTTGTTATTTACATTTAAACAAATCAAACATGAACAAAATTTGTTACATTTTTATCTATTTGTTTAATTAATTAATCATGAAATATTATTTATGATCTTATGTTAAACTTAATAAAAAAATAAAAACCAAACCCGAGCTGTTCATCATTCTATTCGTTTACACCTTTAAATAGAATTGATTGAATTAACTCATATTAATTGTAATACTTCATATATTTTAAAATTTTTTTTCATATAAATATATGATAAATATATTATTTTTATTTATAATTTTAAAGCAAATGGCAAATATGTACATACCCTCCTAATTTCCTGATTAACACAGCGCTAAACCCATAACATATCTTGATCTTTTTTTTTTTTATTGTTTCATTATTCATTCATAAATACATTGATGCACTTGAAAACTTGTTGTTGAAAATTGTTGATTGGGTTTGAATTTTGAGTTATCAGGAAATTGTTGAAAACTATTAGAAAATTATTCAAACCATGAAACCGGTCAAACCTATCAACTTAGTTCGGTTTTGGTTATTGTCAGTTCCTAATTCAAGTTCGGTTGTTTTCAGTTTGTTAATTCGGATGTTTGAATTTTTAAAATTGAATCAGTTGGATGCTCTCCTTTAGTAAAAGAGCTTACGTGATGTGAACCCTTAGTGAGAGATAATAGTATCGAGATATGCTTGGATGGCGCTACACGATTAGGTGGAAGAGAATGTGATGGATCCCTCATCGTTAAAAAGATGAGATGGATCTTGAGCTTATAAGTAAACGCTTACCATCCCAAGGAGGTTTTGCGTTTTGGGTAGGAAATTTGAATCAATAACGCTTAACAAATAAAAATTTGGTACTTTCTTGTATTTTTAATCCTTAAAATACCCTTAAAAACCTTATAAAAAGACATTAATAATTATCTATGCCCTTAGGATTCACATTTACTTTATAAATTATAGATTGTATAATAATAATAAATAAATAAATAAATAAGTTACGAAAAGCACGGCCTACTTTTTTACATACGAGAAGTTCTATTTAAGGTGAAGGGGATTCAAATATTAGACTCTAATACTGCTAAATAGAGACAACAACACAAGATCAAACCTAAGTTTTGCAAAACATGATTTAATCATAAATTTATCTGTAGATAATAATAAATATAATAAATTTATATTGTGTTTGATATATATGATTATGATATAATACGATAAAATAATATTATAAATAAGATTGTATTAAATAATATTATCTAATTTTATGTTGAATATATATAAAGATTATGATAAAATAATTTATTTATTAATTAAAATTATTTTTTTTAAATTCATATAATTTAAATTATTGATTTAATTTTTAAAAATATAATAAAATATCATGTGTTGTTTTGTAGTGCGCGTGCTGCATAATGCTAGTGAAAAATATCCTGCAGAAGGTAGCTTCATCAAGTACGTTAGCGAGGTATTATTCGTCTTAAATGTACAATGTTCCTCACTTGTTGGTTATCTTAATAAAAATAAAAATACAGACTTGGTAAATAATTTTCATTTGATTATGTTCTTGCTCTCTATCATAAAGTTAAAAAAGAAAAAGTATTAAACTTACTAAAGGTTTAAACAAATGGGAAATAAAATGAAAATCTAAGAACATGACTATTTAATTATTTTATGTTAATGGTAAAAAATTCCAACTCGTACAATAAAATTGAAATAGATTAATTTAAAATACTTTTGGTAGATTTAAACTTAGTGTATTTTTTCTACTATTTAGCATGGAGGGCACCGAAATGGCTCTATGAATTGTGATTGGACCAGCTATTATTTTGACATCAACAATGACAGTTTTGAAGAAGCTTTGGAACGGCATGTGTTGTATTTTTTTTTCCAGTTTTCATGGATGTTATTTTCATTAAATGTTCATTTATTACACTATTGAGCTTTTTCTTTTTGGTACAATATTATTCAGGTTTTCCCAGTTCTTAATCAAACCATTAATGCCATCTGAAGCTACCGTGAGGGCAATTAAAACTATTGAGTCCGGTGAGCTCGTTTGCACTTCGTTTTTGGTTCAATACAATGCTTTCTAGCTAGTATTTTTGGAACATAACGCATCTCTCTCTCTCTCTTTCCAGCATTCCAAAAAAACTTACTGTCTGACGGGCGGAGAGCGTACCAGGTATTAGTTTTACTTTGTTCTTGAATCATTTGTTGCCACCAATTAATGAATTAATGCCGAATGTCAATATACTAATTCAAAATTAGTGCTACACTGAATTTTTTTTGTTGGTTTATTGCGTTTCTGATTCCGTGTCTAGATTTGTTAAAGTTGGTGATAAAATAAATTTATATTGGTTAAATTTGTAATGTTTTGAAATTTTAAATATAATAAAAATCTCTCTTTAATAACAACTGCTTATAAGTTGAATATCCAAAAATTCAATTGGGTTTGGCCGTAAGTTTTTATACCTAAATCAAGTTTACTCCGTTTTAATTAAATTGTTTTATTAGTAAATAATATATTTTAATTTAATTTTAAAATACGTTTTAAAATATTAAATAATATTTTATTATTTTAATAATAAAATGATAATAAAAATGGATTGGTCAAGTCCCACTGGAACTTGACTTCTCAGAAGGAAGACCAAGTAGGCTTGACTTTACCAATGGGCACCTTTGCTGTATAATTTTTTACATAATTTATCCAATAAATTATATCAATTTATCCGTTTTAATTCTTAATTTGATTTAGTTTTCATATAACCAGTTTTCTTTAAAAACACTACTTGTATTTACTTTATTTATGAAAACTATAATTACATGATTGAATTATTTCCTTAAAATGAACACTAACATATTAAAAGTTTACGGTTGTTATGTGAACATGTATCTTTTTAATTTTTGAGAAGACAAAAAGAGATGCTGAACCAAATAAATTAAAAATTTACATATAAAAGAGGCAAAATAAATTTATCTTTAAAATTTAAAATTTGATATTTAACTATCATAAACATTATTCATGTATATTATTTTCGTTAGTATTGGGTAAACACTTTTAATGTGAGAATTAGAGGTGTCTATGTATTGAGTCAAGTAAACCTATCTATATACTAATTAAGAGAAATGAGTTTTTGGATTTGAGAGAAACCACGAAAGATATAGATGTAAATAATAAGGATATAAGATTAAAAAAATAGATAAAAATGTAGTTTTTTCTATAAAAATGAGTAGTGCAAAAAATTTGAAATTATGACCTAACATTATTCTTTTTGGCCTTTCAAACAATTCTAGAATTATGAGATATAAAACTTAATTTATTGTTATTGTTGTATGCATTGGGTTGAGTCATTTGCTCCTCTAAATGCAAAGATTGTGCTTAGGTTTGGTCCACCCGAGCCCAACCTTTTAGGCCTAGTACTATTTAAAAATATTAAAATAATAAAAAAATGTTTATATTACTATTTTAGTATTTTTTTAAAATTAAAATAAAATAAAAATATTTTTTATTAATTAAATAATGACTCAGACCTTACAAGATATGGGCTTGAAAATTGTTATCAAGACTGAACCGTGTCGGGCTCGTGAGCTAACGGGCCGCTAGACCTATGGACAAGTCCAGTGAGAATCATGTGATCTACATCTCCCTAATACCTTCTTCTCTTTTATGCAATTTCTCCACTTCTAATGCATCCAAAATAGAGTACCAATGAAGTACAAAAGCTAATAAAGTGATTTAGCCGCAAATTTTGCTTCATAGTATCATGCAATAAATTACAATGAAGTTCTAACACCATAACAAAACACTCAAAAAAGGAAAAGAAACTTTTCACAAGATTAACAAGCAGAAGAATTCATAAGTGAGCGTGGATTTTAAAAAGGGAAAGTTACTCAATTTAGGTAGAAAGTTTGTGTCTTGAGATTTATGTGATCAAAGATTAGGTTTTAAAAGAGAAAATTGTTGTTTTCCGGTGCGTGTAAGAACCGAATTAAGGAACAGAGAAATAGTTTTAAAGCATATATTGCAAATGCCACTTTCTTCTATACTATATTTAGATTGAAGGAGGAGAGGGAAAGGAAAAGAAAATTGGGAAAAATGTGAAACCTTTCCCTTATTTGGATATTATTTAAATTAAAATAAAGGAGGAAATTGCGTACCCTTCATTTTTCCCCAAATTCTTCAATTTTCAATTATCCCAAATTGGATGAAAAGATAAGGAAAAAAAAGGGTGAAAATTTTTTAAATGTACCTTTATTTTCTTAATTAATTTTAACTATCTAAACAAAAAGTATATATATATATATATATCTTTTCCTCTAAAAAACTTTATTTTCTTTTTTTTTTTTTACTAATGACTTTCCAAACATAGTGTTAGACTCATTTTTCTGTATTAAGGAGGCCAAGGCCTTAGAAAAATTGGAAAAAAGGAATTTAAAGTGTTGGGGATTAAATCTTAATAGGCTTATTTTGCCCCATCAATAACGGTATATCAAGTGGTAAATCGAATAGTACTGTAAGATTTAATAAAATCTATGTTTGACAGTAATTTGCATTAATAAAATCAAAACCACTAAACACTTCTGATGTTGAGAAACAAAAATATCTTTCTTATATGAGGTTTTCTGTAATAAAAAATTGCATAAGTGACTTCCACTATTTAAAATATTAAAAAAAAAAAAGAAAAGAAAAGAGAGGGTTGTATTGGAGCTAATTTGATGTATTTTGCAATGATCTCCATCTTACATATTTATAGAGATCTTTCTCAGGAGATATATCTGTTCAAAGTGGTGGTAATTAACCAACCACTTTGCTTTTTTTTTTTTTTTTAAACTTATTGAGGACACATCTTTTAAACCTCCATAGATGTCATAAGATGTCCTTTTAAAAATGTTTAAATGCTTTTAAAGCAAAACTAGTGGTTGTATGCTTTGAAGTGGAAATTTCTCCTTTCTTTTATTCTATTTTTAAAATATTCCAACACAAAAGTAAGAAACTCATGTCATTGCATTATCTGTGAATTGAAAGTTCTTTCGCTTTATTTAAAAAAATATTCCAACACAAGGATGAGAAACCCATGTCATTATATTATCTGTGAAACTTCTTTCACTTTATTTGAAAAATATTTCAACACAAAAGTGAGAAACCCTTGTCATTGCATTATCTATGAAACTATATTAGTGAATCATATAGCATATATCATATATCATATCATATATAATATTATATTATAGCATACAAGCTTACCTGATAAATTTTGTTTACATGTAATTTTATGCAGACAATTTATATTATTGACACATATGATAGTTCTTTAATTGTAGTTAATTACTAAATAACCTTATTATTTAAATTTAAAAGATATTTCAAATCTTAAAAAATCATTTTTATCCAAAATTTTTATGTTAAATAATTTATAATCTTTATCTTCATTTAAATGAAATAAGATTATTGGGATCATTCCAATGAAAAAAATAAAAATAAAATCTCATTTAAAATTAACTTGAGTATTTTTTATATAAAACATGTATATATTATTTATCTTGCATTTAA
Organism: Durio zibethinus; assembly: GCF_002303985.1. The sequence continues at coordinate 770,652 of NW_019167937.1, read as the reverse complement.
ACAAATAAGTACATTGTAAACAATTTTGAAGTTTTCGACTTCATTTATTTATTTATTTATTGTTATTATTATATGTTATGTAAAGTATGGATATATTTAAGTATTGCATTTTTATTATTATATTTGTAATATATGTTTTCAATTTTTTATTTTAAATTAATTGATTTTTGTATAATAGTCAATAAAACTAAATGCATGCATGAAAGATGTGTATTGTTATAATTTCATCATGTACAGTAAATATATAACCAACTTTCACTTAAATTATTTTTTAGTGTATAAATTAAGTGTTACAAAATAAAAAAAAGAGACTTTCTTTAATAAGTTAAATTAGATCATAGCTCAATAATAACATATAATAGTTATAGTTATTTTTTATTTGCATTAGAATAATAATCTTTTAATGTTTTCATATGTCCTATGATACATAAAATTCTTTCAAAAAATAATTACTACTAAAATAGATGAAAAAATATTTTGTATATAGATGGTGAATTTAAACTTTGGTGTGCGGTTAGATTCATATTACATAGATAAGAAGATAATAATATATGACAAAACATTCATTAACCAAGTAATTAATTTTTAATTAAAATATTGATAAATTTAAAACCAAATTAAAGTATTGATTTTTTTACTATAAATATACAAAAATAAATAATTAAAACAAAAATATTCTCCCTAAATTTAAAATCACATATATCTCTTCTTTTTTTTTTTTAATTTTTAAATACTTTATTATTAGTTTCTTTTTAAACTCAAAAAACACATATCACTTTAAGTCTATTAATAATTAATAATATGTGCTACATTATTTTTTTTAGTATTTAATTTTTCTTTAAGATTTATATTGCTTTCGTAATTTTATTGTTTATTTTATTTAGATGATTTCTTCTTTTGACATTATTTTTATTCAATTTTTTTATTTGTCACACGTTTCTTGAATTTTTTTTTAGTATTTTGATCAAAATCATAATTTAGTAAAAGTATTCAAAACACTTCTTTTATTATTTAATTGATCATTCAATATTTATGTTGTCCTAAAAGACCAATATTATATTTATATTCAATTCTTTTTACTTTTTTATCCATTTCTAATATCTCTTATTTTTCACATTTATTTTCCACATTTTGATCAAGATAATAACAGTAAAGTTTAATTTTCATATGATATGTTAATTGAATATATATTTATATTTTATATTTATCATAAAATTTTAAACTTAGATATAATTGTAAGAAAATATAAATTTTACAGTGTAAACACATATTTAAATAAATAAAATAATCCATGTATTGCATGGGTCACAAACTAATTGAAATATATTTTGACATTTGGAGTGATGGGGAAAATGGGTTTAGATAAGGAATTGAGACATATTGAAAGAGGAAAACAAAAGAAAAAGGATAAAAAAAAAAAAAATACACGGTTAGTGTTGGACTTTGTTGGATAATGACTAATAACTAGACAAGAGTGTAGGAGATTGATGAAAAAAAATGATTTCAAGGCATAAGGAAAAAAAGGCACCAGTTGAACAAAATGAAAAATGAGTTAACGGTGTTAGTATTAAACTAATAGAAAAAAAATGCATAAAGCAATTATGTATTAAATTTAAACTATTTGAAGTAAATGTCTGCTCAAACCATAGAATATTTTTTTTAATTTATCATATAAGAAAACCCACTATAACTCATATATTTTTCCTTGAATTGCATTTCAACTTAAAGGTGGACATTTAATTTAAAATAGAAGGTGATGCCAATATAAAGAGTGACTTGGACCAAAAAGGACTCTAATCAACGCAAATTGGAATGAATCATATTCAAAGCATTGTTATCCTTTCGTATTTCATTTAAATAATTAAAAAAAAACCTTTTTTGACTTATCAAAAGATTACTTTTTTTAATTATCCAAAAAAAAAAGAAAATATTACCTTTAATTTAAAGGCAATTTTTACGGTTTTTTACTTCCAAAAGCAATGGTCATAATGAAATGGAGATGAATCTGAGTTTTATTTATTTATTTATTTATTTATATGCAATCGATTAAGTTTTTTAATTTCACAATTTATTTTTGATATTGTCACATATCCATTACTTTTTATATAAATTTATTTATAATTTTTTGTAACTTCTTTTTATCTTAACAGCTTCAGAAACATTTCAGCATAGAGAGTCATCCTTATCATAAATATGGTTTAGGTAAAATCTGTGCAACTCTATCTTTCCGAATTTCCCTCATCTCCATTGGTCCTATCCTCCATTTTCTCTCTTTATATATATATATATATATATATATATATATGAAGCAAGGATCTACTTACATTAATATAGGTCTTATATTTTTTTTTTACTTTTGGATCCAAAGTCAAAATAATATTTTTAATTTTAGCTATTTTGATCCAATAATTATAAAAATATATAATCCCCCTCTTATATATACACACACACACGTGCGCGCACACACACACATACACATACATATATATACATATATATAGCATATATATACATATATATAGCATATATGTACATGTTGCATTTCATGATTTACATCAACTTGTGAAGTATTATTCATTTTAACTCATTAAACCTCATAAGTTTATCTCACAAAATAAATCTTACAAATTAAAAATTATATAAATTCTTATATTTTAGCAGCAACTTTAGCGCCTAGTCCATGTGAACTAATAACACTTAACTTGCTATTTGCTAATAGGGAACTGGTATTCGTTGGAAGTTAGACCAAAAGCAAAAGGACTGGATATAAGACACGAGCTCTTAAAGTTCTACGAAGAAAATTATTCTGCCAACCTCATGCATTTGGTTGTATATACAAAAGGTTAGTAGCGTTTCATTTGGTTGTTGCATATGCTATATACATACTCCCTTTGGTTGATTATTTTTGTTATTTGTTTTTTTGCATTAAGAATAACAAAAATAAAGTAATATCATAATAATTGATTTGAAATGACAAATAATATAAAACCAAATTCAATATTATTAGTCTTTAGAAGAGTAACATACATTTCGTCATCTAAGAAAATTATATAATTTGTGAATAATTTTTTAAATAAAATTATTTACTTTTGTATTCAAACATGTTTTTAAATGTTTTGATGCAAAAAAAAAAAAGAAAAAAGTAAATAGTAAAGCAGCAATCATACAGAGTCAAATTTCTTTCTTGCATTTTGAAAAAGTTGTATGGTAAAATTAAGATTATAGAGAAAGAAAAAATATACTTGATTAAAAATGAGCATTCAGTAAAAATAAATATTGTTGCATATATAACTGCTTCTTTTTTAGTATATGTGACATTAGGCTACTGTAAGAAGCAGATTTTCACATCTCATCATCTCATCCCGACCATTTTAAATATCCAAACTCAAGACCTTTTATATGGGATCTCAAACTTTGCCTATTGAGCTGTCCCGTACAACCAAATTTAAAAATATCATATAGAAGTAAAGCCATGCATTTTATTACATTGCTTTTTCTTTTTTCTCTAAAATTCATTTTATCATCCATAAAAAGTTAAATGTTTATTGTTTTATCTCCTCAAAAACACTATTATTTTCACATCCAAATGTATCTTCTTTTTTTTGAAAGTAAAAAGAAGTAAGAAAAAATCAGCAACCAAAGTCTAAATTGCTTTTAATTGCCATATAGAGTTTGATTTTGCTATTCTCTTACCACAATATTCATAAAGACTTACAATTTTTTTTTTCTCAAAAAGAAAGACTTATGGTTTAAATGGTTGATTGCTTAAATTTTCAATAAGATTAATTCTTTGTTATGAATTTGTAGAAAGCCTTGATAAAATCCAAAGCTCCGTGGAGAACAAGTTCCAAGACATTCGAAACTCCAACCAACGTGGTTTCCGCATTACCGGTCTGCCTTTCACGTCAGAACATCTAATGGTATAATGAAAATCAGCATGTTGCACCATCAATAATTTCTATAAACATAATCGATCCTAACCAATGTCAAAAAATATTTAGCAGTCTTTTATTTTTAAAATTTTTTTCTTTTAAATTTAACAAAATAACAGGTAAATTTCTTACATGTTCCATTAACCTTTTTATTCTAGTTTTATTTCAGTTTTTAATTTTCGAATTGTTTTATTTGAATTCTTGACATTTTAAAATATTCCATTATTATTATTTTTTTCATTATATTATTGTGTTAATAGTTGAGAAAAAAATATTCACATAAAATGCCAAGAGATCAATGTTGTGATGTGCCATGTGTATAGGATAAATTATTCCTTTTGGATCCATAACTTTTCAACATTTCATTTTGATTCTTTTTTAAAATTATTTAGTTAAAATGATCAATGTGGATGGATATGACATCAATTTTAACGGAATAGCTTCACAAAAGGATCAAAATGAAATCATTTTGAAAAATTAGGAATTCAAACGGAATAAATTAAAAATTGGGAATTAAAGTGAAACTGAAAAAAAGATTAGAAACTAAAATGAAAATAAAATAAAAGCTGAGAACCATAAACGAAATTTACACAGAAAATAACCTACATTAGTTAAATTCTAGAAATTTTCTTAAATGAAAGTACCTTAATCATATTTTGGTTGAAAAGTTAAAGCTGGAAGAATAATTTCATGTTGCTCTTCGCTTTTAATTTGATTTCAGATTCTTGTCAAGCTTGTTCCAATAAAAGAAGGGCACAAATTGAGAGTTGAATGGCCAATAACCCCAAGCAGGCATCATTACAAGGAAGCGCCATGCAAGTATCTGGGTCATGTCATTCGCCATAAAGGAGAAGGATCCGTGTATCACATCTTGAAAACACTAGGTAAGTTTGCTACGTCTTTTTTTTTTTTTTAAAAGTATGCTTAAGTATATTTAACATTTTTGAACATATGCCTTTGCAGAGACTCGAGATAAGTCATGTTAGAATCCTATCAAATGTTTTCTTTCTAAACATATAATTTTGTTTTAGGTATTGTTTGAATGGAAGAGGTATTAGTTGTTTCAGTAAATTCTATTGGATTTTTTTATTTAGTATAAATATATTAATAAATATACATGAATTTGTACATAATAATATTATTAATAATCTACAAAAAAAAACAATATATTCATAAATCATAGTTTTTTAAACATTTAATCTGATTATTGTCATAACTTATAGATCTGTAAATCTATAGCTAGACTTACCAAATGGAGTTGCCACTAATCTTTTTTACCTGGGTGTGATTGACCACCTAAAGAATCTATCCTTTTAAGGAGCTCCTAAGTTTGACTAAAGGTCCATAAAAAAGTAGATTCGGGTCTACAAACTAGAATAGGAGCTGAGAGTTCGGTTACATGTGGAGAAGGTTATAGCACCCCCCACATGCTCATCCGAAGGATAGTATCATATTATTTTAAATTCATCATAAGGTCTTGATTCTAATGGTTTTAAATTTATTATATTGAAATATTGAAAATAGTTCTTAAGATTTTTCATCAATTTGGTAGAATTTTTAAAAATATTTCATCATCTCAAGAATATTCAAGAATCCTATTTGTTTTTTTCAAGAGGCTCCATCATCGAAAAAAAGGTTTATTTATTATTCTTTTTGTCAAAAATATATTTAATTATTTCACAAATTGGGTTAATAGAAATATTTTTTTGATTCTAATTTTCAAGACTATTTAAACAATTCTTATTATTTAATTTCTAAATATTTTCATTTAATTTAGAAAATTTCTAAATATTAATTTTACCTTTGGGCCTATTTAATTCTCTTTTTTTTTTTTTCAGAAAGAAAATAGTATGATAATTATTTTTATTAAAATTTTATTTAAATTCTTCCACCATTTGAGACAAATTTAAAGAAATTTCTCACCTAGAGATTTCTTAAAAAAATTATCATTTGAAATTTCTAAGAATCTCATAATTGGATAATTATCAAATATTTTCAACTAAAAAATTTTATTTTTTCCTTTTTTTTGGTTTTTTTATTGGGAATAAACATTAATTATTGTTGTTAAAACTCTATCTAAATTATTCCATAATTTGAGACAAATTTAGACAAAAATTTCTCACCTAAGAATTTTATAAAAATTTACCATTTAAAATTTCTATAAATTCTATCAGTGGATAATTATCATTTATTCTCAAAAATTTTATTTTTTTCTTTTTTTAAAATTTATTCATGCAAAATTATATAAAAAATAAAATAAATTTAAAAAATAAAAAATACCAAATAGGGAAATGACTCAGCTCGGCGGCTTTGGTGGCTCGGTTTCAGCTATAAAAAGCGGCTTGGGGACGTGACTTGGTGGCTTGGCTTCGCTTAAGGGATCAATTGATATATAGGTCAAACGCGGATCAAAAGCGGGTCAACACTACGGATCGAGTCACCCAAATAAAAAATACGCGGATCCTGGGTCTTCTTAAACCCGAAAACAATGTCGTTTTGGTAAGGCTATAAAAATCAAATTTCAGCTTTCTGCTTCAGATTTCCTTTTCCCCTTTTCTTTTCCTCTTTCTCTAACCCATATGAACTCTGGTTGAATGCTTCATCAAATTTTGAAAATCTTATCAAAATCTAGGTTGGTTCGTTGGAAGTTTTGCAAAAAATTCAATCGACGCTAGAATCTTTAATTAAATTCTAAGGAACCTACCGAAAAATTTAATCAACATCAAAAATTCATCGAAAACTAAAAAATTTTCAAAAATCTGAGAATTTTCTAGATTTTTTAAAAAAAATTCCCTTATTTTTTACACCAAAAATCTTCAAAAATTGTTTTCTTATTGCTTTTTGCTTCTTTTTTTTTTCTATGTTTTTTTATTTTTGTGATTTTCTGTGTTACTTTTTTATGTTCCTCCTCTAATCCATAGGCATATATTTATAGGGTTTTGAGCCTAATAACCCTAAATAGAAAAAGAATTCTACCACATTTTTTATGCAATAAGAACTATGCAAAAACGTAGACACCTTGCACATGATCATCCCAACATATTCACTTTTTTTTTTTACTTTTTTTTATTTTTTTGTCATTTTTTTTGTTTTTTTTAAATCAAATACTCAAACTAACTGAATGACACAAAACTCCCCTAAGCAGAGGCTCAACGACTTTGAACAAAATAAATATGGCTCCTCTAAATAGAGGTTCAACAACTTTCAAAAGTAAAAAGCTTTTCTAAGTAAAGGCTCAATGACTTTAAAAAATAAAAGCTCCTCTAAACAGAGGCATAACAGCTTTTGGAAAAATAAAAGGCTCCTCTAAACAGAGGTACAACAACTTTGAAAAAATAAAAAGCTCTTCTAAACAGAGACACAATGACTTTGAAAAATAAAAGGCTCCTCTAATTAGAGGCGCAATAACTTTAAAAAATAAAAGGCTCATTTAAGTAGAGGCACGACAACTTTGAAAAATAAAAGGCTCATCTAAACAGAGGCACAACAACTTTGAAAAATAAAAGGCTCATCAACAATCATATCCACAGGAGTCATAGATCAAGTCTAATGAAATTTGTAATGGAAACTTAAAGATTCACAATTTAAGTTCAAAATTCAAAGATTTAGATTCGCAAGAACCTTTCAATTTCATAAGAATTCACTAAAATTTAATTCTAAAAATTTTAGTTTCACAAGAATTTGATTTGTAAAATTTTAGATATGTGAGAATTCATATTTGTGAGATTTCAAGATTCGCATTTGTGAGATTCTCATCCAAAGTTTCAATTCAGGGATTCACATGCAAATTGCAAAGCTCACATCCAACATCTAAAGATTCTCATTCGAATTTTAGAGATTCACATTTAAAAGTTCAAAGTTTCATTTGAGTTTGAAGATTCACATTTGATAAATTTAAAGTTTCACACCTCAAAGATTCTCATTTGAAACTTAAAACTCAAAGATTCCCATTTGAAAACTTAAAGATTCTTATTTGAAGATTCACAATCTTGTTTTAAAAGACTTTATCCAAAAATTCAAATTTTCTTTTTTAGATGACTTTCAAACTTTTACCAAAGTCAAAATTTTGTATGTAATGAATGTTATGATCAATGATACAAATGCTTTCTTAATGATGCAAATGCAATAATCTAGATTCTCACAATGCCCTATTTTAAGTTATAATTCAAATGTTTACTGTCTTATGCAAGTTCAAACAAAGTTTTAATTCATCAAATTATGTGCATGTACTGTTCAAACAATAATGCTAACATAATACATGGAATGCGGATGTTAATAATGTCATGAAATCTTAAATAATTATGGTAATATGATTTTAGCACTAGCCATCTCAGAATAAATTTTATCTTTTATCACTTGATCATCGCTCATAGGCTTCTCAACACTAACCATTTCAGAACAAATTTCGTCTTCCATCACTTAGTCACCACTCATAGGTTTCTCAATATTAGTCATTTCAGAATAAATTTTACCCACTGATCCATATTATTTTCATCATTCAATCACAACTTACAAGTTATGTCGATTGACACATCCCTATATCCATCACTTGGTTATATCACTTTTTCAAATTTTACCCTCTCTTCATTTTGTTGAACAATACATCATCATATTCATCATTTAGTCACATCATGTGTCTTCTCAAATCATCTTTTATAGGTTTCTACCATCTCTTTATTTTTTTACCCCCTATCATCATGGATTTTTTTCAAAAGAATGCAATAATCTTCTAAGCACATATTCATTCGTCATTATCATTTCAAATTATAACAAATGCAATGCAATCACACATTCTCTCCATTTGCTCTGTGGATAAGAAAATATAAGGTGAATCGAGAGAAAGATAATTAATGAAGAGTGAGTCTAGTACAAAATAAATAAGCAAAAGAACAAATTCAAAGCATGTCGTTAGAAATGGTATTGAACAAATGAAATAACAATATCCAAACAATGAATACCCAGATAATTCTTAACATTAATCTAAAATCCATTTTTAAAAACTCATTCCATTGATTTCTGAGATCAATCTTGAACTTTGCCTTAACTTGAAGAATCTTCAGACGTTTTTGACCTTTCTTCATGTGAATTGTTTATCTAATTCTCAACTAAGAGATTTTTTACCTAAATTGCCCTTTTAGGTTTTCAATTTGAGTCTTCCTTTTCTTTTTTTTTCATTTTTTCATTTTTTATTATTTTGTTATTTTATTATTTTATTATTTTATTATTATTATTTTTTTTTATCTTTCATCCATTAGTGATATCTCTCACCCATCAATCTTTAGAGCAATGTAGCTTGATTTTATTATTCCATCATGAGTATACCTTAGTTCAACATATGATCATTCAGTTCGAGCATTCACATTTGATCTAAATAAATTTTTAAAGGTTATAATATAGGCTATAGTAAAGGGTCATAAAAGAAATAGATAAAATAGGCTCAAAGCATATGTTTTAAAGGGTTCAGAACCAAATGATCATTTTTTATCATCTAATGTAGCTTGGCATCTTGGCCCACTCTACACCATTTCACTACTTTTTCTTCTTTCATTCATTTCATTCTTTACAAAAAGATCCTCATTGCTTTACCCCAAATCATATGTGGCATTTATTTTTTTTCTCTTTTTTTTTTACTTTTTTTTAGATCTTTTATGATCTTTTGCCTCTTTTTCTTTCTCAAAAGTTATCCCACAATGTGGAGGGTGATCCTTGGTCGGGGTTTTTTAGAAAAAGAATTCATAATAAGCTCAAAGAGGTAGCAATGAATGGTTTTTCGAATGGTAAAAGAAAGATGGCCATTTTTTATCTCAAATGTGAATGCTTTCTTTAAAAATCATCCTTTGAACAAAAACAAGTTCATGGATCTTTATAAAAGACTACATATCTTCAAGACATATTTATTTCACATCTACTAATAGTTCACTTCTTTTGCTCAAACAATCTCTTCGGATCATTGTGAATGAGTTCTCAAAATTAAATTTCAAAATTATTGTTATCATTGTCTAAATATTTACCATATGAAATTTGAGAATAGAAATAAAAAGTTATGAAAGGTAACAAAGCATGGAACACTGGCTGAATGAAAGAGAAAATGTAATGAAATGCATTATCCTTGTCTTTTATTAAAATGATAACAAATGAAATCCTATTGCATAAAAAAATTATAACATTACTTTAAAAGAAAACCTAGAATGACAAGCAACATTCAACTAGCCTTAACATCATTTTTCTTTCCAAGATTATGCCCCACACAATCAAGTAAAGGATTTTTATAGACATTTTGCCCTCTTGATTTGTTATAGCTCTCCAAGTCTTTTCAAATCACACTCATTCTTGATCTTCACTCGAAACATTGATATTGTGATTGGACAATAGATTGCTGCTAACATTAGGCATTGTTATCCTTTTGTATCAAAATTTATCATCCCATCCTTAATCAATCGTTGCACCTTATGCTTTAAAACAGTACAATTCTCTGTGGAATGACCGATAATTTCATAGTGATAGTCATAGTAGGCTGTAAGATCATACCACTTGGGATAGGGTGGTTGGAGTGGCTCCAAATTATTAAGGGCAATTAAGTGGTTATTATAAAGCTCTTGATATAATTTCATACAAGTTATAGGGATTGGATCAAATATAAATTTTTCTCGAATAGTTTGTTGCTCTCGTGAACCACTTATTGGGTTAGCAGAATAAATCTAGGATCTTATGAGAGGTTGAATATTAAGGCTATATATGAGAGCTTAGGGGCTGAAAATAGACTAGTATATTGATGGATAAAATGGCAATGAGGTTGGTCGATATGGGTAGGATGAGGTATTGTTCACAAATGGATAGTATAGGGAATAACCTTGGGGTGGATAAGGTTGATATCCTCTGAACTGTCTATCAAAACTCATAGCTTAAGCTTCAATCTCTTTTTTCTCTAGCTCTTTCTTGGTTTCCTCTCCTTTCAACTTGTCATTTTTAATGGTATTCTCGATGATTTCACCTAAGATCATCATGCTAATAAAATTTTTTGTGGCATTTCCTATCATCTTTTCATAATAAGAAGATTTTGAAATGCTAACAAATAACACCATGATTTTTTTTCAGTTAAAGGAAGCTGCACCTGAGTAGCCATGTCCTACCACCTCTAGGCATACTCTTTAAAGGATTCAGTTGCCTTCTTTTTCATATTTTGCAAAGACAAGTGATTAGGGGCTAAGTTTACGATATGACGATACTGACAATAAAATCATGGGTCATATCACTCCATAAATGAATGCAGATCCTATCCAGCCAGACATATAATCTAGTAGTAGAGCTAGTAAGATTATCTTGAAATACATACATTAATAGCTTCTCATTATTAGCATGGGTAGTCATTTTTTGATAGTACATGATGATATGGGTTTTTAAACACTTTGTACTATCATACTTTTTAAACTTTGAAACCTTAAATTTTAAAGAAAAAATGACATGTGGGACTAACAGAGCCTTGTAGATCTATGAAACCATAAAAATTAATTCCTTTCACAGCTCGTAAACTTTCTTCTAATAAGTTCATCTTATGTTCAACTTTTGAGGCTTTCAAAGTCTCTTTTTCCTTAGGCCTCAGTTTTTTCTTCTCTTTTAGATCGTTTAAGTTGAGGGATTGGTACTAGTTTCATGGTTTTTTAGTAAAGACAAGATTTACATAACTTTGATACTGTCTCAGATTCGAAGCAGATGGCATTTTAGGGTATATATATCCTATAGGGTATGTGAACTGTTAAGGTGATGCATCATGAGTGGACTGAGCTTGATGAAGCTCAAAGCTAGGATGGTATAGAGGGTCAGTCACCACTTGTAATGGATGGTCTTGTTGGCTAGCTTTTTCTTTGACATTCTTCCCCTTGTTCAACTTATTCAAAGCCTCTAGAATCCTATTCAATTCCCTTCAAGCTTTTTTTAGGCTTTCTCCATCTTCTCAAGATGGTTGAAATTTTTTTGTTTCATTTGTCTGGCTTGAGCCCTTTTATTGTATTGGTAAGTGAGGTTCTTACTTGGTAGAGCTATCCATGAACCTTAAGCACTATAATTATGATAAAAAATGCTATGCTATGCTTTATGTTTGGTTTATTGATGCATAAATGAAATGCATACTTTCATGGATGAAATGAAAATGATGCAGATGCACAATGTTACATATGACAATGAAAATGATGCATGGCATGATAATGCAAATGCACAAAGTCAAACAAATAAAATAGTTATATCACAAACCATCACTTCTTGTGTCCTAACTTCAGGTTACATCTATCAATAGGTAGGAATGGCTCTATCTTAAGGCTAGCCTCTTAAGCGTGAACTATATGCAGGGTTAAGTGATTTTAACCATTAAAAGTTCTCAAATTATTCTTTACATCATTGTTCATCACAGACTAGTAAGGTATTTCAATCTTCACCAATCACAGGCTACCAACGAAAATGATTCAATTTAAGTGAGAGTATTTCATTAGCCATTATGGAGATTATCATTTCACAAAAGCGTAGATACTTTACTCCCTCTTAAGAGGGACGGAGCCTGGGTATAGAGCTCATATAATGCAAATGCATGTGATAGTGTGTGAAGGAACATATAGGTTTCATGCCCTAAAAATAAAAGACAAAAAACACAAAAATGTTAGTAAACAAATCATTAAAATTTAAAACCATTAGACCAAAGAATAAGAAAATTTTAAAAGTTTATGGCTTGACTCTCTATGGCTATCCCTAGTAGAGTTGCCAAACAGTCATAACATATAGATCCGTAAATCTATAGCTAGACTTAACAAATTAAGTTTCTACCAATCTTTTTTATCTATATATGATTGGCCACTTAAAGAATCTATCCTTTTAAGGAGCTTCTAAGTTTGACTAAGGGTCCATAAAAGAATAGATTCAAGTCTACAAACTAGAATAAGGTCCAGGAGTTCGGTTACATGTGGGGAAGGTTCTAGCACTCCCATATGCCCATCCAAAAAATGATACCATATTATTTTAAATTCATCTTAAAGTCTTGATTCAAATGGTTTTAAATTTTTTCTGTCAAAATATTGAAAATAATTTTTAAGATTTTCCATCAACATGGTAGAATTCTTAAAAATATTTTTTCATTTTAAGAATATTCAAGAATCCCATTTATTTTCTTGAAGAGGCTTTATTATCGGAAAAAGGTTTATTTATTATTCTTTTTGTCGAAAATATATCTAATTATTTCACCATTAGGGTCAAATTAGAAATATTTTCTCTTTTTGAATTTTTAAATTTTTCACCATTTGGGCCTATTTAGAAATTCTCTTTTTTTTTTCAGAAAGAAAATAATATGACAATTATTTTTTATTGAAATTTCATTTAAATTCTTTCACTATTTAAGACAAATGTAAAAAAATTTCCCACCTAGAGATTTCTTAAAAAATTTATCATTTGAAATTTCTAAGAATCTCATCATTGGATAATTATCAAATATTTTCAACCAAAAAATTTTATTTTTTTATTTTTTTTGGTTTTTTTATTGAGAATAAACATTAATTATTGCTGTTGAAACTTTATCTAAATTATTCCACAATTTGGGACAAATTTAGACAAAAATTTCTCACCTAAGAATTTTATAAAAATTTACCATTTGAAATTTTTATAAATTTCATCATCGAATAATTATTATTTATTCTCAAAAATTTTATATTTTTTATATTTTTTTAAATTTATTCATGCAAAAATATGTAAAAAATAAATTAAATTAAAAAAAAAAAACAAAATAGGAAAATGGCTCAACTTGACGGCTTTGATGGCCAGACTCCATGTAGAAAAAACGGCTTGGAGAACGCGACTTGGTAGCTTGGCTCAGCTCAAAGGATTGGCTGATGCGCGAGTCAAACGCTAGTCAAAAATGGGTCAGCACTATGGGTCGAATCACCCAAATGAAAAATACACAGATCTTGGTTCTTCTTAAACCCCAAAACGGTGTCGTTTTGGTAAGGTTATAAAAGTCAAATTCCAGCTTTCTGCTTCAGGTTTCCTTTTCCCCTTCTCTTTCTTCCCTTTCTTTTCTCTTCCTTTCTCTATAACCCGAATGAACTCCAGTTGAACACTTCACCAGATTCTAAAAATTTCATCATAATCTAGGTTAATTTTTTGAAAGTTCACCAAAAAATTCAATCGATGCCGGAATCTTCAATCGGATTCTGGGAAACCTACAAAAAAAAATTCAATTGGTGTCGAAAAACTTGCCAAAAAATTCAATCGGCACCGAAAAATTCATTGAAAACTAGAAATTTTTCAGAAATCTAGGAATTTTCTAGATTTTTTTAGAAAAATCCCCCTTTTTTTACACAAAAAAATCTTCAAAAATTATTTTCTTACTGCTTTCTGTTTTTTTTTTTTTTATGTTTTTGATTTCTATGATTTTTTGTGTTCCTCCTCTAATTCATGGGCATGTATTTATAGGGTTCTGAGCCTAAGAACCCTAAACAGAATAGGAATTCTACTTTCTTTTAAATCCAAACTTTCATCTTGAATTTATCCCAAATTCAATAACCCAAATAAACAATCCCAAACCAATCCAACCTCCCTAGAATTTTTCTAATTTTTCATTTTTTTAATTTTTTAATTAAAAAAATAAACACCCAGGATAGATCAAAGTGTCTACAATTATCTGATATTTAAATAACTATTTTATTTTTTCATGTAAAAATTTATTAAGATAAAAAAAAATAGACAAAAAAAATAACTTTGACGTTAGAATTATTAAACTTTTGAGAGGAGCACAATTATTTTAAAAAAAATTGAAATATGGAAAAATTAAGTGTAAAAGAAAATAAGTTGTAAAAAATAGAGACACTTAATTTTAGAGAGATTTTATCCATTAATTTTATTTTTATTATGTTAAAAAATAATCAAACAACAAAAGATAAGTTAAAAATTACAAAATGTGTTTCACAATTACGTATCAACCGAAATAAGTTAATCTAATAAAATTTACCGAAACTAGTCGAAACTGATAAAAACAATTTGTATTATCTGATACCAAGTCTGATACAAAAAACTACTCTTAATAATACCTTTTTTGTATAACTAAAGTCTACCGGCCGCTACGATTGGTACCAAAACAAAATTAACAACATTAATGGGAACCTTTCGATGTATGGATATTTGATGTATGAGTAGGTTAAATTGCAAGTAGTATCTAAAAAATCCTCTTAGGGGTGTTTGGTTAGCAAATTTTAATTTTCTCTTTTGAAATTTTACTTTTCGTAATCTGATTCCTTTGGTTTAGGGTGCTGTCAATGGAGTACAAAAATGTTGAATTCCAACAATGTCAAAGAGGGAAGAATAAGAGAATCTAAAACTCTAATCTTCCTAAAGTTTTTTTGCATTTCACCTAGAATTTAAATTTTTTCCATCTTTTGCCCAATAAAAAAATGGTTTTTAAGATCTATTTTACTCTTCAATATCCAAAAAATTAAATAATTAATTGAGATTCAATCATATACGCAAGTTTTATAGTTTCAACAAGATTTCATTTTTAAGATAAAAAATGTAGTTTTAATGTAGTTTTTGTTAAAAATATATTATATATGAAAATTATTTTTTAAAAATTTTTTAGTTTCAATAAAAGACTATGATTTTAAGATTAAAAATGTAGTCTTTATTAAAAACATATTATGAGAAATTTTATTTTAAAAATTCTATAGTTTCAACAAAATTATGTTTTTAATTTTAAAAACATAGTTTTTGTTGAAAATATATTATGAGACAAAGACAAAAAAATGCTACCCATAGGATATGAGTAGAATCAACATAAACTACATTTTTAAGATAAAAATATAATCTATTATGAAAAGAAACCACGTTTTTAGATGAAAAACATAGTCTATTATAAAAATATATTATGAAAATAATTATAATATATTTTTGCATAATATTTTTCTTAATTTATATGTTAAATAAGTAAATAATTTACATATTATGTACACAATAAAACCAAAAATAATTTAGCACACCTTTCAACCCCACATTGATCTTATCGTAAAAATCAATTCTTATATTTACTCTGCTTAAGAATAATCAAAGTTAGAATAACAATTATGCTCTATGCAACTTAAGAAAATATACATACAAACTTCAACTAATAATGTAACTAAAGGCAATACAGTAATAAATGATGTGATTAAAATATAGCAACTCCAACACATAAATCTAATATCCTTCAGAATTAGTCAAGTAAAATTATTTAAAGGAGAATTACTTTCCCTTTAAGAATATTAGATTTCGCAAATCTTTAATAGTTTCTATCATTTTGTTTATTCTATGATTAGAAGGCCCTAAAAAAGGGTGCCAATTATCATAGCTGATAAAGTCTCTTTATACAGTTGGTATAACAAATAAACTTCAAAATAAAATTATTTAATAAATCGTTGAAAAAAAAGGCCACTAAATTATGTATATATACAAAAAATTTGCAGGATGGGCTATGCAATTGTTTGCCGATGAAAATGAGATAACATCAGAGTTCTCTTTCTTTACAGTAGCAGTTGATCTTACTGAAGATGGTCATGGTTAGTATAAATGTTTATTTGATTTCTGCCAAAGATCCTAGACATATTATATTATATCATATCATATTATATTATATTACGTGGTTAATGTAAGAATCCATTATGTATGTCTTTTAACATAGATTTCTTTGATTTTATCACTGATAGAGCTTTCCCTGGTTGAATTTTCAGAGCATATGCAGGATATTGTGGGGTTGCTCTTTAAATACATCAAATTCTTGAGGGAGTCTGGTATTTGCAAACGGGAATTTGAGGAGGTATGTGACTTTGTCTGAGCACTAAGAATTTAAGAATAAATTGTAGCTGTAAATAGGCTGAACTCAGGTATGCTATTGACAATTTCAATGATGGTTTAGCTATCTACCCTGGTTTTCACTTTTCTTATATTGTGATATGCCTTGAATTCTTGCTATTCGCTGTTGGATATTTGTTTAAGTTTCCTTCCAACAAAAAAGTAGAATCACGCTGGTTTGTATGTATGTTAATGGATAGTCTCACACGAAAAAATTAATTAGAAATATGATATTTACCTTGAAATTTTATGTTTAAGTTTCATTATGAATGAATAATTTGATTAAAAGCAGAGAAGCATTAGGTGAATTATATACTTAAATACCATCATTTTATGCTTTTTTGCATCGAATTTTGGAAAAAAACTTCAATGGTATTTTTTAAATGAAATTCATGAAATTCCTAATTAAAATTGATCAAATAAAAATTTAAAAAAAAATCAAAATTGATAAATTGAAAGGTTTCGTTACATAGATCAAGTGTATAAAATTTGAAAAAAATTTAGTAAATTTTTATATATATTTTTAGAGAGACACTTTTAGTAAAAATATTGACAATTTTTTTACCACTAAATAAGTATTAATTAAATTTGAATTATAAAAAATATTTTAATTATTTTTTACATATTATTGATATTCACATTAAATTCTATTAATTTATCGGTTTGAATTTTTTATTAAATCATTTTTAAAAAGAAATTTAACAAACTTCACATAAAAAAATTTATGTAAGTTTTCTCCCGAATTTTGTAATCTCTTCTAGTCTAAGATATATTACTGTGTGCATGAGTTTTCTTTTCCATTGAAAAAAATCTACTCTAAATTTTTTCTTTTAATTTCATATTTAGCGCTTACACTAAAATTTTCACCTTTTTCTTTTTCATTTTTTTTACTTTTTGAAATTAAAAACCACTAAACCTCAATACATTACATAAAATATTAAATTTTAGTATAAAATGTAGTAAAGTACTCAAAATTTTTCTTATTAAAAAGCTTTAATAAGAAAAGAATGCACTCAAATTGTTCTTATAATAACTGTTGCACAATATTTTTCACCCAAAAAAATGTATGCATTGAAATTGTTGCAAAAATACTTTTTGCAATGTGAGATGTGATCAACTTTGAGCTCGGTGCGCCGTGCATTAGTTAGGAAAATTGACGAATTTCAATATTGAGAATTCGATCTGAAGCTTAATTTTATGTTTATGATCAATTCTGTCTTGCTTCAATTCGAACAACATTGAAGCCGGAGATGTGGGAAGAACTCTATCTTGCTGGTTCTATTTGTCGAAGAGTTGTATAAGAAATTTTTATTTTTGTATGAAGCTTTCAACTGTTTGCGAGATAAACTTTCACTATCAAGACAAAATCCCACCTATTGATTATGTTAAGGAAATCGCGTCAAGAATGCAGGTAATTCCTTTTATATATTCCCTTGTTTTATGGTAATTGGTTTTACTGTAGAGCATTTTGATACAATTTTCTTCTAGATCTTCTATACTTCAATCTATCCCAAAGTCTTCAAGTAGTGTTTGTTATGAAATAATTTCTCGAAAATCTAAAGTGATTGGTTCTAATAAGCATAGAGCTAACGTATTGAGGATCTTGTGTTGGAAACTCTACTAGCTTTTTTTTTTTTTTTTTTGGATGACAAGCAAGTTTGATTCCTTTGAAATTGGATTCTCAGAAATATCCACCCAAAGATTGGTTGGTAGGCTCATCGTTGCCTTCAAATTTCAATCCTGACCTTATGCAAATGATTCTGAGAGAGTTGTCACCAGAGAATGTCCGGTATGCTTTTGAATATAAATTTTTAAGTTTTAAGTAATCAAAAGTTACAAAATGAACCTAAACCTAAAACTTGCAAAAAAAAAACTCGCATTTGAACTAGCCGAATTACTGATTTACCAAGAAAATTTGAATCTATAACGGTCTGAACCCAAAACAATCTTTCCAATATGAAATTGTTCAAACCTAAAACTATATGAAACCAAAAAAAAAAAAAAAATCCGTTCTGAAACCAAAGTGAAATTGAAAAACATACGAAAGTGATTATATTTTACATAAAATTTAAAATAATAAAAACTAATTCAAACTTGAATATAGTTTGAATCCGAGTGAACTCAAATACAAAAAAAATTGAATTCGGAATTGCTCAAAACAGAAAAATTCAAATTCAAAATAACGGAACTTGAACCCACTTGTTTGTCACCTTAGTTAATATTTTACTAATTTATTACTTTGCTTAAATGTAACTTAAGAAATGTGTCAACCCCAAACTTTGTTGTCAAGTATAAATCTCTTTGTATAAATTAGTAATTCGATTAATTTACGATTCAATCAGCTTTTTTTATTATTATTTTACTTCATACGAAACAATTTAGAAGAAAAAACCATTCTTTCTGCTATTTCTTTTCGTTTTCCCTTCCCTCATTTTTTTTCTTTCATTCGAAGAGGAGATCTTAGATATAAATATATTAGTCTTTTTCCTCTAATAAGTTCCCTTTTATTTTAATAGAATCTTCTGGGAGTCAAAGAAATTGGACGGGGAGACGGATAAGGTTGAGCCGTGGTATGGTACTCCTTATTCTGTGGAAAGGGTCACAACTTCGATGATTGAGGTTGCCGTTGATCTTTCCCATTGTACTGTTATATAACAATTTTATAGAAGTCGGTTTGTTTGCTATACTCTCTAGTCTCTAGTTTATAAGGCTATGGTAAGTGGTAACTAATTTGATTTCAGCAAGCAAAAAAAGGCACTTGATGGAATCTTTTACTTTGATTGCAGAAATGGATGTCATCAGCTCCTATTAGTGATTTGCAGCTACCAGCAGCTAATATGTTCATACCCAAAAATTTTTCTCTCAAGGGTGCGAGAGAAAAGGTTAGTTGATGAATCTTTCAATCAAGTTTGTCGTGATTGTCTCTATCGATCGATCTCAAGTTCCAACTCTAATTAGTAGTTACTTTGATATAATGAATTAAGCTCTCGATTTGATCAAGCAGGTCAAGTTTCCAGTTTTGTTAAGAAAGTCATCCTATTCAAAACTGTGGTACAAGCCTGATACAATGTTCTCCTTACCTAAGGCATTTGTTAAAATAGAATTCAACTGTCCCCACGCTAGAATCTCTCCTGAAGCTGAAGTTCTTGCAGACATTTTTGTACGGTTGTTGAGGGATTACTTAAATGAACACGGTAAATTAATTGTCTTAGCAGTTAATTCTTTGATAATCGCAATTAATTTTCTGCTCCGTTCCCCCTTTTTTTCTTGCTCTTTACTCAAAACTCAAAAGCTCCACTGCCCACCTTCTTGACAAAAGCCGTATTTAATCTTCTATCCTTTAGCTTACTACGCTGAAGTTGCTGGCCTTGATTGTTATATAAGGCGCACAGACAGAGGTTTTGAGGTAAATGCTCCTCTCAATTTTTATTTGACACCAATATATATAGGAGTGTCTATTGGTAATTGGTAGAGCCTCGATTTATTTTTAGGAAATCTTTTAAACCCAATATGACATGAAATCATGATGTGGTATCAAACACGGATACACTATTTTTTTATAATTTTTATATTAATTTTGAGGATCAAAGTGTTATACCTACATGGATAATGAAGTGTTCAAAAAATGTCAAACGCGGATACTTTAAGATACAGTGAAGAGTTCATACAACATAATTTGAAAAAAAAAAAAACAAACATTATGCTGATATATATATGCAAGGTTTTGAAAAAGCAAGATTAATAAGATTAAATAAAGAAATTGATAGAATATTTATATGATATAATCATATCATACATGCTACATGTAAGTAAATATGCAAAATTATGACTAGGATAGGATGCTCGAAAGACGAAACATTTCCTTATTTTAAAATTATAATCTTAGACTATTTTGTTATTAAAAATTAATTAAGTAAAGTAAATTATTTTCTTGCTCGTTCGCTAGATGAGTTTGTGCGTCCAGGGATTGTAGAATCAGCGTGCATCATTTCTTTTATTCTTTATTAATTAAGTTGTGTTCCTAACTTAGTATGGTTTTCTTCTATAGGTGACACTAGATGGTTATAATGACAAGGTGAACATTTTGCTGGAAACTGTAATTGATAAGATTGCAAATTTTGAAGTGAAACCCGATAAGTTCTCTATAATCAAGGTAATGCATAACTTATGATTTCTCACCCTTTTCATCATCGATCAATACTATCTACCATCAATATCAATAGTCAGTACTACTAAATAAATTAAAATAAAATGTGGAATTTTGAACGGGTTTAAGATGAGCTTGGTGGAGATGGTCAATTTGTTATTATTATTTTTTTTATGATTATTCAAGAAAATCTGTTTTGAATTCTAGGTGGCTAACTGGGAATGATTCTCTTGTTTACTTGGAAGTTTTGTTTGATTTGTTCCCCATGATGGAGTCTCTGTATTCTTCTTTTATTGATATTCGGTGGAGCAAGGAATTTTTAGTTTTAAGTTAACGGTTGGTTTGATTTGTTTCTTATTTGCTGGGTGTATGTTCTTAATATGCCCGATAAAATTGTAACAAAACTATTATTTTGTTCTTTATAAAATCTATTTGAGAGAGAGAGAGAGAGAGAGAGAGAATGTGGTGGGATGGACGCAGCATTTGAAGGGGAAGAAAGTCGCGGCAACTTGGAAGAAGAATCTGGGTACGCATGTTGTTTTGTTCACAAGTGTAAATCAGGGAGGTGAGTTGTGTATGTGTTGTGTGTTAATCGTAGCTTCTGTCAGGTTTCATTACCTGTGAATGTGCTTTTTTTTTTGGGTGATTCTGGTTGTTAATGGACAGGGTGTCATTGCTTATATTAGAATGTATTGGATAAGCTAACGGCATGGTTGATTCTTTGGCAAGGAATGATGTGGAGGGGATGCATGATTTTGGAAGTTGATGATAAGGTTGGTTATTGATTATATCAGAATATATTTTCAGAAGCTAATGGCATGGTTGGTTCTTTGGCAAAGGAAGATGTGGCTTGAGGAAATACGTTTAGACATGATTATGGGATTGGTGTTTGCTAGTTTGTTATATGAACCTCCTAATGGCTTTATAAAGTGGAGCTTAACAAACTACTGAAAGTCTGAAACATTTTAAGGAATTGTCTTTGGCTACGGGATTTTAAAACTTTCAGCTTGATTGTCTTTTTTTAATACAACTGGTGTAATGGAATTCCACAAATGGAGCTTCTATGATTTTGGTTTGGCTTTGCTGATAATTAGGGAAGCTAATGGTCTGACAGATTGACTGGCAAATTAAGTCAGATATGTCTTGAGGTGATTTGGTTTTGGCTAGGTGGTGAGATGTGATCCTTTTCCATTGAGTGCTGATTTTTTTTCATCAAGATCAATTGGTAATCTGCTAATATTTTTTCTGATTTCATTGAATGAGCTTATCTGTTAGAGTTGTTTTAGTTGATTGGATTCTAGGTTTATTTAATATTATATATCTTTTATTCTTTTTAGTTTACGGAGTTTGGTTTTTTGGGGATTATTCGGTATTTTGCTGTTGGGGTGGGGCTCCTCTGTTTTGGATGTATTTCCGAAGTCGATCACGTAGTAAGTTCCTTCAAGCTGAGGTCAAGGCAATTTTGTTTGGTTTACAGCGGGCTCGGGACAATGTCATTGCTTCTCTACAGATTCAAAGTGATTCTCAGATGGCTTTTAATGAAATCTCAAAAAAGGATGAGATTTTTTGGGAGCTGGAAGATTTAGTGAGGAATATTGTGGACCTTGCTTTGGAGTGTAACTCTCCACCTTGGATGGGAAAGTCAAGAAAAATGGAAACTTATTGGCTCACTATCTAATAAAACATCTAATATGAAAGTTATCTTCATTAAGTCAAGCATATTGCTTCTATGTGTTGATTTAACAACCTTTTGTATTATGTTTCTCTCTTCTTCTTCTTTTTTTGCCACAATTTCATCTTTTGCTCTTTATCATCAGGAAATGATAACAAAGGACATTTACAACTTCAAATTTCGAGAACCCTATGAGCTGGCTAGTGTCTACTACCCATTAATATTGAACAACATACGATGGCCTTGGAAGGACAAACTTGAAGTTTTACCTCTTTTGAAAGTAGAAGACCTTGTCAAATTTATCCCCATGATGTTTTCAAGCACCTATGTGGAGTGTTTCATAGCAGGTTGGTTCAATATTTCTTCTCCTTCTCTTTGCATCAACCAAAAAAAAAAGAGAAAATCAACAAATATATACATATATATATATATATACACACACACACATATATAAAGAGCAATCTATACCAGTGTAAAATTAATTAACTTTTACAAACAACTTCAAGACTTTTTTTTTTCAGCCAAATAAAGAAGTAATTTATTAAAAAATTGGAATTCGAAACACAAATTTGGATTTGAAAGATATTCCAAGAATACAGAAATTTAATTTTAAGATTTTTGTACGACCAATAATGAGCTAGCTGAAGTTATTTATATTTTGGAATATATTCTCAGCAAGGCTGATTTTACTAGAAAAATGAAGGTACAATATAGCAAGGTGAAGGCTATCAAAAGGAAGACAAAAAAAAAAAAAAAACACTACTACTCAAATTTGTAAAAGTAAAAGTTTAAAACTCCAGAAAATTTTACTAATTAAACACATCTTTAAAAAAAAAAAGTTAAGACCAAGTCAAGATCCTCTTATCTATCAAACTCTAGCTACCTGATACATAAGCTGAAATATGGTTGACATTTGGTTTAATTGAGAGATGTGCCTACACCAAGTCTTCATTTGGTTGACATTTTACTATTTTAATTTTTGTTACTGAAAAAAAAAATCGTTTGGATACAAAAGCAAAAAAGAAAAAAATTGAAGGTTTTTACAGAAAATATGTATTTTTTTTAGATGATACAATGCATGATTAATTGTGCTGCTATATAAACTAACCATTTTAAATTAATTATGGTATTACTTTTCACCTTTTATTTTTGCTTTATAGCATTTTTTTAAAGTAAAAAAAAATAAAGAAAAAGAAACTGTAAAAATATCGATCAAATGGATATAATCACATTAATTAATGTTGTTATATATATTTTTTTCATTTTAATTAGGAAACATGGAACGTGAAGAAGCGACTTCAATAGTTGAAATTATTGAAGACAAATTCTTTAAGGGTTCAAACCCGATATGCCAACCGTTGTTTACATCCTTACATCTCACTAATGAAGTTGTTAAACTTGAAAGAGGCATGAATTATTTATACTCTGAAAAGGGCCTGAATCCAAACAATCAGAATTCGGCCATACTCCATTATATTCAGGTAATTATATATGCTTATTTTGGAGAACAAAAAATGCTTGACTTTGTTATGGGTGATACTTTTGAAATGTTTGCATCTATCCTTCTTTGTAAGTTATGGTTAAGTAATAAATATATTGGAAGAATCGCAGCCTAAAAATGCTTTGAGATCGAACATCTTAGTAGAATTCAAGTTAATTAATTTAATCCATATTTTGCTCCTGCAAAAGTGAAATATCAAAAGTTTAAAATATTCTACATTATATTTAGCTCTCATAGTTGCAATTTAATTTCAAGCAACTTTAGTACTTAGAGATGATTACTTGATACTTTCTTTACTAACTTAATTTAATTTATTTAAAGCACATGTATATAAATTTATATTTATATATATAGAGTAAGAATTCATTTATGTTGATGTCATTTTTACATTTTTTAGGCTTTTAGGTAAAAATTAAATTCATGCTTCATTTAAATTAAAATAATATTTTTAGATTTACTAATTTTGATTTAAGGGTTAAAAAAAGTAATATTTATATATTACTTTTCTTCATTGAATAATGCTATATATATACGATTTTACATTTGTTAAACTTATCATGATTTTAACAAGTGGTGTGTTTTATCTCAGGTTAAAATAAATATGTAACATAGGAGATGTTTATGTTTCTTTATATTTTTACATAATATATTTTTTATTTAAAAATTTTTAAAAATCATCCAAGTCTACGTGAAAAAAATTACCTAGGTAACTTCTCTTTCCAAACTTTATTTAAAAAAAAAAAAAAAAACACTCACATAGTGGGTATACCAAATTCTAGTATATAAAATGCAACTTTACAATATCTGTGTTAGAATATATTATTAAATCATTATCTTCACCCATCCATGCCCTCATTACCCTCATTCAATCTCCTATCTTTTTTGTGCTTTTGTTATGTTCTAAGATAAGGTTACATTTTGATCAGATTTTTTTATGCAATTCTAATGTGAATAATGTTTGAATATTATAGGTTAATCGAGATGATTTTGTATTGAACGTAAAACTTGAGCTTTTTCACCTTATTGCAAAGGAACCAGCCTATCATCAGCTTAGATCAGTTGAGCAACTTGGGTACCATAATTACTTCTATTTAAGGTATAAAAAATAACTTATTAAACACATGAATCCTATATATATTCCTGATTTGACTTTTATGCTTTTGTTTCACCATATTAAAAGTTTATATTTTTTACACTAATGTTGTTCAATAGTTACTATTATTAAAAAGAAAAAGCAAAAAAATAAAAGTTAATATAAAATAAAAAGTAATAAAGCTATACGCACCTAAAAAGAGGAAAAACAAGGCATATAATTTTAGGACATATAAAAAAATACATGGATATTCAATTTGATAAGCAGGGAAGTATATTTTTTGTTTTACTAATTTTCTCCTATTATAATTAGCAATGATTTTGGAATTCATGGAGTGGCATTTCTCATTCAGTCGACAGTGAAGGTACGCAATGTGGTTTCTTTTCGATTCTGATTTTTGATACAAATGATTTCGAGTACACACGGTGAAAATTGTACACAATGAAAAGCGGAGTTTAAAATTTTCATCAACAAGATTAGAGGGTAGATTTGTACATGATTCAGATCGAGTCATGTCTGATTGATCTTTTGAAAAATCAGTTTGGCCCAATTCGTCGGGTTCAAAAGGTTCAAAATTTTTAAAATATTATTAAAATATTTAAAAATAATAATATTATAATATTTTTAAAGCTATTTTAGAATTCAATTTTATTAATTAAATAATATCTTGAATGGAGTTAGAGCAGGTTAAGTTTGAGCTTGAAAATGCTTGTCCACAACCTCATTTTTGTACAAATCTATTATATGCTTACCACATATTAGGATATATTTAAAAAATCAAAAAAATTATTTTCTATACAAAGGTAAAGTTTTTAAAAATTACAAGTGGAATTAAAAACTTATCATTTATATTTTTTTAATTTTTTTAATTTTATTTTCTACATTATAACCTTACAGGTATATGTGGAAACTATTTAATTCCGTTGTTGGAAATTAAAAAAAAAAAAAAAACCACTAATAATGATATATTTATTAAAAAACTAAATTCATACTATAAAAAGTAATGGGATGTGGCAACATTCCAAGTACGAAATTTAAAAACTCTATTCACAATGTATATACAATGTATAGAAATTCAAATTCCCTTTCGTCCAATAATCTCTATTTTTCTAAGTCAACTATCGTTGCAGGTTTTACTTGATAGGTACATAGAAAAATGAAAAGATAAAAAATGAGAAGATAAAAGTGAAAATATGGAAAAACATTTTTTTTCATTGATGTGCTTGGTAGGAAATATGATAAAATTGGCTTGTCTAAAAAAAATAGAAATATGTAAAAATTAAAAGAAAATAAATAAATAAATAAGAAAACAAAAACGTATTAAAAAGCAAAATTTAAAGAATGATAGATAATATTGTAAATATGAAGAATTGTTTACACTTTTTTCATTTTCTCTCCTCTTATCTTTTTAATTTTGAATTATTTGTTATTTTAATAAAAGTGAAAAATAATTATTTTCTTATTTTCTTTCCTCTTTTTTTTCTCTTACGGAACATTAATGAAAATTATTTTCATCCCACATTTCCCCTTACTCATTTTCATCTTCTCACTTTGCTGTCCTATCAAGCAAAGAAACAAACGAAAGGGGACCCATGTAATCAATTAACTTATTGCCTAACATATATTGCTTTGTTTACTTCATCTTCTAAAGAGTTTAGGCATTTTTAACAGAGTCCAAGAGAGATTGATTTGAGAGTTGAGGAATTCCTCAAGAAGTTTGAGAATAAAATTTATGAAATGACCAGCGATGAATTTAAGGTAAGATATGGACAATTCATTTGCACATTATGATTATTTCTCTTTTTACTAATATTAGTAAGAGGTTATGTTTTTAGCCTGCATAACAAAGGTCTAACGCACAATTTAGGCTACATCATAGAAGTTTAAGCTAATAATATCTTTTATCAGGAAAAAAAAAAGGTTTTTATTTTTTTTTCTGATATCTTAAAAGTCTTACGTCGTGCCAATATCTAGTAAATGAAAATACCTGAATATTGTTGATGAGGAGTATATATGAATGTGTTCTTATTTTTGGTTTTGAGATCTTATTTGATTTTTTGTTTTTATTATATTTCTTATCTTTCTCCTTTTAAATTATGGTTTTTTTTATAATTACGAGATAAATTAAATTAATAGTTAAAAAGTAAAACCAATTCATATAAAAGCTTTGTATAAATATGAAGGAAAATCATTCTCTTTTTCTTTTTTGCTTATTCCTAAAAGTCAAACACTGTTTTCTGTTCATTTATTTGTATTTCATTTGCTTGGTTTGTGAGTTTTGCTTTTCACCTGTTGCTTTCTATTCGGACGTGCATTAGATTGTATTTTTCTTTCGTCTTTGAGGTATGGATATGAGTTGGATTGGTGGAGTTGTAAGTGTTGTTCTTTGAAACAAAAGTGTTGATCTTCTTTGAATGGTAAGGTGTTTCGGTTATTTAGGTTGTGATTAGATTATTACGAGGTATTTGGATTTTAGTTTGGGTGGCTGAAGCTAATATTGAGGATTATAGATTATTTCTAATGGAGATTTGCTTTTGTTGGCTCTTGAGTTTAAATGGGGGAGGAAAGTTTGGGCTGATTGTGAATTTGGACTTCATATTTGTTGTTAAATATGATGATTTTGGATTAATACTTCTCTCAAATTTTGATGATTTTAGATTAATTACTAACTGTTGAAGTTGTTGTATAGAGTAATGTAAATGCATTGATTGATATGGACACGGAGAAGCACAAAAACTTACGGGACGAATCTATATATTACTGGCAGGAGATCGTCAATGGCACCCTCAAGTTTGATAGGAAAGAAGCCCAGGTAAGTACCTCCTTTTTATTATTATTATTATTATTATTATTATTATTTAAAGCCAGCAACTCTTTTGATAGTTAGTTTGTGTCTTACCGTCTATGTTTGTATTTTGAGCTGCAGGTTGAAATATTAAGACAGCTTACACAACAGGAATTCATAGATTTTTTTGATGAATATATAAAAGTTGGTTCACCCCGAAAGAAGACTCTAAGTGTGCGAATCTACGGGAAGAATCATCTAACAGAATACAAATCAGAGAAAAACGAACCACTTGAACTGCAGTACGTTCGCATCCATGATATCCTGAATTTTAGAACATCACAACCTCACTACGGTTCGTCTAAAGGAAGCTTTATCCATATGAAGCTGTAAAAAAATTAAACAAGAGGGGCTGACATGGAGTAGAAGCCAGCCGACACCCTTCTCCTCAGTCAGCAAGCTTTGTCTAATTGGAAGATTAGTGTTCAAAGCTTTATCCAGTTGTTGGATGTATTCCCTCTCTTATTTCTCTTTGTTTTCGATTTATGTTTTTTTTTTTTTCCTTTTTTTTAAATATTTTTCTTCATCAATAAAATGCATGTAAATTAGGCTTGTAAAAATGGCAATATACAACTCCATTATAATTTCAATTTCCTTAATTTAATTTTATGTGATATTTTCTCGTCAATGAGCCATATATGTATATTGGATTCGTCATCATTGAGTAAATTTACAAAATCAAAGTGTATTTATTTGGCTTTTAAAACATTGAGTCTGTACAAAATCCAACATATAAATATATTGAATCATGATTAATTATTAATTTATATAATACGAGCATTTCATTCTCAAAATTATGTAATAAATTTAAACGAAACTTACTCTTACAAATTCATATTTTCAAATAAAATATTATTATAAGAATTAATTTTTGAAAGCCACTGTTGGCACAACACAAAATTTAAGAGCCCAAGACATAATAATTGAACAGAAAGAAAATGAGAACTAAACGGCACGGAAAGATGATAAGTGGAGTAATATTTTTAGGCTAACAAAACAAAACAAATAAATAAGTACCGCCTAACATATAAAAACAAATAAATACTGGTTGGTTGCTGAAAATAATCAAGAAAAAAATTAATTTAAAATTACAATATTCAATTTGATTTGGATTAATTTTTTTATTTGATTGGATTTTGAATTTAATATTAAATATTTTAATTTATTCAAATTAATTTTCAAATCATGAAATGAAAAAATTAAACATATTTAAATTGAATAGAAATATATTTTTATTAATTTTTATATAAAATTCAAAATTTATAAAATAAAAATTATTTTTTATTTAAATTAATTTAAATATATAAAAATAATTTAATTTTTAAGATTGAACCAAAAGCAAATTAAATCCATAAAATTTTATTCGATTTTAAAAAATATTTGCTTGAATTTCAATCAATTTTTTAAAATTTAAAATACTATACAT
Source organism: Durio zibethinus (assembly GCF_002303985.1). The sequence continues at coordinate 741,184 of NW_019167937.1, read as the reverse complement.
TACGCTAAATAACGGAACCAAATCGATTCGAACCAATCCCTTAGCACCTGTACCGAATGGTCCTCTTTCTCTCTTTATGATGTCTCTTCCGGGCCCCAACACAAACCAAGAAACCTATTTCTGGTCCTCTCTAAAACCAAACGTAAAAAAGCAGACCGGACTGCTGTTTTGTCTGTCACAGAACTGAAAAGATAGCCGTCGGGAGAGAAGATGTGGAGATTATAAAGCCCAGAACGGACAAAAGAGAGTATTGGAGAATCGTCCTTAGAAATTCCCTTCAAGTCCTCCTCATCAGTGATCCCGACACCGATAAGGTAAATTTAATCTTTCAACGCCTTCTTTAGTTCCTAAAAGTTCTTTTTTTTTTCTAATTTCTTTTTTTTTTTTTTTTTTGATGTTATAGTGTGCTGCTTCTATGAGTGTGGGTGTTGGTTCCTTCTGTGACACCGTCGGCCTTGAAGGCCTTGCCCATTTTCTTGGTATTTCTTCTGTCTATTTTTATCCATTTATTTTATCTTCTTAATTTACTTGTGAACTGCCCGGAAATTTTGTTTTTTGCACTTTGAGTTTTGACAATGTGTGATTATACTTAAGTAATTCTATTGCTGGTATTTTATTAAATAAGATTATTGATTTGCATCCGGCTATTGATTTGGATCCGTCATTTGATCAAACGTAGTTGCATGTATCCCTGCTCGAAAAGCTTTGTTCAATAGACCCTTCACCCAAATCATAAAAATAAGCTTATTGATTTTATGATTATTATTAGTATTGTTATTGTTTGCTGTGTATTGATTTTATTGTTGAAATACTTCGGTTAGAAATTGGATAAGAATAGCATGCTCGTGGGATGCTTATGATTTTTACTTAGTTTCTTTCTGTTTACCTTGTTGGCGTTGCTTGCAGAGCACATGTTGTTTTATGCTAGTGAAAAGTATCCCTTGGAAGATAGTTACTCTAAGTACATTACAGAGTTACTGGTTCTCTTAAATGCAATATGCTCATCTAATGGTACATGCATTTAGTTTTAACGGTTGTTTTCGAATTACATTGCATAGGTACTAATTCTCTTAAATGCAATATGTTCATCTATTGATACATGCATTTAGTTTTAATGGTTGTTTTGAAGTTATGGTGTTCGTTGTGTTTTAAATACTAACTTGCTACATTAGCATGTGGAAATGCTGAAAAACCACGTTTGAAAGGGATTAGGGTTCTTAGTATCTTTAATCATTCTTACTTAGTGGATTGTCACTTGTAGAGATGGCAATGGGGTTGGTTGGGGTGGGGTTTTTTTTATCTTCCGATTTCAACCCAACTCCCTAATAGTTCCACCCGACACACACATATAAATAACTCGCATCCAACTAAACTCGATTTGAAGTTATTTAATGATTTTAATTTAGTATAGTTTTTATAAAATATTATTTTTAATATAAATTACATTTTAATTATGTATAAATATAGTATTTTATTAAGTTAATCTCTTAAATTAAGATATTAAACAATAAATTTATTAATAGAATCATATATATATAATGTAAAATTAAATAAATAATAAAAATTATATATTTATATATGTACCATGGGGCGGGTCAGGTCAGGATAAAGCACCTTAAACCCGCTTCTAACCCACCCTGATTTTATTAATATGAAAACCACCCTGCCTTGACCTGGCTTTGATTAAGAAAAACCTGCCCCTATCGTTTCAAGATGAGTCAGGACTTATCGGATACAAGTTGTTTTCCTTCCCTAGTAACATGCATCACACGTAAATAATCGTGTTACTACAACAACTGTGCCTGTTCACTATGTGAGGTCAGCTGCATGGATTAGTTATTGGGGCGTCAGTATGCCCAATATAAAACCATATCCTCAATAAGCACATGAATGGTTATTTTATTAATACAAAGCTTTTTAAACTACAAAATTTTAAATATAATGTTTGAAGCATAAATAAAAGAGTTAGTATTTCAAATTCTTGATAACGTTTTGGCCTAAATAATTTATTAATATTAGAATTAGAGAAATACATAGAGTAGATTAGCAATCTTAAAGAAATTGAAAGTCAATTTCTAAATGATTCATTTAAGATGTATATCTCATTTAGTAACTAATTACATATTAGCTAAATTTGAATAATAATTTTAAAGGGATAAGCTCAGAAAACAAGAGGCTTATGATGAAGTAAATCATTTGTATCACTTGTTTTTTGATAATATTCTTTTGATATGAAACTTATGAGCAGTTTATCTTCCTGATTTACAGCATGGAGGCAGCACAAATGCCTTCACAGCTTCTGAGTGGACCGACTATTATTTTGATGTTAACAGCAATTGCTTAGAAGAGGCTCTGGACTGGTAGGTGCTGTTTGTGCAATTTTCTCTTTAGCTGTTATTTTCATCAATGTGCATGTAGTGTATGTGAGTTTGGGTGTTTTCCTGTCATTTGCTCTTCAGATTTGCACAATTCTTCATCAAACCATTGATGTCAACTGATGCTACCACTAGGGAAATTAAAGCTGTTGACTCTGGTTAGCTCTTTGGTTTTTGGTTTTCTTTAATACAGGGATTCCTAACTTTTAAAATATAATTAATCAATACAGCTCTCTCTCTCTCCTCTCTCTCTCTCTCTCTCTAGAGAACCAGAAAAACTTTCTGTCTGATACTTCAAGAATGAACCAGGTATATTTACTTATTGTTGAATCACTCTTCGTCTATGGAAAGATTGCAAAGTCCCAACACTGACTAATTTAAAATGCTATAGTGTTTTTACCTTTTTTTAATCACTTTTTCTATAAGAAGTGGAACTTAGAATCAGTCCCTCTCCAACAATTGGAACTTCATTATTTTGTGATTCCATTCTCAACAGTGCTTGTCATGGGTGTTCATTCTTATCACTTTTGCTTTAGTGATCAAAACCAAAGCATAAAAACTTTTGACTGTCCACGAATTTCTGTTGAAAGTTCCATTTTCCAAGTGTGCTAGTCATGTTTAGATTCTCATTTGGTACTAATTTGGTGTTTGGCTACCCTTCACGGAGAAAGAAGTTTCTAACTATAATGTGACTGGTTCCTCAGAGTTGTGAACTGAGCTAATGACAGCAAGTATTCTTTCATCCTTTGAGATTGATACATGAGGATGATTGAATATACCTGTCATTAAGGACTATTCATCTTCATTGTTTCCTCATGTCCTTTTGAGGGGTTAGATAGTATGGGCAAATGCCGTGGTTTCATTGCTAAAGGGTACTTTGGAGATCTTTTTCTTAATAAGTGAAAGCTATATGTGATTATTAAATACAGTGGGTCACCATTCATATTTGAGCCACTGTTTGTCACTCTCAATTCATTCTAGTCTTTTGAAGTCGTTGATTTGTACCATTAAACTTGGTTAAGAATGCCAATGGGGGTTGGTTGAGTTGGTAAGGTTCAAATATTTTGATTGTAAGTCCTTGGTTCGAATCCTGATGTTGGCAGTTCCTCTTGGTGGGCGATCTATAAATCCAATATAAGTCCTCTCTGAGGCCTGTGGTCTATCCTGGCCTTGGAATGGGGAAGCCTCCCCTCACTCTAAACTTTTTTGTGCCAAAAAAATTGGATAAGAATTGATAATTATTAGAAAAATAAGCACACTTTTAGATACTTTCCAATCTCTGTGTTTCTTGAAAATAAATGAGAATTCTTGGTTTTCTTGCTTTTAGTTAAGCAGGAGAACTCTTTGCTGGATTATGGGTATTGATAATGCTAAAAATAGATTCAAAACTTTTACGTGGTATTAGTTTGCACTTACTACTTTTTTGTTTCATTTTTTTCATGTTGCTTTATTCCTAACTTCTTTTTATTTGAATTTTCCTTCTATGCAGCTTCAGAAACATCTAAGCTTGGACAGTCATTCATTTCATAAATTCAGCACAGGTTAAAACCTTTTCTTATTTGATCTTCTCTCCCTCCTTCACCTGCATTCCCTTCTGTCTTAAATCTTCTCTTTAGTTGAATTCATTGACTAAGCAGGCCATAGGCCATGCATTCTGCTTCATAGTTAGTCAATTAACCTAGTGATATTGGAGATAAATTATCAAAAACTGAATGAAAAGGTCTGCAATATTAATTTGATGATGAATGATTTAGCACTTCTACAGTTTCGATTTTTTCCAAGACTTTGTCTGAATATCTTTGCTTCTGAGATACTTGTTCTCCTTTTAGACAGATGCTAAGATTTTTCTACTCTTTTCTGGACTTCTTGGATAGATTTTATTTCAGTGCTTAAGTACTATACTTCATTTTCGAGTACTCTCTTGTTTTTTATATGCCTTCGATATGCAAGGATGGGACACTGAAATAGATTTTAGTTTTGAGATACTGATGATCTATTCTTTCTCTCTCAGATAGTTTCTTTGGTGATTTTATCTTTTGTTCTTTTATTTTGTTGGATGATACAGTCTAAATCAATAGTTTCATAAATTTAATATGAAAAATAGCCTTATAAATTTAAATTAATTAAAATTTATGGTTGAAAAGATTCAATTATAGCTTTTAAAGTCAAGTCACTAGATCTTAAAAACTATATAATTCATGTACCATCAAAATCATACAGACTAAATCAATAGTTTTATAAATTTAATATAAAAAATAGCCTTATAAATTTAAATTAATTAGAATTTATGATTGAAAATTGTGATTTACCGACTTTCTTATCTCTTTTTTTATGATTTAAAATAAAAAAATATCTTATCTCAATTTAAAATGCATTCATATCTTAATTTAAAGTTTTACAAATATTTTTTTTATCTTGATATAAAAAAATCACTAAATAATTAACAAATTATGCCAAAATAAATGACAGCAAGTGAGATGCATTTAAAATTAAAACCTCCATAATATTTAATCTCAACCGTAAAGGTAGTGGCAGATTATGCTAAAAGTGAACTTGGTCTCAAAAATACAGAAGAAAGCAGTAGCACTCATGATTTTTGAAGGTAAAAATATGTGAATATCTATTAACTTTAATTTATTATTTTTTGTGTTACACGTTTTTGTTTCTTGTTTTCTTTTTTTTTTCTCTTTAATTTTTGTTTTTTTTATTATTCAAGTTAATTATCATATTAATCTTGATTTTTTTTGAAATTTTCTTTTAATTTATTGCCGGTGCCTATTTGATTTGTTATGTCTCTTTGAAATTTTATTTTTGTATATACAAGCTTTTTTTTATATTATTACTTACACATTATATAATAGTGTGTTTATCATAATTAATCAATAAATTGAACATGATAGTTTGTCTAAATAGTTTTTTTTTTTAGTTCTTTTTAATATTTGTAACTTTTTTATTTGGTTATCTTTAAAAGTGAATTTAAGATTATAATGAAATTTTATTTTTTTTAAATAAAAAAGAATATGAATTTTCTTTCCTAATGTTATATTCCAATTTGCTTTTCCTATTGTAAAGGTTTATTTTAGTATAATTCTTTTATAATTTACATTTCATTTGTATATTTTTATTCTAATTGAATACTTTGTTAGAAATCAATTAAACTATTTAATTATTACACTGATGTCCTTATCAAAATCATTGCTTTAAATTTCATTGCTTAACAATACTATTTCATATTATATGTAGAATATACTATATCTTAAAAAAATCATTTTAATTCAAGCCTCCACGTTTTAATCTTTCTATATGATTATATTTTCTTATTTGTATTTCTCAATATGGATATGTAGGATTGTAAAATTAAAGTTTTTTAAAAAAGCAAAGCATAATATAAATTTGAGTATAAAATATAAGATAACAAAAACATAGTTTAAGAGTATATAGATTGAACTTTTATTTAAGTTTTAGTGCATATATTAATTGTTATATCTTTTTAAATTGCATAACTTTCAATATCATTTTAAAAATTTTTATTTCTTAAAAACAAAAAAAAGAATAAAATGTACTAATAAATTAGTATAAATGAAAATAATTAAAATAAATAAAGATATTTAATAAATTAAAAAATAAATAAAACCAAATCTATTTTTATTTTGCGGCAAAAAAACTTTGAAAAATAATTATATCAATTTATAATTATCAAATCTATTCTTTAATATTTTCTTTAATTAAGTTGTAATTAATAAAATCTTTTTAGTATTTCATTTAATTATATTGAATATCATATTTAATGTTTAATGTTTTTTCTTTATATAAATCTTAAATTTGTAAGTCATAAATCAACAATTTTTTATTTTTTGGACAAATAATTTTTTTAAAATTTTTATTTATCATGTTTTTATTATTTTTATATTAAATAAAAATAGGACAATGAAAAAGAAAAAATATATATATAGCTTCTTTTACTACTATTTTTATTACTATCTTTTTTCATAGTTTACTTTTTAATTAACATTTATATCAATATATAATTATCTTAATTTTAACAAATCAATTCAAATTATATAGTAAATTAAATAATATTAAATAAATAGATAAAAAAAATTAATCCGTGTATCGCATGCGCTATTGCATGTGCATCAAAAGTAGTTAAAAATATAAAACTATTAGAAGTATATAATTGTTTTCTTTTTAATTTTTTATCGTTTCATTGGCTAACAGCCGCGAGTGGAAAAACCAAATGGATTGCGTATGAATACAAGTGTCTTGAGATGAATGCTAAGAATTTAGTTTTGATACATAAAAATAGTGTTCCACATAAAATGAATAATGTTGTATTGTTTTTATAATACGTAATTTACTGTTTATGCTTTTTTTATTTTTGCTGACAGAAGAAAATTTTGGTCATGTGCATAATAACTACAGTATCGATAATCAAAGAATAAAAGAAAAAGAATTTGGTTGATGAACAATTGAATTCGTGAAGTTTAGATAACTAATTACATTTAAATTTTATTTTTATTTTTATTTTTTTTGTCGCTTTAAAATTTCTTTTTTCCACCATGTATTATGGACTGATTTGTAGATCTATAAATTCTTTTTTCCACCAGATATTATGAACTGATTTGTAGATTTACAATTAGGGACATGAAAAGTTTGCCTGAAAAAGTCACAACTATATTTGCCATGTTGCGAATAATACACATCAATGAATTTGATTGCATGAATTTAATGACATGCATTGGATAAAAAAAAATATTTTCTTTTTCCTCAAAAATTAATTTGCTGCTAATAATAAAATAAAGGCCATAAATCAATAAGTATTTTCTTCAATCGGAAGAATTCCCTAATTAATCGGGACCTGGGTAGTGTAATTCTAGTGGGACTCTAACTCTTTGCATTATAAAGTTTAACCTAATTTATCTCTTTTTAACTTTCCCCTCGAGTATTTTCAAAAAAAAAAAAAAAAAAAGCACCTATATATATATATTTATACTATTAATTTTGCTAATGTACTCTCCAACTTCCCTGCCACTTGACGCAATCACATCTCTTCCTTTTTTTTCTTTTTATTTTTTATTCAATTTTTTTCAGTTTTTAAAATTTTAAAAATATATTCTTAAATTTTTATTTTTGATGGGGCCCACTTTATCAAAATATTTTTCTTTTCTTAAAATTTATCGTTAGATAAATTTTTTTGTATGAATCTTAACTCGGATGCCACGTGACATTTAATTTTGTTTTTAAAATTTTTTTTAATTTTTTTAAATTTTTTAATACATTTTAAGTACTTTTTATTTTTTAAAAATTTTTTATATATTTAATAATTTTTTTCTCGTTTAAATTTTTTAAAGTTGGACTTATCTTATACCAATTTTTTTTTTTTGACCTTTTCCTTCTAAAAAATTAATTATTTTTTAAAATTATAAAAATATATATTTGTAAAGATTATATTTTAATGTGTGGAACACGTTTCCACCAATTTTTTTTTCTTTTTATACTCTTTTTTATTTTTTTTAAACAAAAAAAGTGGTTAGGATTTTTTTTTTTAATACAATTGAATGATCTGTCGTCTACGGTTCCATTTTCTTTGGCTATGCAGGTCATTTTCTAGATTTTAATTTTTTTCCTTTGTTATTTCTTTAGTTTTCTTTAAAATTATTTAATAAATACTTTTAAAAATAAAAACTTATATTTTTTTAGAGATATTTTTTGTATATATTTGAGAACCACTTATATCAAAAGTGTTTTCTTTTTCCCTTTTTTAACTCTTTCCATATTTAAATTTTTAAAAAATATTTAATAAAAATTTTTTTAGGTTTAACTTTTTTTTGTAAAATCCACTTAATAGTAATTTTATGTGCCATATTTTTTTGTATTTTTTCCTTATCATAATTGATCAAAATTATTATAATACTCTTATTATCATAATTACGAAAATACCCCTAACATTGTATTTTTCTAAAATCACTATAATACCTTTTAACCAAAATTAAAAAAAAAAAAAAAGCTTTTTTGATTGTTTCATGTAATGTCTCTCTTATTATAATTATATAAATACCTCTCATCGTTGAAATTACTAAATACCCTTTGAGCATAATTACGAAAATAAGCTTTTGATTATTTTATAATTATGCATTAAATTTTAACATTTATACAATAATATGAAATTTATCCCTTTATAAATAATCATACTATCCTTTTAATAACTTGATAATTGAATTACATGTATCAAAATTAACTGTAATACCGCTCTTTCTATAATTAATTAAAATTACTGTAATATCTCTCTTAACATAATTACTAAAATACTCCATATCTTAATTGGTCAAAGTTACTATAATGCCTAAACAACCATAATTATAAAAATGCCCTCTTACCATCATTGTCCAAAATTACTGTAGTGTCTCTCTTACTATAATTATAAAAAATACCCATCATTATAATTTGTAAAAATTACTATGATACCTTCTAATCATAATTACAAAATTACCCTCTTACCATAATAAGGAAAATAACTCTCATATTATAATTGTCTAAAATTATTATAATGCTTTCTAACTATAATTTTTAAAAAATAATAATATTGATTGTTTTATATAATACCTTTATTACCATAACTACAAAAATACCCTCATATTATAATTAGCCGAAATTACTATAATACGTTTTAAACATAATTATGAAAATATCATTTTGATTACTTCATAGTTACATATTAAATTTTAATATCCTGATAACTCTATGAAATAGAGTTATTTCTAATGCTTTATAGATTGATTTTTGCTTAGTTCTTAGCAAAATAATGTTCTTTTTTACTCTTAATGTGTTCAATTTTCTGTTTTATAAGAGAACTTGAAGGAAAGATTGAATCTTAATAAATCTTAAAGATTATTGATAATTCTTGATCAATTTTGGATGATTCTTGATGAATAATATGGAATCTTGAATGTTCTTGTGATCTTTTTGGAAGTTCTTAATTTTTTTGGAAATTTTAGAGTTAAAGAATGGGAAAGATATTTAAGATTGGTTTTGTGAAGTTTAAAAGAGTTGGAATTATGCAATCTTGAAGAAAAATGGAGAAAATTCATGTAAGATTCAAATTAGGTAATTTTGGCGATGAATGATGGTAGAATTATAATTTATAGTGAATACAAGTCCATGGTAACTTATATAGGTACACATGCATGAGATTATAAATGAATGATGTGACATGATGAGGTGAAAATTTTATTTACTTTTTTTACTTGTATGTAATTTTAAGAAGCTTCCTTAGTTAAAAAGTTTCATTCCAACAGAAAATGGGAGCTGCCAATTCAAGATCAAGCTTGGCTGAACCTTTTTAGGTTTCTTGAGCTTATAAATACCTAGTATATATAAATAATACTTTGCAATTTAAAACTTTCCCCTCAAGCGGTTACATATATATATATATATATATATAATACTTTGCAAATAAATAATTAAATTAAATTTTTCAAAAGCAAGAGATTATCAATTATCTTTTTTGCTCTCCTTGATCTGATTTGTTGGTTCGTTCAATTTTGAGCAAGGGAGGAAACCCGTCAAGCACGTGTTTGTAAAAGGGCATCATGTTTAGCCAATGCATTTGGTTAACCTCCATTGATGGTTATATCAAATATTATTCTCCTATATGTTATCACTTTATACCCATTGATGAAGTGTTGATGAGCCTTTTTTGAGCTATAAGGTTTTCAATAAACCCTTTTGTTTTAACCTCATTATTCCCGAGGTTAGTCTCTAACACCATCATCCTCAACAGCTCACTGTTAATTAATTTTCTTGATTCTATCCCTAAATTCTTTTGTTTAACTTTTTTTTATTAAATTAATTAAATCATATAAGTATGATTAATTTGATTAGTGAATATATATTTTTCATATGCCTTCAACTTGAATTTAAAAGTTATTCCATAATCCCAACTTTGTTTTTCGCCATGAAAATTCATGTTTTATTTCATACCATAATTAATGTCAATTTTCTTATTCACAAGTGCATATTTTGTCCGGCCAGGATATATGAATAATAATAATAATAATAATAACAATAATAATAGTGACTCCAAATTACTTATTAATTAGTACTTAATTTTTATAGACCCCAAAGGTTGATCATATAATTGTCAAGTATTTCATTGCTAGGTTAGTAGTTTAGTTCTTCCAATTGCATGCATGGTCAAACATCAACATCCAACTTTTTAATATTATTTCATAATGTTGAAGATAACTTTAATTTCTTGGGTTTTGTTTTTATTATGATTATGGGATTTAAGATTTTATTTGTGTATGCATGCAGTTATTGTTATCATTAATTCCAATTTTTATGCTAAATTAATTTCGAAGTAAGGTGCCTGTTTAGTTATTTAAATTCTTGAAAATTTTTTATTTTAATCTCATTTTTTTAAGAAAAATATTTTTTGTTACATTAAAAAAATACAAACACCTCTTATTGAATAAGATATTCAAATAATTTTGAAGTCCTTGTAATTTCAAACATATAATTTTCTTGGAGTAATTACTCATTTGGATCATAAACTATATTATTTTATTACTTTGGTACTCAAACAATAAATATTTTTAATTATGTTCTTGAACTTCTATTACACAAGATAAATTATTCACAGTCAAAAGACAATTCGAAATTTGAAATTAAGAATAGGAAATGAGAAAGCAAGGAGGCTTTGGTCATATGAAGCTGTAGGTCAGAAGAGGTGGGGAGAAGAAACAGAGCTCAAGCTAGCTCAAGCTCATACCAGGGTGCTGATGTACAAAATTTAGTCAAAGTTTGCCATGGAAATAAACAGAATAAAGGTCTAGGGTCACTGGCAAAGCTTCTTAGAGTTAGTTTTCATAGACTGAGGTATTGTTCTACATTGGAGAAAATCAGAAAATCCCTCCATGGATGATTTGTATGGTATCAGTGATTTGTATATGAAACAAATAATAAACCTCTGGTTTGGAATGCATTGGTAGAGTTGAAGTAGCTTTGTCCTTTTAATTTAGCTCACATCTTCGTCATGCTACAACCGTTGCCTTCTTAAGCAAGAGTTACAACGGGCTTTAGGAGCTGTTTCGTAGTCCAGCAAGTGAGCCCAAGCTTGGCTTCGCCTAACATTTGTTAGGTTAGAAACTAAGCTTAAAATACAAAGGTTGGGCCCAAAACCAGATGAGTTAACTTCAGGCAGCCCAATTAACCTAGCAAAGGCAGTCTTAAATGTTAATGTAGCAACCGAGCGGATCGGCTCGCAATACGTAGAAAATTGAATTTATATTTGATATATTATTAATATATAAACTTTATATATTATTAATAAATAATATGATATTATTTTTTAATAAAATAAATAAAATATTTTTATTTTATTAATAAGTAAATTTTTTAAAACATATTTATTTTAAATATTAATATTTATTCATTAATAAAATAATATCATTTTATTTATTGATATTGTATAAAATTATATAATAGTATATTAAATATAAACTCTTGAAATCTTAGATTATTTTGGATTTGAATTTTTTAATTTAATATTTAAGTTTATGTCATTTTAAATATAAATTATTAAAATTTAAAATTAATTTAATTTAATTTCGTATTATTTTTTCGAATCATTTTAAAAATTATTTTAAATTTATGCTAAGCTCTAATCATTTCGGTTTGGATGATAATTTTTTTTATCAAAACAAATTTTTCGAATTCAAATTAGTATTTATCGACTCCACCTAATATAAAACCAAAAATTAGAAAAAAAACAAGGAAATACCAATGGCCGTCACAATTTATAAGCAGGCCTTCACAAGCCTCACATTAAAGCTAGTATTGATGTCATCCATACCAAATCTCTTTCCTTTGCCAACTCAATACTAATTTTTAAAAAGGGTTCGTTGCAACGTTATAAACAAACAGCATCTAATATGTTATATTAGATGGTTTTTATTTTTTATATATGTTTAATTCAAGATAATTATCATACGAATATATAAAATATTATATTTAATTCTATCCACTTACCATACCTAAGGCAAGGGCTAAGAAATATGTACTTCGCAGTTCTCAGTTCTCACCCTCCTCTTTGACTAGCAAAGGCCCAACAGATGTAGCAGAAACCAAAATGCAAGTTACTTCTAGACCAAATAATTTATGTTATTATATCATATTTTAAGATAAATATGATTTTAAGTGTGATAAGAATAAATTTAACATAAACATGATATGAAGATTTAAATGAGAATAATTTTTAAAAAAATCATATATTTATTATATGTATTATATATGATACAATATGATTAATACATAACATAATTAAATAATTATATACGAATAATACGATTAAATATAATTAATTAATTTATTCAAATAAAAAAATTATTTAAAAATTAAGTATTTATAATTTATTTAAATACTAAAATGATAAGATAAATATAATTATTAATTTTTTTAAATAAATTAAAATAATTTTTAAATTTTTTATTTTATAAATAATATTATATATTAAACGTATTATTACTGTTTGATATGAATACGATACGATTAATATTATTTTTTAATTAAAATATAATTAAAATATAAAACATGATTATATTAATTTTTATATTAATTTTATATTATATTATCATATTATATTTAAGATTATTAAATTTAATTACTCCATAAATTACCCCTACATCGCAGTTAATCAAGAGCTATTATGAAACTAAAAATCAAGTAATGTTCAAGGCAAATGCCCCAATGGGTGGTCCCATTTAACAGCTCCAAATTATCTGCTTATGCCGTCATCAACCAGGAGCTGGCTCACCTTTATCAAATTAAATTCAAGTCTTAGATCAAATGCTCAATCATCCAACCACAAAAAAGAAAAGCTAAAAAATACAAATTATTAGTAGTGTTATATTAAAATAAACAAATGCATGAGAATCACAAAGAAGGGAAAAAAAATAGTAATAAAAATGATTTCCAGAAGAAGACAGGACAACGACCCTCTTCTCTTGTACCTGTCGGCAGCCACAAGAGTGTCTGTCTTTCTGTTTCTTTAAGTCTTTTACAGAACAGAAAACATAATCAAAAACAAAAAACGAGAAAAAAAGATTCAAAAAGTTGAAGCAAGCAATTGGCTTCATCTTTAAGAGAAAACAAAATTATAGATTGAAGCTGAGAGTGAGGATCATAAGTGAAGATCTAGCAAGAATTTAGCTTTCAAAAATCTAGGCAAAAGATCAAATGTTGGTCCAAGACCGTGCTGTTCCCAAATCTCCAAAACATCCCCAGATCAGAATCCTTCCTACACTCCAACCAAACAGGTTCACTGAACCCAAAAACCTCGATTTTTCCACATGGGTATCTGACAATTTCTACAGAATCATCACAATCATTGTCCTCATAGCCTCCGTTGCCACCATTTTCTTCCTCTACACTTCCACCAATACGGCTTCACTCCTTTGCCTCCAATCCCAAACCCAACGCGCCATGGATTCTCTCTCTCTCCCTCAAATCAACTGGAATTCAATCAAACCCATTGCAGACAAGACCTCACCGTACGCTAATTTCAGATCAGAGCAATGGGTCGTTGTCTCCGTTTCGAGCTACCCGTCTGATGCGTTACAAAAGATGGTGAAGATTAAAGGGTGGCAGGTTTTGGCAATTGGGAACTCAAGGACTCCCAGAGATTGGAGCTTAAAAGGTGCCATTTTTTTGTCTTTAGATATGCAAGCTAATTTGGGTTTTCGTGTTGTGAATCATTTGCCTTATGATTCTTATGTTAGAAAAAGTGTTGGTTATTTATTTGCGATTCAACATGGTGCTAAAAAGATCTTTGACGCTGATGATCGGGGCGAAGTAATTGATAATGATTTAGGGAAACATTTTGATGTAGAATTAATAGGGGAAGGAGCTAGGCAAGAAGTTATATTGCAGTATAGTCATGATAATCCTAATAGGACTGTAGTCAACCCTTATATTCACTTCGGTCAACGGTCAGTTTGGCCTAGGGGGTTACCATTGGAAAATGTGGGTGAAATAGGACATGAGGAGTTTTACACTGAGGTTTTTGGTGGGAAACAGTTTATACAGCAAGGGATTTCGAATGGGTTGCCAGATGTTGATTCAGTGTTTTATTTTACCAGGAAGTCGGGTTTGGAAGCCTTTGATATTAGGTTTGATGAGCATGCACCCAAAGTGGCATTGCCACAAGGTATGATGGTGCCATTGAATTCTTTTAATACGATTTGCCATTCATCAGCATTTTGGGCCTTGATGCTCCCTGTTTCTGTTAGTACAATGGCTTCAGACGTATTGAGGGGTTATTGGGGACAGAGGCTTTTGTGGGAGATTGGTGGTTATGTTGCTGTGTATCCACCTACGGTTCATCGGTATGACAGAATTGAGGCATACCCCTTTTCAGAGGAGAAGGATCTTCATGTGAATGTAGGTCGTTTGATCAAATTCTTGGTATCGTGGAGATCAAATAAGCATAGGTTGTTTGAGAAGATAATGGAATTGAGTTATGTTATGGCAGAGGAGGGGTTTTGGACCGAGCAAGACCTCAAGTTTACTGCTGCTTGGCTTCAAGACTTGCTTGCCGTAGGTTATCAGCAGCCAAGGTTGATGACATTGGAATTGGACCGACCTAGGGCAAATATTGGTCATGGGGATCGAAAAGACTTTATCCCTCAGAAATTGCCATCTGTTCATCTAGCAGTGGAGGAAACAGGGACGGTTAGTTCCGAGATTGGGAATTTGATTCGTTGGAGGAAGAATTTTGGAAATGTCGTGCTTATCATGTTCTGTAACGGTCCTGTGGAACGTACTGCCTTGGAATGGAGATTGCTTTATGGGCGGATATTTAAAACTGTGGTTATTTTGTCTGCACAGAAGAATTCAGATCTTGCGGTTGAAGAAGGTCAATTAGATCAAACTTACAAGTAAGTTGCCAGAAGAATCAGTTCTTTCCCATGACATAATACTTTTAATTTATCCGTTTATTTGTCTATCTAGCTTAGAATTTTTATTTTTGAATTTGTTTTACTTTCTTCTCTTTTGCATTTTTTTGGGAGATTAAAGTGATATTCCGGTTTATTAGATAGCTTTTTCTTCCAGCCAGTAGAGCATAGATTTGCCTGTTTTCTTTCATCCTTATCCATCTACTTCAAAGTACTTTGAAGAGTCCTTGCATAAAATAGATGGAGAATAATTTGAACCTGGGGTTTGCTACCTTTTGATCTGCTGATTCCAGATAGTATCATCAGACATTTTAAAATCTCAAAAATGGCCCTCTTTTCTGATTTTGTCCATCATCCTTGGTAACTCATTCCTTTCTTGTCGGGCCACATCTCTTTTCCTTTAGAAGTACTACCTCTGCTTTCCGTTGCTATATCATACCTAGCCTCCCTCTTCTCACTTTAGTGATGCTTTGCCTGGTAGGAAGAATTAGGTGGAAAACTTTTCATTTTCAATCTTAAGCTGAAGATTCATAATTACTTTCCTATTTGATAGCATAACCATTGGATTATCATTGTTTTCGTCCTCCCTTCTAAGCACAGCCAAAGAGAAAAAAAAAAAAAAACTAATGTGCATCCATATTATTTTCTGAATAAATTAGTTATGTAAATAATTAATCATCTCCTTGAAGTTATCTTATACTGCAAATGGAGTTTTACTAATTTTAAATGCAACCATAATTGCCTTTTTGTTTTCCTATTTTGTCAATGTGTAAGTTGGGTTTAGTATCAAGTCAATTAAGTTGTTGTGTTCCTTTCTTCTGAATTAAGTCTTCCAAAAGGCAGCAAATTGTTGTTAAATGGTCAATTTATGGTTGATAATCATGGAAATGCTAGCTGTTAAGTGAGATAATGCCAGTTGTACTAGTATTGAGTCATCCTGTAGTCATGTTAAACTAGAATTACTTGTACAGGGTATCTTTCATGTTTACTAATTATCTCTTAACATATTTTATAGGCATCTGCCCAAGATATTTGATCGGTTTTCTAGTGCGGACGGCTATTTATTCCTTGAAGATGATACCATTCTTAATTACTGGAATCTACTACAGGCAGACAAGACTAAGCTATGGATTGCAGATAAGGTGCCTAAACTCTGCCTTCTCTCTTAGCATTTTTTCTGCTGACTCTTGACATGTTCTTTTAAATATTTAAAAGTAGTTGTCAGTAATAATTTTTGTCCATGGGACTTTGGCTTTTATATGTTTCTTTTAATCATTTATAATGATTATAAATTGTTCTAGTACTTCATTGTTTTTTGAAATAGATTTTCTTTTGCCATTTATTTGAAGGAAACAGTTTGAATCACTATATTTGTTTATGCATATAAATAACAACAAAACTTCATGCATTATGATCCTAAGGTATGGAAATTGTTTATCATGAGTCACTGCTGTTATTTTTCTTCTCCATTTGATGGGATTTAGGTATCCATGTCTTGGACTACTGCATCAACCAAAGGAAATTCAGATTGGTATTCAAAGCAAGCGGACATGGTAAAGAAAGTTGTTAGCACAATGCCAGTTCATTTCCAAGTGAATTATAAGGAAGTTGTAAGGAGTGACCAGAGCCTCACAATTTGCAGTTCTGAGATATTCTACATTCCTCGGCACTTTGTAGCAGACTTTGTTGATCTTGTTAATCTAGTTGGCCATCTTGAAATCCATCAAAAAGTTGCCATACCCATGTTCTTTCTGTCAATGGATTCGCCTCAGAATTTCGATTCAGTGCTTAGTACAATGGTGTACAAGCAGGATTTACCCTCTATTAATTCTTCTTCAACACATTATTCTGCACAAGCACCTGCGGTGCATCCATGGAAGGTGTCAAGTGAACAGGAATTCATAAAGCTAATTAGAATAATGGCTGAAGGTGATCCTCTCCTAATGGAGCTAGTTTGAAGGTGACAGGTTTGTTGGACACAAGAAAGAACTGTAGTAGAAAGAAACACGTACCACTTTTGTAAGTTGTAACTGTAATACCAAATACGTTTCTTTTTTTTTGTTCCTTAATTTTTTTCAGGGAAAGGGGGTGTTCTTTTTTGTAACTTCTCTGTAGATGATTTACCTTTGTATGATTCATTTACTGATTGGAGATACCCTCCAAAGAGAAAATGCGTTCATCCTGTTCTTTTGGGCTAATGAATATATATATATGAGAAGCCAAATGTTCATTGCCAATCTTGTTTGCTGATTTTAATGTTCTCATTGCGTTTTCTTGGAATTTTTTTTTTTTTTTTAATTTTCATTTGTGGTCCTACTAGAAGCCTAGCTTGGGATACAGATTCTTGAGGTTTGAATATGGCAGCTGAATTTAATTAGTGATGGGTCTTTTGTTCTGGTTGAGAAGTGCGTTTGTTTATCATTTTTGGAAAATGGAAGATTCCAAGGTTCTTCTGAAGACGAGTTGAATTTCTATCAAAGGGTATTTTTAATAGCAAATGGTGGATGACTCTCACAAAGCAAAGTTCATTTTTTATATTAACAAATTGACTTTCAGTAAGTTCCTGAGAGTCGTTTCAGCTCATCCAAGAGGGAAGGGCTCAAGTAAATCATCAGTGTGAACAAATATTTGCAATTTTAGAACCTATTTGTTTATAGCTCATCGATCGATGCCTTCAATCTTGTCTTCCACTTCCGAATACAACTGCCTCAACCTCTCAATATTCTCCTCTGAAGTTTCCCAATAACCACGTCCATTGGCCTCCAGGAAGGTCTGCACCAACTTCCTGAATGAGTTTGGATTGGTGCTCATGAGCCTATTCAACATGTTCTCATCTTGAATGAAAGTTGAATTAGCCTCTTCGTACACCCAGTTATCGACTTGTCCAGAAGTTGCACTCCAACCTACGGTATTAGTGAGGCGCTTCTCAATTTCACGGACTCCTTCATAGCCACTGGACATCATTCCTTCGTACCACTTGGGGTTCAACAACTTGGTTCGTGCATCTAATCGCACAGTTTCAGCCAAAGTACGGACCTGCAAATAAGAGCAAAGTAGGATTAGTGAGAGTCAGCTTAAAAAGTGGCCAGTCTCAGGTAAAATCGTATATGTTGTCTAACATTCAGAGGAAAATGTCACGGTTGCTCACCTGGGCATTTGCTGTGGTAGTGTCTGCAATGTATGCACTGGGCTTCTTTCCATCCTTGCGGAGGTTCTGAACTAGATTTGTTGGATCAGAATCAAAGTAGTGACTCACATCAGTAAGTGAAATTTCTGATGAATCAAGATTTTGGAATGTGGCATCTGCTGTGCTTAGAGCCATCTCAAATACTTTCCTTTTCTCAGTCATGCCTGCACCAGGGGCATCACAGTCAAAAGCAAATGATTTCCGGCTTAAGTACATATCTTGGAGCTGTTTCTCATCATTCCATGAGGAGTTCTCAACTGCAAGGTTGACATTGGAGGAGTAGGATCCTGAGGCGTTGGAGAAGACCCTTGTTGCAGCTTCTCTAACCTCAATCCCCAAGGCTTTGGCTTGCTCTAAAGCATGCTTCCTTACATAGTTCTCCTCCGCAGGTTCATCTAATTCGGCAACCATCTTCACAGCTCGATCAAGGAGGTTCATCTTTCAACCAACAATAAGAAATAAGAACATGAAATGGTAAGAAAAGACTGAGCAAATTATGAGTAAGAAATGCAGCTTAAATGACTATATGCCAAAATAATTGAAATCCCACTGGTTTAAATAGGCAGTTCAGCAGCAATAGTATTTCCCTAAGCCTTAAGCTTTCACTTCGAAAGATAATTCTGACTCGGTTAGAAAAATGTGATCTCTATGCATTAATTAGCGTATGAATATCCAAAATGATTTTAAACATAGTAGAACCAATACCTGGTTTATGAATAGATCTCTGAAAACTCCAGAGCAATTAACAACAACATCAATCCTGGGCCTGCCAAGCTCTTCAAGACTAACTGGCTCTACTCTGTTGACTCTACCAAATGTATCAGCCACTGGCGTTACTCCAATCATCCACAAGACCTGAGCTAGTGACTCACCATAAGTTTTAATATTATCTGTTCCCCATAATACAAGTGCGATTGTCTCTGGATACTTTCCCCCATTGTCAGCCTTCTGTCTTTCAATTAACCTATCTACCACAATTTTTGCACTCTGCATTGCAGCTGTTGTTGGAATAGCTTGTGGATCCAATGCGTGAATGTTCTTCCCGGTTGGCAACACTTTCGGGTTTCTAATTGGATCACCACCTGGCCCAGGTTCAACGTATTTGCCCTCCAATGCTTGTTTCAAACTGCCCAACTCATTATCAGCAACAACCAGCTTCAAACACTCCCCTAGGAACTCAAACAATACTCTAAGCTTTTCCCTATCTGCGCGGTAAAATTTTGTGTTTGACAAGTACTGAATCCATGGTTCATTGACACCAAACCCGAGGATAGAGCTCAACTTATCAGCCACATCAACAACTCGACCCTTCTTGTTGGTTGTTCGCTCCACAAAGGCAGAAATTGACCCACGTGAGGCCTCAGTAATTTGCCGCAGAAGCTCTACATCCTTCAAGATTCCTTTGTCACTTCCTCTGTACACATCCTCTATGTTTCTTCCAACAGTTTCAGCTAATATAGCTGGCAGCGACGAAATTCCATCTTCAGGACGGTCCAGTGCAGCAATGTTAACCAATGTTGCAACTGCTTCCATAGCAGATGGAGGCTCACCAATAACATGAAGCCCACATGGCAATAGTCGGGACTCAATCTCCATGATCTTGGAATACACTTTTCCAACAACAAGATCCCGTTCTTTTGCTGAAATTTCCTCTCCCTCTTCGGGAAGTTTTACATCCTTGTCAAGATTGCATTGTCTAGCTGTGCTGATAATTGAATTAACTATTTGTTGCCCACGACCTGAGTCTTTAAGGGACTGGTATGAGGAGATGAGTTCACTCAATTGCTTAAGTCCCTTGTAAAGCCCAGCATTTTCAGCCGGAGGAGTCAGATAGCTAATAGTATTAGCATAACTACGGCGCTTGGCTATGGTAGCTTCAGATGGGTTATTAGCAGCATAGTAGTAAACATTCGGAATATTCCCAATAAGACTATCAGGGTAACAAACATCACTCATTCCCACCTGTTTTCCAGGCATAAATTCAAGTGATCCATGAGTACCAAAATGAAGAACAGCATCAGCTTTGAAAATCTTCTCAACAAAGGAGTAGTATGCTGCAAATCCATGATGTGGGCTAGCTGATTTGGAGAAAAGCAGCCGCATAGGATCACCCTCGTAACCAAAAGTAGGCTGGACTCCAATGAAGACATTACCATACTGCTTTCCATATACCAAAAGATTCTCTCCATCAGAATTCAAATTTCCAGGAGGTTTGCCCCAGTTTTCTTCCAAAGCAGGAGCATAGGGAGTAAGATTTTGGTATTCACGGACACTCATTTTATAAGCAACATTCAGATTAGGGCTGTTAAATTGTGCCTCCTTGTCATGAATTACATCTTCAATTAAAGCTTCAGCAGTCTCTGGAAGGCCTTCAACATTGTAACCATCTTTCTGAAGGTCTTTTAGAACTGAATAGATGGAGGCAAAAACATTAAGGTATGCAGCTGTGCCAACATTCCCTTTGTCGGGAGGGAAGCTGAAGACAGTGATTGCCAACTTCTTCTCAGTCTGCATAGATCAGACAATTATTGTAAGGAACTAACCAAAAGAGAACTTATCTGCTTAACAGTAATATAAGGAAACCAGCAGCAACGGTAAGTTCTAGAAGCACATCAAATAAATCAACAGCATATTCTCGAGATTTATTAAGTTTTTGGGCATAGCATGTGAAAAAAAAAAAAAAGGATACCTTAGTTTCAGTCATCATTATCAACATTAAACTAATATTTTAAACAAGTGATTGATAACTAATTGAAGATTTTATATGCATACATTTAGTTTATTGAAGGTCCCTTTCAGGTAAATGTGACAAAAAATTCCATTAAAGGTTTATAAAGTAGATTCAACTATCAAGTGGTGGTATCTTAAATAGATTACATGGACATCATCATTAGTTATTACACAATATATGTTCTCTGGACTCAAAAAGGTTTTGCTATTAATTTAAACCTTTTTGTTAATTATTTGTATCTATGATCTCTTGAAAAACAATAGAAGCCATATAATGTGCATATATAGATTGGAAAGTTATGTAGCTTAAAAGCAAACACCTTTGATTTCCTTTTCAGTTCAGCCCACTTGATTGCTCGAGTGCAGAGCTGCTCCACCCTCTTGTGAAGAGCATGTGATTTCCCTGCAATCAATACACCGTTTCAATACTCTGAAAGCAATTTTTACTTGATTCCAAAGCCCGCATATTTGACAGAAAACAACTAGAAGTGGAGGATGCGAAGGAAACAAAGAGACCACCAAAGATAAAGCAACAGACAACACGGCATCACCTAACGTATAAAAGATAAAGACGTTGCTTAAAAACCAAACTTTATGTACTTGTCTTAATTCCCAAAGGATGAAAAAGCCCTATTGTATAGCACCAACGAAAATTTAAGCACCTAAATAAAACAAGTTCTGACAATATAAAAGGCAAAATAAATCATTAAATATGAATCATTCCAATGAGGGTAGATTCACTTGCCTGTTCTAGGGTCACGGCCAGCGAAAACGATAGGCTCCATGCCTCCATCCAGCTCTGGAAGGGCCACTTGCAGAGCTACTTGAATAGGATGTAGCCCCAAAGTACTGTTTAGCCACTCCTCCGTTGTTTGAAAAACCAAAGGCAGTGCAACAATGTAAGGAACATCCAGCTTCCTCAGTGCCTCAACAGCCCTTGGATGGTCCTGCCTAGCAGGTCCTCCAACGAGAGCAAAGCCTGTTAAGGACACCACTGAATTCACCATTGGCTTCTTGGTAACTGGATCGATCAAGAACCTCTCAACTGGTCCAGAAAAATCAAGTCCACCAGCAAAAAGTGGTATCACTTTCGCCCCTCTAGCCTCTAACTCCATAATCACAGCTACATAGTGGCTCTCATCACCAGTAACAATATGACTCCTTTGCAAAACCAATCCAATTACCGGAGCATTAGGCCCCCTAAGCTTCTCATTAGCATCCCTCCTGGTATCATACCAATTCAAATACTCCTTCACATCATCATACATACAAGGAGCTAGCGGGTGCCAAATCCCACTGTCCAAGAACAAAACTGGATCTGAATAGTCAATCTTTGTCCCTTTGAGTGCAGGCACATAAGAGCCAGATATCATTTTCAAGAAATTCTGAAGATTATCAGGTGAACCACCAAGCCAAAACTGGAGACTCAATATGTAAAGCCTAGCATCTTGTGCCTTATCACTAGGCAAGTATTTCAAAACCTTAGGCAATGTCCTTACAAGCTTCAACATACTATCAGCAAAACCTGCTCCTTGCTTCTTTCTCTTGAATAACTGAAAAAATGGACTCTTTGATTGACCAAGCTGTGACATACTAAAAGAACCCAACTTGTTTAGCCTCATTACTTCAGGCATTGAGGGGAACACCAAAACAGCATCAAGCCTATCCCTTTCTTTCTCCACTGCAGCCTTCACTTTCAATGCAAGCTCCTCAACAAAAATCAAAGACCCAATAAAGATATTCGCATCTTCGAGATCTTTACAGAAGGTTTTATAAGTATTTTCATCTCTAAGCTCCTCAACCAAGTAACCAACGACTTCAAATGAAGCAAAGTTGGAATTTTGGTTCAAGGACTGGACTGCACTTGAAAGAGAAGACTGGTACTGAGCTTCCAGGACAACATAGACAATTTTGACCGTGGGGAGATTATCTTTCTTTTCTGGCACAATTCTACGAACTTCTGGTGTTGTTTGAGTGAAAAGGCCATTGCCAATTGTTGCACATTTTACTTTCAAGGAAGATTTTGAGTTGGGTTGGTTGTTGGTTTTCTTGGGAAGAAATGAGTGAAGAAAGAATTGTTTTTGAGAAAGAGAAGAGAGTTGGTCAGGCTTGGAAGATGGCAAAGTGAATGGTGAAGAAACCAAAGAAGCCATTGCTAGTGATACTCTGCAGCAACTAAAACAGAGCACTCCGTTCTACAAAGAGAAAAGAAGAAGAAAAAGAAGCTAAAAAAGAAAACTTCTCTCTGCTTCTCTCTTTCTCTTTGTTTTCTTGTTCCTGTTTGAGATTTTGGGGTGTTGCTGTTTCTTCTTCTTCTTCTTTTGGGTACTGAAAGCTATGCTGGCTTTATATTTTTTGAGTGGACAGTGGAATTTTGAGAGCTGAAATAGTTAGTTTTATGGTTAGTGGTGGGAAAAAGAAACACGTGGCAAAATGGGTTTTATGAGGAGTTGCAATTGGAGCTATTTGCAAGGTTGAGTTTGTTTTGAGGTTATTGCAAAAACAAAGAAAGCAAGGGAGAAGATTGGGGGGTGTTAATCTATCTATCTATTGGCGATGGAGTTTTCTGAATTCTGATTGGCCATGTAGGATTTCCCAAAGTGCTATGAGGGAAGCTAGAGGATAATGAGAAGAGGAAGAGATATTGGTAAGATTTTTCCTCTCCCTATAATGAGAGAATGTCTTCCTGTGGCTTGTAAAAGATTTTCTGAGCTGAGTTTGTGTTTCTCAGTGAAAAGAAAGTGATATTTTCATTTTTTTTTCTGTAACGCTAATGGGACCATGTATCATAGCTTTTTGCCAAGTGACATATACCTACTTATTGTCCTTTTCTGCAGTTCTTTCAGGTCAGGATATTAAAAGAGTTTATGCTTTGAATAAGTTAACCCTCAGTTGGAATAATTTTCGTCCCCATCCTATCCATGCCTTGATTAAGCTAAACTAATAACGAAAGCCATTTTGATGCCAAAAATGTAGCAACTTGTTGTCTTGCAATGGACAATCAGCATATATTTATAGCTAATCCAGGTGAAACCGTTAAAGGAAGGATTTAGTTCCAATTTAACATTATTGTGAATGCATTTACTTTTGTGATTAAGAACAAATTTATTGCCCCATCAGAACATTTAATTCAATTGATGTCATACATGATTTACAGTTTAAAGAACAAAATTTAAATCTTCTTTTTTGAATAAAAAAATCAACAAAAGTTTTGCAATAGAAATTTTACTGCAATTGGAATTTTTAATGTAATTTTCATTTTATTTAGCATTATGATTGATTGATTGAAATTAAATGTAGACTTAACAATTTAGACTCAAAAATATTTGAATCCAAAGATCTACATCCAAAAAATTCAAGTTTCAAACTCAGAAAACTTAGAACTAAAAATGATCTGAATTCAAAATAACTCAAATTTAACATATCCAAATTCGAAATAACCCAAAATTCCTTTACCCAAATTGATATGGACTCAAAGTGATCTAACTCAATTTTGAGGCCTCAAAGTAAGACGGCAGCCATTGCAGCAACCACCAGAGCAAACTCATCACCTACCCAACATTGAAACACCGCTCGGACACAAGTCTCAGCTCTAGATAGAGAGAATCCAGTGAAATCTAAGACCAATGAAATTGGCTCCACTGGAATCTTAGTCAGGAACGGCTCTCTGAAACTGCAAACTTGGTCTGCATTAAGCCACATAGAGTCCATTCTTACCAACCAGGCTTGTAAGACCAGAACCACATAGGGTCCACAGTGTTACCAATTATAACTGCTATGTTAAAGCCATCTCGGAAAGAATATCAATCAACTGATATGAGAAGGTGATAAACAGAATTTTCCACTCACGTCTCATAATTGATTCATTACACACTAGTAATGTCACTGAACAAACACAATAGACTGAACAATAATAATATAAAAAGAGAATTACTACCATTAACTGCACAAATTGACCAACAAACCCCTCAAATGAGTAGCAGCAAGATTAGTCAACCTCCATACCAGAAATGGCTTCATCGAGAATCTTTTGAAGTTCTTTTGCTCTTTGCCGTGTTAATGCAATGCAATCCTGCAACCATAAGGCGATTTCCACATCAGCTGTTGGACCATTAATTCCTTAGAATTTTAATAGAAATATCATATAGAAAATGCTTCAGAACACCAAAAAAAAAAAAATTTTTTTAATGTTTTGCAAATTGCTACCCGGGGCTTGAAATACTATCAGAAATCTAAAGCATTGTTTCAACCGTGAACATGACAACCTACATTCTCTATACACTATTTTCCTTCATATAAGGAAATTGCCTTCAGGTCAAATGTTGGAGTCCAAGGTGGCTTCTAAAGTTACAGTTATCCCAAGTTAAGACCACAAACTTAAATGCATTATGCTGCTAAAGTATCACCAAATACTTTCCATTTAATTTAACATTTTAGTGCCATCAAGACTTAAAATTGAACTGACCTGGATAGCTGATGTATATGCAAGAACTGGTCCACCAGGTTTATAAAGCGACACAAGTTGACTAGATGAATCTAAAACTACAGTTACAAGAGTTTCCATAATAGATTCTTCCTCAGCAGTAGGATCCGCCAGAATGTAATTCTTGTGAAGTATACATGTCAATGAAAATGGAACGCTGCTCAGAGTAACTTTTCTCTTCTCCTTGTTGACTGACTCCCTGTCCGACATTCCTTCTTGTTCCTCAGAAAGAAGAACTATTTTTCCATCATCATTGAGAGATACTTCTGGGATGTCCACTGTAACAAGGTTTTCATAAAAATAAAGCAATTAGGATATGGTTACAGAATGTAAGTTTTATAAGGGCCAGAGATGAATGCAGAGTATATCACAGTCTAATACACAAACAGAATATGCATTGCTATAAAGGAATAAGTAATTATAAATATTAGGGAAGAAAACACCAAAGTATCAGACACTCCAGAACAACTCTATTTGCCAACAGTGTGTAGCTTCAAAGGGAATATCAAGACCTGATAATGCAGAGAGGCTTCGCATGGGATAGCAAGATGGGCAAGAATTATATAAGTGTGAAATTTTAAAACTTCTGATTCAACCATGGTAATTTAGGTAAATGGATTAAGAATTGCAGTCCTAGTAGATAGTTGACCTTGCTTCATAATTAAATCATGAAGTGTTTTAGGTTTTGCAGCAGGGTTCACACCGTCACCTTACTGATGCGCCTATTGGTGTGGGATATAAATTGTCAGAGTCATGTTCTTTTTTCGCAGATTCTGCAGATGCATATGGATCAACCAAGTTTTGATTTAAAATGGCCTAGAAATGTAAAGATCATAGTGTGAAACAAAGTCAATAGAAACATTTTTCAAACCTCCCTGTTTGTCTATATAGAAATGCATAGGGAAAAAATAGAAAAGAATTTAATAAATGAATTAATCATTAAGTAAAACATTGTCAATAAAATGCAAACAGTCGGAGGAAAGGGTTTCTTAGTTGACAAGCCTTGTGATAGAATATGGCCCAATTGACGTGTCTGTAAAATATTACCTAGGGGAACCACCTTCATAATTTCCCTCTAGTAAATGAAACTCATTTCCAATTCATTTGATGATTTAATCTATAAATCGTAAACAGCCTTTCCTATGTCAAAACTATAGAAAGTAGTTTGTGCAAAAAAACAAAGATCCTCAAATATACTCTAAAAATAAGGCACAATAAACCAAATGTCGTTCCTTGAATAAAATCAAGCACGATTTCGAAATTTTATGCTAATTCATCAAAAGGATAGAGCTTTTAGTGGCTTATCAAAATTCTTCAAAAGAACAAGCAAAAAGGAGCCTTCTGTTCCAAGAGTCCTCTGTAAGCCCACAACCACTCTTGATAAGTAAAAGTTGATATGCTTCATTTATTTTCATAAATTCTTTTCCTTTCTATTTACTTTTTTCATGGAAAGGGTTGGTTGTTTTAGGCAATTATCGTTATATTAAGTGCCATTAGTTAGTTGCTATTGTAATATTTGACGAAAAGAGTGAAAAACTTACAATGAGAAAAGGCAGCAACAGCTGAGAGTAATGCAGTGTCAAAAAGAGCACCATCAGCATCCAAACAGTATATGTCCTGCATAAGCAGAATACTATGTTATTTTCTTGTTCAAGGAGAACAAGGCCTTATGATACTACCTGAATTTTCTAATTACCTACTTAAACATTAGATGGTCAGTGTCTGAACACTTAAAAAATTTTAAAGTTCTAAGATGGATAATTAAGACATTTTAAACCACAACCACCTACCAAATATGCCATCCATGCAGCTTTTCCACTAACCAAGGACAGTTCCTTAAGATTAATCATGCCAGAGCTGTAATTTACACATGTGAGGAGTTGTTTGAAAACATAAATATCAAACAATGAATCAAAGTGGAGCAGTTTTGAAAGAGAACATAGAGTATGGAGGATCAAAAGAAATGAAACCACCAAGAAATTAAGATAAATAACTGAGCAGTGTGCTTCAACAAGTAGAAAGCAGCAAAATGGAGAATTCAAACTTTAATTATTCAAGGCATAATATAGATGTGAAGATAAAGATAAGAATTGAATCTACAAAAATAGAAATTAATAAATTAGAGCCTCTGCATTTGAGATAATTTAGAGCACAAACAAAAATCACAACTACATCTAAATTAAATAGACTTAAGAAGGGTGCTTCTCAGCAGCAATAAACAATTAAAGAAATAAATTGGCATGCCTTAGAATAGTGTCAGATAACTGCTTTGACACAACCGGTGCTGCCTCAGCTGGTCTGCCAGGCCTAACAATTGGAGAACAAATTGGAGGCATGTGGAAATCAATAGCTGAAATTGAGAAAAAGAAATATTACAATAAAATGTGAAAGAGAAGAGATATGTTTTAAGAAAGAGAAAAAGAGACAGGAAAGCATGCAGCTTATGGCAGCTAACCTATACAACCCTCATCTGGTGTTTCCATTGAAGGGGTCATGACCTCCATTTTGATAGCAGCCAACATTGTCTATGCAACACAAGGAACAACTAATTAAACTCCAGGCCTTGATTGCTAGCCAATGTAAAGTTCTATGTATTGCAAGAACCTTAGGAACTTACAGTTGAACCAATTTTTGCAAGTGCTGAACCATTAGCAGATGCAACAGCCCCTATAGATTAAAAGGGATCAGATTCAAGTATTAACAATAAATATGCCACAGAAAAGTTTCATGATGGTTTCTGTTTTCCTTTACTAACCAAGGGCAATGGTGGTATCTCTTGCTCTTCCAAGTGGCCGAGCATCAGGGCGTATAGATTCTGAAAGATGTTTCTCATAGAAACGAAGAGGAAAGAGGCGTCTGAATGCTTCTACTTCCACTTCAGTGGACAAGTCCCCAATCGCATTTGGTAACCCCATTCTCAATCAGTCAATCTATATGCTTTTGACACAACAACAATAACAAACTAAGCCTTATATCATATACTCTGGGACCGGCAAACTATATGCTTTTGATCAAAAAATTAAAAAAATGAACATTTGGGAGTTGGGACTTATTCGGTTTCAGAAATTATTTTTCATTCTCCATTTTCTAATGTTGTTTCCCATAATTTTCTATACAAAATGTGCTTTAGTTGTACAAAACTACAAGTAAAAAGAAAAAGCTCTCTGCAATTCTTTACATAAAAAATTTTAATTTGCCATCAAATCAGCACAATCGGCAAAACGTAATGCTCAGACTCAACATTTGAAATACAAGTTCAGGCAAACGAGAATGAAAACAACGAATAAAGTAGATACAATGAAGCAAAAGATGAAATACACAGTTAAAAGCCAAAGAAATTTGAGCAAAAGGGTGTGTAAAACGGTGGAAGGGATTAAAGAGTTGGGTGTCATTTTGGTTCTGTTCTAGTCGGATCGATTCTTGAAGAAACGATTAATAAACACTCGCAAACTTGAAACAAACAAGAGAATATATCCCCAAAAAGTAATATAAATTATCACATACGAAAATAAAAGAAAAAGGGGTAGTTTCCGGTACCTTAACAAAGCGGTGGCCGGCGACACGTTCCACCAGAGAGGCGATAGTTCGTTAGGGAGCGAAAGTGGCAAAACAGCGAGGGCTTAGTGTAAGAATTTTCTTTTTCTTAAAATGAAGTAAGGGTAATTCGGTAATTAGAGTCAGCCGAAGCCTAAAGCAAGTCCTTAAACCCTACCAAAGACAAAGATACAGGGAACTGAGGAAAACAGGACAGAACAAAAAAGTGAGCGATGGCGTGCAGTTCGTCGACGTGCAATTCGTCCGGTTGCTACAAAGGGTACAACGAAGAAGAGCGCAAACCAACGACTAGAGCAGCGGTAAATGGACGCAACAGTCACCAAAACCTGTGTGTAAAGTGCAAGTCCAACGAACCCATTTGCTGCGGCATCGATAGGGATGATGCCAAATTTTGTAGAGATTGCTTTAAGACCAATATCTATGGGAAGTTCAAGCAGGCTGTTACTTATAACGCCATGATTACTCCTTCTGATAAAGTTCTCGTCGCTTTCTCTGGTGGCCCTTCCTCCAGGTTTCTCTCTCTTTTGTTTTATAGTGTTAAGAATTTGGAGTTTTTTGCTGAGAATGTTTATTTATATTTGTTGTGATTTCAGGGTAGTTTTGCAGTTTGTTCACGAGATGCAATATAGAGCACAAAGGAATTATGATGCTAGTAAAGATAAGTCATTGCCTGTTTTTGGTGTTGGTGTTGCTTTTGTTGATGAAAGTTCCATTCATTCATTTAGTTCTCAAGAAATTGAGAAGGCGATTGAGGATATAAGATCAATTGTGTCCAATCTAGCTCCACCGTCGAAAGAGTTATATGTTGTTCCCATTGAGAATATTTTCTCTTCAGATGGTTTTGATGGTAAGGAAAGATTGAAGAAGTTATTAGATGCTGTTAGTGATGACACGGGGAAAGAAGATCTTCTCATTCATTTACAGCTGTTATTATTGCAAAAGGTTTGGCTGTAAATTAATAAATTTTATGATTGAACTGTGAATATGTGGAAAAAGATATGGAGAATTGATTAATGTTTCTGTTCTAGGTTGCTTCTGAAAATGGGTACACTAGAGTTGTGCTAGGATCCTGCACATCAAGGATCGCTTGCCATGTTATTTCTGCCACAGTGAAGGTGTGTCTTCGTTTGGCCTTTGATTGGCAAAGCTACTTCTATTTTTATGGTGAACACATCTAATTTATTTATCAATAGAGTAATTCTTAGCTGTTGGTCTTTAGCTCTAGTTGTGAAGGGGTTTTCTGAAGGAGTTTTAAGGTTGGCCCAAGATCAATATCTTAAATGGTTAACTTGTTATGATATACAATATGAAGTGGCAAATTGCCAGGCAGACCAGAGGAGTTGCTTTGAATTGGTGCAAAGTCTAACGCAATAAGTGTAATTGTTGATCTTTGAACATATTCTAGGAATTTGAAGCTTTTTGTTTTCCCCCTTATTTATTAGTTATCATTACTAGTTTTATGAGGTTAAACCAAGAAGTATGCGTGGTTTAGAGGCCTTTGTGCTAGGTACTGAAAACAAAAATATAATTTGAAGAGGTACCAAGGGCCATTTTTCTCTTCTTAATAAATTAATTTTATATTTTATGGTTAGTAACAATAATATATCTTAAGTAGTTCTCCATGGCTTGAAATAAGCATGCCAGGGAGCACTAGTCCCATCCTGCCCCTTCCGCACTGCTGACCTTGATATTGTTCACAATTTCTTGCTCTTTAAGTTCTCATTATGATTCACTGCCTATCTAATTTGATCACTTTGGTCTTTTCAGGGTCAGGGCTATTCTTTATCAGCAGACATTCAGTACGTTGATTCAAGATGGGAGATCCCTGTTGTGCTTCCACTTCGTGATTGTTCTGCACAAGAACTCAACACCCTTTGCGGCCTTGATGGGTTTGTAACCCTATCTTGTACTACCACTTCTGAATTTCTTTTGTGCATTAAAAAGATTTTATGTACTAGTTAAATATTCTGTTTTAATCATATTTATCTCCTTTTTCTCCATTATGTGACAATTATATAATCTCTTGGAAATATATTTGTGATATACTTGACTAATCATCTAATTTATAACTGAATGACTAGCCTAAACTCATCTTGGCAGGGCAGTCTCAAGATATTGGAGTTGCTTAATGGTCCACGCTCTGGCATCAATGGCTTGGTATCATCATTTGTTAAAGTGCTGCAGGTAGAATTTGTTGGAGTTTTCAATTCTCTTATTCTTTATTACTAGTTATATTGTCTTTTGGGGGCATATCCTTTGCATAAGGAGTCTTTCTGTAGTTGTTGGGAGGGCTTGTGGAAAGGCAGAGTGCTGTGCCTCATTGAGCAGATCAATTTCATCTTTGCCTTCAAACCCCAAAGGAGATAATTTTTTTAAAACTGTTTAAGTTATATGCTATCAGGAGCTTATTTACATGGAAAAGAAAATTCCATTGGTAGTTGTTAGACATTAAACGTGTGGCCAGATACCAGTTGTTCTTTCTTGAAGTTCCTTTTAAGAGAAATAGATCAGCAAGTCCCTAATTGAAATGCTGTTTTTCAGGAAGAAAATCCTTCTCGAGAGTGCACCATTGTACGAACAGCTGGGAAGCTCACTCCATTCCACTTCAACAGGATTCCAGAAATCCATGACTCTAATGTTCCTTTGGCAACGCGTAGACGACAAAAGAGACATAGTCTCAAGCCAAATGGATCTCTCTCGTCGGAGTCATTTTGTCCTATTTGCAATAGTCCACTTGATAAATCAAATTTATCATCGAGTTTGAGCAGTCTTGGAAGTCACCAAAATTCAGATATTTTGGCTGCTGCTTGTTGTTCAAGTTGCCAGTTTCAGATTCTTCCTAAGGAGCCCTCGTTGTTGGAGCAGTTTGTTTCCCTCCTACCTCAGCCACTGATCACCAAAGCAAACCATGGTGATCAAGGGGATTTCAGTTTGCTGAGGTGAGAAATTAAATTTTCATAAATACATTCTTTTCATACAAATATAAGATTATGATTCATTATTATATCTGTCCAATGCGTAAGCAGATATTGTCCATTATGGAAATGTTACTTGTATCTTCTATTGCAAAAATTTTTCTGTAATAGTTGCTCAAAATCATGATTTTCTGTTCTAATTGCATGTACAAATCATTTATATGCATAAATTGTGGTCTTATAATGTAGCAAGTATCCTATTAACTCGTTAAATGTTTTAACTCTCGTTTTCTTTATTCCTGTTTATAGGGAGCAAATACAAGATTTTTTGCTTTCAGACGGGGAGGATGAAAATTAAATCAAGCCTGCCCATTCACAGGGTTGTAACCATCTTTTTTTAGCAGTTCTTCATTGCTGGTGTTTGGGTTACTGCTGCAATTTGCATGGCTAGGCGGTCCCAAGGGTATTTAGCTTTTGCTGGCAAAAACCACCAATGAAGATTACTTGCTAGTTGCTGCCATTAGGGATTTGGCTTACATATTTAATTCATGCAATATTTATGCGATACAAGGACTACTAGGCCTGCATAAATGTTTGATGCAATAAGAAGTATTGATTGGAAAAAAAATGAACATCTCATGTATTGTACACCAGGTCGATATAAATTATTTGATTGAGAAATCTCTTAACAATGTAAGACTCGTTCTAGTCATCTGATCAGTATCAGCTGTGTTACATATCACAGTCTATGCTTTATTTGTATATTATCGTACCCCTCTTTAAAGTAACAAAATTGTTGTAAGAATGGAATGTTAAATTCATTATTCCCCATCACCCATCAAGAACCATCACAAGTGAACCACGGGGCTTCCCCCTAACGGTGGAATACCCCTTAAGCTGTGGGAAGCCTTAAAGCACAGGATACTCGGTTCTCCCTGGCCTTCTTGAAACCATTGGAGTGACAAAAAAATAGTAAAGCTGGAGATAGTAAGTCTCCATTACCATAGGGAAAGGATAGATAGAATAGGGAAGATTAGCCGGCAAAGAGCTCGAGGAAGAACAACTATTAAGAACAGCAAACAAAGATTTAATACTGCACTTATCAAAGACGATAAATTATTTCATTCAAAAGGAAAAAGAAAAAGGAAAAGCAAGAATATTCTATCTTGTATGTCATGCGGACAATATTCTATTAAGTTTGTTTGCCTTCACTTTTGCACTCTTGTGGCAAACAACATATACAGCATCGAGAACACATTTGTATAGTGGCTGTTTACGTATTGAAGACCATGCATCAACCATGCAAGTTCTAGGGTTCTAGCTACAAATGACCGCATTAAGAAATTTGAGAAAAGAATTCCTCAAGATGTGCTTCACCGATAACCACTCCATGCTTCTGACTGAAAACAACATTGGTCAAATCAGCTGGAAGATTTGTTACCGCATCTGCAGCATGGATCTCCAGGTACTCATTTAAGTTGTGCACAGATCCATCTATATAAGCACATTGAGAAGAAGAGTTTAAATAAAAGCTGAAGTAAAAGCCTTATACAAATTGCCTGCATTAATAATATTCGTTGAATACCATAAAGAGGGGTTTAATCCTACATTAAAAACTTAATCAGCAGTGGAGAGTCTAACATCAGCAATA
Organism: Durio zibethinus; assembly: GCF_002303985.1. The sequence continues at coordinate 707,335 of NW_019167937.1, read as the reverse complement.
GTAACTATGCAGGAGAAAGAAAGGACTGAAAAGAATATTTGAGTCAACAAGATATGCTTCAGTAAATAAATTACAGAGATTTGTGGAATAATCTGTCTCAGCTAGTCCATAAAAGGTGAGAAGTGATTTGATTTTGGCATGATCCAACAGAAAACTCCTCTAGCAGAAGTCTGGCAGCTCGTAATGCACTCACACTTACAGAAGTTCTAGATCTGAAGTCTTCAAAACCTCTAAAATTTGCAGAGGCATTCTCAGTTTACGTATTTAACTCACTTTCCAGTACCTAGGGATTTCTTCTGGTTCACTAAAGAAGTTACATTTTAAAACAAGTCTTTCCATTGTGCCCAACTAGCAGTTTAATATTATTTGTGAACAAAATGAAGGAATTCATAAATAACAGACCTAGAAGAGCAAAAATGCAGACAAACAAATAGGAGGAGACTAAGAGCAAAAGAAAAAGAAAAGTACTGCAGACACAAGGCCCAACTAGCAGCCAAACTATTTGGGATTCAGCTGGGTGACAAAACAGATTACTTTTTGAGACAAATTAATTTATACATGCCCCAAAAACTGATAGACATTATGCATAAGATCTAAGGAACTTTAGATAATTATACAGTATTAACCCAAAAGGAGTGAAACAGATGAATAACTGATCAGCATACATTTGGTATATAGTTGCCAAAACTGTACCTTCAGCAACTATGGGTTCATATGTAGGAGGTTGAGCAGTCCAGTTCCCTTCAGAATCTTTCATGTGTCTTCTATCGGATGCAAAGTGATGAAGGAATAATGGAACATGCACGACCCGGAAAAACCTGATAATAGGGTAAAAAAAAAAAAGAGGGTAACATAAAAAGGATGTTTCTCAAGAACTACATGAATTCATGATTAGATTGTAAACATACTACATTAATCAACACATGAGGATCATTTTCCATGGGCTTGTTGAGAATGACAAATTGGAAAAGGGTAAAAATGAAGTGTCTTTCTAATAATGTTGTAAAGGCTCCAACATTGGGCAGTTACACAATAAATGAAGACTTTAAAGCTTCACCAGAATGCTTCTAGAGTTCAGTGCAAGACACTTTACAAATGGTAATCTTTTGATTTCAGGTTGAGTTTGAACAGGACTATGAGCTGCCACCAATGGCTTGCACATTTCTTATACAATTAGAGAATATCTAATAACAGGAAACACATTATATTACAAGACAATTGTAAAGACAACAATATAATGAAAAAAGATATTATCAAATAAATATAAATCAGAGCAACTAGAGGCATAAGAGCAAACTCAGAGATATTGAGATTATTAAAATTAGAATTTTATTTGAATTTTGATCTAAACCTTGGTGGGGATGACTGACAGCCTCCTTTAGTAGATGTCATATGTCTATGGAAAATGCATACTATAAATAAACGATACTTTAGAGCTCCAAAAAATTCCTAAAACTTCATATATACTAAGTGATAAGTTGCTTCAAAATTTTTCTTACCACCTCATATAACACCAAATATCCTTAAGAACATATATATTTCGGTGCATAACAATTAATCATGGGAGGTTTTACAAGAAAAGATATGGATTTCACAGTTTCATCATCAGATTATTTCTTGGTGAGAAGGTAAAGGAAGACAATAACAGAAAACTTTATGTGAACTCCTATATAATCATTAGCAAATACGTTTAAGTCAAATCCAGGAACTCAACAACAACAGGTATTTTACATAAACATTAGCAGCATGAAATGAAATGTTACCTTTGAAACTCTGAAAAGAGCTGAAAAGATGGTCGGACAGTTTCGGACACATATGTCGCTAAAGGACAAGGAAATGGAAGACTTGAATCCAAGTCCCATACTAAATGAGAGTCACCATCTTTTTTCCTCTAAAAGGAGACAAATGTAAAACCAATCAACCATGAATTACAATTCGCGAACTCATCAAATGATCCCAATGCTTGTGTCAAAGAAAACTAATTTACGCAATTAAATCAAATTACCGAAGATTCAGATCTTACCTGAATGCAAATAACATGGTAATCCCAGAGGATTACACCATCTGCTCTATTGCTAGACTTTTGATGCCACAGTGGAATCTAAAATGTTTTCATCCGAAACATCACAACAATGTTCACAAAACTATAAACCAGAAATTTCCTCTTTGAAACGAGTCTAATACAAGTTACATCTCCAAGGAATGTCCCCAATCCACAAAGGAAGGGAATCATTATTCTTTGGCAAAATTCAATCAAAAAATGCATTGTTTACATTAATACACTACACAGGGAGTTCAAGAATCATACATTTTCTAAAGTACAAAAGATGGGTTTCCCATTCTTTCTTCAGAGGAAAATAGCTCGGAACTTTTAACATGCTTTTATGTAAAGTTTCGACCTTTCTAAAAGAAAAAGAGAAACCCAATTCAGAAACAAGAATACACTTTACAGGTAGTTCAATAGCCATACATTTTGCAAAGTATATAAGATGGGTTTCCCATTTAACATGCTATGATGTAAAATTTTGGAGCTTTCCTAAAAGAAAAGGAAAACCCAACATCTGAAATGGATAATCAGTTCCAAGCAAGCGACAAAAGCTAAGAAAAGGTAAAACCCAGAAAGGAAACGGTAAAAAATGCATGCCTGTTTATTGTCATTGGAAATGACAACGACGAAAAGATCAGATCCTTGAGCATCTGCTATCCCGTTAGAACAAAGTTTCTTGCAAAGAAAATACACGTTCTCCTCACTAATAAAACACACCCAGTTGAATTTTCAGGAATAAGTTACAAAATATTGAAAGAGTTTAGTAATGGAAGCCAAAAATAAAGTTAAACAAAAAAAAAAAAAAGGAACCAGTAAAAGGGAGTGTGATTGAAGTCAGAAGCGTCCAAGCTGGTCGGCGGCTGCTGCAATTCCAAAGTCGTCATCTCCCTTTCTGTTTCCTAGTCTCCCCTCCAACTATCAAAATATTAAAAAACAAATTATTGGAATATGGGATTTATAGTAACTTACAAGTCAAAAGATAACAAAGTCAGGATTATGTTGTAGTCTAGTTGGTTTGGATATTCGGTTATCACCCGAAAGACCCGGGTTTAAATTCCGGCAACGGAATATGTTACAATAAAATTGAACTTTTAAAAGAGGTTTAGGTCTGCACTAATATTTTTTATGCATATAAAATAAAAATATTAATTTCTAATAAGTCTGGAGTTAGGCTAATAAACTCACACCACCAAGCTTGTGGGAACCAAGAAATTCTACAATGCAATGAGATGGACAAATCTGTTGAAAATTGGCGAAGCAAAACTTCTTTAAAGCACGTCATGGATTCTTCATGTTTATATCCTCTAGATAGCTTGGAATGACCACATTTACACTGTCTGATCAGAGAATGACGTTTTCAACAGTATGCTGGATGTTGTGCGTTTTAAGGTCAAAGGATCGATTCCAACATTTTAATGCCAGTAATTCTTCTCTGAGTACAAATGGATAAATTTCGTAATTTTTGCACTTATAATTCGTTGTTAATTGTGTCACTTATTCAAAATGATTTAGTGACAAGATATGATTTCTGTCGACGAATAAAACACAACATTTATTTTTTAAGAAAATTACCTTTAGCCTAATTCCACAGCCCGCTCATGGAAGAATCAGAACACCCCACCACCGCAACAAAATCACCACCAACGTCTCCGCCGCCACTGCAACGCCGTCAACTATGCACCCGTTGTGACCGGCCACTTCCAGTCTGCCTCTGCCATACCCTCCCCCCAACCCCACTCCCAACCAAAACCAAAATCTTGATCATCCGCCACCCTCACGAGTCCCGACACAAGCTCAACACAACCCCACTCCTCTCCAAAACCCTCCTCCACGCCACCGCCATCTCTTCCCGCCGCCTCCTCCGTCACCACCTCCCTGACCAATCCCCACCTGCCATCTACCTCTTCCTCCTTCCCCTTCCACACCCGCCGTCAGTCTATCCCACCTCAAATCCACCAACCTCCTCAATTACCAAACTACTACCCTCCTCTTAATTGTTTTTGATGCCACTTGGAAGCATGCCAAGGAGATGGTGAGGGCCAGTGAAGGGGTTTTGAAGGGTTTTGCTCTAAGGGTTTGTTTGGATGGAGTTGATGAGAGTGCGATAGGTGGGAGTATTTATGATAATGAATTGGTTTTAAGGAAGGAGCCCTTTGGTGGGTGTGTTAGTACTCTGGAAGCTGTGGCCAGGTGCTTGGGGGTCATTGAGCCTAATGGAGATGAGGTTCAAGGGGTTTTGATTGGGGTCTTGAGGGAGATGGTGAGATTGCAAGCTGGATTTTTGAAACCTCTTAAGCCTAGGCCCAAGATGTTGAAGAAGAACAAGCACAAAGAAGAGGATAACAATGAGCTTCGTTAGTGGATTTGTTCTTCTATTTTAAGTTCTAATTCTAATTGATTGTTTGGTTTTTGAGCATGCTACTTACTTTCCAATTCCAGAAGTGAAAGGTAAAAATACATAATTTCACTTTTTGCGGTTGAATTTGGTTATTATATATATTTGTTCATTTTAAATTTCAATTCAAAATATAATTTTGTTGTTTAATTTTTGCTTTTGGGGATAAAATAATATCAATTCAATCAAAAGATCATCAATTTCATTAGGATATTGCTTGGGTAATCTAATGTAGCTTGCTTTGAGTGGTTGGTTCATTTTGGATGATCTTGAATGAAGAGACTTGAACGGTGATAAATCTGTCTTATATGAGGCAGTTGATTATTCATTTGAATTAGATATGGTCATTCGTGTAGTGTAAAACACTGAAAATTCATGTATTCATATAGTGTTTTACACACAAATTTTGAGGATTTGTTTAAGTACTGTAAGTTTCTTGATGTCATCTCTGTCTGAAGCATTTGTTAAAGTTCTAAAATTTTGAGGATTGAGATAGTGGTAACTGGTAGATCATGTTGTCAAGTTGCTGAAAAGTCAACTTAAAACATGTGCATAACTTACTGTAATGGATACTGCTTATCAGATACTATATAGTCAAAGGACAATCCTACAAAAGGTCTTGTTCTAACAACCTGCTTATAGATTTAGGCTTTGTTTGGATACAATCACACCCACGGTGAACTGTGATTGACACCCAAAAAGCCACCGGACACCCATTGGGATGTCATGGGCTGCTCGGTTGAAGTAATGTCACTGCACCATACCCCCATTTAGCAACTGGACATTTTAGGTCCAGTGGAAATCTCTCCTTCCCACTGCAGCTCTTTCTTCGAATCATATCCTTGCTCTTTCTTTTTTTTCCTTATGCCCAACAATCAGGTCTATGAGGTGCATTCTAGGCATGAGCCAGGGAATCTGGATGGGGATGCAAGGATCATGCTGCGCGTTGTTGGGCATAAGAGAGGATTTTGATGTATCAAGACATGGTTTATGGGGTAACTGAGGATTTGAAATAATGAGGGGTTTGAATTGATAGGGAAGTAAGGAGAGTTGCAGCTGGCCGTTTTCTAGCAGGTGCATGAGTTGAGAGCTGAAATTGAGTTGTTAGAACGAAGGATTGGCAAGATTCCTCGTTATTTGCTGGGTTTGGTATATAAGGAGCTGTTTGATATTTAAATTTCTTCTTCTTTGTTCCTTCTGTTTCTTTCTTTAAATTTTCATTTATGTGTGTGTGGGCTTGGTTTGTTACATTTTCAAGTTAAACTAATAATGCATACATCAATTGGATAATGGCCTGCAGTATTATCCCCCAAAATAGATAATTGCCCATAATTCTTAGCATCCATCTGTCAAGCAAAGTTCATATGCATTAGGTCCTTTCCTGCGGTTAATTTTTGTTGCCTTACAGTTTTATATCAGAAACCAGTATTTTGCTAGAAAAAATACTGGATATTAGTGAACATGCGGGGGAAAGAGTGAAGAAAAGAAATTGATCTGTTTTTCACATAGGTTGCCAAGTGTTTTCTTTCCTATATAAATTATTGCTGCTGAAAGGTTGTGAAAAGGTCCAAGTTGGATAGTTCCATTACTACTTTCTTGGTTCTGCCTGTGCCACTGTGCTTGGCCTTTGCACCAGTTCTTCCCCTGCGCTGATGCCTGTGTGCTTACTGATGTCCTATACGCAGCCATCTGGTATTGGCATCAATGTTTTGCAGCATCTTACATCCATGCTTATGCTGAAGTGCTTTTTAAAGGTCCTTAATTTGTAGCATGCATGCAAGACATCCTCTTAAATGCCATCTAATTTTGGGAGTGTTTCTCATGATGGTCAATAACTAATGAAATCGATAATTTCGAGTACTGGTTCAACACTGAAAGAAGTCAACATATGCCAAGCATTTCTTTTCTTCCTAACTGGGATATGCTAACTTTTACAGGGTTGGCAACTTCTCAAATTGGTAGCAGCATATAAGAAATAAAAGGATTGTGAATGTAATGTTACTGGTTTATAAGTGTTGTATATTGAAATCTTACTAATATTTACTAGGATGGATAAAATAAAGTTAATAATAATTTTGGTTGATTAAAAGAACCATTTTTTTAGAAAAATTTTAAAGCAAATACCAAATAAGAATGATTTTTTGCTGTGCAATGTCAGGCTGGATTTGTTCAAATCCGAAAGGCATGGATGACCATGTAAAGGCCTGCAACCGACTTTTTCTTTTGGGTCATCACTACTTTTTTCAGCTTACCAAATGGGCGGCACCCCTTGCCTCTCTCCCAATATTTCTATTGGTAATAGAAATTCATTTTTTTTTATTCTCCATCTCTAAATATTTTCACATGTTTATTTTACTAGCATTTTTTTAATTTTCTTTTTTGCCAAAATTTTTTTTCTCCTTCATTTTACTAACTTCTATCAGAAGGCAAAGAGCAAGGAGATTATTGAGATCACTGAATCCAACGAGAGAGAATTAAAATCACAGTAAGTTGCGCAGAATTTTATTTTTTATTTATTTAACAAATAGTAATTATATTGAATTTAAAATTAAATTAAATTTATTTATATAATTATTTTAAGAAGCGATAATAAATAAATTTGAGATTTTAATTTTAATATCTATAATTATTCTTTATTTATAAAATGCAATGTTTTTTTATAAAAAAATAATATTATAGTATTGAGATTTTATTTGTTTGAATATTAATGATTTTATGTAATTTTCATGTTAACAACTATCCGTAAGATCTTTTATCTAATAAACATCTTAATTTATAAAGCTGAAAAACTAATAAATGGAAAAACTAGAAAAAGAGTACTAAAATTAATGGGGAGAAAAAAAAAAAGGAAAAAGAAAACAAAAGGTAGTGGTGATTAGTAAAAATCCATCTAATCAAAGAAGAAAAGGCCAACGAGGCCGGTGCCATCGTCACCGGATCGTTTTTGCCTTACAACGACTTTGTCTGTCCCATGCTCTCAAAAATCTTTTCCGCTCTTTTCCTTTCCTTCCAAACAGTAAACCAAAAAAGAAAGAAAAACTTTCTCTCTTCTTCTCAATCGCTTCTTCTCTCCCTTCACCATCATAATTTCCTTCATATTTCTCTGTTCCTCAATTAGAAAATACCAATGCAATAATTCACTTTTTCTTTCTCAGTATCTTTCCCATTTCCTTCATATCTTTTAATTTGCCAGCTTTTCTTGGCTCTTTCCCTTCCCTTCTTCAAACTCAAAGAGAGAGATCTTTCTCTCAAGGTAACCCTTTTCTTCTTCTTCTTTGATCATACTGTCTTTCTGTTTTTCTCTCTCTGCTGTGATCAAGGGAAAGGCCATTGTTTTGATTTTTTTTTTTGGGTTATAACTGTCTTTCATCTTTTTTTGTGTTTGATTTGGTGTTTGTTGATCTGGGTATGCATGATTTTGTCGTACTTTTCGTGGGTTTTGTTTCTTTTTCCTTAATTCTTGTTTTGATATGCTTGTCTGATGCTGATGGCTATTTTTAAGATTGTTCTCATTGTTATTTTTTGTCTTTAGTATGGTTGATCATAATGGTTTTTGTCTGTTTTCTGCTTGTTAAATTTTTTCTTTTCCTTTTGTAAGTGTACGGAAATTTTAGAATTCAGTTTTATGGCACCGGCTATGGAAATTATTTAATTTGTTATTGTAACCGAGCATTAGAGATTAAAAGATTTTAGCTATGTGCAAAGTTTTGAATGGTTGCTGGGTTCGTCCAATTCTGTTTTCTCTCGCTTTTTGACCCCTTGGGCTGTGACTAATCGTGTTAAATGCTGCTTGGATTGCTGATCACTGACACTAGCGGTCAAAATCCTTTGCTGCCGTGCAACCTTCTGTTTATTTGTGTGATCAAATCAAACAGTACATCGCTTCCCTCAGAGTGCTTATTGTTGATTGATCTTTAGGATGCCAAGATTTGAGCGATATTGGTGAGGTTATTCTCCTAAGAGTGTGGAACGACCACAAGCAAACCTTTGAAATTTATGCATGTGTGGGATAAGTAGTCTTTTATGATATTAGTATGAAAATGATGGATGATTGGTTTAAAGAATAGGAGTTTATCTTATTTTATTTTTTTGGCCAGAAGAATAGCAGTTTATTAATTTCCATATCATATGAAGTTGGCGAATCTGAGTATATATAGAAATATGATTATTTATACTTTAAGGTTATGTAAACTTCATCTTGATGTTTTGAATTCTGCAATGCAAGATGCATGGACGGAACGCATTGTTCTTTTTTATTTTTTATTTTTGGCCTTTAACACATTGTTCATGTTTATTCAAGCCGAAAAGTTGCTTCTTATCCTCCATATAGTGGTGCTGAATATAAAAGATCAACTTTATGGAAGAGTTCACTTTATGCTATTTTTTGTCACTCGTTTTAAGACCAGTATCAGCTAACCGTTAGTCTTAGGATGGATAATCAACATTAGGAACTGAAGATCTAATTAGTTTAGTAGCCTAAATAATTAATGGACCATTTTGAGTGGACAAGCAGATCTCATTTTGGGAGCACCATGTAATATGGCTTTGGTCAAAGGAAGATATAAATTCTTAGTGCATTAATTTTAAAGGGAGTAACCTTCTCATGTGGATCAACTTCCAAGCATCAATGTTCGGAGGGGGGAAAGTTTTTATGCTTATCATTTGTCCATGTGTTTAAGGATTCTTTTAAGAATATCATTCTCACAACCAAAAATGCATGCTTCTGTGATACATTGTTTTTCAACTTGTTATGAAATGATGAAGGGCTTCATTGTTCAAGTAATGATGTATTGAAATAAATGGCTGTTTTTTATGGGAAGTTTGCCATCATGCTGACCTTGGAAGAAGGTCCTGGAGAAGACAGGATTGGGCTACTAAGAATATTAATATTATTTACAATTGTTTTAATTAGAAGAAATACATGTCAAGTGAGCTGGATTGCGTGCTAGGACACATAAAGACCTTTTCTGAAATTTCTTAATGCTCAATCTTGACAGTACTAAGTTTCTGAAATTTCTGAAATAGGGAAATAATTTTAGTCAGCTTAACTTGTCATAAGCATTGATTAAAAATTTTTTTCCCTTTTTAATTTTACTTTGTACTGTAACTTAATTTTTCCTTGCATGATCTAATACCTCTATTTTCTCCAGTAAGTTTTGTGCAACTTCCAGACTGCTCAAAGTTGGATTCTCAAGTGGAGCTATACTAATTTTGCCTAAGAAAACAGTAATAAAGAAGAATTCCGAGAAATGTCTAGCTCTGCAAAAGTTCATGATCCTGCATTTCAAGGAGTGGGTCAGAAACTGTATCCTTACAACAAAGGGCATATAAGTTGTGAATTTATGGACTTGAATTTTTTTTAAACTTTTTATTTTATTTAAGAGTTTATTTTTTTTTCTTTTGATAAGAGAGACCTGAATCAATATTCCCAACGCCAGCAGGAAAAAAAAAAGATATTGACATATGCTTTTTTTTCTTTTTGAGATGTGTGCTTATGTTGCATATATGTCCTGATGATTTTTTTATGTAAAGGCTGTCGCACTTAACATCTTATAGCGGGACTGAAATCTGGCGTATTGAGAATTTTCAGCCAGTTCCTCTGCCAAAGTCAGACTATGGAAAATTCTACATGGGGGATTCTTATATTGTCTTACAGGTGCAGACTATTTCTCTCTCTCTTGCTCTCTCTTGTTTTGATGCAAACCCACATAACATACATTTTCTCCCATATTCTGGGCCGGAATCACTGCTTCTTTATTTTATATCTCATTTGCCATTTTATATGTTCGTTGTAGACAACACCTAGCAAGGGTGGTTCATATCTGTATGACATACACTTCTGGATTGGTAAAGATACTAGTCAGGTGTGTTTTTGCTGCATCTACTTTTACTTTTCTTAATTTGTTTGAGGATTAAAGTTTCTTTCAAATGAACTAAGACATCATTTGAGATCATTTTGTCTCGTGCAGGATGAGGCTGGAACAGCTGCTATCAAAACTGTTGAGTTGGATGCAGTACTAGGAGGGCGTGCTGTGCAGCACAGGGAACTTCAAGGTCATGAATCTGACAAATTTTTGTCGTACTTTAAACCTTGCATTGTACCATTGGAAGGTGGTGTTGCTTCTGGATTTAAAAAGCCAGAAGAAGAAGTGTTTGAAACACGGTTGTATGTCTGCAGAGGAAAGCGAGTTGTCAGATTGAAGCAGGTATCTGATGCTATTTACATAAGTTTGATGAGTGTGGACGGAAAGACGCAAGAATAAAAATGTTCTATGAACTAATGATAAACTATTTAATATAAGACTATCATGGATCAGGGAAATACCATTTTGTATTATGCTCTTGCAGGTTCCTTTTGCTCGGTCTTCACTGAATCATGATGATGTATTTATCCTGGACACTCAGGATAAGATTTATCAGTTCAATGGTGCAAACTCTAATATTCAGGAAAGGGCGAAGGCATTAGAAGTTATTCAGTTCTTAAAGGAAAAGTATCATGGGGGAACGTGCAATGTTGCAATTGTTGGTAAGGGTGCATGCATTTATGGTATTGATGATGCTGTTTTTCCCGCTTTTCTACTTCTGTACAAGTATTAATTGAATTGCATGCAAGGTATATTTATTTTACTCTAAGGCTGGCTCTTTTGCAATCGTTGCTTGTACATGCATTAATGTAATCACCCTGCCAGATGATGGGAAATTGGACACTGAGTCCGACTCTGGGGAGTTTTGGGTGCTCTTTGGTGGATTTGCGCCAATAAGCAAGAAGGTTGCCAGTGAAGATGATGTTATTCCTGAGAAAACTCCTGCTAAACTTTATAGGTAATTGTATCTTCTGTTTTCTTCTACTAGTGGGGAAATGAAGATTCAGGTGCATCTAAAATTTTGCTAGAGTTAGATGCAGATACTATGTGTCCTATTTATACATAGGTAATAGTACTTCAGTTTCTTAGTGATTACAACCAGATTAATAAGCTTGTCACTCCAACCTCTTGCTCAAATGAATCATCAGAGAAAATTAGCAAACTGTTCATGGGTCTGGAAGACTGGAATAGCACTCATAATCTTTTTTTTCCTTGCTGCAAGCTCTCATCAAAGCTTTTTTTATGTACTTGAAATCCTTAAGCTTCTACATATCTCTGTATTGCCTTTAATTTATTACTTCAATATAACAATTCTTAAAATCAAGCTGTTCTAATTTGGCTAATATTAACCCTAAAATCTGAACCAATGGAAGTATGGAACCTTATTAGTTCAAAAGCAACCAACTCTGAAACTGTTATCTATCATTTCATACTCTAAAACCCATTCTTTTTAGTTTACCCAATCTGTTCAACGTCATATGTTTCTCACATGTTCCTTTGGAATTCCTATCAATTATCTTTATGTTGCAAGAAATCCAAAGTTAAGTTCTTTAATTTGTTATCAAGAATTTATGACTAGTACTGAAGCCATGAGGCAGCATTATAGATTAAGGTTAGCATTATTTAATTGAGAGACTCTATGTCAATTGCCTTTTTCCTTTATCAAAACTGAAAAGGAGAAAAAGATATTGAGAGGGGATATTAGAAAGCCTTTCTTTGTATAGGCAATTTTACTGGAGAGAATAAATTAACATATTAAGCTTATTATAAATTATTCGCCAGACAGCTTTAAGAATATTCTTATGGTCACCATTCTTATGGGTAATATAGGTCAACTGAACTTTCTTTGGTTAGATGCTTGTTTTGAGGTTGAGCATCTATTTAGGGACAATTTTAAGTGAGTAGACACTCCGGATTGAAATCCTTTTTGAGTTAATATTAGTTTATGTTGCTATTGTTTTTAATGATGTATGTCTTTATCAACTGCTAATTTTGAATCACTGGTTCCTGTAGCATAACTGATGGTGAGGTGAAGATTGTAGAAGGTGAACTATCGAAAGGCCTCTTGGAAAACAACAAATGTTATCTACTAGACTGTGGAGCTGAGGTTTTTGTTTGGGTTGGACGGGTGACACAAGTAGAGGACAGAAAAGCCGCCAGTCAAGTTGCTGAGGTAGAGCTAGAGGCATGGCATTGATTTCTTCATGTATTACAAGAACATAAATTCTCATTCCCAACCTTTTATTTCCAGGACTTTGTTGCTGGCCAGAGTAGACCAAAAACAACACGCATAACCCGTCTCATCCAAGGGTATGAAACCAATTCATTCAAGTCCAACTTTGATTCTTGGCCGGCAGGGTCTACAGCTCCTGGTGGTGAGGAGGGAAGAGGAAAAGTAGCCGGTAGGGATACTTAATAAGCTACAAATAAAACTATTATATTTTGTAGTTAACATTGTTGAATGGCATTTTTCTACTGCTAGCTTTGCTGAAGCAACAAGGAGTTGGTGTCAAGGGGATAGGCAAAAGTGCTCCTGTAAATGAAGAAGTTCCCCCTTTGCTTGAAGGCGGTGGAAAGATGGAGGTCATGTTAATAGTCTGCTTTTAGTTGGTTTTTGGCATTTGACTTAAAGACACAAACTGTTGACACGAGTATGGTGTTGCTTATTTTTCAGGTATGGTGCATCAATGGCAGTGCCAAGACACCATTGCCAAAAGAGGATATTGGTAAATTCTATAGTGGAGACTGCTACATTGTGCTTTATACCTACCACTCAGGTGACAGGAAAGAAGATTACTTTCTGTGTTGTTGGATTGGAAAGGATAGCATTGAGGTAATTTACATTGTTCTTAGTTGGTTATGAAATAATTTAAAATAATATGCCCCTTTCAGTCATTCATCTTCAACTCTTTGTTCATGATAGAACTCCCTTCCACTTAGCAATGTGAAGCAGCAGATTTGATGTTAAGTGATATGGACTAGAGTGATGCCAAGATAAGCTCCTTGTCATTACTAAAAGAATGATAGATATGCCTCCAATATGAGTGCCTCCCCTTGACATGCAATTTAGAAGTTGCCTTCCTAATTTCATGCACATCATAAACTTGGACTGCTGCCTAATTTGGATTCTCATGCTGCCCAATTCATTCCTTTTCAGCAGGCTAACTCTATCTAGGCATTGTCCCTTGTCAATCTTGAAGCACCTTCAATTGAACCATTGATTGAGGGTAGAATTTTGGTTGCACCTATTGGATTCTATAATTTTAAGATCAGGCTATGAAAATAGTGAATGCACATGGGCATACATACATACATATATATATATATAAAATATATATATATATATATATATATATATAACAATTCTGCAGCACTTCAGTTTCAGACTTGAATAGTTGAGGACAAAGGTTTGTAAAATAAAATCTATATTGATCAATGCTATTCAGATAAAAATTAATCTGTATTAGGGAGTCCTAAAGAATTTGATGAATCTGGAGAATTTGAAATAGAGCTATGGCTGGGAAGTATATTACTGGCAAATTAAACAAATAAGAAGATAAATTGAAGAAAAGAGCCCATAATCCTTGCATTCTCTATTGAGAATTTACAAACATGTATGAATATAAAAATTAAAAGGAAGAAGAAAAACCTGAAATCTCTGATATGAAATTGAAGAAGAAAAAGGAACTTGAAAGTTACTATATTTTTGTCACATTGATGATGCCGCTTTAACCATCACCTTTATCTCTGTTGGTGAAACCTAGTGCACCTCATAGTTTTTGTTTCTTAAATATAATTTATACATGTTAAATTTCTTTGCAACAAGTTCCACTTTTATTTTCATTGTTGATTTTTGAGAATTTGAGCAAATTTTTTATAATTTGTTGTGCATACTTCATATGGTGAGTTGGTTTCTAGCTCATTTAGTGGTGACAATATCTACTTCACTCGACTTGTTTTCTGCATTGGATCCGAATCCCTACTTTTCATTACTTTTCCACTTGTAGCTTCCATTCTTCATGTTCTTTGCATTGAACTGTAGAAGAAAGAGGTTCTTACATAGTTACATGTTGACTTAATGGATTTCATTCTGGCGATGGTCATTCTCACTACTTAAAATATTATTTTCTAAAAGTATATATATTTCTTAATTCAGGAGGACCAAAAGATGGCTGCCCGGTTGGCTGATGCAATGTATAACTCACTTAAGGGGAGGCCTGTTCAGGTATCATATTACCTGTGGCTGAGTACAATGATTCCATTGCTTGTGTTTCTAATAGATGCTTCTTGCAGGGTCGAGTGTTTGAAGGTAAAGAGCCACCCCAGTTCATTGCACTTTTTCAACCTATGGTGGCCCTTAAGGTATTCAATTTGACCTCAAAGTTTTAGAATCTCATTACCAATTGCTTGGAGGTTATCAACTAATTTTCGTATGATTGATTTCTATCTAGGGTGGTCTAAGTACTGGTTACAAAATGAGTATAGCAGACAAAGGCTTGACAGATGAAACCTATACTGCAGATTGTGTTGCTCTATTTCGGATTTCAGGAACCTCCGAGCACAATAATAAAGCGTTGCAAGTTGATGCGGTATGCATTAGTTTGCTATTTTGTCGGTTTTTGCCTTTTAAATTATGTTTGGTGGGTTTTGAATTTCCAACGCATTAATGTGTTTTTCCTTAAGTGCTCCTAACCTGATTATGGATGATGACTGTATTCCTGTACTTTGTTGTTATGATGTTTGCAGCATGATTACCTATTCCATTTGTATCCTAACAGCAATATCTCCTGTTTTTGTAACTTTTGTTTAGGTGGCAACATCATTGAACTCAACTGAGTGTTTCCTCCTGCAATCTGGATCTTCGATTTTTATTTGGCATGGAAATCAAAGCACCTATGAAAAGCAGCAATTAGCTGCAAAAGTTGCTGAATTTTTGAAGGTATACTCTCTAAAGATAGTTGTTTACTTTTGGGCTTTGTTATGAGAAGATTAAAGCGCATTGATTCATTGGGAAACCTGGTATGACTTTATATAGTTCAGTCTAGCATCAAAGTTCCAAGAATTTGAGTTTACCAATTAATAACATAACTAAAGAATGTAATAACAGGAATATGTGCCTATATATGCTGTTTCAATCAAATGGTAAGATTTAATTCTTATATAATGATTATAGTTCTTTTGAGTTGAGTGTTGCAGTTAAGTTTTTGTTGGATCACAATTCTTTAGCTGATTATACATATTTTCTGCTTTTTGAGACCTAGTTATTTAAGTATTTGCACTTTTTTCCTTTGAATCTCTTCTGACTACATGGTGTGACAAGATAAAATTTACTGAAAAATAGACATTTACTTGGCTGTATTTTATCTCTTGCATAGTGTATCTTTCTTGCTATTTGCTAGTGATTTTCTCCTCATTAATAAAAGTCAATAGCAGCACTTTCTAGTTCTTTCAAACAACTCTTTCCCCTATGTCAGTCAATCATCTAATTATCTTCTTTTGCATTTAGCCTGGAGTTGCTGTTAAACATGCTAAAGAAGGAACAGAGAGCAATGCCTTCTGGTTTGCACTTGGGGGAAAACAAAGCTATACGAGCAAAAAAGCATCTGTAGAGACTGTCAGGGATCCCCACTTGTTCAGTTTCTCTCTTAATAGAGGTGTCTTTTCTAATTCATAAATATTTTTTGCTTTATTTTTAAATTTTTGCTCTAAGATTTCTTCCTCCTGCCCTCAGTTGTTAATGAATCTTATTACCATTCTAACTTTTCTTTCCATGATTTTGTCTGTTCCCACATGGATGCCTCAGGAAAGTTTGAGGTAAGTTTTTCTAACGTAATTGAAACTTGTTCCTACAGGTATCCAAGTGTCTTCTATATATAAGTTTAGATCCTGTTGTGCAGGTTGAGGAAATTTACAATTTCTCTCAAGACGATCTGTTGACAGAAGATATTTTGATACTCGACACACATTCTGAAGTGTTTGTTTGGGTTGGTCAGTCTGTAGACGCCAAAGAAAAGCAAAATGTCTTTGAATTTGGCCAGGTATAAATAAAACATTGATTCCTTCATCATTTTATCCTTCCAATATGCTGTTATTCATTTTAGAATTTCTTTGCAGAAATACATAGACATGGCTGCATCTCTAGATGGTTTGTCTCCAAAAGTTCCACTTTACAAAGTTACTGAAGGAAACGAACCCTGCTTCTTCACAACATTATTTTCATGGGATTCCACTCGAGCTAATGTATGTGTGTCCATGTCTGGTTTTTTGTACTTTACCCTTGAGTTACTGTCACTTCAATTAATGTTAGATCACTTTCATCTTCATCAGCAACAAATTATAAGAAGTTATATTCTTAGCTTGTCTATGCAAAATGGGTGAAAATTGAGAAAATGTAATCCATATTGTTTTAACCGGTGCAATTGTTTTGTAGATGAGGAAGTTTTGAATGCTAGTCTGATGGAGAGCCTGTATAAGGTTAAATGACCATTTAACCACACCTTTAGCCATCAAATGTAGCCTGGGTTTCATGAGTTTCTTTCTCAGCACCAAAAAAAAAAAAAAAAAAAAAGAAAGAAAGGAAAAAGAAAACAAACTTTAGAGCAGGTGTAAGGTGCAGGAGATATAAGAATAAGGACTCGAAAATTTAAATTGAAATGAGAGAGCCCCAATGATGGAAAAGTAGGATAGCAAGCATATTGATGATGCATTGATGTTGTATGGATCAGAGCGGGAGTTGATTAGCATAGTGCTCTGTGTTTTAAGAAACTACATTCAATTTTTCCAAAAGTTGAAATTTAAGGATCATACCATTGAGAGCTTCTTGTATCTTGAATAACATCACCATTACCCCGTTGTTGCCACTCACAGTGTACCCAAAAAAAAAACATTTCTGTTAATTCTGTACTCACTGAAAATTTATGAAATCTTATGTTGCTTTTTTAAGGGTTAACGGCTGTTTGACTGACATGGTTCATCCTTCCTATAACTGCATCTGTTTGATATTTATGCTTAGATGTTCTCCGTGGATGCAGGTGCAAGGAAACTCATTCCAGAAGAAGGTGGCATTGCTCTTTGGGGCTAGCCATGCTGTAGAGGTAAATACTTTCTTTAATTCTAATGAAGTGAAAATTTTCAGTATATGAAGTTTCTGTCTGTACAGAGAAATTTGGATCGTAAAATTTTAATGGGAGTTAATTTTCAAGGTTCCTTGTATTATAACATTACATCTTTTGGTGTTGTTCAATATGGCTTCTTTTTGTCTTACTGTTAATAACCTTTATTCTTTCTTTACTGTTTTAAAAGCTTCTAGTTGCTTATCCATTGTGGACATCACGAACTATATTTCTATTAAGCATATTGTTACTAACTTAATTCATTAAGAGGAAGTCTTTTGAGCATGTAAAGCAAACTTTTAAGATGAATTTATGATATTATCTGTTATAGCTTGATGACATTGAAATTTAGTAGTGGTTGCCCCTAAGGTGGAGCCTTGGATCCTGACCTTGTAGTTTTTGTTGGTGATAGTTTGTATTGGTAAATTAAGGGCTCTGATATTAGATCTTATCTGAAGATGATAATGCTTTTCTCTCTCTTTCTCTCAAAACAAAGATACTCATCTGCTAAACTAGTTCCCTGTCTGATGGATTCCATTCAGCCGAGACAGGACAAGCCCAATGGGAACCAAGTGGGTCCCACTCAAAGGGCTTCAGCTTTAGCTGCCTTGTCTTCTGCATTCAATCCATCTTCTGCCAAACCAACCCTTTTGGCAATAAACTGCTTATGCCACTAAATTTTTTCTTAACTTTTATCTTTTTTTTTTAAGTTTCAACTGTACCTACTTTGGAGTCGCAATTAATAAAGCTGAAAAGGAGCTAGTATGTTGAACCTTTTAATTCCATCTAACGAAACTATTTGGAGAACAGTAAGACTATTAGCTGCTTCAGTCTAGGAAAAGCAATTATGCTTTATGGAAACCTTTCATTCAAAATTTTAAATGTTGGTAGTTTGATTCTTATGTTTTGTTCTTTGCATTGGTGGTTTGATGTAGTGAGGTGCTAACCTTGCTGACAACCCTCCTATTGAAGTTCCCAAAAAGTTTGGAAGGGGGCTTTATAACACTGGAGATAAATACCTTGTAAGAATGCATATAGGATTTCATTTACTTAGAGATATCACCTACTGCACAAAAGGTAGTGTTTATCACAAGCTATCACAATTATGTCCTCCCTAGCTGTCCCTTTTTCTGCCCCCTTTCTCATCTGACATGCTTTTGTAACTGCTGGTTGAACCAGTTCTGACATTAGATTTTCACTGCACAAAATAAACCATTTCTAGTCATTCCTCTTCCTAGTTACAGTGCTATTTTCATCTTATGACAAAGATTGTTTGCTGTAATGTCATTTCTATTATGCTTATTTTGCATTCATTTCTTTTCCTCTGTCCAAAAGTGTCCCTCACTCTATGGTTCAAAGGCTTATGGTCCTTTCAAGCACTTGAAATATCTTTTCTTTGACGTGTTATCTCACATGCAATAGGTGTTGAAATTTGACACATTGGGGAGTGTTGAAACTTCATATCCACCATATCATCAGGAACTTAGGAGAATCATTCTAGCAATTACTGTCAGGAAGCAGAAAGAAAGTCAAGTATTTGATTAACGTTACCACCTAGTCTAGATGATTACCACATTCTTGATTAGGGATGGACTCAAATTTGATGCTATTATTGGGTTAAGTACAATAATCTTCTTGAGGCCTTCGAAAATAGTCAATTTTACTTTAGCTAGACTTCTGACTGTCTTGGGTTTTAGTTCATCAATTTGGTTTCATCAATCAGCAAAGACCGAGTGGATCAAAGAAGAGTTGCAAGGATAGCTGCCATATTGTCTTTTGTCTACCAAATGTTTTTACGTTCTGCCTCCTTGGATTAATGTTTGTTATCCATGTTTTTGCGTTCTGCCATAGCAAGATCCCAAAAGGCAGAAACAAAAAAAAAAAAAAAGGATGATGTTCTGAAAAGAGGAGAATAATGAATTAGATTTCTTTTCTACTTTTAATCTTTAATTTGCCTTGTCAGCTGTGTTTTATCTTTGGAGACTATTTTTGTTTTCCCCACCTCTTGTCCCAGGTAATTTTGGCTTGAAAATGCATTTCTTTCCCCCTTTTCAATGGGTTTGAATATTGTTTGCGCTTGTTTTTATCAATCTTGTATGTTTTAACTTTAGGTAGTTCATTTGAACCTTTTATCTTTGAATGTTACTGCATTTGGTTTTATTATTGTTTTCTTTTGCTTTTGCTGCTGTTTCCTCGTGATACATGTCATAATGTATTATTGTTTTCATATATAGTGATTATGGCTGAAGTTTTGTGTGCCTGTATTTTGAGAATGCAAAGCATTTATTTACATTGCGTATGAGTTAAGCATTTGATATCTCCATTATGGCAGGCCCACGATCGATCCGACGGAAATCAAGGACCTACACAAAGAGCGTCAGCTTTAGCTGCCTTGTCATCTGCATTTAATCCATCATCAGCAAGCAAAACCTCAGCTCCAAAGCCTTCCAGCACTAGTCAGGGGTCACAAAGAGCAGCAGCTGTAGCTGCTCTTTCCTCAGTCCTTACTGCTGAAAAGAAGAAACAATCACCTGATGCATCCCCTAGAAAATCCACCAGCAGCACTCCTGCTGTAACCAGCCCACTTTGTAAGACCCCCTTGTACTCTTTGCACTGTGTTATCTAAAAAAATTAACCATTGCTTTAGGCTGATCCACAAGAAGTTGCTAAATCTTCTTGATGCGGCTGCTGATAATGAATTTGACCTGTCTTTTAATATAATTCTGAAACTGTACTTATTGCATTGAGATTGTACAGCTGAAGCAAAGAGTGAAGTGGACCCTTCTGAAGCAGAGGATTCTCAAGAGGTTGCTGAAGACAAGGAGACTGGTGTAGTATCTGAAACTGATGGGGAGGATTCAGAACCAAAGCAAGAGATAGAGCACGATGAGAATGGGAGTGGAAGCACTCAAATTACATTCAGTTATGAGCAACTGAAAGCCAAATCTGATAATCCTGTAACTGGAATTGATTTCAAAAGGAGAGAGGTTTGTTCTGCCATTGATGTTTTTAAGTTAACTCTATCTTTTTCTGAATATATTCATATTCTTACTCTTTGATTTCTCAGGCTTATTTGTCAGATGAAGAGTTCCAGACAATATTCGAGATGGAAAAAGAAGCATTTTATAAATTGCCAAAGTGGAAGCAAGACATGCTGAAGAAGAAAGCTGATCTATTCTAGAGCACGAACGCATTTAAACGAGTGATTTATGTGCTTCCTTTGCATTCTAAATAGCAATCCCTTATTTAATTTGATATTCACTTCCGCCATAAAATTATGGTTTCGCTGGTATACGAAGCCTGTATTGCCATGTCTAGCTTTTTGTCATTTGCCTTTTTCGACGAATGTAATTGTGGTTAGTATCCGGATTGATCATGATGTTGCCTGAAAAGAGTATATTTTTTTATTCCCCTCCCCCCCTCCCCCCCTCTTCTCTTAGTGCCACTGCCTTTGTAATGATCACATATTGCAGTTAAGGACAGCTTGGCAGGCCAACATTCTTTTATTCGATTGGCGTGTGCTCATCTTTGTGGTTATTCAACTTTTTCTTTTCCCAATTTGTTAAAGATGGTATATATGATTTGCATTTCTATTGAACTCTAATGTAAGTAATGAAAATTCATCGTTTGAGAACATATGTTTTCATATTGATCATTGTTAGGCTACTCATATCTTCTTTACAGATTGAGGGAAGATGAAGTAGCCATTTAACTAGTGTAAATTTTATGCTTTGTTGGATGTTCATGTAGTGTGGTTCAGACATATTCAAATTTTAGTTTTTGCAACTTATTCTTCTATCTTCAGATTGTGATTTCTTTTGCCAAAAACAAATTTGTTAAGATGGAATGACAAGCCAAACAATGAACAGTGGTTAAGGTTAATGACAAATTTTGGAAACCAAGTCAGTTCAACTTAATATAAGGTTGCTTATTTCTGGTCTTTTTCCCCTCTTCGTGGGAGGGGAGGGTGCTTGAAACCTTATCATCAGATATTTATTAAGAAACATAGAACTCTATGTAGTATGTACTTTCAGTTTAAGATTTAATCCATGGAAGCCTTAAAAACCAAAATTTGCTTTGTATTTCCGTTAAGATTCATACATTTTATGTTCTCTCTCTCTTTGAATCAAAAGATTCATTCCAGCCAGGTTATGTGCTTACTCATACTCAAATCTGTCAAATGCAAAATAATTTATTATGGCACTGCAGCCAAATATAAACCGAAATTGCTACCTAACTTTTCTGAGAATTAAAACCCATTACTTATCTAAAGAGATCCTTTATTTAGAGTGCAAGTGTATGAAAATACTTGTCATTTTGCTGGCATTCTTATTTAAGTTGATGGGCGCCACTGAGTTTTGAGAGCAGGCACCTTCTCACCCACAACACTAGCTCAAAACTTACCCATTTTTAATTGATTATAAAAATGAGGTGATCCATGATAGGCTGCCTTTTTCATTTCATCATCATTTGTTAGTGCTTTTTTTCTTTCTGTTTGGGTCCAACACAAGCTACATAAACTCAAGGAGACCATGGAGCTATAAGATCAAATATTTATATATTAATCAGTTGTAGAGGAAAAGGGTTTCTGGGTCAGCACTCAGCAATTGCCTGCTTCAAGAATATTGGTCAGAATATTAAAAAAAATGACATTATCTAGAGTGAATAATTGTAAATATTTAGGAGAGGTCAGCAATTGTTTGTCCTCAGTAAGGCATTCTCTTGTATAATTGGGACCAACTGGAGGAATTTACAGCTAGCATTTGTACAATGAATCCTCCCAAGTCATTTTCAAAGAAAAAAAAGGGTGGAGCCTAAGCTAAACTCCATTATTCAATGTATTTGCATATATACACCAATTTTTGTGATTTTCTTCATTTCCTTACCCCAATGCCCTTACTTCACCCCCATAAAATTGTAGGGCTTCCCCTCAAAACTTTTGCCTTAAATCTTATCTTTTGTGGATTCAACAATGCTTTTGTCTTGTACATAAGGGTCCAATGTTTTGTCTTACACATAAGGTTCCACAAGCATCGCATCCCTCACAATCCAGTCAAATTTGGGCTGTAGTTTTCATGTATGAACGATGAAACGTGGCTCACCATTGGGTGTCGGTGGATTGGCTTTTGTAAATGGAAGGGTGAACATGAATATGATCAAGCACTCTTTTTAGGGTGAGTGATAAGCATCCAAGGGTAGAATTTGTGGGAAAAAAAAAAAAGGTTCTTCAAAAATAAATAATCTTAAATATGAATGAATTATTGTACACACAACTTACATTATTGTACTATGTTTTATGTTTTTCTAGTTATTATATATATAGAAAAGATGTTGATAATAATTTTGTTGATATTGTTGAGATTTTTTTCAATAATTAATGAGAGAGAGAGATGGAATTAAGACCTCATTTTGAAGAACCGACAATAATGAATAGATTGTGTGTTGCCCTAAATAAGCTTTCATTTTCGCTAAGTACAGACTTAGCCAATCACATACACTAACCTCAATAGGCAAATGCATGATCCAATTATAATTAGAGGTTTATGGACAAAACGTACGCTATTGTTATTGTCATTGTCGTTAATATTGTTATTGATTTGGATGAAAGTGTGGAAAATTATCAAAGTATTTATGTGAATTCCTCCAAATGTCTTCTAATTAATTTATGAATATCGTTTTCATATTAACAAGTTGGACAATAGAAAAAAACACATAATAATTTTAAATTATATTAAAAAAATTATCACATACAATTATTGTATTAAAATTAATCAATAACCCCAACCAAATTTTTAATTTGAAAAATTTGAACTGATGTTTTAAATTTTAACCATTGAATGTTGGAAATAAGTTTTCTCATTTAATTTGGATTTAGAGTTTGAAAATACTTGATATTGCCTAAAGAGACAGATTAATTACTAGCTAGTTACTTATAATAATCTCAATTAATTATTGAATTTACTGCAAAATGTGGTGAAATAGTGCTAATTAAAGAGTCAACGAACAAAAATAGCCTTCCTATTTATTATTATTATTATTATTATTTTCAATAAGAACTTATTTGGTTAACATTTCAAGGAAATCTATTTGCAAACAAGTGTGCTAAAAAGGCAAAAAAATGATTAGCCGATAGCCATTCATGCATGGATAAATAAGACATACTAGGTTCTCCGTCCGTTTGTGTGATGACGCTGAGCCCTTAGAAGTCTACCTTCAGCCTTTATAATCATTAGATTAATAATTTTAATAATAAATTTGATTCAGTTTAATTAAAAAACGAATTCAATCTAAATTCGTTAACATTTTTTTTTTGTTAACCTACTTTGCGAAAAAAATTTTGTCAACCCACCGTATACATACAATACCGAGAGAATCAGATTATATTGATATAAAATTAATTTTTAAAATTTTAAAATACATTTAGTATTTTAATAAATTAACAGTCAAATTTAATAATTTAATCATATTTATCGTGCATACAAAATATATTATAATATAAAAGTTTTAAATAAATTTAATAATTTATATATTCATGTTATATAAAATATTGATAATTTATGTATTTTATTATATTTTATATAAAAATTATATGTTATAATTTATGTTGATATAAAAATATAAAATATATTTTTATTTTATTAAAATTATATATGATTTTATTAAAATTTTAAACTATATCACTTTTATATTTTTTATATCATTTTTATATAGTGTTGGGAAATTTCCTTCTAACTTACTTTCTGTTCTATGCCCTTTCTGATTTGCAAATGTATTGCCACATGAAAGCTTTTAAGTCGGAGAATTTGTCCCAATAATCTTAAACTACAGAAAGTTAAAAGTTGAACTAATAATTGTAACAAAAAACAATTATACTAACTCTTAAGCTTCATTTGAATGAACGATGATATTGATTGTGATAAGATTAAAAATAATAATAAAATTATTATAATTATGATTAAAAAAAATTATTATAATTTTAATTAAAAAAAATTTTAATAAAATTTATATTGATTTTAATTTATTAAAATTAATATTTAAATTTAATTAATAATACACTAAATTTAATCTTATTATACGTTTAATATGATTAAATCTAAACGAAAACTTAATACAAAAGGACTTAAATTAACATGCATGCCATTTTAAAGCTATTGAATCATAGATCATCTATTATTTTATAGACTTTGAGCGGTAAAAGGAGCTTTTTTTTTTATTATTTGAAATCTGAATTCCAAGTCATCAAAACCTTGATTTACTTCGATTTGAAAAAGACTTTCACAATTAGGATCAGCAACCCAGCCTGTCTCCATAGGTTCGACCCTATAGATCAATTTAAAAAAAAAATATTAGATTTCAAATTGAATCGAATTAAATATTATTAAAAAAAATAAAATAAGATTGAATTTAAATTTTAAATAAATTTAATTTGATATTTATATAAAAATTAAAAATTTAATTAATTATTTAATATTTTATTTATATATAATTATATATTTAACTATTTAAATTTAAAAAATAATATTTTATTAATTTTAAATTAAATCGAATGAATTTTATTTATATAATATTAAATTAAATCATAATTAAATATTAAAAAAAATTTCATCGAATCAAATTTAAATTTGATGAATATAAAATTAAATCAACTTTAAAACAAACAAAAATTTACTGATATGACCCGTTACCAACCCTGCAACAGCCAAACCCTGTTAAACAATTTTCTCTGTTTTATCAATTATCACTTCTTTTCTTCCCAATAAATTCTTCTGAGTGAAGGAAAATTTAATATATATCTATATGTGTCAGCATTTGAAAGATCTGCATTGGGAGTAACAAACACGTAGGATTACCTGATCTCCTCCGTGCTTAGAAAACTTTTTTTTTTTTTTGCTTACAATGGCATGTGAACATATATTTATAGAAGGATTCAGAGTTGGTTCGTTGGAACAGAGCCGACAAAAGTGAATGCATTGCTTCGGCTCTATAAAAGGATAAAACAAGAATTCACAGCCACACGTTTCATCAATGTGTTCACAATCCTCTACACATGTTCTTGCATTGGCCCCCTCACATTCATTCCATGACTTTCCGTTTCTCTTTCAACAAATTTTCCCTTTTTCATTTTTTTTTCTATTTTCACTTATCAAGTAATCATAAAAAATAAATAAATATGCACATCCATTGTATTGACACCGATTAAATTGATATTTGTGAAAAAAAAAATTTATTAATATATAGTTCTCTATGAGTTTGATGAAGATATTGCATTTTAAAATAATATTTTAATTATTACTCTCTTTATCTCAAATTATTATGTTATATTTGACTTTCATAAAATTTAAGAAAAAAATTTAACATTTGTATATTTAATATTAATTTTTCAAAATTTTTAATGGTTTTTATGTTGGAAAATAAAAAAAATCTAAAAAATTATTTTTGAAATATAAAATTTTTTTTTTTATAACATCTACAAAATGAGGACAATGCCTAGGTTGCTCAAGTGAGTATTACCATATTATTGTATATAAACAAAGTATACACGTACCCACTATACATAACACCTTACTTGATGAAAGTATTATCATATGATAATCAATAATAAATTTCTTATAACTAGCTTTCAAATTGTAATCGAACATCAATAACAATTATTAACACTTAAAACAATATTTTTTTTAATTCGTAGATCGAAGGAATGACATTTTAAATTTGGTTTTAGCTATAATAAATGTGAAATATATTTTTTTATATTTGACAAAATTAATGTTATATAATAAACAATTCAAAAAACCATATAAAGCTCATTAACCAAAATTTAAATAAATATTCACAAATATATTGCCTTGTTATTGGTAAAAATAATATCTTTTTATTTTTCACTTTCTATGTCTAGAAAGATGCACCAATCCTTGCCAACCTTTGCTTTTATGCCCCCAATTAAGTTTATGTCGCTTGTAAATAAGTAATTTGGTCATTTAGGGCACAAAAGTGGAACACTATTATTCATTTAGGTCTTCAAAAGTACATGGTAAAGTTGTTTTCTTCTTTAATTCTTTCTCTTTTGGAATAAAGGGGAAATAGAAAAAAAAAAAAGAAAAAAAAGAAATGCAGTTTAGCAGTGAGAAGAAAATTCCACAGGAAAACAATTTTCATTATTGGATCAAATCTAAACACTCCATTGATCAATATAGAAAACAAATCAGAAGGAAAATTTTATATTTTGATACATAAACAATAAAAAATACCCGAAATGAATGACAACCACATGCTTGGTAGCTAGCTAGTGCTAATCATTATTCAATTATTTTTGCAGTCAATTATGTAATTTTTTTATAAAAAAATCATAATTTGAAAATAAAAATATCATAGATATTTTTATTTTAACTACAAATCTATTAAAAATTCTACATAAAATAATTGAAAATTTGCAGAATAATATACAATGCCAAAATCCTATTTTTCTCTCCGTCTGGCCCTTTTGTTGTCTTGTTCACACCACCGCCATATATTTTTTTCCCATTTATTACAATATTATTTTATAAAAATTTTATGATATAAATCTAAATATAATTCTAAAAGAAAAAAATATTGACAAATAAAACAAAAGAAAGAACAAAACTCAACATATATATTATTTTATTTTCTAAAAATTAAACTATTTCTTATTTGTTCTTTTGCTAAGAATCTCTATGAACATAAGAATATCCTTCACACGATCTTACTTTTATAATCTAAAAATATTGTATACATTATGTTAAAAAAAAACAAAAACATTTTTTTAATTTTCCTTTGTTTTTCTAGCAATCCTTATAAATAGAAGAATCTACTTCACATAAACATATTAGCTTCATAATTATGGAATTAAGATCATGATTACTATTACCACGTTGGATTATTGAATAATCTGCAGCTGAGTTGGAACTCAAACCCATGAGTGAACTCGATTCCGGAATTGACTCGGTCGATATGATCAAATTAACTTTCTTCAGTATGTACCCATTGCCGACGAGTTGACTCAGAATTCCCGACTCAGAGATCCAATTCTCCTTCTTATGATGCATTGTAGCTCTAACGATCTCAGTCAACATTGCATTGCCTAATCTCCGAATTCCCCTTGCTCCACCCATCAAAATAGCTGAGTTAACCTGATACTGAGACTGAGCTTTTTCCGATATCCTCTTGCTATGCTTGCCGGAGCTGCTTTCCTTGGTCAATATATAAACCGACTCGGGGCTCCGATTCCTGACATGGCCGAGTGGGTCACTCAGTAACATCAAAATTTTAACATCCAATAACATTATATGCTTAAAATTTCGCCTGACCCTTCCTAATAACATTGGATAACAAGCCCATCTTCTCATTCTCATCGGAACGTGATCGAGAAATCCAGCCAGCGAGTTCTCTGGATCCAACTCATTCACATCAAACCCCACAACCGATCCATAAGTCAACCGAGTTGACTCACCATTAGCTCCAGTTGAATTACTATAACTCCCTCGGCCCTTCTTTCCCCAAATAGGCTCCCCCACATATTTCTTCCCAGATTTCCAAAACTGGGTCGAGTCAAAACTGAAGACAGAGTCATGGAAACCCTTATTATTCGATTCTCTGTAGTGTTGAATGAGTTTCAAGAACGACTCGTTCTCTTCCTGAAAAACAAAGCTGAATCTTGAAGATAACGACGAAGACCCAAAAAGGAAAACAGTGTCAGCTTTTGACGTGACGCCTGACCTATGCAAGACTCGTAAGAAAAGCCTCAGCTCATCTTCAGTCACGTCTTCAACAACATGGTTAACAATGAGATCGTTCATGGCTTTTGTCCCACGTCTATACAAAGTTCCCATCCCTTGTAAAGCGAATGAAGATGAAGAAATATTGGGTTTTTGCTTGACATGTAGGGGTTTATAGTCCCACACTGGAAAGAACCAATAAGAAGAAGAAGAAAAAGAAGAAGAAGAAGAAAGTTGGGTATTTTTGGATAAGAATCGACGAGAGTTTTTAATGGTGGAGGAGGAAAAGGTAGTTGGGGTTGGGATGGAGGGTTCAAAAGTAGAGAGAGTGAAAAGGAGAAGAGTAAGGAAAACTAAAAGAGCACAGATGGAGATGGTAGACTGAGCTTTGGTGAGAAGGAGACTGGAACTTGTTCTTCGAATGAATCTTGATGTAGTACTGTTGTTATCAATGGAACTGGTGATTTTGTTTTGGTCTTCCGGGAAGAAAACGAGAAGTAAACCCATGCCTCTGCTATCTTTGTTGCTGCTGGTGTGAGCGTTCGGCTTAGCTGCTGCTACGAAACCCATGTGTTTCTCTTTCTGTCTCTTTCCTTTTTCACAGCCTCTGACCTCTGCTTTTTTGGCTTCAAGTGGAGGATCGTGCTTATCACAAGGACAAAGAAGGGGCATGAGTGTCTTCTGCTTGAGGCTAATAGCCTAATACCACTATTAGTCTATTACTAAACTCTAAACACTTTTGTTGAACACTGTGCTGTGCTTCTTTACTGCCCTATTCCACATTTATTTATTAATAACTACTTATTTAACTGTCCACTTCTTTATGTTTCAATTTCTTAAGTACCAAAAAGAAAGTGCAGCCAACAGCTCATTAATACTTGACGGCACCACTCAGCGATACAAGTACAATAACATTGGGTTTTTTTTTATTAAACCAAACATAATATTATATATATATTTAATTATAAATTATTTTATTTGTGAGTCTTTAGGATGTTAAAGTTTTAATATAAATATTTTATTTTTGTAGAAATTGTGTGAGATTAAGAGATTGTAAATTTTAAAGAGGCTGAGTGTGGCTTGTATAAGAATTTGATTGTGGCTCATGATTTGTGGAATTCAACTTAATTAAATAAAAAATTATTCTCAATAACTTTAGATTATCAAATGATTAGATGGATGCTTTAGTTGATAATTGAATTTTTATAAAAAAAATAAAAAATTTATTATTGATATAATTTATAAAATTAATTATAGTTAATATTATTTATTTAACATGTGAATTAAAATTTTATTTTTTAAAAATTATAATTATTTTTGTTATAAAGCTTTACCATTTAAAAATTATATGCATAAATAAATTTATTTAAAAAAATGTTTGATGTCGACAATTTCAATTATGAATAGGGTTGATAACAAGATAGATCGAGATGGATTTTTACTTGTTTTGATCCGATTCGATTTTATATTCATAAAATTCGAATCGAATTCGACTCGATTTTTTTTTAATACTTGAACTCGATATTATACAAATCATATTTGATTTTAACATACTCGAAATTAATAAAATATTATTTTTTAAATATAAAATATTTAAATATAAAATTATATAAATATATATAAATAAAAATTAAATAAATTATATAAAAAATTATTTTTATATAATATAAGATCGAATTGAATCGAATTTATCTAAAATTTAAATTTTATCCTATTTTTATTTTTTTTAATATTATTTGATCTGATCTAAATTTTAATATATTTTTTTAAATTGATCTTATAAAATTAAATTGGATCGAAATCCGTCTGATTGAGTTGCCCACCTAACTATGAATTGGTGCATGGGTGTCCAAGTAGTCTCTATCCAATTAATGGTAAGACCTAGGAGTGGGTCTGAAACGACATTGTACTAAGATGCAACGACAAGCACAAGCTACAGTCATTCAATTCTACTTCTGCCACCACCCCTTAGAAGATTCCTTTAAGCTTGATAGAAGCAAGGCGCGTGGATGATATTCTGTGTCTGATTTTTATTCATTTATTGATCGCCACTGACTTCTCAGCCACCCATCTGAGCTCCAGTTATCCTCACCTCAGATCACACTCTTTGCACAGTTCAATTTGTAGGCGATGTGAGTAGTGCGTGGCGTGGTTGATGCTGAGTTTGGGCCTTGAATTGAAAGAGGCAACTGGAAAAGCAAGATCCGACGAGGAGATGAAGATGGAAATGAACTTGGAAGTGTTCCGGTGGCTCAGGGGCTCAGTGTAAGTGTGTTTGCGTGTTAACGAGGAGGGTGGGCGTGGATCTGATTCTTAAATGGAAGTTTCCATGAAGGAAAAGCCACGTGTTTTTTATGTTTTGCTTAGCAACTGCAACTTGTAATTTCGAGCCTGTAACTCTCTCCGCCTGCTCTTACGTTGAAAAATGAAACTATTTGGCTGAATGGTGACTCAACCACTTACTGCCCATTTGGACTTTACCATATCGATTGAACTCATAGCATTATTATATGAATTTAAATATTAATTTTAATAAAATTTATTTAATAAAATTTTATTATTATTTTTTAATTATAATAATAATAACTTTTTTAATTATAATTATAGTAATTATTTTTTTTTAATTTTATCATAATTTATCTCATTATTCATCTAAATAAAATCTTAAATTTTATTTTATTTCATTTCAATCAAATGCTATTTTTAAGTTGAAAATAATAATAATTATTATTTCGACAAGATAGGTTATTATAACGAATAAATTAAAATAAATTATAAGATATTAATATGGTTAATGTAAATGGTTAAGTTTCGGGTTTAATTGTAAAATATTTAATTTAAATTTTTTATTATTTATTGATAAATAATTTGTAAGTTTTAAAATTTTCAAAAGATTTGATAAGATAATTTACTCTGTTTAAAAATAAAATCAATGATAAAATATATACATAAACATAAAAATATAAATAGTGATGATATGAATTACTGAAAAAAATAATTAATAACATTAAATTAAAAATGGTATGTAATATTTTAAATTATTTAATATTTATAAAATTAATAAATAATTAAAATAATTAAATTATTTTGATATTAAATAATAAATTTATTAATAAATATTTTTCTTTTATTTTAATTATTTTCCATAAAAAATCAAAATAAAAAATAAAAAGCAATATCCTAAATAAAACTGAAAAAGAAACCTAATTGATCACTTGAGGGAACCCTCAATCGGTCAACTAAATATATTTTAACTTTGACCATTAATATTTTAGATGTTTCATTAAATTAAACTATTATAAAATATATTTAAAAATCTCTATATTTTAATTATTAATACATTTAAAATAAAATTAAGTCAAAACAAAAAAAATTATGAAAAGTCAAATTAAGACAATATTTATAGGACAAAGAAAATAACTTCTCCATTGGCTTTAAGGTTGATGTATTATTGCAAGACAATTCTCTGTTGTTGTAAGATGTATTTTGGACAAGGACCAGCTTTAATGAAATTGGGCAGCACAGAACATTATTTGGGCTTGTTGGTTAGATAAAAATGCCAGATTGAATCTGAATCCCAAAACTGTCAGGTTTTAAGCTCATATCCGATTTTGTAGCCCAAAACTTTTTACAAAAACCAGACATGAACCCATTTTTAAAACCCTTCTTCATCGCGGCCATCACCAGTCATCACCGTCCTGTCTTAAACCCTAAACCCACCCCAAAATCTGAACAAAATCATCAGCCATGAAGAAAAAGCCAACCCCAAGTAACCCAGAAGACGATGACGGGAACCCAAGCGAAATCGAAATCGAAAACGAAACCCCTTTGAAAGATGGTGCCGATATTTGCCAGCAACTTATGGACCGTTATTCAAAATCATCCGCGCCACAGCACCGCCACCTCCTCGCCACGGCCGCCGCCATGCGTTCCGTCCTCTCCGCCGAGTCCCTCCCTCTCTCTCCCCCTGCTTACTTCGCTGCTGCCATTTCCGCACTCGATGATGATTCAGCGACCGCCTTGGATTCCACCGCAATCGGTGCGCTTCTTACGTTCTTGTCGATCGTGGTTTTGGTAGTACCAAAAGGAGGGATTGCGAATGGGAAGGCGAAGGAGGCGGTGGAGGTTGTGGTGAAGGTGGTGAGGAAGGAGGGTCTGGGAGTGGCGAGTTTGAGAAGTGGGGTGAAGTGTTTGGGAGTGTTGGTTGTTGGGTTTTTTGATTTGGAGGATTCGGATTCGGTTTGTTTTGGTTTGGAGACGTTGCTTGGGTTCGCCATTGATAAACGACCCAAGGTTTGTTAAGATATTTATCTGGCCACTGGTTACTTGTTGCTTTTTTACTTTCTTTTCACAGCTTAAGTGACCTTTTGGATACAAAACTCAACAATATTTCTTTTAGCAATTGAAAGTTACAAAATTCTAATTTTGGAGGTAGCAAAATGCATGAATTTCTTATTATGCTGGTAAATTATGTTTAAGTTTTAATCTCTTGTTTTAACCATTTTCTCATTGGTAATCAAATATAACATTAATAATTTGATTTTCATAATTTCTTTTTGCTTTCTAACCATGTTTGAAGAAGTAAATAGCAGAACAATATTTGTGATGAATGTTATGGACTTATGGTCTCTGTTTGCATTATGTTCTGGAATATGTCCTCAGCATCATTTTGTTGTTTCCAGTCTTCAACATAATCATGCATTAGAAAGAATGCTTATAAATTCATAATTAGGTTTGACAAGAGATGGTTCTTGTCAATGAGTGCTATGAACCTAGTGCCCAACCTACTTCCACTCCCTTTTTTGTTGGAGCTTGCTTGTGTGCTCATGCAGTTGTGCGTTGTGTTCGTGTATAAGATGCATTGAGAGCTACATGCATCTCCGATCAAGTGTATTTTTAGACTGCCCCTTAAGTTTAGATTGAAATTGAAATTGAACAAACAGTTAAAAGAATCACTATTTTTGGAATAGAACTAGCAACTTAATAGTCATAGTGATTCATTTGGGGCAAAAAAGTAAAGTAATTTGATGTGTTGACTTAATATTTTGTTGCAGGTCCGGAGATGTGCTCAAGAATATCTTGAGAAGGTTTTTAAGTCTTTCCAGTCCTCTATTGTTATCAAGGAAGCAAGTAAATTGGTACTTTCCGTGCTTAAAAAGCATATGCCTGTTGCACTTACCTTAAGTACCATAAAGAGTGGAGATGATTCTAAGGACGAAAAATTGTCAAAACGTGAACATTTGGAGGTCCTTCATATGTTAAATGTGCTGAAGCTTACATTTCCATATCTCTCTGCCAAAATACGTTTAAAAATTCTATCTGAACTATGTAAGCTTATTAGTTCTGAGTTCTCTACACTAACACGAAACGTTCATAAAACTATTGAAGTCTTTTTTGAAAATTCAAATGTTGAATCGATTATATCAGAGATGGAGAACATTATAGTTTCTCTTGCTTCTTATGTCTCTGGAGAGAAGAATCCTGTTGACACTCTCATACCTGCATCAACTTTGTTAAAATGTGCTGTAGACAAACTCCATGCTGTAGAATCAAACTCGTGGATGAAGAATGTTCCTTTAGTTTGTGGTTCTTTAGCAGGTATGCTTTTTGATATGTTTAATTTAACATGCTTATTTAATAGTATTATTTTTTGATAAGAAGATATGTCAAGCTAGTGCTTTGTCTTGACAATTAATAATGGACTTTGGCATTGTTAACCTTGGTTTTTGCTTGTCTTACAATCTATTGTAGGGTATAGTGGATTATCACGGCCCTTTATCATTCCTGTAAACAGCAATGAGAATATAGTTTATTGAAGATGTTTTCTTTGAATGAACAGTTTTATTACTTCTTGTGATGATTTCTTAGAGGTTTGTCTATGGTGATGTTGCTTGTCATATCAGTTCCTGAACTTATTAATGTCAAATGGCATTTTTATAATATGCACAATTGTTCATCTACTATCGATTCTAAATTATTGTCATGCAGTTGAAACTTGTTTTAGAGTTGGAACTTCCTGGACTGAAGATCTCTCTATTTAACATTCCTAAAATCAATTGTGCCCATTTTCCCACATTGCATTACTTTTCTGCAATGTATGAAAATATGTCTTCAAAAGCGTGCAAGAAAACATTGGCATGTTGATCCCTAGGTTAATATTTTACTTTCCATATGCAATGAAAACAGTAATCATCTGCAATTTACCATATTATAGAAACATTACGTCATGCATTGATTGATCTCAGGGCCAATTAAATGTATAAGGATTTCTAAGTTTCTTTTTGTAGATGTCTGGTTCTGCTTCTCATGTGAGATGTAGAGTTTATCTTATTTTTTATTGCAGTGGAGTATGTATTGTTATTGCGGCTGCTGATGGTTTTCTATGGATGTTGTGATAGCAATGCTGAACTTTAAAATTTTTGTTCTGATAATGTTGTTGATGTTGATGTAGTTCTATTGACTTTTGAGGCTAGCATGGCATCACAGGCATCAATTATTATGAAGAATTTGATTAGCCACCATATAGATCTGAAGTCTTTTTCAGCTGACAACGATGGTCTTGGAAGTGAGGAAGCAGATGCTATAAAATCTCTATGTGCAATCTTTGAGAATACCCTAAGTTCAAGTGATGGAATTCCAAATGAGCATGTTCTGGCTGTCTTGTCTGTTTTGTTTCAAAAACTTGGTAAGCTGGATTGTTTCTTTATTTGCTGTGAAAGAGCTTACAACTGTACTTTTCCCATGGTGCCTGAATTGATGCTTTTTGGTTCATGCAAACTTTTTACATATGTTTAATTAATGGTAACATGAATAAACCGAGCACATGAGGTTCTTACTCTATTTTCATTGTTTGTTATTGCCCTTAATCAGCTACAAACCAGAGCTTCGCTACATTGTGTCTAAACTATTATCGTCATCTCTGTCATATCAATTTTTTTTTGAAAGTTGAATAAATTTTATTTAGGCAGAAGCAAAAATGTGCTTACAACTCTGTCATATCATGAGTTATTAGTAATTCTTATTAAACAAATATGGTACTATTAAGGAGGAATCTTCTCCAGATAAACTTGTTGAGGGCATAATGGTCCTGTGCATCTATGGGATGATGAAGATTCTCAACATGGCTTTCATAACCTATTACTTAAAATTGACATGGCTTAGGCCCGATAATCTTTGCCACTAAAGTTGATGGACACAAAAATAACCATCGATCTCAGTCAAAACAAGTTGCAGACTAGATTTCCTGAAATTGTTTGTGAACACTGTCAACTGCTTGAGCCAATAGAGTTAACTCCCCCAGGAAGAAACAAAGAAAAAAAAAATGATAACAAATGTGAAAATTGATTATTCAAATTGTCAATCTTTGTTATAATTTTACTATAAAGCCTAATAATGTCTTATTTTGTGAACCCCAAGTAGAAACCCCCTGATCATAGTAAGAGTTAAAATTACATAAATTATCTTCTGAAGTAAGCGTAAATTTCTAAAATGATTTTTAGACTTCTATGTACAATGATCAAAAATAAAAATAAAGGAGCAGCAATGTGACAAGTTGTTTGTCTTTCAACGTACAATAGAGAGACTTAAATTACATAAATAACCTAGAGTGAAGAACATGAAAAGTTGTCATTAGGACCTATATGTTGTTTAGGGTTGTTTTCATGCTTAGAAAAAGTATGGACGTTTATTGTGCAATAACTTCTGCTTATTTGTGCTTCTATTGGTTGTAGGAGAATTGTCATATATATTTATGAAGGGCATTGTGCATAAACTTGCTGACTTGATGACTCTTGCTAGTGGGGACAAGCCTAACATGAATCATGTAAGTCTTGGCTTATTCTTTTCCATTTGTTTCCTTATTGATAAGTATTGTGGTTGTAAATTCCTAATAAAATTTGGGATTTAAATTTGCTAAAATCTGTTTTAGTGTTATGACATTTTTCTGAATTTAAGTTCTCGATTCAGTAAGTTGTTTATTTTTTTGCTAAAATTTACACCTGCAAGCTCTTGTGATCTGCCTTGTACTTTTGAAAGCCACATTTTTCATTCCACATGTCTCTAGTAGTTAGAATAAACTAAAAAAGAATGGATTTAGCAAAATCAAGGGAGTGCAAATCCTAGAAATATAGATGATAAGTGTAAAGATGGAGATATTAGTGTGCTCACAGGGAGGTCTTTGTTGTTTTTTTCTTGTTTTTTATCAATATTCTGGCAAACTTGTTGAGTTGGTATGTTTGCAATTTATGATGGCTAGCAAGATGAAGCCTGCATATTCCTCTCTTTCTGCAGGGTGCATTTTTATAGACTTTCTTTTAATGCATTAGTTTGAAAAATGTGCTATGCTTGCCACATTTAGCTATGATCATGTTACCTCCAAACAATTTATCTTATTAGAGGTTTAGCATTTCTGCAACGAACTGTCATATTATGTGCGCTAATCCTATTTAAGGTAGATTGACTACTTCAGGTTGTGGTTACAGTATCTTCCATGGTGATCACTGGAAAACTATTGATATCTATTCTTTGTTATAATTTGCAGCTTCGGAATTGTATAGGATCAGCAGTTACTGTTATTGGACCAGAGAGGATACTGACTCTTTTGCCTATAAGCCTTCATGCCGATGACTTAATTTATTCAAACATCTGGTTGGTACCCATATTGAAAGACTATGTAGTTGGAGCATCTCTCAGGTATTATATGGAGCATATAGTGCCACTTGCAAAATCCTTTCAGCAAGCAAGTAGTAAAGGTATTTTTCTTGCGGTTGGAAATTTTCTTCACAGCATGATTATGACTAGATTTGAAAATTGAGGTGTAAAGATGCACATAAAAAGGCACCTGGAAAGGTGGTAGGCTTAAATTGCTTTGAACCTACTGGTTTATGATTCTTTCAAGGATATTTGAAGGCCAAGGATTCAGTTAATATTATGCTCCTGAGGATGGAGATCCTTATTAAGGACCTGTATTTCTTGATGATTTAATAAACTATAGTCAGTAGTGTGAAAACTGTAGCTGTGCAAAGTGATTTAAATATTCTTTCACTTTGTTTGACTTTGTAAGCTGCTCTGTTTTTCTTACTTTTCACAATTAGTCTAGCCTAACATCCTATTAGCTGGTTTCAAAAGGTTGTACCCATCTAACTTTTGCAACTTGATGGAATATGTTATGCAAAACTTGTCTTTTCTGACATAGTTTTTCATTTGTACATATCTAGAATTCCAATATAAGGATTCCTTTGCCAAAGCAAAGACAGGCAACCCCTTTTTATTGGAAATTTAGTTGTTACCATAGCTTTTGTCTGGTTTGTAATTGGTGTGTTTGTACGCTACATATGACATTGGCTGCCTATCATCTCTTTGTTCTGCTACACTGCTTATCATTTCTTTAATGTGTATAAATATAAATCCATAACAGCACAGGATTAGATTATCCACATCTGCCTGTATGGGCACGTGGTGGGTTCTTAATGTATCTGATAAAATTGGTTTATTGCACCGAGCATCTACTGCTTTTCAGTGTCTCTCTAATTTTTATTTCATTATTATAACTATATTACTTGGACAGCTATATCGTGTGCCACTCAATTCTATATGTTTTGCTAATTTATGATGACAAGAATTTTTCCCAATTTCTAATTTTTTTTTATTTTGATTTTGTCCTTCCCTTTGTTGACTTTATTCAGTACAAAAGCCTGTAATGCGTCAAGATTTGCTGGCTCATGCTCATACCCTCTGGGGATTACTACCTGCCTTTTGTCGCTATCCTATTGATATGCACAAGAAGATCAAAGTTTTGACCGAACTTTTGATTGATATTCTTAAGGAGGACTCTCTTATGCATGAAACTATTGCTGTCGCCTTACAGGTAATTTTTGTTTGTTTTTATCTTTATCGTTAGTATTTTTTGTAAGTTCTATAACCTTATGTTAATCCTTTTTCCAAATAATTTTCTTAGGTTGTTATTTGTTTATATCCTTAATTCATTTGATACAAACATATATATATATATATATATATATATATATATGTTGATGTTATTTTTTGTAGATTCTTGTTAATCAAAACAAAAGTATACTTAGATCTGGAAAGAATGCTGGTGAGTCCAACAACTTCGTAGTGAGAGATTCTATATTAGAGATCAGATGTCCAGCCTCTTATTCAAAGAAAACTGCTACCAGGAACATCAAGGCTTTGTCATCATGTGCTCCTGAGATGCTTCAGGCTCTGATTGATGTGTTTGTTTGTTCACTTCCAGCAAAGCGCTTATATCTTAAGGTGCACATCTGTCGTCCTTTCATCTTATCATTAGGTTTATAACTTGATTGGTATCTTATTAATGTGAACTCTACCTATCTTATATCATTTTCTCAGGATGCCATTGGATGCTTGGCTTCTATCACAGACTCTTCTATTAACAAAAGGATTTTTGTGTCATTGGTTAAGAAGCTGCAGTTTGTTGATGGTGAAGGTGAATTTGAAAAGCAGGCTGGTAATGCCAATGAGATCATGGAAAAAGAACAAGGCAATCTTAATACTATGGGGAAAGATGCAAGCAGGTGTGTACCTGACTTACCTTCTGGAATTTAAAATGCTCCAGTCTAGTTAGTGGTTTCTTTCTTCTGCTTATTGTTTCTAAGTCTTTGACGGCTTGTTAGTTAGCCTCTATTTCTCTGTTGTTGTGGTTTTTAGTATATATTGATTTTGTGCTAGCGTACTTCAGTTCCTGAAGTTGAGGAGTTATTTATGTCAGGTTTGTTGGAATTCTATCTAATGTTTTAACAATGAATCATCCATATCCCTACTATAGCAATGTTTGACCTCGAATGGAAGGTGCTAGTATTATCCAACAGAAATTGGTTGCATGACTTGCAAGCAGTGATGTGATGTTGACCTAAATTTACTCATATAATATTCAATTCAGTGTGAAGCTAATCATTCATGTTTTTGATATAATACCTTGGTTTTGCTAAGGTGCTTAATATAAGACGCCAAGTTAATTGATTTTGAGCCATTCTTTTGGGAGTGATCATCCCTTCTTTTATCTCTGCAGCAGGCATTTTCAGTTGTGCTTATTAGGAACTTCACCTTAATGTCGAGCTGTGAACATAAAATGTGATCATTTACTTAATTACTTTGTTTGTTATGCTGTTATGGACAAGTTGCAGCACTTCCTAGGCAGATCAGCCTATTTTTGTAGGTGTTTGTCCTCCCCTGCTGGAGAGTAGTTTCTCTCTGCTCCATTTGCATGGAACAATATGCTTATCTAGAGTGGATGATTACTTTTTTGGACTCGGCAAAAATTTTAAACTGACAATCTCTCTTTCTCTGGAGGGCTATAGATATATATGATGGTGCTAAGGAAATTTATTTTTATGCAGGTGTGTTATAATAGAGTTGGCATCTTCTCTTATTGCAGGAGCTGGGGAGGATCTCATTGATTTTATCTATGTCTTTGTAAAGCAAACTTTTCAGGTATTTAATATACCCAATACCTCTGTGCTGTTTTTGTTATTTTTTGAAACTAATTAATCTTGTCAGAATATGTTTACTAACCTCTGGTTTTAGGAAATCAATGAGATTGGTCATTGTGAAGCCTATTATGCTTTGAGCAGAATTTTAGAGGTGTGTGTTCTCATATTACTTTTGATTCATTATTTATAATCTTCACTCTATGTTATGAGATATAATTTTCCTGTGTTATGATGTAGGAACATGCTTGGTTTTGTTCATCCAAATTGGTGGAGTTGATTGATCTATTACTTGGACTAAAATCTCCTGCCGATATTGCATCTCTTAGAAGCCGCTTTGATTGTTTCAACGTGCTAATGGTTCACACCTTGAAGGTTAACTGTCATCTAAGCTCATTCTGTTAGAGAATTGAGATTCTTGTTCAATTGTGCTTTCATGTATTTTATTCTTTTTGGGATATCTGATCATCTGATTGTACATCTGAGCAAGATGTAAATGGTGTAAATTTCTCATTCACTTCTTGTTGATTGTAATTCATGCTTTAGATTATGGTAATATGTCATCACCATTTAATGTGGTCAAGCAGAGAGTTAGGCATTATTGTGGGTTTAGCCCTCTGACAAACATTTTTTAGTTATAGCTTATTTGTGTAGTTCTCTTAGGGCTTCTTACAAAGAAGAAAATAATAAAGACTGTGGTCCCTTTGAAAATAAGTGTGCCCGTTATTGGTGCTGTCTCTGTAATGGAGAATCGAGCCTATGCCAACGCATTGATCCTTACATGATGGAAATTGCATCTATCCCTTGTGGACTTAACATAATGTGTGTGTGTGTGTGTGTGTGTGTGTGTGTATTGCAAAGTCATGTAAATTTTCTATGAAAACTTTGAAATTTCATAATATGTTTTTTGTCTAGCTTCTTTGGAAACGTTTGCTCTGCCAACAAGTTGTAGGCTGGCTTTTGTTCACGTGGGTCTGATATTGTGCCTTCTTTGAAGAATTAGATGTAGAAGATGGCAGCTGAGTTAACTTCTAAAATTCTTGCAGATGAGCTCATTGGAAGAAAATACAAAGCCTTTTCTTATTCTCAATGAGATTATAGTCACATTAAAGGATGTAAGAGCTGCTAAAGAAATTTAATTATTTACCTTTTTCTTCTTTATAGGGTAATGCAACTCGTTGCGTTTTTAATTTATATTTAATATGCAGGGGAAGGAAGAACCTAGGAAAGCAGCTTATGATATACTTCTAAAGATGAGTTCTACCTTAAGAAACTTGTCAGATGTCAGATCTGATCCACCCTATCACAAACTGATTAGCATGGTAAGTATCCTTTTGTCTGTCTCCCTGTGTGTTCTTCTTGTAAGGAAATTGGATGCTTTCAATTTGTACATAGTTGTATTTAACGTTTTTACATGGTAGACTTCATTAGTAAGCATTGAGTGTTGAAAATAATTATTCAGAATACCATATAATGAATTCTTTAAGATTAGCTAGAAGTTTGTTATGGTCTCAAAGCAGTAGCTTTTTCTTACGGTTGAGTTTTAGAGTGAGTGGATAGAAGATGCAGGTCTCATTTCCTAGATAAATGTAGTGAATTTAGAAACTATCCTTAGAGGCTAAAATGTCTTGTTCCATTAATAGTGACATGCTGCCCAAAAACATGATGTTAACCCTTTAAGTTGGACATATATTTGTTATTTAAGATATTCATGTTTAGGGGCATTAGAAATTTGTTGGCTGGTTTTAACTTATCCCAAGTTTCTTCAGATAGTTCCATTTGTAGACTGTCTTTTAAACTGTTGCGCTAACATATTATGACCAGTGCACTGAATGCTATTCGTAACTTGTAATGACTGATGATGTTACCTACTATTCAGATAATGGGATATCTTTCTGGTTCCTCTCCTCACATTAAGAGTGGAGCAATAGCTGCACTATCTGTTCTTGTATATAATGATCCTGAGATCTGTATTTCAGTTCCTGATCTTGTTTCCTCCATTTTATCCTTGCTGCAAACCAAAGCCGTGGAAGTTATAAAAGTGAGTTTAGCTAGTGCAAAGCAAATTTAAGATTGTCTTCTATTTTGTTTTGCCCAAAAATACTTTTGCTTCCCGGTAACAGGGTTTTGTACAATGTTGACAGGCTGTTTTGGGTTTTGTAAAAGTCTTGGTATCCTCCTTGCAAGCTAAAGACCTGCAGAATTTTCTTTCCGACATCATCAATGGAATTCTACAGTGGTCATCTATCTCGAGAAATCATTTCAGATCAAAGGTAAATAGATAATCGCTATATATAAATATAAAAAAATAGAATTGGAGGAATTTTCATAGTTGTGCATTCACATTTTCTACAGGTCACTATAATATTGGAAATTGTGACAAGGAAGTGTGGTATTGCTGCTGTTCAATTGGTTACTCCAGAAAAGCACAGGGGTTTTCTGAATACCGTTATAGAGGTAATGAGTTCTTATTCTTAGTCATACTAGTATTATTTCAGTTTTAAGAAAATTGACGCATGTTGAGTTATGTATATTCTTCAAGAATTTGGGTTAAGTAGTTGATGAATTCTTGTAGCAGGGAAAATTGGCTTTGCTCTCATAGCAAGGCTTTGAATCCTTTTATTTAACTCCTTTCCTTCCCCCTGATGTACACCTTCGTTTAATGTCCAATGATCTCCTTCATCTGAAGTTGTCAAATGTTTTATTAACAAAGTTTGTCCTGGAACAAAGAAAAAAATTCTTCTTTCACCCCTTACTGGATGCTTA
This sequence comes from Durio zibethinus, assembly GCF_002303985.1. Next base: position 664,953 of record NW_019167937.1, on the reverse strand, counting down.
TTCCTGATACAATATGGTACCTAATATCTTTTTGCTCCTGGATTATGCAGTTAAACCGTGCCATTTTAAGTTCCTTAGATGTGTACCATGAAGTTCCTATTACAATGTGTGACATGTGGCTATACCTAACGTCTATATTATTGCAGAACCGACGTAGCAAAACGACTTCCAAAGAAGCCGACATTAATGATGCAGAAAAAGTACTTGCAGATTCATTAAATGAGGGGTCTGATCTCTTGACACGAATTAAATATTTGACTCTATCTGGTTATTGATTGTGTGCATTTGAATGTCTCTAATTACCTGTTTGAATATTACTAGGTCTCAGAACACAGAAAACAGAAAGAGATTTGGTACTTTTAAGCAGAAAAATGACTTGGTAGAACACAGAAAGAGAAAGAGGGACAAAAGAGATGGTGGCAAGCTTCCTGATTCAAGTGAACCTGGTATGAAACTGGCCAAAAGAGATAAGCACTTCGAAAAATCAATAAAGGGTCATTCAGATGGAAATGTTAAAAAGAACAAGAAGAATTTCAACAAAGGGTTTGCCAGAGGTCAGAAGAGAAAGATAGATCAGTCGACTATGAGCAAAAAGGAAAAGGCAGTAGATGGTAAACGTTCTTTCAAAGCACGAAGACCGAAGAAGTTGCGAGGTAAATAACACAACCAATGAGTGAAATATACAATCAGAATAGCAAGTTATTCAAAATTTCACATTCACATTGGCCATTGGGGCATGAGGGTCTCAAGTACAAACCCAGATAAACCAATCTATGAATCAAAACATAAAACTGAATCAAATTTACATACATAGAAACTTGAATTTAGAACATTGAGATTTTATGGCTCTCTTTACCATTAAGCTCAGGGTTATCAATTTCTTAGTGCATAATGGTTATGCAGTCATTGAGTATCACAATTAAATGATTGACAATTGCAATTTGTAAAAGTTGTTTTTAGGATCCGTTTGGATGTAACCAGACTTTTGGTGGTAGTTGGGGGTCGGTTGTCATTCACTTTTGTGTTGACCAACCGCTGGAGATTCAGATGGATCATTTGGTCTGGTGATGGGTGGTATGGTAGCTTTATTTTTATTTTTATTTTTATTTTTTTTAACCCTTCCACTTTTAATCAGAACCCCCAAAAGTCCCCGTTACAAAGTTTTTTATCTTTTGATATTTTCATAAATAAATTTTATTATTTAAACTGATAAATAAATAAAATTTTATTTTTATTAAATTTAACTATTTATTAACAAAATTATTATTTGACATAAAAATAATTTAATAAATTTTTATTATTTATTAATTTTACAAATTTTAAATAATTTAAAATTTTGATTACATATATATTTTGATGCTTTAAATGATCATTCTTTCATTATAATTCATCTTATCTGTTATTTTTACATTTAAACATTTTTCACTATTAATTTAATTTTATAGCTGCATTAACTAATGTTACCTACTATTATTTTCAATCTTATACAAACAATTTCACCATCATTCAAATGGATATTTAAACCCTTTATTTTTGCTTAATAAAACAGGAATTTGCCTTGTTTACAAGGAGGCTGAGAAAAGAATCGGAAAAATCGAAAAATTGACATGAACGGATGGATTTGAATCAGTTTGATTTGAATTTTAAATAATTTAATTTAGATTCGGATGGATAACGTTATCAAAATCAGGATCGTTGATTCTTCATCATTAAATTTTAAAAATTCGGACTCAGTACGAATTGAAAATAATCCAAAACTGAAATTACAAACCGGATAAAAAGCTGTTTGTCTAACTGAAAGTTCAACTCAACATTTAATTTAGCCCAACTATTACCCACTTAGCTATGTGAAAATTTATTAACTTGTTTTGTTAATTAAAAAAAAATAAAACCCACTCTCTGAGCGCTCTCTCTGTCTCATTGACTCTGTGCCGACGTCACTTCGGCTTATTAGTTTTTAGCCTTCAAGTCTCACTCCAACTCTCTCGACTCTCCGAAGCCATTCACTATTTTTTTTCTACTCCATTGCCATGTTGACACTTGATCTCCTAACGCCAAGTTAAAACTCTTTTTATTTCAAACTTAAAGAAGCCATTCACCATTTTTTATTTTAAACTCCATTGTCCACATTAGCACGTGCTCTCCTAACTTCACATCAAAACTATAAGTCAAAACTCTCGTTTTATTTCAAACTTCAAATAGCCAGCGATTCATCATTTTTTTTGAAACTCCATTGCCGACGTTAACACGTGCTCTCCTAACTTCAAGTCAAAACTTTGCCTTTTTATTAAGTCAAAACTTTCTCTTTTTGTTTCAGACTTCAAACCTTGTTGTGTTGTTCCCCTCCAGGAGTCAGGCCTCACTTCACACTCACGAAGTCACAATCTTCTCTTACTCCTACTCTCTAGCTTCAAGAAACACTACAGATCTTCAAGGTAAATTTAAGTTTTGGTATTAATAGAACTTAAGTATAGCTCACATGGAAGCAATTGTCAATAAGACAAGATTAGATACAGCTCACGGTTCCTCTTTCATTGATGTTAGTTGTTTTGGTAGATTATTTTATTTGGATAATCCTTTTTTTTTTAATTCAATTTATTTTCATATGCAAGCAATTGTCAATAAAATAAGATTAGATATCGCGCACGGTTACTCTTTAATTGATGTTAGTTATAATGATAGATTATTTTATTTAGATAATTTTTTTTTTTTAAACTCAATTTGTTTAAAATTATTTATTTTTATTTTAATTAAAATATATAATTAAATTATATTTTAATTATATTGTTATTTTGTCTAATTGAATCAAAAGCCAAAATTCTGATTCAATCAAAAGCTCAAGTTAGAGAACATTTAAAACTGAAATCAAAGCCCATAAAAAATTTTGAATAACCGATTCGATCCAACTTTATGTTAATTGGTTCTATTCAGATATTCCTCTTATGCTAATAAGATATGGATCATAAAATAAAAAAATCTGCATATATGAAACCAAAGAAAAAAAATTTTGAATATCCGATCTGATACGACCCTTCCGTACAAAGAAAATTGCCTTGCTTATATGCTAAGGGGCAAGGGCTAACCAGTGGAGTTTCTTCCTTTAATTCAGCCCTCCTCCCAAAAAAAATAATGCAATTTAGGTAGAATTTGGTATAGGATGATCATTTCAAAAATTATGATGATTTGTATATGTTGATTAAATCATCCTATTTAATAAGCATATAATAATGATATGGCACGATAAGATGAACTTATGATACATATCAATAGAAAAAATTATTCTTTATTTTAATTGATTGATAATTAAGATTTATATTTAGTAAAATATTAATTATTATTTAATTAGAATAAATTAAAAAAAATCTAATTATTAATTATTATTTACTAAAAAATTAATAACAAAAATTAAAATATAAAATATAAATTAGGACTTTAATTAAAATATAAAACTTAAATTAATTTTTAGTAAAAATATCTTTATTTTAATAAAAATTCTAATTTTTTCGTATAATATTAAAAAGTTATGTTAATTTATGCTATGTGTGAAAAAAATATAAGTTCGCATATGATGTCAGTAACAAGGTCATATGATTGAAATCAACAACATAATTTTAACACCATTATCAATTACTCTTACGTTAACTTTTAATAAAACTAAAAAGATTAAAATCATTAAAATTTAAATAAATAGTCTAATACCATCAAAGTAAATAATATTATGATTGAACTTGAAATTTAGTTCAGTTGATTCATTCACTGTTTCTTAATCCATAACATTTCTGCTTCCTGCTTCGACGGACTAGTTTTTATACAAAACCAGGTTGACACCAATGGCTTCACTAGAAAATTTTGGAAGCCGAAAGCCAGCTCAAGGCCTTGCAACAATTCTTTCCATAGGCAAAGCAAATCCGGCTAATTATATTTCTCAGGCTGACTTTCCCGATTATTATTTTAGAGTCACTAAAAGTGAGCACATGGTACAATTGAAAGAAAAATTCAAACGCATATGTAAGTATAACTGATAGAAAATTTTTTTCAAAGTCTAAAGTTTAATCATATATGATTTCTCCTTGACAACAAAATTCATTAGCCGCTACACTTTGATTTTTCATTTTTTGGTATATTTTGCAACATTTTAAAGGTTATTTATATCTCTAACAGGTGAGAAATCTATGGTAAGGAAAAGACACTTTGTCCTCACTGAAGAAATAATTAGTCAGAATCCTAATATCAGCACCTACAATGGCAAATCTCTTGACATACGTCAACAAATTACTGTCCCTGAAGTACACAAACTTGCCCTGGAAGCAGCATCAAAAGCTATCCAAGAGTGGGGGCAACCAAAATCTCAGATCACACACCTCATATTCTCTGCAATTTCAGGTGTGGACATGCCTGGAGCAGATTATCATCTTACGAAGCTGCTTGGCCTACCTTCATCAGTCAAGAGAGTAATGATGTATTTTCAAGGCTGCTATGGTAGCGGAACCATGCTCCGAATGGCTAAGGACTTCGCTGAAAACAATGCGGTTGCACGAGTTCTTGTTGTCAGCTCTGACATTTCGATTGGTACTTTTCGAGCACCCAATGAACATGACACACCTTCGATTATAATGCAACTGTGGGTGATGGTGCAGTGGCTATGATCATTGGTGCAGATCCTAATCTCTTAAAGGAAACACCATTTTTCCAAATTGTTTCTGCAACGGAGAATATTGTGCCTGACTCCGATGGTGCGATTGAAGGACATTTACTTGAAGCAGGCCTTAGTATTCATTTGTCAAAAGATGTTCCGAAACTATAGCTAATAATATTGAAAGCTGCTTGTCTCAAGCATTAAGCCCAATGAGTTTTGAGGATTGGAACCAACTGTTTTGGATAGTTCATCCAGGAGGGAATGCAATTCTTGACCAGATTGAACTCAGACTTCGGCTGAAAAAGGAAAAACTTTGAGCCACTTGACATGTGCTTAGCGAATTTGGGAACATGAGTTCGGGAACCGTGTTCTTTATTCTGGATGAGATGAGAAAGAAGTCCTTGGAGGTAGGAAAGGCCACCACAGGCGAAGGTCAAGAGTGGGGTGTTTTGCTTGGATTAGGGGCTGGTATTACTCTTGACATTGTTTTACTCCGCAGCTTCCCTACTAATACAATCCATTAAGACATTCTTTTATGTCTGAACATTCGGTTCAGTAATTGGTACGTCCGTATATACATCCTATGCTTATCATGATTATATGTTAGTGCCATGGGATTAACGAATAAGCCTTTCTATTAGGTGTGTTATATCTATGTCAACTATTAAGTTCTTCTCGATCATTGCAATAAAAGAGTTTGAAGTCTTTCAAACTGAATTGATGATTGAGATTTTAAATATATTGTAAGTTGTAGGATTTGTTGTATTGGGTGTCTAGAACAGACATCATGAGGTTAAGAGAGAGACGATGAGTGTGGATATTTGATGTTTAGATAGATTTGTTATGACCAAGCAAGAGTCCTTATGTGTGTTTATTTGTGTTTTCATATGTGATTCGATATGTGCTTGGTTAGATTGAACAAAAGTACTTATATATGTTTAGGTTTGAAATTACAATTTATTTGCTAGTTTATCTTGTCTCTTAAATACGATGCAATTTGATTTATTACAAAAGTCATGTGTATCGTTGTAGAAAATCGGTTTTATCATGAATCAATAGTATATTTGTCAATACACAAGTGGATTGATGCATATGCTACAATATATTTAAATATAATTGTGTCGAATTGGAATTAAGCTTAATTAAAATTTGTTCAAAACCAAGAACTTAAAAATACAATTTTAATAGTTGTTTACCAAAAAAAATTACTAAAATATTTTCTAAATACTTTAAACTTAAATAATACAAAAAGACTTATAGTTAGTAAATTAACATGAAAAATACAAGAAATTTTTATTTAAAAATATATTATTAATGAGCATGTGGAGAGCCAGAAAAACAATCATATTATCTATTCATGTCACATAATCACTTAACCTATTAATTTGTATAATATTTTTTTTGTTTTATTTTCATGTATATATATCATGCTTATTTTATTTAAAAATATATTATTTTACATTATTTACCATATCTAATCAAAATTGATATCAATTATCAAAATACTTATATTGATTTCATCAAATGGTCACAATGTGAAACATATATTATTAATCAGAATATAAAGTATTACTAATGATCAATAGTCAAAAATCCAAAGAAGTTTTGAATAACTGAAACAATCTCATTTTTTAAACTAAATTATTTCGAATTTTAAATATCTTTAAAATTTATTTTAGTAGAATCCCTATATCATATTAAAATTTTATTCTGATTTCAAGAATAATATAAAAAATTTTAAAAACTGATGAACTAAACCAAATTAATAAAATTTGATTTAAAATGGATAGATTTTAAAAAAATTAATTTAAATTCAAATTAAAATTAAAAAATTTATAATACTACGCATTATAAAAAAAATCAAATCAAATTTGATCTAATTTAAATAAAAAAAATTCAAGAAAGGGTCTGGCAGAGGTCAGAAGAGAAAGATCAGTGGACTATAAGCAGAAGGGACGAGGCTGCAGGTGGTAAACATTCTTTCAAAGTATGAAGATCAAAGAAGTTGCGAGGTAAATAACACAACCAATGAATAAATATACAATCAGAATAGCAAGTTTTTCAAAATTTCAGATTCACATCGGCCATTGGGGCATGAGAGTCTGGAGTACAAACCCAGATAGGCATAACCCTTTTTAAGCTTTTATAAGAGAGCCATCGTAAAATTATGATCTAGGATGCAATGTTTACAACCAAGGGCCATGAATTTAACATTCCCATGGTAATACAACTTTTGTTTCTCGTATAGTATCTGTCATGACACATTTTTGGTGATACCTCGATATAAGGTTATTTGTGAAATTATAAATATAAAAAAAATTTATAATCGAATTATTAACTAAACAAATTAATTAATAAATCAAAACATAAAATTAAATTCATATATAATAAGATTTGAACGTAAAAACTTGATATTTTACAGCTTTTTCTTTAAAACTAAACTGAAGGTTATCTATTGAAGGTTATTTATTTCGTAACGCATAAAGTATATGCCGTCATTGATTATCACAATTAAATAAGATTATTTATTTCTTAGTGCATAAAGGCTATGCAGTCATTTATTCTCACAATTAAAGCTGCATTTGGATTGAAACGGAACTGCGTTTACCATGAAAATCTGTGTCAACTGCTTTGCACAGTGTAAAAAAATGCATTTGGCTTACATGCATGGTGAGGTAGAAATACAAGTTCACCGTGCCGCAGCTCTAAAATCCAACTGGCGCTTCAAGCTCTAGTGAAAAAAACTCACCACCAGTGAACCCTATCTTTTCGAAAAAGCTCTTGTTGTCTTTTTTTTTTTTTAATTTTAATGTAGCAATGAAAATATATTTAGTCTATTTTTGTCCATTTTTTATTTTGATTTTTTTATTTAAAAGTTTTTTTCATTTCTTTTCATTTTATTATTTTTAAATTTTATTTTGAATAAAAATAATTAATATTTTAATATAAATAATTAATATCAATTTTTAAAAAATCATTTGTAGATATTGTTATCAATTTTATTAATTTTTAAATATTTATTAATAAAATTATTATTTGAAATAAAACTAATTTTAGTAAATTTTAATTATTTATTAATTTTATAAATGTAAAATAATTTAAATTTTTTATTTTATATAAAATTTAATATAATATCTTTAATAATTAATTTTTATTTTTATTATTTTTTATCTCATTATTATTATTGTAATTATATCTAAATACATATTTTATTATTAATTTTAATTTTATCATAATAATATTTAATCTCATCACTATAATAATTAACTTCACCACTATTATTATTTTTAATTTCATTAAATTTAATATCATCGCTCAAAGATCTTAAGTCCTAGATATGTTTCTCGGTGCCGAAAGGATACGCAGTCAATCATTATCACAATTAAATAATGTTATCTAATATGCAGTCATGATTATCAGAATTAACTGATTGAGGATAGGGAATTATAAATGTTGACAATATGGGGTGTAGTATTGAACATCACAATGGTTGTCATTCAATTTTGTGTTGACGAATCCTTGGAGATTCGAATGGATCTTTTGGTTGGGATGGTATTATTACTTTTTTCTTTTATTTTTACCTGTCAACTTTTAATCAAAACCCCATTCCAATTACAAACTTTCTTTTTTATTTTTTTTATTATATATAACAAATTAATAAATAAATTTTATTATTTAAGCTAATAAATAATTTTTTATTTTTTATTAATTTTTAATTATTTAAAAATAAAACTATTATTTGACAAAAATTTTTTTATAATTTTATAATTTTTAGATAATTTAAAATTTTGATTATATATAATTTTTAATTTTAATATTTTTAATGATCATTCTTTGACTATAATTCATTTTATCTGTTGCTTTTACATCCAAACTAGGTTTGCCACCAATGTCTTCGTTAGAGAATTTTGGAAGGCGGACATCAGCTCAAGGTCTTGAAACAATTCTTTCCATTGGCAAAGCAAATCCGGCTAATTATATTTCTCAGGCTGACTTCTCCGATTATTATTTTAGAATCACTAAAAGCGAGCATATTGTACAGTTGAAAAAAAAATTCAAACGTACATGTAAGTATAACTGATAGAATTTTTTTTGAAGGTATAAAGTTTAATCATATATAATTTCTCCTTGACAATAAAATTTATTAGTCGCTACACTTTGATTTTACATTTTTTGGTATATTTTGCAGCATTTTTAAGGTTATTTATAACTCTAACAGGTGAGAAATCAATGATAAGGAAACGACACTTTGTCCTCACCGAGGAAATAATTTATCAGAATCCTAACATCACCACTTACATTGGCAAATCTCTTGATATACGTCAACAAATTATCGTCCCTGAAGTACCCAAACTTGCCCCGGAGGCAGCATCAAAAGCGACCATCACACACCTCATGTTCTCTGCAATTTCAGGTGTGGACATGCCTGGAGCAGATTATCATCTTACGAAGCTGCTTGGCCTACCTTCATCAATCAAAAGAGTAATGATGTATTTCCAAGGTTGCTATGCTAGCGGAACCATCCTCCGAATGGCCAAGGACTTCGCTGAAAACAATGCGGGTGCACGAGTTCTTGTTGGCAGCTCTGACATTTCGTTTGGTACTTTTCGTGCACCCAATGAACATGACACACCTTCGCTCATCGGCAATGCAATTATGGGTGATGGTGCAGTGGCTATGATCATTGGTGCTGATCCTGACCTCTTAAAGGAAAGACCACTTTTCCAAATTATTTCTGCAACAGAGAATATTGTGCCTGACTCGCATGGTGCGATTGAAGGACATTTACGTGAAGCAGGCCTCAGTATTCATTTGTCAAAAGATGTTCCAAAACTGATAGCTAATAATATTGAAAGCTGCCTGGCTCAAGCATTAAACCTAATGAGTTTTGAGGATTGGAACCGATTGTTTTGGATAGTTCATCCAGGGAATGCAATTCTTGACCAGATTGAGCTCATACTTCGGCTGAAAAAGGAAAAACTTTTAGCGACTCAACATGTGCTTAGCGAATTTGGGAACATGTTTTCGGGAACCGTGTTCTTTATTCTGGATAAGATGAGAAGGAAATCCTTGGAGGTAGGAAAGGCCACCACAGGCGAAGGTCAAGAGTGGGGCGTTTTGTGTGGATTAGGGGCTGGTATTACTGTTGACATAGTTGTGCTCCGCAGCTTCCCTACTAATACATTCCATTAAGATATTCTCTAATGTCCGAATATTTGGTTAAGCATCTTAGATGAAAAAAAATTCAAGGGGGTTATCATGATTATATGTTAGTGCCATGGGATTAACTAATAAGATTTTTTATTAACTGTGTTAATTTAATCTATGATAACTAAGAATGTAAATGATACATTATTACCCGTGAATTACTTGAGTTCAACTAGAATAAAATTTGAATTTGATTTGATTATTATTGAATCAAGCTCGAGTAGCTCAACTTATAGATCGAACTGAGTTCAAACATTTTTATACTTAACTTGAATAGTTTGTGAGCCTAATCAAATTTTTATATTTTAATATATTTTAATTATTTTAATTAATAAAATATCTTCAACTCGAACTCGAATATAAATAATCGAGCTTTTATCGAATTTATTTTACATCTTAATAAACTTAATCAATCGAATTCGAATAGCTCAATTATTATCTTGAGTTCAATTTAAATTAAAAAAATAAAATTCGATTGAATTCAATATGAATTTTAATCATTAAATTTTAAATTAAATTTAAATTCAAACTTAATATTATATTGATTCGAACTAGATCAATTGTATTTTTAACAATAACTATTAAGCTCTTCTCTATCGTTGTAATAAATGAGTTATATTAATTTATGGTTGTTAATGGTCAAATTGTGGAATTTGGAGAAACTTGGACTGGGAATTGCAGTGAAATGGCTCACCCAAACTATCATTCTCCTTATTGCTATTGTGCACGATTTCCGATTTCAACTTTAATTAATTCTCAAACCTTTATTTTATAAATGTTTTTGTTTAACCAAACAATTAAAAGTCAAAAATATTTATCAACAAAGACTTTAAAATTATTTTTAAAGTTGTCTGATAATTATGAGATCAAAACGTATTATTTATTGACTGCATATAAATTATTGGTACCAGGCGTCTATGGACATCGATTTGACCTTTATCAATTAAAGTCTTGAAGACTAAATGGTAAATATGTCCCATTTGAGACATTTTGTAATAAATTAACTTATAAGATAAGTGTCTTAATTATTATAAATTTTTTAAAATAATTTTAATAGTTAAAATACAAGAATCCGATTAAGATATTTTAAATTCGAACTTTTTGAAATGTTTATTTAAAAAATAGTTACAGCATCTGATCTCTGTTTGTAAAAAAAAAAAATTTGTTTTATTGTTTAAATTTGCTTCTATATTAATATTTAATATTTTATATCATTTAAACTTAAATTGAAAGATAAAAAACCAAGAATAATTTCTAAAATTAATTGTTGCTTCTTTTATTCTTATGTTTGTTATTTTATTACTAAAATCATATGCATCGATGTATTCCTTATGTTTATTATTTAAACATTTTTAATCAAATTTAAATGAGACGAAATATTTGTTAATAAAATAATGAGTCGACTCGGTCTTGAAATCTTAGCCCAAGCCCATTTCAAAACTGGTGAAGCTTACGAGCTGGTTGAAACCCTGGTCCACGTAACGGTAGACTGACGGAGAGAGATTCATGAGTGGGCCTTAGCCCCTGACAATGCAAAAAAGCCACTTACTAGATATAGATTATGGTGAAGCTCTAGTTGTTCTTCAACTTTTCCTTTTTAAGTTGATAATTATTCGGATTGAACGAGATTTGATTTAATTTTTTTAATAATATAAAATTTTAAATTTTAAAATTTTAATTTGAATTTTAATAAAAAATTTATATTAATTAATTTGATTTGATTTGAATTTTATTGGTTTGATTTATTGATTTTTTAAATTTAAATTTATTTATTTTTAATTATTTTAATATAATTTTAAATATATTTAAATATATTTAAGTATAAAATAATTATTTTTATTTTATATAAAATATATATAAAGTTAATAAAAAATATAATTTGATTCGGTTTAATTTTTTTAATTTTTATTTTTTTATATAAAATTCAATGTAATTCTAATATATATTTAATATCTGAATTTAACTCGAATCAAATAAAAAAATAATCCAATTGAATCAAACATTATAATTTTAAATTGATTTTCGATTTTCTCAAAATTTTTTCTCACCAACACTTTCTTTTCCTCACTTTTCTGTTTTTGTAGGTTTTTTTTTTTTTCTTTTCTTTCCTTGATAAAGTTAGATTCGGTTGTTGCATCCTGCAACCTTATTAATGATTATATAATCAACCAATCTAAAAATCAATAAGAATAATAATGATACCAATATGGTGGTGATTATTGATCATAATCAAGTTTAAAAGAAACAAAAATTCACTTTAAAATAGTGCAATTAATACAGGGGTAAACTTAAACGGTGTACAATCCCATGATCATCTCCCTCGTGGATGTTTTGTCTAACCCTTCTGAGTACTAATTGTATTTTATTTTATAAAAAGTCAAGAAACAAATTAATTGTCCTGAATAGTCGATGATTTTAAAGATTGGCACATTTTGGGCTCTGTTTAATTGGATTTTTGGACCCACCCAAGAAAGTTCCTGGGTTAAGCTTCAAGCTATTTTCGTTGCCTTGAATAGTAAAATACGAAAGTGAGATATTCAACTCGTTGCATGGTTCATAATTACACGTCAATTTTCTTCCAAATTGTCGTCTTCTGGCCTCAGCTAAGCTTTTCGGTGAAGCTTTTTCTGGTTGTTGTTTTTGATTGCAATGTCCTTTTGTCGATGAAAAACATGTGCTTCCCTTATTCATTATTATCAACACCATCTCAATAAACAATAGGTAATAGAACAGAAGAAATAAAATACATATAGAAGAAACCACCATGTGTTGCATGTGGTAACTTTTATCTTGTTCTAATGGGTGATTATTGATACAATTATTTATATTTAATGCATAATTTTTTAGATATTAAAGAAGAGATTATTCAAATCCAACTCTTTAAATAAAAGAGAACATAGATTCATTATCGAGAATTTGGGTCTAATAATACTACACGCCCCCCTTCTCGTCTTTCTTGATGTAATCGTCATATTTAATTAGTAAATTATTTCATAAATATTTAAATTTTATTTCTAAAAAATTTATATCTTTTGCTTCTAAAGTTCTAATCTAATTTCATCCATGATTTATAGACAATCTTTGATTTATTTTCTTCTTTTTTATTCATCTCTCAAACTCTCTTGGCATGTGGAAAATATTAACTAATATATTTTTAAAAGTTACCCAATTTTTTTCTTTAAAATTCTTAGTTAGACTTTTTTTTTTTTTTTTTCATACCGAGACTTTAAATTTTATTCAATATTTTATGTACAAAACTTATATATCACTTCAACTATAATATTTGAAATTTCAGTTTAAATTTTCTGAAAAAACGAATTTATATTTTGTCATCATTATGCACTAATAATATTGTTATGGTTGCCTAATTTATTTGCTATGCCATTTTTGCTCCATGTCGAATTTTTTGTGTTTTTGGTCATACGAGTGGATTAAATGTGTAAAAAAAATTCAATTTATAATATGTTTAATTAAATCTATTTAGAATAAACTCAAAATTAAAACTAAAAAAATATTAATTTTAATAAAATTATATGTATAATTAAAAATTATAATTGTAATTAAATAAAAAATATCAAATAATAATTTTATAAAAAATAACATAAATTAGATAAACTTATCTATATCCTATATATAAAAACTATCCCTAAAGGATAGTATACTGAGATATGGCAAGTCATTGCTTGCTATTTGTTAATTTTTTATTGTTTTTAATTTTATTTTAAATATTTTAAAAAGTTAGTATGTTAAGAACCCTTTATTTATCATGTGAAAATTATTTTCTTAATTATAATTATAATAAAAAAAATAGGAGTTGAGTATAGGGATGATGATGCATTGTTGACAATTATAATACCTTCTAAAGTTTTTGCAAAGAAAAAAACAAATACCTAGATAATAAAAAAATCCATAAAAATATATCTAACTTATCAAAAAAAAAATCAACCTTCAAAATCTTAAAACTAACCTATATATTAAATTTCAATCACTTACTAAAATTAAAAAATTGTAACTAAAAATAATCAATTGAAAAAATAATTTACATGAAAATCAATTAAAAATATCTCACAAAAAATAATAAAAATTCTTTAAGAATTATCAGATCTAAAATTTAAATACTTTTTAGAAACGTTTTTTAAAAATAAAAAATATATAATTAAAACTAAAAATATTAGATTTGAAATTTTTTAATAAATTACAAAAAAAAAATTTAACAATAACCAATCAATACAAATAATCATATAAAAAACTCTAGATATAAAATTTTTAAAATTTTAATCTAAAAATATTTAAAAAATAAAAAATAAAAAATTTAAATTATTTTTTTTATAAATATTAAAAAATCCCCATGCTAAGCAGGGTAACACACGTGGAAAAGAAAAACATCTGTCGCTTTCGATCTTAACGGTAAAAAAATGAAAAATCCCATTCCAAGCCAAACGCCGCGGTTTTTCCAAAGAGGCAGGCCAATGGCCCATGGGCCCCACCGAGAAACCCGATGCCTAAGATTTTCCGATGCCCTTTAATTAACTTTCTTTTTAATTTTAAAAGAGTCTTGCTCTGCAAGATTTTTGTTTGACTTTTCCTTTTCTCGGTTTCCTTTCGAACTTACAGATGTTGCCACTCTAACCATACAAGCCTTTCAGTTTTGCCACCTCCTCTTCGCACTTCCATCACCACCCTCTCTCTTTTCTTTCCTTTTTGTTTCTTTAGGTTTAATCTTCATTTCCAGCTTCAGAATTAAAAAAAAAATGGGGACTTCGAAGAGGCAAGTGAAAGCAATGCTTAAGAAAAACTGGCTTCTTAAGATTCGTCACCCTTTTATCACTGCTGCTGAGGTTTTACTTCTTCGTTTTTCTTTATATTTTCTAAATTCTTTTTCGGATTCTTTCTTTCTTTCTTTTTTTTTTTTTATAACTTTGTTTGTTTCTTTTTTCGTTGGTTGTTGCAGATTTTACTTCCAACAATCGTAATTTTATTGCTAATAGGCATAAGAACACGTGTTGATACCCAAATTCATCCGGCTCAACCGTAAGTCAAAATTTTTTTCTTTCTGTTTTTACATTTATATATTTGAAATTTTGGTCTTTCTAATTTTTTTTATGATGAACTGAGTGTTATTGAATTGGTTTAGGTATATAAGGAAAGATATGTTAGTGGAGATAGGCCAAGGTATATCCCCTAATTTCCAACAAGTTTTGGAATTATTGTTGGCCAAAGGAGAGTTTATAGCTTTTGCTCCTGATACTCAACAAACAAGGATGATGATTAACTTAATATCCATCAAATTTCCCTTATTGCAGGTATCCTTTAGGTTTTTTTATTTTTCACTCTTATTATTATTTTTAATTTTGTTCTGTTTCTTGTTTTTTCTTTTCGAGATTGTCTTCGTTTATCTGTCATACAATGAGTGTGATTTACCTATGGTTTTGTTTGGTTCATACATTCGCTGTTTACCTTTTAAAATTTGCTGAACTGTAATGGTAAATGGTAATCAAACAAAACACATTAGAATGTCATTGTTCTTAGTAAAAGTAAGATAATGCATTTTGTTCTGAACAGAAAGTTAAATTTTTAATCTTTTGTTATTAAAAAAAATGTTAATATTTTCATCCATATCAGAATGTACTTTTGTTTCAAGTAAAAGTCTAGTAGAAATATAAACTACTAAACAGAGCTTTTTCTAATGTTTACGAGGTACATCATTGAGAAATTTAAATATCTAGGTGGTTTGGTTTCCTCTTTTTTTTTTTTTTTTTTTTCTAGGTCAATGCAATGCTTTTCATATTACAGTTGCAGATCAAAAGCCATAATGTGTTCTGAATGTTGGTTATAAATTTATTTTTCATTGTTGATCCTTCCTTGTGGTGAAGTTATAATTTAGCTGTTGCATTTGAGCCACTATCCCTGTTTTTTTGAATTTCTCTCTTACTGTGATTAGCAACTTCCCTGTTTTTGCATGCACTTTTATCACTTAATCTCATGAAACTTGGTTTCCCGGCTGCAGCTAGTTTCTAAAATATACAAAGATGAGCTTGAGCTGGATACGTATATACAGTCAGATCTATATGGTACTTGTGATTTCAAGTAAGTTACACTCTTTTTACTGTGGTAATGATATGAGGGCAGCTTGGTTATATTATTATGTGCTTCATTGTTGTCATGAACAATTTTAGGAGAAATAAATGGGGAACATACTATTTGGTTACTTCTACTGGGTAGATTGACTTTTCCAAGAACTTTGAAGGACTTTCAAATTAGTAATTAATAATTCTATGATGGAAGTTGACATACACTTGAATTTAGGTAAAAATTAGATCTTAAATGGTTTTACACATTTTTCATGATACCGTGTGAGCGTTACTGAAATCCTTGCATTAGTGTTGGCCCCCCCTCCCCCTTTTTTTTAATATTTGTTTAAATTCATGTGGTTAAACTTCATTTTTATTTGCTTTGCAAAAAAGAAAAAATGATGATGTAGAAAACCTTTACAGTTATTTGTTCTACATTGCACGTGTACAAGTTGTTTTTACTATTGTGTTGTTGTTCATCTTTCCTTATATTCCCTCTGCTCCATTTTTAAGTATTCTGTTGTTCTTCACATTTGTATACATTGGATGCCCTTCATAATCTAAAATATCTTTATCTTATAAGAGAAGCATAATTTTATGAGAACTCTTAGAATGGTACATAGCACAAATAAACTTGGTTTAATTTTGATTTTATCTTGGCCTAGGAATTGCTCTAATCCAAAAATTAAGGGAGCAGTGGTGTTTCATCATCAAGGTCCTCAGTTGTTTGATTATAGCATTCGCCTCAATCACACATGGGCTTTCTCTGGATTTCCTGATGTTAATAGTATCATGGACACTAATGGCCCTTATCTGAATGACTTGGAATTGGGTGTTAATAACATCCCAACAATGCAATACAGCATCAGTGGTTTTTTGACGGTATGAACCAATAGTTCCTTCCTGATAGTGTTTGTATTGCACAATTGTTTCTTTAGGTTTATGGCTTTTCTTTTGATATTCTTTTTCTCAGTTTATGCTTATCCTTAGGGTTGATGAAAACTGAATGATGGATTTTTTCTTTATTTCAAACTATAAATTTGAAAGACAAGATAATAGTTATTTTAATGTGCATACCATATGCATCGTATGTATTAATATTCAAATGTTGTCTTTATTTCTATTTCTTTTTGTAGAATTTGTACTTCATTGAGTCCCCCCTCTTGTTATATGTAGTATGAGTTCTCTGATTTTGCTTCATGTATTCGTTTTCCTTTTTTTTTTTTTCAAAATTCTCTTCACTGTGAAATGAAGGTCATCTACTCCAGTTATCATCCCAAATTTGATGAAGTATGTCTTGCTGTTGTTGATGATACTTTTTTACTTAGTGCAGCTTCAACAGGTGCTAGATTCTTTTATCATATTTGCTGCCCAGCAAACAGAAACTGGCATTGCCAGTGAAAATATAGAACTTATACCATTGAACTCAACCGGTGTAACATCATCCCTTGAGTTACCTTGGACGCAGTATAGCCCTTCAATTGTAAGAATAGTTCCCTTCCCAACTCGAGAATACACGGATGATGAGTTCCAGTCCATCATTAAGAGTGTCATGGGCCTGTTGTATGTTCCTCTTGATCATTAATGTCTCTGTATTGATCCTTATTAATTTTACATTAAAAAGGGTATTTCCACTGCTAACATGTTGGCAAACTGTTTTTTGTTGTCCTGCCTTTGGAATTAACAGGTATTTGTTGGGATTTCTCTATCCAATCTCTCGCCTGATCAGCTATACTGTGTTTGAGAAGGTTTATAATGACTATAACAATTATAATTTCTACATGTCTAACACATTTATACATTTTTGGTTAATTTTGCTTCTATTTGTTTTCAATATTTTATGTTTTCATATAGAAGAAGTTTGTTCTTTCTATTTTCCTAATCTCTAAATAATTTTCCTTTTCTAATGTTTCAGGAGCAGAAGATAAGAGAAGGTCTATACATGATGGGTTTGAAAGATGGGATATTCCATCTCTCTTGGTTCATTACATATGCTTTTCAGGTTAATTTTTGGTTGTGGACTTCTAGTGAATACTCTTGTATTTTTCCCTTTCTTTGTATTTTTGACGGAGTGTGAGGCAGTCCTCTTTTGATTTCTATTTGAAACTTTTTCTTGATTCAATCTTTTAGGTTAGAAATCTACGATCTGCATTTGGTGTGGATCTAGTGCTAATGGATTAAATTGACAAATGATTCATTTGAAATTAGATAAAGTGTTAATTTCCTACATTTAATTCAAATATTTGATCAAAATTGATATTGAATTGTAGCATTTTAAGTGGAAGAAAAGTAACTTTGTCATACCAATGGGACACTTTTTTTGGTTTTTAATGGGAAATATGAAATGCATAAGGCCTGTCCACACTGTATTTGTGACTGCTTCATGGACTTAACTGGTGTCTCCATAGGACCTGTCACAATTAATATTGATTAATGTGATATTATGAAATCTTTACATGTCCAAATTAGTAAATACCTTAATTTAGACAAGAATGCTGTATGTGTTTTCTGGAATTCGGCAGGTTGAAGTGGATCTACAGAATGGTGCTTAATTCATGTTTAGTATGCAATATGCTGTGTGCAGTAGCATACATCTAAATTTGAACTCTTTTTAACTTATACTTCATGAAGGCTTTGTCCTGTCTTCTTTTTAATCTGTAATTAAAGATGTCTAACTTTTTGGTTATTTGTGCATTTTCTTAGTTTCAGATTTAGACGTTAGGGTCAAGGTAACAGAGCTGCTTCAATGATGAGAACCTCTTCATTGCATAACCTATTAGGGACATTATTCTTGCTTTCATATTTTTTGTCTGGAAAGTAGATTTTGTTTCTTAAATAGCCATCATGCTACCTACAGCCTCCTGAACCTAGATGAAGTTGACCCTGGTTTTCTACTACCATATTGTTAGTAATACTACTTGCAGGCTGGATGGTGTCTTTGTAGATTTATTAAATCTGTCTTGTGAAGGAGTTGGTATATGATATGGGTTGCAAAAATTTTACTATAATGGTGGCAGTATAAGAAAACATGTAGATGGTTTGGGAGTTGCTCTTGATGTTGTCAGTCTTGCTTCAGCAATGATTTTTGGTGGTTGATTAGAAAAGAAAAGGAAGAAAGTGGCAGCAGTGGGAGGAGGCTTGTAATATATTCCTGTACAACACATTTAGGTTAAAAATTGGAAAGAATTTATTTGACTTAAGCGTCTTTTATGATTTTGAAC
Source organism: Durio zibethinus (assembly GCF_002303985.1). Next base: position 645,817 of record NW_019167937.1, on the reverse strand, counting down.
AACCATGTATCAAATATGTTTCTGTAGTTCAGTTATGCTATGGAATTGTTAGTTCAGTTTTTCTTTTGTAAATCTACACCTACCTTGCTAGAGAGACAGCAGATGCTTAGAAATTTTTATTAATATCATTAGTTTCATGACTTAAGAACCCGTTTCTTTTAGTTGCTAATTTTTTATTTATGTGTGCTAAAATGAAGTAGTGGGTGATGAGTTGTCTTGGGTTGGGGATCATTACTTCTGGGATTCTCATGTTGATTTAATTTGATTCCATTTGCAGTTTGCTTTTTCATCTGTGATCATTACAACATGTACCATGGATAACCTTTTCAAGTATAGTGATAAGACAGTAGTGTTCGTGTATTTCTTTGTATTCGGACTCAGTGCAATCATGCTATCATTTTTGATCTCTACGTTCTTCACACGAGCAAAGACTGCTGTTGCAGTTGGAACTCTTTCTTTTCTTGGGGCCTTCTTTCCTTATTACACTGTCAATGATGAGGCAGTTGCTATGTAAGTACTCGTGCAATGGACAGATCCTATTCTTTTGATAATTTGTTTCAAATTGTTGTGATTTCAATTAGCATGTTTTATTACAGGTCATTAAAGGTCATTGCCTCTTTTCTCTCCCCCACGGCCTTTGCTCTTGGATCAATTAATTTTGCTGACTATGAACGTGCTCATGTAGGGCTTCGTTGGAGCAACATATGGCGAGTATGTTCTGTATGAGGGAATTTTTTTGCTGCTAGTTAGCTTATTTAGATTCTTTTTTATTTTTAAACTTTTCTTAAACAATCGTTGATGTAGGGATCATCTGGAGTGAACTTTTTGGTTTGCCTTTTAATGATGTTGGTTGACACTTTGCTGTACTGTGCAGTTGGTCTCTACCTAGATAAGGTATATCTTTTAAAAGCCTAATTTTTTCTTTTCTCTTTTGCTTAAAGGGTTTTTAGTTGTTAACTGGTATCCAATTATACTGTTTGTTATAATGGTCTCTTCTATTGTTATGATGCATATAATGGAGAAAAAGTGGGAGAATTGCTCTTGTTATATAGGAAACCTTTTCGGTTATAGTTCTGCTGATAACAGAGTTAAAACCTTGTTGATGTAGAACAAGTAACTTGTAACTCAAATATTCATAAATCCAATATTCAATAATCTATTAGTTGTCTGAAGTGTTTTGCAATGTTAAATGAATAAGTTATTGTCATGTTAAATGTCAAGTTAAGAGAACCTTTTTGGCTTTCAATCGTGATGGTTGGAAAATTTCAATTACACTGGTTAGTGACAACTGGTTCTTCTCAGTACCTGTTTATCATTTTCTCAAATCCGGAGGAAATATAAGGTTATTCATACTTTATAACATAATATTCAGCCTCAATATCAGGTTATTTATAGTAGTGAATATTAGGATGGTATATGTCAAAAGAACTTTTAACAAAGAAATTCTTTGTTACGAATAATCAAATCAAACCTTTAAATGGACAAGCTATCTTTTACTGATCTTGCCACATTATCCAAATCAAAATACTGAATGAGTTTAAACCCTGCACAAATCACAAACTAAACTAGTATCACGTTGAGAGTTTTGTTCTCATCGAATCAAACCATTTGCTCCAACAATAATTTTTTGTGTTGCAATATATTTGTCCAGATAGTGTCTTTCTCAAGTTGACAGGGTGCCAGATGAAGTTTTGTTGTTGAGTTTTGTCATTGACGGAGATTAGGTTTGTTCCAAAGTTGTAACAATTGATCCTGAAAAGGGATTATTATTATTTACTATATGCATCAGGTATTTTCTGTCTAGTTTATGCCTTTTATTTAGAATCCTTAAAAGTCAACACTTCAGACCTAGTATCTTTTACAATATTCTATGATGTCGCAATTAATTTAATTTAATTGCTTAATAAAGCAGCTTTATGAACTAAAGTATTCTCATGGTTAATTTTGGTTGACTAATATCTTACATGGAAATATGTCTGATTCTATGAGGTTACTATGCCTTGTCTGCCTTTGCTAGAGTATTTTGTGCATGAAATGTGCTGAAATCTTCCTTGGATCAGGTTGTTCCCGGTGAAAATGGATTGCATTATCCTTGGAACTTTATATTTGACAAATGCTTTTGGAAAAAGAAAAGTACCATAAAACATCATGCTTCCAGTTATGAAGTAAAAATGAATGATACAATCTCCAAAAGGCAGAGTACCTTTCCTAGAAAGGGTATGTCTGGAGGTGCTTTGGAAGCAATAAGCTTGGAAATGAAGCAACAAGAGATTGATGGCAGGTACATTTACTGAAACTAGTATGCTTCTTTTTTGTTGATTTTAATTGGTTTTGCCTTTCAAATATCATGTTTGACATGCAGATGTATCCAAATAAAGGACCTGCATAAGGTTTATGACACTAAGAAGGGGAAGTGCTGTGCTGTTAACTCCTTACAGCTCACCTTGTATGAAAACCAGATTCTAGCTCTTCTTGGTGAGTATGCTATACTTTCACACCTCAATATCTCTCACCTCTTTGGTCTTCCCAACCCTCCACTGCAATTTTTTTGTTCATTTTTTGGAACCAATTGTTGAAATTCCAATAGCCTAAAGTTGGTTCTTCTCATTAGCTCTTGAAGGTTTTGCTATGTTTATGGCCATGTTTATTGAAATGTACTAAGTTTAGGAGTGGTGGTGGGGGCTGCCTCCTATTGTCCAAGCCAATGGATGGGATTTTAAGAAGAAAAAACCTTTGATAACCAGGCTGTTTAATCATATATATTTTTACCATAGCCAGCACTTGCATTTGACGGGTATGTGAGTAATTTCATTAAAACATTTAAAAGTTATCTGAGTTTTCTATACGAGAAGAGAACAAGTTGGTGAGAGATCAACTCATTGGCTACATTATATGTTAGTATATATATATATATATATATTCTTTAAAGAGGATATGATGCTTTAGTTCATTTCTACGTAAGATCTTGCTTTTCTTCTTTATGACTTTTTTTATATCAGCATTCCTTTTGGTAGCATGAATAAGAAATCATGTCCATATATATAGACATGAAGACATTTGAAATCTCAATGTTGCATTTGATGATGTGACTTCTAAAATTGGACTGTTAAATGTGTGTTTTAGTTGGCATAAGAAGTTTTTAGAAGTGTAAACTCCTTTACAATTGGGTATTTCATTAGTAATTGCATCTTTTTTTTGTTTGGTCCACAAAAAAGAGGCACCTCTATGAGCTGAACATCGGTATTGCAAGTTGATGTTTCATTAGAACAATTTTTCTATCAGGGACTTGAACTTGAGTGAAGCAACTTTGACTTGAGTGAAGCAACTTTGACTGCATCATTTATAAAAGGAAATGCTGACTTTATTTCTGGTACTTGAGAAAGAACTGTCTTACTGGATGAGCTAATATTGCTTTACAATCTGTAACCTTTTTTTTTTTTTCCTGAAAATGATAGAAAAGTTAGCAAACTTCTATCAACCCCTAACCTGTTTCCAAGTTTTCTTTTCTTTTTTTTTTTTTTTATAGAATTCCGAAACATTGTGTTTCCTTATATTTGTACACTTTTAAAACTACATACATGCTGGAAGAAGTACAAAAGTCCAGAAAAAAAGATTGCGGCTATGCTTCTGCTTCTTTATTGCTGACATGTTGGAATATTTGCAGTCTTATTAAATTTCGGTCCATCAAAAAGAAAAATCTCTTTCTTTTTCTTCTTAACTGGATAATTTTGGTTTGTCAATTGATTTTATGCTGTTATATTGAAGGACATAATGGAGCTGGTAAAAGTACAACAATATCCATGCTTGTTGGCCTTCTTCCCCCAACTTCAGGGGATGCTTTGGTATTCGGAAAAAGCATTCTAACAGACATGGTATGTTGTATTTTCCATTGTATGCCCTCAACATGTTAATATATTGTATGCCTTCTTGATTAGTAGTTGGAAAGGAGTTTTTCTGTATATAGCTCTTGTGGGTTGTGTAGTGCATGCTTCCCAATCTGTTTATAGTTGTCCTTGGTGGCACAGTGGCTTGTAAGTGCTGCATTATGGTATATTTTGATCTGGTCTATTAATTAGAAAGACTATTCTAAGTCAACATCTATTCATTTGCATCTCACTTTGAGGTGTTCAATTTGTTTTAAGAGTCAACAAGCATTAAAAATTAATGCTTTTGTAATTTTCTTATATATCATCCTGGTTAATATTGTTGAAGCTGAAACATTCACCAAGTGTATTCCACCTTTCGCCTCACTTTTGTGTTTTTTATTGTCAAGTTTGGAATTTAGAACTAACTTGCTGATATTCCTATTAGAGTTTGATATCGAACAGGACTGGTAGTCACTCAGGTATGAATAGGAGGTTTTGTATCCATTGATGATCCACTTTCTTTTATTGTATCAAATTAAGCTGATATCGTGTTATGTTCGCAAAATTTTTTGGCAGTATGATAAATTTAGGCTCTTTTGAGATTTGCATAATAATAGCTCTCTTTGTCTCTCTCTTTTACATGCACCTGCGACTGGCTTGTTTTTATGCATTTTATTCTTTTCTGTTTAGTGAATGCATGGACATTGAGATTGTCTCAAGTAACTTGAGTTTGTTGTAGCTTTATGACATATGGTGCATAAGCTATATCAAATTCTTGACTTACTGATTTTAATTAAGTTTTAAGCTGTTTAAGTATTACTGCTAGAAATGGTTTTTTTCCCCTTTTTTTTTTCCTGCTTCATTCTTCTTTTCCCAATCTCTTTTGTTTCTTTTGCTGTTAAAAACTGATTATGTTTCTAATGTTGTTATTATTATGAATGTGTGCTGTAGGATGAGATACGTAAGGAGTTGGGGGTCTGTCCACAAAATGATATCCTTTTCCCTGAATTGACTGTAAGGGAGAAGCATCTTTTAATTTTGAATTTGTACCTAATTAAATGTGTAGTATTTGTTATTTAATTAAATTGTTTTATATTTAGCTTTCTAAATGCACTTCAAAATATTGAATGTTATTTCAAGGGAAGTTTTGGTTTGTATGGTGGATGATAATGAGCTTCTGCCACAAGGAGGCTATTCTAGTATACGTCTACTTGATATAGTTTTTCTTTCACATCTTATTACTTGGCATGCTACATCCTTTTTCTCATTCCTAGGAAAAGCTTTGTAATCTTGTATGTTTGTATGCAGGTTCATCTCAAACTTTATTCATTTTTTATTCATTTTCTTTCATTACTTATCAGATGGTACTGGAAATATTTTAAGTCACTTGGTGATCATTTTGTTTGTAAGATCTGTCATGCATGTTGATTTGCAGATGGACATCCATAAATAAGTGCACAAATGTGCATTTGTTCTCTCAGTTTTACTCATACAGGTTTATGTTTATGTTGTTCGAACTCTGGATTAAATGTTGAACATGGTTAGGTGTCCAGCATTCAAGTTTTTCTAAGTGTTCACTTATAGTTGGAGGGTCGAGGCCTGTAGCAGTGTCCATTTGAGGTGTTGGATAAGTGTCCAACATAGGTATTTGTGGCAAAAAGAAGAGTTGAGCATGTAGGTCTACACGTTATATGTACACTCTATGCTAGAAGCCCCTTGTAACAGTTTTTGTAGGCCTTCTTCTGATGCTGTCTATGGAATTTAGCATGCTTAAATTTTGTAACTAGAGTAATTTATTGTAAAATAGCCCTAACCCTGTTGCCAATATTTTGTGATAGTCAAAAACTTACTTTCTCTTCTTTTTAAAAGGGTGTGGTTAATGGGTGGGCACTAGTTAAAAAATTATTTAATTACTATTTTAGGAAAATTTTTTGCATTTAATACACTAATTTTAACTAATTCAATATGAACCAATGCATTAATTGTACTTTTCTTTCCTTAAATATCACCTTAACCAGTGCTACTAGGCATTGGTTAACAATTTCCTTCTAAAAAATCTGGATTTCCAAATTTGTTCTAGTTTCTTTATATCTCTACATTTAAAGTTTCTGATTGGTAACTATGGTGATCTGAAGTGGCAAAGTTTGACTTTGTTGATTTCCATTTTCAGGTCAGAGAGCATTTGGAAATGTTTGCCATATTGAAGGGTGTGAAGGAGGATACTTTGGAGAGTGCTATAACTGAGATGGTGGATGAAGTAAGTTCGTGTCTACCTTACTGAATTTGTGTGCATATCTTCACTTGATATTCTGAATCATTAGTTTGTTTTTGATGCAGCTTAAGCAGATCTGTTATTTTGAAAATCTATAATTCTATGTTTGGGACAATGCATTTGTGTTTGGTTTGTTGGATGATTGTGAGTGATGAATATGGACATCATCTGAAAGTTATTTAGGATTCAATGCAGCTATGTATTTGAGAGGGTATAAGTGGATAAATTTTGAAGTCCATAAATCACTACAGTATCTCAAATGCACCTCTAAATAGAGATCTAGCAAATCCATAAATTTGAAAATATCAAGAAAATCATGTTTTATTGGTTTCTGTTTCCAACTCTTAGACAATTTGAAATCCAAATCCCTTCTTCAAAATTTAAGTTTCCAAATGCAGCCTAATATTAGGTCAATTAGCTTTCGTAACAGTTTTGATTTAATTGGTTCATTTTAGGTTGTTTTGGATTTTCGGTCTGTAAGCTTTGGGTGTTTTTGAGCTGTGCATTTATCATGTGGTGTTTGCCCGTTTTGGTAAAGTTTGAGGTTTTGTGTAGCCTTATGTTTAAGTTAGATCCCTCCACCTTAATTAATTGGTTTTAGGTTAGGTGCCTTAGCATGGCATTGGGGCTTATGTTCTTTGTTGCCTCAATTGTTATTTGTTGACTGTTGTTTGTTTTATTGTAGTTGTTGACTGTTTACCGTGGTAAGCCTATTTGTCTAAGTTGTTAATATTGGGTTGTCAGGAAAACTAAGTAGTGTTATCTGACCTTGTGAATTTCAAGAATTGTTGTTGCCTTATATTCCAATATAGATTCCAATAGGGTCTTTCCATTATTTTCAATTGGTATCTAGCTGTTTTTTGTTAGGTGTTTTAGCAATGTCAATTGTATTTGTTAGGTATGAGTAAAATGATTGGCTTATTTTAATTTAGGTTGGTTTGCTCTCTTTATTGACATGATAAACTTCATGTATGGTTCATTAAGTTGTTTATCTCTGTAGTGAATAATTTTTTTTCCAACTCTTTTTTTGTGATTTTTTTCTCTTATTTGGTGAGTACCTAATTCTCACAATAGTTTTTTATCACAATTTTATTGGGCTCAGATTCTATATGCATCATTGGTATTACTTGAATGGAGGGAACCTGGCTTACCTTGTACGGAATGTGTATTTCTGGACTCTGAGACTTGCCGAAAATGAAGTGTTCAATATTATAGGGTCTGAACCAATCAATTTGATTTAACAACATGTGTTCTGTAAAAATTCTAGGGTTATGCATAACAGAAACATGCCAGTCTTTTGGAAAAAATGTTAATTGAATCTTATGGAAAATTTGTTTTAGAATCGTTTAATAAAAGCAAAAAATATCTTACATGCTTCTTTGTCTCAATCTTGAAGTCCAGAGGACCTGTCACATGCTCTCTCTCTCTTTATATATATATGTGTGTGTGTGTGTGTACATCTATCTATCTATTATTTCCCCTTGAATGGTTACATTTTTAACTTCTATTGTTATGGTCAGGTTGGTTTAGCAGATAAACTGCACACTGTGGTGCGGGCCCTTTCTGGTGGTATGAAGAGGAAATTATCTCTTGGAATTGCATTAATAGGAAATAGTAAGGTGTGAAAATGTTCCAGGTCGCTATTAATATTTCTTGATTCTGGAAGTTGTCTTTGTTGATTCTTGTTTTTCATTTGTTCTTGTCACAGGTTATTATTCTTGATGAACCTAGTAGTGGAATGGATCCATATTCAATGCGTTTGACCTGGCAGTTAATAAAAAAAATAAAGAAGGGTAGGATAATATTACTTACAACCCACTCAATGGATGAGGCTGATGAACTTGGGGATCGGATAGCCATCATGGCTGATGGTTCTTTGAAATGCTGTGGAAGGTTGATGTTTGTTAACCAAATGTTTTATACATAAGACGTGTTTTTTTGAAAGTTATTCTTGAAAGAAATCAGAAATCAGGCATTAGAATTGCATTTTCTCAAAACTAAATAACATATATGTATAATTCATACTCTTGCTTCTGAAATGAATTTGAATTTTATTACAATGTCTAGGAGTTTGTAGACTTCTGCAATACTGTGCTGACATTTTTAGAGTTGTTGAGGTGAAGGATCACTAAAGACTTGGATTTCTTCCAACCAAAATATAAATTAAAAAAAGTTCTTTTGTCTCATTACCTTTTTTTCTCCTTTGTTTTTCTCCCCCTTAATTCATGGAAATCCATCTTTTAGATTGTGGGATTTTACATTTGGTTATAGGCTAAAAAAATTGTACAAGATTTTACTTCTTTTTTTTTTTATTTTCTGGGAAATATTTTAACATTGCTTCCATAATTTCTAATGCTTATTTTTGAACAGTTCCCTTTTCTTGAAGCATCAATATGGGGTTGGCTACACTCTTACATTAGTGAAGGTTAGCTTCTGTTTCTTCTTATTTTTCTTATGATTTTGTTCAAAGATTAATGTATTTTCATGACATCCTTGGTGGTCTGATTATTCATTTTACTCTCAGTCTGCACCAACTGCTTCTGTAGCTGCTGATATTGTTTACCGTTATATACCATCAGCAACCTGTGTAAGCGAGGTATTCATGTGCTTTTATACTTCATTGTGTTTCTTTTAAATCAGTTTAATGTTAAATCTAAGGAGTATTCATCTGTAGTAGCATCCAATCTATCAACATCTCTAATACGTAAAGGGCTGAATTTTTTTTATTTTTTTATTTTTCTTGTCAATTTTTTGCGGGTAGTTTTTTCCTCAATGACTTTGAATAATTTTGGAGTTAATAGATATTAGCTTTGATTGTTGTTTACATTTTTGTTTGTTACTGAATGTGTGTAATGTCTTGGTTTTACATGTAAAAAAGGCAGGTTGGAAAAAAGTAAAAGCAAAAAAAATAAGAGATACTTTTCATAAATAGTGTGATTTGCTTATTATAGCATATATTTTTGCTTCAGTAAAATTTTCAAAGGCTCAGAGATGGGTTTAATAAAAATTTCTTGCAGTTATAGTCTTTCTTTGCCTTGAAAACATATTAAATATGAAGTTTTTGTAATGCTGGTTCTATCTTATACCAGCAAAAAAGTGTAAACAGGTGAAGAAATAGAAGGAAACTACAGCTAGCCATAATTATGAACAGAGTGAAAGTGACCCATGATTTAGAATTCATTATCCATGTTGTAGTTCTGGTAAAAAAAGGTTGTCTGAAATTATATGTGTTGTATATTGTGTAATATAATTGTTAATTGTCTTATAGGTTGGAACTGAAATTTCCTTCAAGCTTCCTCTAGCATCTTCATCAGCCTTTGAAAGTATGTTTAGGGAAATTGAAAGTTGCATAGGAAGATCAGTTTCTAACTCAGAAACAAGAGTTAGCGAGGATAATAATTATCTTGGCATTGAAAGTTATGGTATATCTGTTACAACTTTGGAGGAAGTGTTTTTGAGAGTTGCAGGATGTGAGTTTGATGAAGCTGAATCTGTTAAACAGGGAAATAATTTTGTTTCACTGGATTCAAAGCCTTCTCATGAGCCAGTACCCAAAAAAATTTCACATGCTAAGCTTTTGGGAAGTTTTAAAAAGATAATTGGGGTCATGTACTCCATTGTGACCAGAATTTGTGGTTTATTTGTTGCTACATTTATAAGTTTCATGCACTTCTTAAGTATGCAATTCTGCAGCTGTTGCATTATTTCGAGGTCAATGTTTTGGCAACATTCTAGGGCATTACTTATAAAGAGGGCAGCTTCTGCTCGAAGAGACCACAAAACAATTGTTTTCCAGCTTTTGATTCCTGTGATCTTCCTGTTTTTTGGTCTTCTTTTTCTCAAGCTTAAGCCACATCCTGATCAGCAGTCTGTGTCTTTCACCACTTCACATTTTAATCCTCTTTTAAGTGGTTCTGGTGGTGGTGGACCAATTCCTTTTGATCTATCCTGGCCTATTGCAAAAGAGGTTTGTTATTCATTGCTTTTTACTTTTTTCTAGTCGCAAGTTCTGTTTTCTGATTTCATTAACATGACCAGAGTTGTATACTGCTAAAAGTCATGATACTTTTGGTATCATGCTTCTTTTGATAAATGATATCACAAGAAAGGAACTATTCCTCTCTCAAAATGCTGTCTACTGCAGGTAACAAAATATATTGAAGGAGGGTGGATTCAAAATTTTAAACAGACTGCATATAAATTTCCTGATTCGGACAGGGCTTTAGCTGATGCTGTTGAGGCAGCAGGACCAGCTTTGGGACCAGTTTTACTTTCAATGAGTGAATTTCTAATGTCCAGCTTTAATGAATCATATCAGTCAAGGTAGATTTGCCTTAATTACTAAATTATTTACTTTTATTGTTATTTCTACTGTTCTCAAAATGGCAGAAGATTGTCTGAGAAGCATTGAATTATTTGTAGCATTCAAAGTCCATTTCTCTACATGATTATGCCCTGCTAAAAGCTTTTGTTTGTCATATTGTCCACATTTATTTATTTGTAGCTTTTCAATTTCATCTCTCTTTCTGGTTAGTAATCCATAATAAAAGCCTTAATTTGTTATTGTTCGATCTGTTTTAAGATGTTTGTTTTCAATGCTGTAGATCTATTTTTATTGCCTCATTATCATACAGCCCAGACTTTTCTATTTGTTGTTAGACATCTCAAGCTTTTATTTTTTTTTTTTGGCCAGTAGCCTCATAATGATTTAATTGGTGTGGAATGGTATGTTTTGTGCTCATATTTTTCTATATCTCAAAGTGGTAGCACATTTGCCTGTTTGTCCCATTTTTGTTTTTTAAATGAATTTCTGAATTATATATCTTTTAAAGTGGTACTATCAATTTAAAAATATTCCAAAGGTGCTTCTCAAAGCATTTGATGCATGCATGAAGCCTGTTGAGGCAACAAACTTTTGATAGTACTACTAAGGCTGTGGTTGATATCTGGTTATTGCATCTTAGGGGTTAAGCTGGAAATATACCCAAATAGTGATTGAGAATTGATACTTGGTATAAGGATATGAGTAAGTAGAATCTATTAGATGTTTTAAAATCAACTGGACCCTAAAATATGTGAAAGGGTTTTGTATGTCTGGAATTGTTTATTTAATGTGGTGGAATGACTTCTGTTCTAAGTTGGTTATCCGAGTATATTTTCACAAAATGTGCAGTGTTGATAAAAACCGGGATTTTAGGTTTTGCTTCGTTTGGGCAGTAAAGTGTTTAATAACGAATGAAAAAATGGGTTGGAAAGTGGAGTGGATACCAAATAAGTGGGAATCATCTAGCAGTTATTTGTAGATTTAGTAAGGCAAGTTTGAGGATAAAGGAGTTACGTTATTTAAGTAGATGACACAGAAATGGCAAATCTAAGAGATGAAGCAAACTAGGTGAAAAGGACTTTGTCGCATGTGGCATAGGGAGGATTTTGTTCTATATACAGAAGAACCATAGAAAAGAAATTGTATAACCATGCCCACATAGTTCGATGAAGACTGTTTTTGAGTTGGGTTCTTTTACCATTATCTGTCTGTGCACATTATTTTAGTGATTTTAACTGATTTATGCCACAATAATCATTATCACATGCCTTTCTCTTTTTCTTCATGTAAGGATTAATTAATCTATGCTTTTTGCTCTGGTTTCAGCCTATTCTATCTTAGGTTGAAAAATGTGCCTAAAACTTTTGTTTCCCGTGGTTTCTTTCATCATGTTTGAGTATTCTAATTGTGATGAAAACAACTGGAATTCGAATCACTTACTTTAAGCATGTATGTTACTTTTTTTTTTTTTAATATCACAGTTGCTTTTATGAATGTTTGGGTAGGTATGGAGCAGTTGTGATGGATGACCAGTATGATGATGGGAGTTTGGGGTATAATGTACTGCACAATTGTTCTTGTCAGCATGCTGCTCCAACCTTTATCAACTTGATGAACTCTGCGATTCTTAGGCTTGCTACTAACGACAAAAATATGACAATTCAAACTCGTAATCACCCTCTTCCAATGACAAAAAGCCAGCGGTTACAACGACATGTACGATTCTCACTTCTTATTAATATAAATAATCCAGCTACAAAACATGGTAAGTCATCCTATAAGTGTAGTAAAGATCTAAACATGTGGTTGCATTTTTGACATATGTTTACATCCTGTGGTATTTCTTGTTAATTTCTCATTAAAATAAGTTCTGCAGTTATTAAGTTTAGGGTACCCTACATGTTTAAACATAACAGAGATCTCTCTACCTGTTTCTAATTGGTTTTAGGATGGATGTCATGACATTCTTGCTTGATTTTAATAATTTTGTTTTATACCATCTTAATATTGACAAGGTATACCTATGTGAGAAAAAGTTGGGCGGGATGATAAAGCCATTTAAAAAATGTATAAGATGTTTGTAATATGCATGTAAACACTTTGCGATGTTGTAGGGTAAATTCTTTTCTGTTCAAAATTACGAATTAAAGAAAATGTTGGTATTTTTGTTTTGCGCCAACTTAATATTGACAAATACTGCAAGGAATTACCAAGGGAGAAAAAAGTGGGAGGTCTAATAAACTTTCCTGAGAATGGACATAATGGTTCTAACAAGAGGGGGAGGGGGAGAGGAGGGGTTATCATTTAGGCTTAGATTGTATGACAGGTTAAGTGGCCACCTTTCTGGCAGAAGTACAAGTACCAGAAAGTGCAATTATGGATAGGGATGTCATACCCTGAGCCACTCTGTACCTTTGATGATTTAAGACAAGCATCTTTCTTCTATGTAATACATGTGGGCTTTGCATCGAAGTAATGATTTACATGCTTGCAACTTTGCCTAAAGCACCAAAAACATTTAAAAAAATAAAAAGGCCCTCAGTGTCTTTGTTTTGCAGTTTTTAACATATATTTTAATTTCTAAACAGCAATGTAGCTGCTCATTGATATTTTGTTTCTTTCATTTTTTTCAAAAACTCCTGCTGGATATTCACTTTGAATTCTTATCTGAAATTTGCAGGATCTGGATGCATTCTCTGCTGCAATTATTGTTAACATAGCCTTCTCATTCATTCCTGCTTCATTTGCTGTTCCCCTTGTAAAGGTATAATCCTAGGTAGTTTTCTGAGTATTATTACATGATTGTAGCATCATAAAATACTTAGTTGTTATTCTTGATAAGCAGCAGTTAATTGCAAATGTGGAAAGACAAAGATGTTTGCTTTCAGTTAGACCCTGCCTTTTATTGGCTCATTTTTCTTTAGCAATTAGATATAAGAATAAGAAAAAAAGAAAGAAACAGATGAGCAACTTTCTTGATATTTCATATTAATACAAAAAATTCACTTGCTCATTATTGAGGGAACTTCATTCAGAGTGGTAGGTTTGTTCATATATGTTATGTTAAAGTTTAATGGTCAGTTATGTTGTTCCCTTATTTATTCTTTCCAGGTTACCTTGTCTCTTAACTGTCAGGCTACAGATATGTTGATGTGTCTACATAGAAGTACTTTGATGATTGATTTTCTAAGTTATGACCTGAGTCTATTTTTTATATACTCTTTCTAATTCATTAAGTGGTTTTGATTTGAAAACAAATTAAGAAATCCAAAGTGAATGGCAGGAGAAGAGAACTTTCTTTTTCATCATTCCATTCAAAATAGACAGTGAAGCGTGTGCATAGCATTTATGCAGGCACATCAAATATATGCAGTTCATTGCTCCATTCTCATGTTTTCTCAACCTTTATTTAGTATGTTTACCTTTTGCCTGTTTATACTTCTCTGATATTCCTCTTCTGGGTCCTGTAATATAAGTTTTCCTTTTTTTGGGTGCTTGTCGTCTGTACCAGATTCATGCAGTAAGCCTTTTCTGTCCAATACATCATCATGGTTTGAATCATTGCATTCCTGCTTAACATAAGGTTTGGTTAGGCCAAAGTCTATTAGCCAATTTTCTTTACTTTTGGCTGAAATTTTGTTGCAATTATAGATTTCATAGGATGGATGCAACATTTGGCTAATTCAAATGGTTCCAGGAGTCAGGACCATAGGTTGTGCATTCCATTGTCCGTATACCCTCATCAAATTTCCAAGGGTGCCCGTTTGATTTTCCTGCTCTTTAGGAGAAATGTTGATTACAACTGTCTTGAGTAGTAAGGAGGATTGGACCCTTTTCTATGACTTGACCGTCAAGCTCTTTTATTTCTGCTTTGGCTTCCTCTGTAATATTCCCCGTATACATTCTTCTCTTGATCATCGCAGGTTTACTGGGTTCAGTCCTTTCCTGCAATTACTAGTTTCATGCTTCAGTAAAAATCTTTTTCAGTTATATGTATAGCCGATAAAATGTTGTTTGTCTCTAGATGAAATTGTTTAGTTCATGTGACACAAATTGATTCCTTGTCTTGCATTGAAATTTATTCACCCATCTTTATATGTACCATAGACAATTATGTGCCATTGAAGCTTATATCAGCAGTCAGGTCCACCTGAAAACTTGCATATTGTGGAACAAAGTTTGTCCATGATTTCTGCTTTTTATTTGATGCAGGAACGTGAAGTTAAAGCTAAGCACCAACAACTGATTAGCGGAGTATGTTTTACTTTACCCAAGAATCCAACTAAATTTGTTTAGACAATACATTTATTTCATCATAAATTTTTTTCTCAGGTTTCTGTAATTTCATATTGGGTTTCAACATATATATGGGACTTCATCAGTTTCTTATTTCCTTCAACATTTGCCATAATTCTCTTCTATGTGTTTGGTACATTCCTAACTAAAATTTTCTCAACTAAGCACACACGCATGGATAATATTCATATTATTGATTGTTAGTCGCAGTTATGCATTTCTTAAACATTTTGAGCCTCCAAATGCTTTGGGAGTTGCTAGATATCCGAGATAGTAATTAAATGTTCAGAATTATGTATTTTTGCTATTAATTAACGAAAGATGTACTCTTATTTCATTTTGCATTTTCTGAAGTCCATAGCATTTCCTAGGGACGTGGAAGTTTGGGAATTTGGACATCATGTGCAGTTGTTTCTCAAAGTTGCTGGGCTAGTATTCATAAGATAATTTGTTACAGTTAATTATAAGTATTCCTTAGTTTTCTAGTGACAAAAGGAGGTGCTACTAAGTACCTTTTAATATGGTTGTGACTCCTGACACTTAGTGCATGACTCATGCAATATATAACGAGACTGAATGAATTATGCTTTTTCTCCCTTTTATATCATCACTTTGTCATGCAGCTTTATCTTGTTTAATGATTATTTTACCTCTTTTTATCTTTTGAAGCTTTTTCTAAGTTGCAATGTAATTGGGGTCTTTAGGTCTTGACCAATTCATTGGAAGAGGTTTCTTGCCAACAGTCATCATGTTTCTGGAGTATGGCCTGGCAATTGCAGCATCAACATATTGCCTTACATTCTTCTTCTCTGACCATGCTATGGCTCAGGTAGGGTTACATTCTTGTTTTGTTCTTTATTCTCAGCATTTAAGGCTGTAAGTTTGTTATTGAAATAAACGTTTGCCTTGTGCTGGCAGAATGTGGTTCTCTTGATCCACTTTTTCACAGGACTCATTCTCATGGTTATCTCATTTATTATGGGGCTTATAAAGACAACTGCAAGTGCAAATTCTTTTCTGAAGGTTAGTTTCCTTGAGTTTAGCATTCACCATTCAGTAGTTAGATTGTCAGTTTCTACGATGGTCTCTGTTTCACAGCAATCAAAAAGTAACCTTCTTTAAAGGTTTTCTTTTCCTCTACATCAATAATTTTCTATCATCAAGGCCAGCATGATTGTTATAACCGTACATTGAGTTAGTGAGGCGAATCTTAACTTTCAAGTTTAGTTATAGTGTCACTTTTTTAATGTTAATGAAGTATTGAAACTAAACTTTTCAATTGTGGAAATTCACAGTGTCTCACAGGCTTTTCAAGATCATTGTTTTTCTTATTTTTTATTCTTTTTTTTTTTTTTTGGAATTCATTCTCTCTCATGTCAACAATAATTCAGCAATTTTGTATGCTAAAACTCATTAGTTTCAAGTACAAGTTTAGTGGCAATTTTTGGAATTCTCTCTTAAAGAGAAAAGATCTAACCTTGTGAAAATATGGATTATGGTATGATATAATACCACATCAATGCTGCTTCTATAAAGTAAATCGTTCCAAATGTTGGTCAAAATATTTATCAGGAACTAATTAATCAGGGCCATTGAAGAAAGTGGATAAAATTAAATGAATAATGGATTAGATGAAAGACTGATTTGAGCACTCATTAGAGTATCTTTTCATACTTTAATTTCTGGATACCCACATGATTTCCACCCCCTCTACCCCTCCTTCTCCTTTCCCTGTAGAACATCCAGTGTGCACTACCTAATGCTTGAAATTTAGAAAAAAACTCTGTTGTCCCAGCTACATTTTTAAAGAATAATTTCTGAAACTTGTAAGAACTTGCTTATGTATTTTAAATTGAATTTGATGCTATTGATAGTCCCAAATGACTAGGACTGTTCCAATGCCTTTGTTTGTCTCACAAGAATATATATTTATTGGCATTAAAGAAAATTAACACTGCTATAGCATCTTTCAAATGTTTGGAATTTCTGAAATTGGCCAATAACCGATGTTGTTATTTATCATTGTTCCATGTGCTGCAAGTTTGTTGCTAGTATCTGTGGACTTGACTAAGTTATTATGTATTGCTACAGAATTTCTTCAGATTATCCCCTGGGTTTTGTTTTGCCGATGGGCTTGCTTCACTGGCTCTTCTTCGGCAAGGGATGAAAGATAAGTCTAGTGATGGGGTTTTTGATTGGAATGTGACTGGTGCTTCCATTTGTTATCTTGGAGTTGAGGTTATTATCTTTCGTATTCCTTCTGCTTGATTATTGTCTGCTATTATGCTTATCATCATCTTTACCATGTCAGAAGTGGAAGTCCTTTGTGAATACAGTTTTGAGTTGTTCATGTTGAGAATTGAAATTTCCTTTTTGAATCCCATATTTGTTCTGATTAAAAAATTCTTTTTCTTATTTCTCCGAGGAGTTGTTTGTATAAGTACTAGAACTAGCCATTTGCTTTATCTTGATTTTCCTGTAACATGGAGTTTCAAACAACAGACTTGTCTCTTTATTCTTGGCTAATTTGGACTGTCAACCTGGCATTGATTGCTTATCACTCCTGATAGAAGGTAATAATGGAGAAAAACCATTGTCTAGTAACCTGAGATCTTTGAAAATTTTAATGCATGAGGAGAGGGGAGTGCATGATATTCTTGATTAAACAATTATAACCTTAAAAGGTTGCAGCTAAATGTGCAGTTTGAAACTTATGTAAGTGGTTTAATATTGTATAAAGAAACATTTATCTGTTAGCTCCTTTTCAAGCCAGATATAACTAGTTATTTCGGTTTTGCTTAGGCTAGAAGCTTCCTTTGCTCTAGGGGATTCAGATTTCAAAAGGAGAGTACAAATTGCAGGATGCCATTTTTTTTACTATGCAGGAAAATTGACTAAATTGCTTAAGTTACATGAAGGAGTGCAGAAATTGTTTCCTCTTATTGCTACATCCCACCTTGGTGGTGAAGTTTGCCTCTGGACATGGTCCTCAATAAGCATATCAATGGATGCATTATGCATTAGTTACCGCTTACCATTTTACTCATTAGGTACAATTTGAAAATGGGCTGATTTGGATCTGATTCAGTTTTCTTTGTGTGGCAGGCCATTTGTTACTTTCTTCTGACGCTTGGACTTGAACTCTTACCTACTTGTAAATTGACTCCAGTAAGACTTATAAAGTGGAGGAGAAAAAATTTTCAGGGTGATGCTTCTGTTTTAGAACCTTTTCTAAAATCTTCCTCTGAAACGGCTGTTCACCTTGATGAAGACATAGATGTAAGAGCAGAAAGACAAAGGGTTCTTTCAGGTTCCATTGACAATACCATTATTTTCCTGCGTAATCTTCGGAAGGTATCTCCGTGGACTCTACTGTCCTTGATTTTAGTCATGTCATTCTGGCTCTCTTATTATTGCTTAGTTGTAACATTTATCAACCAAACTCAGGTGTATCCTGGAGGAAAGCATTACTGTGCAAAAGTTGCTGTAGATTCATTAACTTTCTCGGTTCGTGCTGGAGAATGTTTTGGCTTTTTGGGAACAAATGGAGCTGGGAAAACTACCACTCTGTCAATGCTAACTGGTATTCTGCTACTGTCCAGCTTAGACATTAATATTTTTATGCAGAACAGTCCAAAATAAGCATAGTTTATGCCAGATTGTTTTGTGAATGTATTGGTTCAATATTGTGGAGTAATGAAATTCATGAAGAATGACTAAGCCTCCATAATTGTTAATAATTTAATTATAATTTTCTTTCTCTTAGATTGTGCTGCATTATGTAACACCTGGTTCATGAATCTTCATGAGAACTTTACTCTGTTTTACATATTGTACTGTAGTAAGATTTTAGTCCATCTGAACCATATCTTTTGTTTTTCTTTTCCCTCTCATAGGAGAAGAATCTCCAACTGAAGGAACTGCTTTTATTTTTGGCAAAGATATATCTTCAAATCCAAAGGCTGCCCGTCGCCATGTATGTTATATTCTTTTATTATTTTACTCTTATGACTGATCTATATGACTGGATGGTTCATCAAAAAGCATTTAACTATTTTCTTTTATTTCATGAATCATCTGCAGATTGGGTACTGCCCTCAGTTTGATGCTCTATTGGAATATCTTACTGTGCAAGAGCACCTTGAACTTTATGCAAGAATAAAAGGAGTTACAGATTACAGAATAAATGACGTATGTGTATCTATCATAATTATTCTAATCATTATACTAGAGGGGTTCTAGTTTTATTTGATTTGAGAGGATTGACTATTAGCCAATGAGTTGTCTAGCTGTACTGCCTTTCTCCCTTTATTTGAAGGAGCAGAATATATGGTTAAATGATTTTGTTTTAGTTGCAGTACTCCATTCTGATTGACAGTTCAAGTTCTTTCACATAAACTCCTTGAACCATGTATCATCAATTATCCAAACAAATAAATAAAAAAGAATTATGTAGTTTGTAGTATTCAATGTAGACAATAATTTGAGAGGTTTGATCTGATTATAAGTCTGTAATAAGCCCCCACTTAAACAATATGTGGTGACACCAGTTAGCATGTTAGGATCTATGTATTAATTTAATGCAGTAATGACCACATGATGCATGGAACTGTTTTGGCAGGTTGTTATGGAAAAGCTGCTAGAGTTTGACTTACTAAAGCATGCTAACAAACCATCATACACTCTTAGTGGAGGAAACAAGCGTAAATTGTCTGTCGCAATTGCAATGATCGGAGATCCTCCAATTGTCATTCTTGATGAGCCATCCACAGGTATGCACAAGTTGCGGAAACTTGTGAGTTCTTGGAAGGACTTGATAAATGTTTTATATGCAGATCTCTATGGTATATGCCATTTTTTCTTTAATGATAGAAAATAGTTTATATCTTTAGACATTAGAATGTTAATAGCTTATAGATCTTGTGATCAAGCTTTGATGTTGGCTTGGTTTCCTTGCTATGTTGTAAGCATGTTGGTTTGCTTTTTCTCAAATGGTTGAGGGTTCTTCCCAAAATTTATGCATGATTTTATTCTAAAGCTCCTAGAAATTTTTAATCTCAAATTCTCAATGCATTATTTTTAGTTCTTTTTACGTGCTGCTTGTTTTGAGTTTCAGAGCTACCAGTCACTGTAAAAACTGTTCATCCCTCGTGTGAAAGCCATGCCTTTCTAGTCTGTTCTGTGTTGTTCAAGAGTTTTGTTTTGATTAAATTCTAGCTGATTGTTGTCTTAGAAGGGCATGTTATGTGAAATGTAAGATATTTTATTTAGAGCTTTCCTTGCTTCATAGCAGTTAGTAATTATCAACTATTATAGGTATGGATCCCATTGCAAAAAGATTCATGTGGGAAGTAATATCCCGCCTATCAACCAGACAAGGAAAGACAGCTGTGATCCTTACTACCCATAGCATGAATGAAGCCCAAGCTTTATGCACCAGAATCGGGATAATGGTATCATTGTTCCTCCCATTCTAAAAACTTAAGCAACTTGTTGGCATTCACTTAAAGTGCACTGTCTTCCATTTAGGTTGGAGGCATGCTAAGGTGCATTGGAAGTCCCCAGCACTTGAAAACAAGGTTTGGAAATCATCTTGAGCTGGAGGTATGTAGTTAAATATGATGTCATTATTTGATTTAATAGTGTTTAATATTCCAACTTAATACACTCAAACACTCGTAATGTAAGAAATTTTCACCTGCAATCAGGTCAAACCCACTGAAGTGAGCTCTGCTGATTTGGAAAATCTTTGCCGCATTATTCAAGAACGGCTTTTTGACATTCCTTCCCATCCAAGAAGCCTACTAGATGACCTTGAAGTCTGTATTGGGGGCATTGACTCCATTACATCTGAAAATGCATCAGTAGCAGAAATTAGCTTGTCAAAGGAGATGATAATTGTTGTAGGACGTTGGCTTGGAAATGAAGAAAGAATAAAGACTCTTATTTCTTCTAGACCGGTTTCTGATGGGCTTTTTGGTGAACAGTTATCAGAGCAGTTGGTTCGAGACGGTATAAGTGATCTACTGATGTTGCTTATTTTAATAGCCATTCACTGCTGATGCAATTTTTGCATTTAATAGAAGATGTGAAAAAAAGTTTCTTATCACAAATTTGAACTTGCATTGCACAAAGACTAGGAATAAAACAAGACATTTCTAATTCATAAGGGCAATGACATTTTTAATCATGTTATCGTTTCCCCATTGTTGCTTACATTTTCTTTCTTATAGCATTTTTGGCTTATTGTATGAATTTCTCTAGGGGGTATACCATTGCCAATATTTTCTGAGTGGTGGTTAGCTAGAGAGAAGTTTGCAGCCATTGATTCTTTTATGGTATCTTCATTTCCTGGTGCAACTTTCAACGGGTGCAATGGAATAAGTGTTAAATATCAGGTAACATTCATAGCTACTTACAGCTATATATGCCCTCCTTAATTTTTAAGTAAGAATAATCCCTTAGTTTTCAATGAATTTTCAATTGTTTGATCGATTTGGGAGTAATTCTATGGTCTAATCACTATTGATTTGTGCTATATTTTTTGCACTAGAAGCGAGTCATGTCAGATTAAACATGAGATATTTCAGCTCTGTATCTAATCAAAATAGTAGTTGTGTTTAATTTTATGGTACCTACATTTCTTAAATAAAATGAAGCTTATAGGAGATGATGAGGAAATAAGTTCATATATCACATGGCCAAAGACCATGATAAACCCATGAAGAAGCTGAAGCTTCTCTTGGGTGCTTGGCCTGGGGCCTGTCATCAGCAAGATTATAATGGGTTCATGTGACACGCCTTGTTACTATGTTTCAAAGTCTATTCATTTTTTTTAGTACAGGATCCATTATCAGTTACAGATTTGCATTTTAGGAAAATGAGATCCATTGCCTTTGTTGTATTGTCCTTTACTTGGGATAAGTACATCCTTTAGAATCTTTACCCTGCAAAATATTGTAGGCCTTTCATGACTCCATTGCCTTTGCTGTACTGTCCTTTACTTGAGATAAGTACATCTTATACAATCTTTACCCCGCAAAATATTGTAGGCCTTTCGTAACGCTGAAATATAATGGGGTGAATGTGTCACTTCAGTCTCATAAGTTATCATAAGCCAAATTAATTCTCGTATCTTGTATAACAATCCAAAATCCAATGTTTTCTACATCTCATATCATATGCCAAATTAATTCTCAAGTATTGTACCTAGATGAAGCAGAAGAATTTGTCATTGTCATAAATCTGATCTTCTACATCACTGTAGGTTGATATAATCAATTTTTTCTACATTATTGCCGCTATAGGGTTTTTCGGTGTAATTGAAACATTGTTTTTCTTATCTTAGCTTGAGTGACAGTAACCGATTCAGAATTTTGTTGCAGTTGCCATATAGGGAGGGTCTCTCACTTGCAGATGTTTTCGGGCACCTGGAGAGAAACAGGTTAGCATCTCTCTTTAACTGCCTTTCCTTTTTCTTTCTATAATTTTTTTAAGGGACTTTACAATGATACTGATTTTTTAAAATTTTTTATCAGAAATCAACTGAGCATAGCCGAATACAGTATCAGCCAATCAACTCTTGAAACTATATTCAACCATTTTGCAGCTAACTCCGGATAGATCAAAAACATTAGTGCATCTTTACATTTATGACCCTTTTTTTTTTAAAACGGGTCACATTTGGTTAAGCTTCTCCCTTGTTCTTTGTATAAGATTTTCAGGGAAAATGTAAAAATAAAAAGCAGGCAATATATATTATTGCAAAAACTAGAGCACATTGAAATGTAAATTTTGCCTATCTAATTCAAAAGAAATATAATTTTACAAGATTACAGCCCTGTCCCTGCACTAGTCCAGATTTGATTGGGACAACAGGTGGCCATTGAAAGTTTGAAGCATGGAATAAATCAATTGTTGATCTAATTGACACCAATGCTGACTCTGTAAGATCTGCTTTAGACCATTTAGATAGCACTGCATCTATGAGTATTTTTAGCTTCCAGGCTGAGGATCCTGACGGCTGTCTTGTCGGTTATCATCGTGACTTTTGTTACTTTTATGTTCTGCTGCCTAAATGGCAGGCTATAATAGCCGGATTGTATGGATTTTCGAATTACAGTAGTGCTAGAGTATCTAGGTTTATTTACTCTTGCATACGTTGACCAATCTAATTTACTTTGTTTCCACTCACTCAAGAAAAGAAGCTAGTATTTCCAGGTTTTGGGGGTCAAGCCGAAGTAGCCAAAGTCATTGTGATCACTTTGAGGCTATGTACGTTACCCATGCATTTGGTAACAAAGAGAATTTTGTCACATGATATTGGCGTGGTGAATGAGTAATGCCAATGCCGTGTGTCTAAATAATTTCTCAGCACTTTGCTTCAATTTGTCTAAGTAAATTCCTTTCCTTTCGTAAAAATTCCAACTTGCAATTTTAACTTAATTAAACCAAATATTCTAACGTTTAAGGAAGGAAAATTCTTCTTAACGACACCTTTCGTTTTCTGTGTCCCTTCTTTTCTTTCTTTTTTCAATTTATTACTAGGCCACGATATAATTAATATAACCACTTAGTCAGAGTATATTATTTTACTCAATATATTTCTAATTATTAGGGAAAAAAATGGAAGTAATATTCCTTGTTTATGCAACCATAAATATATATTTCTTGTTCGGTAAAAATGGAATTTGATGTTAAATTATTAATATATCCAGCTATTCTATCTTCTCCGTGTATTTTAAGTTTGACATTGGAGATGGACAATATTTCAAAATTTTTACGTACCCAAAAAAAAAAAAAAAAAAGGAGAAGAATGTCACAGAAAATATTTATATAGTTTATATATTATGATATATGAATAAATAGTTGGTTAAATTTTTAATTTTAATGAGTCGTAGCTTCAAATATATATATAAAAACAACTTTTATATAGGTATGAACCAATATGAACATAATAAGAATGTATTAACCAATTAAGCAATGGACCCATTTTGTTTATACGTATAAAATAAAATATAATCATAATAACAAGGCCATCTTGTCACTGCATTTTTCTTAAAATTTGCATTTGACTCATTTTTGAAGGTATAATAACCTTGAAATTAAATATCGTATTCACTTTATCTTGTACCTTTCGCCGTCCGGCTCTGATTTTCCAACCCATTCAACACTTTTGCTGGTCAAATACAGGTTGCTATCTTTATACATCATTGTTCTTATCGTTTCAAAAAAAAAAAAAAAAATCAAATACTTCTAAATCATATATATGGATCAGTCTTACCTTCATTTTTAATAAAACCAGCAAAATGTCAAAGAGAAGACATTTCAAATCAGCTTCTAGAAAACTAAAGACTAGTTCATATGTCAATCATATTTTTTGACTTTTTTTCTTTTTTGTTTCTGTGGATGAATTAGACCACATATATTAATTTGATTTGCAAATTTTGTGAAAATCGTGTGCCACCCAAGAAAGAAAATCAACTGCCAGCAATTGTCCTAGTTGACAATTTGAGGGAACGGAATTTAAGTTTTTGGGGACTTTGTCAATCTTTTTAATACATACCGGCCAACTGCTCGTAAACTTAATATTATGAACATTTTTTTCTACACTGATTTAGACCCCCAAGTTATTATATTTTTTATCTATTTGCAGTCACTAAGGGATAAGGAAAAATTATATCATTTGGTCTTAGGGTTTGTCAGACATATAAGAATGTAAGATCAGGGGATAGTTTTTTTACAAGTAGAGTTGAAGTAATAGACAATGGGTTCCATAATAGGAGAACATATAGAAATTTATACTAGAATGTATTTTACGTATTTTATTTATGCAATAAATTTTTTATTTTAAATTTTAATTTTATATAAATAATTTTTTTTTTTAAATTTCACGAACTTTACTTAAAAATATATTGTATAAATTTTTTTTGCGTGTTTAATTAATTAAGATTGCATTTTCCAACAACATATAGAAGCTTGTTTTCAACTACTAAAATAAGTCTAGTAAGGCCAACCAAAAGCGTACATACACATGCAAAGTTTATCATGACTACATGCATGCAATCGTAATCTATATTTATTAATTTTTGCTACGATTTCGTATATATCCTCCTGATCAGATTTTTTTTATACAAAAAAAGTCATAGTTCAAAGATAAGGGAAAAGATTGCAAGTACTTATATTCGAATCCAAGGCCTGATAAATGCTAACTACACAAACTAATTCAGCTAAGTTTTGGATTTCTTTTATGATCATTATTTGCAAGATTGAGACAGTAAAATGCTTGCGCTTTCACTGATGATCTCAGCTCGCCTTCTTTTCCTCTCCCTCTCTCCTTCAGCTTCCAACCTCACTCCGAACAGCTTCGGACTCTCGTGCTCTTCTTTTTCCCTCTCAAACTGTGCATACTTGGTCACCAACTCAAGAAGCTCCTTACATTTTCTCTTCATGCTCGTCAGCTCCAAGCGTAGGATCCCGTTTTCCTTCCTCAGACGCTTGTTTTCATCGACTAGGTTGTTGTATCCTGAAGATGAAGAAGTTGACGAAGATCTCTGATCTTCATGATCAGACTCCTGAGGTGACCCTTGAATTATTGATGCAGCTGTTTGTTGCTTATTATTTGACCATGCTTTTCTTCTTCGGATATTGCAAAGTAGCTCTCTTTCGCCCTTCCTAAACATGTCGGTGCAAAATTCCCATCGGCTAGTTGCAACTTTCCGAAATCCCTATACACACACGCACGCGTGTATATGCTTTCGTAAGTGAATCTTATAATGATATTTTATAAAAATTTAATTTTAAATTTTTAAAAATATATTTAAAATTAATTATTTTATGAAACACCATTGTATGATTCACTGATTATATATAATATTTATATATTAATATTGCATCAAATATAAATTCTAAAAAATAATAAAATTTTGATAAACATATACACAAATGTTTAGTTCATGTTATATCAGGCCAATAACCTTATGATTCCTACTTAATCTATATATACATATATATATATATATAAACAAGTCAACTCAACCTAAACAATAGAAATTGATGCTATAGGATTTTATTATAAACGTACAAAATTTGGTTGCAATATCAATTGCTAATATCAATAATAAAGAAAAAGCTTACTTACGTAAGTATTAAGCTGGCGGACAAAGCTAGAGAAGTTGCTGTGCTTGAAAAGTGTTGGGAGGAGATCTTGAGCAAACTCCGCCGGCTGCCACACCACGAACCCTGTCCCGTCGGCGTTCCAGGATATAATATGGTCGGTGGCCGGATCCTCCACCAGCTTGTATGTCTTCAACAAAAATGGTGGTGGTGTTGATTTCCTAACATATTCTAACAAACCCTTATTATTATTTTGATCACTTGCGGCCATAGACTCCATTAATTACCAAGTTTGGAAACTGAAATATACTATATTTGGAAGAAGAAGAAGAAGAAGAAGAAGAAGAGATTAATCAAGGAAAAGAGGAGAAGAGAAGAAGGGCAGTTAAGAACTCCCAACCCCAACAATAGAAACCCAACACGACTCCACAGTTCATGAGAAATGCAAGGCCTTTTCCTTAACAATTCCTCTCTTCTTTCCTATTTCTCCCTAAAACCAAATATATATATATATATATATATATATATATATATATATATATAGTTGAAACGTATGTTCTAAGCCTACCGCTTTTTATATTATAGTACCTTGGGAATTTCACATCATCAATATTTATATAAGAATTGAAGTCTGAAATGGGTAACCTATATATATTACAATAAATCAATTTCACATGAATTTATATGAGCTAAAATTTAATTTAATTGATTTATATTATTATTTTTAAAAAATTATATTCAATAAATTTAAAAACTAAACTTTAATATTTTTTACCATTTATCTTATTTTTAAAGTACGTGTATAATCAATATCCTATATATTACAAAATAAAAAGAGTTGATTTAGTAAGAATGAATGGATGAGATTGGCAAGGGACTAGAAGAGTCTAAGACGGGTAACCTTAGTGTAACAAATTCTCCAATAGATAAAAGAATAATGTTAGTTTAGTTGTTTCTCAGATTGTTGATTTTGATTTCTTCTTCCTTCATGATCTCATGCTTTTGATTTTTTAAATATGACAAGTGACTTTCTTGACCATGCGCTATTTCCTGCCCCCACTTGCTATAGATGGGAGCTTGTGCAACACACTCCAATTGCTCCTAAATGGTGAAAGAATAATAGCGTTGGTCACTTGGTTGAGCCATTGCTCTCCTTAATTAAATAATTGGTGAAAATTCTTTTGAATTAGAAAGTAAGAAGTTAGGGGGAGATTTAGTTATGATGACACTCCTAATAATTACATAAGTTCAAGAAAAAATATTGTTAAATTTGTCAAACCTTTTTTTTTTTTTGGCAAAAGAGAGAAAAAAATAAAGATGTTATTTAACATTAAAATGACCAAAAATTTTTTTATTCCGAAAATATCTTTAATTTAATTGTGCAAAGAATTCATGAGATATAGTTAATTTTTTATTCAAAACAAGTGTAATTGATTTTGAAAGTAAAATTATTAAATTTGTAAGATAAGAAAAAAATTAAAATTGAAAAAATACCTTTTCTTAGTTTTTAGAAATTAATAAAGGTCTGTAAACAAAACAAATATAATTAATGGTTTTAAATGATATCGGTATATCTTCATTTTATCGAGGAAAAAAATTTATTTTTAATTTATTTTTTATAATGAAAAGGTCAAGATTTATATAAATAAAAAATTACAAGTGTAAGGATCGAATTTCAATTTCATCAACAATTTGAATTAAGTTTTAAATTTTTGAACTCTACTTTTTAAATAAAAAAAAATTCG
Organism: Durio zibethinus; assembly: GCF_002303985.1. The sequence goes on along the minus strand of NW_019167937.1, from coordinate 618,199 downwards.
TGTATTTGTCATTAATTCAAATATTGATCAATTTCATAGGTATATACATATGCTTTTTAATGTAACAGTTAAATGAATAAAAGTCGAATAAATACCAATGTCCAAATTACTAACAAAAAGTAAGCATTTAGTACAAACGAAGAAGGTTTGCATTGATTTGCATTAAATAAAGCTATTGAATTACATTATCATGTATTGATTAACAAACAAAAGGTCAAGATGGCCTTGATTTGATTTTATTAAATTTCTGGTTTATTTTGGTCAACAATTTTATCATTTATTAAAAAGTCAATAATGTTACAGTTAGTCAATCACTTTGGCACATTAGTAACTCTGGACTTTTGCACGTTCCAATGAGGAGGAGCGTGGATTACACGCTTCTATTCATTGGTAAGGTGAGAGTAGCTGTGGGACAAAGGAAAAATAGGCATGTAGACACGTATTGGAAGCTTCTGAATTTGGTTGGGCAGCTGTGCTTTCTTGACTTGATTATAATTTTAGTTTTAATTTGTTTATTTGTAAAAAAAAAAAAAGTAATTTTGTTTATCTGTTTATATTATTTTCTACATTCACCCCTCCAAAAAAAAAAAAAAAAAAAAGAAAGAAACTTTCTGCATGTTTTGTAACTTTGGGATGGCTTTTGTCTCCACCATTCCTTCAACAACCATAGCTTTTGCTTTCCCATTTGTTTCAACATGGGAATTGAGATTTGGATATTATAATTTAAAATATTTTAAGATAATACGAGATAAATATGATATAAAAAATAAATATAAAAATAATATGTTTTAAAATTTTAATAATTATTATATATAAATTTAAAAAATTTAAAAAATTATTTTTTATATTTTATATAAATATTAGTTGTGATATATAATTTTTATATAAAATATAATATAAATATATAAAATTTAATATTTTAATAATATAAATATATCAAATTTATTTAAGAATAATGTGAAAATCGCCCAAAACTGGGGCAGGAGCATCACAACTCCCCCTTTGGGCCCGGCCTTAGTTGGACTTTGGTGCCTTCCTAACGAGTTTAATCCACGAGACTGTCGTATTGTTGGGAAGGCGGGTCAACTTTCATGTCCCATAAAAAAAACATTTCACATGAATGTTGGTCCGGTTGTTAGAAAAAGAAATTTTTTTGTAAATCTAAGTTTAAATTTTTGTAGAAAATATTTGAAAAAGATGTTTAGTTCGCGAAAAATTAAACTTTTTTTGAAAAACTGTATTCCTTCAAATTGTTTTACTTAATAGATTTTTTTGGAAAGACTATGGCATTGACAAAAAGAGTCTACGAAATTCTTTAAAATAATTCAAAATATTTAAATGTTAATATAATTTTTCTATTAAGTTTTTAGTTTGAATATTATTAAACATGAATATTTTTCATATTTTAAGAATAAATAGAAATATATTATTATTTGAATAAATAAATAATAAATATTAATACAATAAGTAATATTTTATTATTTTAATAATGAATATTATTTTATATAACAATATTATTATTTTAATAATAAAATTGTTAATAGCTTGAATATTTTTAATTATTTGTTAATTTTCTTAAATTTAAAATATAGAGTATTTTTAATATTTTAAAGATAAATATTTTTATATTACTATTTTAATAAAAGTATAAATAAATAATACTTTTTCACGATTTAATAATAAGTATTTTCAATACAAAAATATTACTGTTTTTAATATTTTAATAATTACTCGCTCTCGCCTGCAGCTTACCGATTTACTCGCTCGACAAAGCCTCGATGCTTTTGCAATTAAAGCGTTTGTTTGACTGTTTGATAAATAAAATTTGAAAAATGTTTTTCTCTTTTCTTGACTCTTCATGTCTTTAAAAGGAAAATTTTATGAACAGAGACTAAAAAAAAAAGTTTATTCTTAAATTTGACATTATACATTATTATTATTTAATATCTTTTATTTTATTTTCTTATTTTCGAGCCCGTTGTTTTTCATATTATAAGCATTGCCCTTCTCTTAAATTATAAATATATATATTAATAACAATTTAATATCAATTTTAAAATATCTTAAAATTTTATTATTAATAAATAAAATATATTCTTACCAAAAAGGAGTACAAAAGTAGTAAAATACTAATTTTCAAATATTAATTTCTAAAAATATATATTGTACTGATATCTACAACGTATATCTTAAAAAGAGTACAAAAAAATGGTTAAATCAAATGCATAAAAATGTTTTTTTTTAATATAAAATACGTAAAAGATGCGCTAAATAATTGGAATTAGAAAATTGGAAAAAAGAAATAATGACATATAATATGTAAAAAATTCAAATTTTAGAAAAAAAAAAACTTAATATCCCATATTCTAACATTTTTGGGTACATTAAAAATAAGTTACTTGAGAAAGTAAGAAGGAAAAAAACTATTATAAAAGACAAAAAAAAAAAAGAAATAATCCTTATCTGGAAGGCATGAGGCTAGGGATAACCCCGAAGACAGCAGCCTTACCTTGACACAATAGAACTCCGTTACTAAGTGCTGTCAGCAAGTAATAACTGGCTTTGGCTTTGGCTATGGTTTTTCTCTTTCTTTTTTCTTACATAAAAAACAACAGTATTGTTTTTTATATGGTCTGAAATCCAATGGCTGTCTCTCCCAACATAAGAATCGGAATCCCAATCCCCCGCACTTCTTCCACCCACCGTCTTCCCATGTCCACTCTCTCATACCCTTTCTTCTTCTACTACTCTTTCCCTCCACGCGCCCTCCGTTTTCACTCTCCCTCCACGCGCCTCCGTCCCCTCTCTATCCGCCCCAAGGCCTCTGTCGAACCCCACTCCGCTCCAGGTCTCTCTCTTTCTCTTTTTCACTATTTTATATTTTGTTTGCATTTTAATATGAATTTTAATGAGCCAAGGCCTCATTGGCTCAAATTTAATTATCATTTCACTTTTTACTCTTTGCTTTTACCTTTTAGTAATTTTTAAGAAAGCAAAAAGCAATTAGTGGGACTAACAATCAAGCGGAACTTAAGTTCAGAACAAGTGTAATTTGTGACTGGCATGGGTTAAGTCGTTTTAACCTCTTACTTTGAGCTAGATTAGAGGCAGGTTCAGGGCTATGTTTGTCTTGGTGTTTGTAGCCAAATGACTTTTGAAGGCATTGAGTAACGATTTCGTCTTTCACCTTGCAGCTAAATCAGTGGAGAATGTGGTGATCATAGGTTCAGGTCCTGCTGGATATACGGCAGCAATATATGCAGCTCGTGCCAATTTGAAGCCTGTAGTGTTTGAGGGATATCAAGTAGGTGGTGTTTCTGGTGGCCAGTTGATGACTACCACTGAAGTGGAGAACTTCCCTGGTTTTCCTGATGGAATAACTGGTCCAGATTTGATGGATAGGTAGTTAAAAGAAGGATGAAAGCTTGTCTTCTGTTATTTTTATGGACAACTACATTTTCAACTAAAATAATTACACAATAGAATCTTGATCTTGTTTTGACTAGGATGCGACGACAAGCTGAGCGTTGGGGAGCAGAATTGTTCCAAGAAGATGTGGAACACATTGATGTTAAAACCAGTCCTTTTACAATACGGAGTACTGAACGTGAGGTGTTGTAATAATTTTTTTGGCTACTCCATTGTTATGTTGAAGTGGTTAAAATTATTAGAATAGTGAATTATCTTAACATATTTCAAAATAGATGCTTTGACTTGAATTGCGTCATTATGCCAAATAATGACCCCTTGTAAGACTCAAATAATTAATTTTCTGGCTGAATTTAATGCTGGTCGATGTGATACCAGCTTTTTCCTTTGGAACACCATATGAGTAGAAAACTTTTCTTGCTTGTTATGGTGCCCATGTGAGTCAGTTATTCAATGACGTGATTCTACTTTCTCCAAAAAGAGGGTTATGTTTCGTGTTTTTTTACCTTTTACTTTGTTACTATGTTGAATTTTTAGGGGCTCTGTATTTATTGGCCCTTGAATAAACTTTTTGTGGTGCTTATTCTTGATTCAAATTTGTTCCTTACATTTGTATTTCAGGTTAAGTGTCATAGTGTAATTTTTGCTACGGGAGCTACGGCAAAAAGGCTCAGGTTACCCCGTGAAGATGAATTTTGGAGTAGGGGAATTAGTGCTTGTGCAATTTGTGATGGTGCATCGCCATTGTTTAAAGGACAAGTACTTGCTGTGGTTGGAGGAGGTGATACAGCTACTGAGGAAGCATTATACTTAACCAAATATGCTCAGCATGTTCACTTGCTTGTTCGTAAGGACCAATTAAGAGCATCAAAGGCAATGCAAGATAGGTGAGTTTGACAAACTCGTATTTTGTTTAAAATTTTATGGCCAATATTTTACACTATGCTTTAATAATTCAAATTGCTTGCATGTATATGTAATGTTTATGGAAGGCAGTAATATCTGCTTGTGAGATATCTTTTCAAAAGTTCTGGAAGCTTGTACTTAACCTTTTTCCTTTCATTCTATATCTTACATGGTGTTATTGAATCTTTTATACTTCTAGGTTTTCTCTTTTGTTCGGATTTTTATTACTTCATATCAACCCATATGTTGTGCATTTGCTTGCATAAGTTGTATATGTTAGAGGATGTGCAAATCATGATCTTCACTCAGTTTAGTTAATCCTCTTATAGGAGGTTTCTGCAGTTTTAACTTTTATCAGTACACTTTTGCTTGGTCTAGAATATGTCATGCAATTTATTGAACTATTCCATCATATTTTTTGTGAAATTTTCATTTTATACTATTTGAAATTTATCAAGTGAATTATCTGAATGCTTAAGGCTTTGCTTTAATGGAACTTGTGGTGACTGTCTGCATTTTATATCACCTTCTGTTCTTTCATTTAAATTTAATTTACGTCAGTTGCATAGTGCTAGCTGAAATTTCTCATGATGATTCTAATTACTATCATGATTGTGGTGCATTGTGTACTAATGAACAATTTGTATGTCAAGTTTTCAACTCCCTGAATGTTTGTTTAACAGGTTACTTATCGCGAATGTTTCAGAGTTTACAACAATCCAAATATCACCTTGCACTTCAATACAGAGACTGTGGACGTTGTTAGCAATACAAAAGGTCAAATGTCGGGCATATTAACCAGAAGAGTTGATACAGGGGAGGAATCTGTGCTTGAGGCAAAGGGCTTGTTTTATGGTATAGGACATTCACCAAATAGTGAGCTGTTGCAAGGTCAAGTCAAACTTGACAGCTCAGGATATGTGCTAGTTGAGGAGGGCACTGCTAAAACTTCTGTTGAAGGTGTATTTGGAGCGGGAGATGTGCAGGTAATCTCCCTCTATCTCGTATTAGTTTGGGAACAGTCAGCAAACATTGCATTTCCTAAATTCCTTGAGATCTGTGTGTCAGCACCAGAATTCATGGCATGGTCTCATTAGCCTTTCAAAAATTAATCAGTCAATATAAACACTTGTGTTTGGAATTATTCATAATACTATGGTACGAGCATCTAAAGAATCTAATCATTGCTCTAGCATCAGTTAAAATAGTTACATGAAAGGAAACATTAGAACAAGGAAAGTGATAATGGAATATATCAACTTCAGCTGTTTAAAAAGCTAGTGTATGCTCTCATATGCTGATTTTGGGTTGTTGGTGGGCAAGAGTGACCAATTATAATAGTGAGAGAATGAATATTTGCCATCTTGTTCATCACCATTTGAGGAGAGTCAAACCAGTTATGAACTCAATGAGTCAAATTTTAGGTATACATTTCTCTCTTCTAATCCTGCACCAGAGGATTATAGTGTAGTATAGTGTGTTATATTTGGTAAACCTTATGATCACTTGGCTATTGAGTGGGATTTTTTGCAGAAATGCCAATTTGAACAAGTGTCAAGCTAATCTAGTAGTCAAAATGATAAAATTAAATTGAGATATTGGCTCCCATGGATTGGAACAACTCTTTGATTACGGATTTGTGAAAGTAATAGTAACATAAAGTTCTAATTTTTATAATAAAGAAATTGTGAGTAATTTGGATTTGATCATAGTCAAATACCATCAAGTTGGGTGAATATTTATAGTATAAAGTTATGTCAAAAGATTCCTCATACCAAAATATTAGTTTTGGCCAAAAGGTTTGTTGCACTTAAAATTTCTTCCAGAATTCAGATAATTGGTATCATTGCTTAATCATGTCATCTATAGGAATCGTGTTAAGGTCCTTTTATCTTTCTTGGTGTATATGATTTCTGGAATGTGCCTCTTTCTGTCATGTATGTCAGATTATAATAGTATTACGGTTGGAAAAAAGAATTTTTAGGTGTAGGATGGAGCTTCTGTTATATTTGTTGTTGGAACCATAATTTGTAATCTATGTTTTCTGTTAGTTAGGATAAATGACGGGCATGGGCATTTGTCCAACATGAGCATGTATAAATTTTCCTAAGTTTTCCCCTAATTTGGAGTCATCCTGCCATACACATATTCGACACCATACTCACTTTGAGGTGTCAAATATTTGCACGGAACATGTTGAAAACGTAAGTGTCAAAGAAACATAGATTTAAGCATTTAAGATGACATCTTTTCTTTTGACAGTGTCTAAATATGAAAATGAGAATTAGTCAGTTCTTTAATGCGTAGGTGCATCTTCTTGTTACATGAAAAAACAATGGTTCTTGACTTGTCGCATAAATTCAAACCATCATATGACTTCACATCTTTGGAAAAGTCTGTATTATAATGAATTTATCTTGTAACTCCATTGGTCATTTCATTTAACAGGACCATGAGTGGAGACAAGCCATAACTGCTGCTGGATCTGGATGCATTGCAGCTTTATCCGTTGAACGATATCTAGTTAGAAATGATATCCTTGTTGAGTTTCATCAGGTATTTGTCTTTCTAACAAATGCCAACTCTGGCCATTATTTGGTGATTTACCTTGTGTCTAAGTTGTTTATTTACTAAGCTCCTTTCGAATTCACACATGCTTTTATTAATCTTCTTCATGAACTTTCATATTACAGCCTCAAACTGAAGAGGTTAAGAAGGAACTGGCAGATAGAGATGTTCAAGCAGGTTTTGACATTACACTCACAAAACATAAGGGCCAGGTTTGTATCTAATTGTCTTATATAAATTTTTTAAGGTTGATGTACAAAATCTTCCTGCTTTTGGTTTTCCAAATAGTCTTACCTCTAAACCTGTGTTTCTTTTATCTATTCCAGTATGCTCTACGGAAGTTGTACCATGAGAGTCCGAGGCTTATATGTGTGTTGTATACTGCACCAACTTGTGGTCCATGTCGAACTTTGAAGCCAATTCTTAGCAAGGTATGTTAGTGTTAATTGTTTCAATGCTGCATGCTACTTAGCTTCCAGAGTCCAATTAATATGACTTGGTTGGTCTTCGACTGTGATTTGGATATGGCTTTATATGTTTCAGGCTTCTGGGTTACATAGAATAGACCACTAAGCTTGTGTAAATATCCAAACAAGGTTTCTATATTGTATTTACTATTATATTAAACGCCTTCTTGTGCTTATCTCTTGCTAAATTTTTCTATTTACAGGTGATCGATGAATTTGATCAGAACGTACATTTTGTTGAAATTGATATCGAGGAAGATCCAGAAATTGCTGAAGCTGCTGGAATCATGGGCACCCCATGCGTGCAGTTTTTCAAAAATAAAGAGATGCTCAGGTTGGCTAATCTTGTTCTTATTTCTGTTCTTCTATCTTTTCACATATGTGCAAAATGAACTTGTTTTATATAGTTCATTGGTGATATGGCATGTCGCAAAAGACATGCATGACAGATAAAAAGTTACAGTGTCCAAGGTTGTTAGTTGTTGCCTGCCACCAACCCTTTTATGCTGGTTATGCAGGACTGTATCAGGGGTCAAAATGAAGGGAGAGTACAGAGAAGTCATTGAAGCGAATAAATGAGAGTATTATGGTGCATTCTTTGGCTATCATCATTTGTGATTCAGTTTTGTTCCTTCTGAAAAGTTAGTTGAACAGTGCCTTCAATTTAGAAACTGCTAATAAAGTGGCAAGTGCTGCCTATATATTCTATTTTTTCAAAAAATATATATTATTATTTATTTAATTTTATATTTATATACATATATATTATATTAATAAATTTATTATTTAATATCTTAATTTAAGAGATTAACTTAATAAATATATTATATTTATATATAATTAAGATATAATTTATATTAAAAAATAATATTTTTATAAATATTATAATAAATTAAAATCGTTGAATTAATTTTAAATTGAATTAAATCAGATATAGATTATACATGTGTCGAATCTAGAGGCTACCTCCTTTAAAATTTTTTCCTTTCATTTATAAAAATAAATATTTTATATCCATCCATATTATTGTAGGTTTTATATAGAATTTTTATACTATTATTATTATTATTATTATTTTCAATTAAGGTATGATTGATGTATTTAATTTACATATCACAGTGCAAATTGTTCTATCGTACTAATATGTTTTTATTTTTTTCAATTAAGGTGCAATATGATCAGATATGGATATGCAACCATGAGCACCAATAAATATCTAATTGCCTAAAGAGATGATTAACTGTATGAACAAATTGAAACTGGAGGGCTTTGACATTACAAAGGGATGAATGCTAAATTGTCAATACAAACAAATCACTCTGAGGCCACTTGACTACCTGAATCATTGCTGACAGGTTCAATCTTTGCCACTTTCCTCTTGCGGCCAACATCTGAAGTCAACCTGAGAAGCAATGAAAGTATCAGTCACATGATGATATTGTAATGAGCAAGAAATGGATAAATGTTCAAAGAAAATGTGAATGACAATTTCTAGCATACCCCAAGTGCAGGGAAGTGTCTGAGTGATCATTGTCACCGTTGTCATCATCCTCATCCTCTGAATCACAACTATAATCAGGCTTTGAACTAGTGGGGGAAAATCTTATTTGCAGCGGATTGAATTCAAGCAAATTTGAGCTTTTGTTTTGTCTCAGTTCCTCAACCTTAGTGGAGCAAATACATAATTAGGGAAAATATAATATTACAAATTTGAAAACCTTAATATCAAACTGCCTTTTTAATACATATGACAGTTGATTCTATGGTCTACCTGTTTACGTAGAGTCTCATTCTCCAGAATAGCCTTCTGCTCCTGAAAATAAAATATTAAACCAGAGAAGAGAGTGTCAATTACAATTATTTAATTGCTAAACATATGATCCTTTGTCCTCGCATAAGAGCAGGTTTTTAAAGTTTTAATTGCTTTTTCTGCAGTCATTCGCCTTTTGTCAAAAGTCCCAAACTCCTAAATGAAATTACAATTTACCTGTAGTCTGGATCTTTTAAGCTGCTCCAGTAGAATTTGCTCCTGCAAAAGTAAATCCTCAGTTTAAGGGCTTTGAGCATAGCTTTACAGATTACAATTTAGGCTATGTTTAAGATAAAGTAATAGCCCACAATCAGGCTCTGAATTGAGCACAAGATATGAGATAAATATTAGTAGTATTTATTTGTATGAAATGGATTTAAATTTCTGTTTGTACGATAGAGTTATCAAAAATACTCTTACGAGTCAATATATGTATATATGTATGTATGTATGTATGTATAGCATTTCTGACCAAATATTGAATCATCAAGAACAATAAGCATGATGTGTTGGCTGCTGACGGAGGAAAAAATTAACCAAACAAGCAGTTCATGTCCAAGCATTAAAGATGAGGAGAAAATTGTCTACAATATTTATGAAAAAAATAAATATAGCGCAACTTATAATTTGAAGTTGCCAGTGATTGGCAGCATTTAAAGGGAAAAAGAGTGCAGTAAGATGGAATATTAATATTGTTCAGTACCTTTTGTTCCTTAACTGATAACATCCCTTCATTTAACTGATGCTCCAGCTGTTGCAGTTCTTTGAAACTCAGACCGTCCAGCTCCTTACCATTAAGTCGCCTGCAAATCAGAGCTGATATTAGATAATGGAATATTGATGTACATGCTCTAGATTCATGCATTTTCAACTTATTGTATGGCAACTGAATTACTCAAGAGAAACAAATTTTCCTTCATTAACATTTCCCTTGAGAACATAAAAAGGAAGAAAATGTGATATTCCTGTCATCAATATCATTCTAATTCCTTGTCATTTTAAACTAAAAAAAATAATTAATGGGACATCATTTTCATATCTGCTACTACAAGGTTATCTTTGGAATATTTCCTTCTCTTTCACCACCATTCCCATGGTTATATAATTGGCAAATAATAGAATGGAAATGACTTACATGTATGCCGCACGTAGCCTTAAGTACTCCTCTTTCAGGGTGTTCACATCAACTGGTTGCGAGCTCTGCTTATTTATCCAATGACAAAAACCCGAATCTAAATGTGATTATTATTCATAGCAAAAGGCATGTAAATTAAAAAAAATGTGTGGATGCAATGCAACATTTTAAGTCTTGTTCGTCTTCCAAAACTTTCATGAGAGCTACACTGTAAATGCAAAGAAAAATTGTAAGAATGTGGCATACCTCTGCCTTTCGTTCAACAGAAGGGGACTGATCCACTCCCATGCCTTTGTTGTATCTTAAAAGAGTGTGTTCCATGCTACATTGATACAATGAAATTTCATTAGGAAACAAAAACAAAAACAAAATCCAATTCATTTTGGGACTTTAAGTACATGTCTGGTCCAACAATATTTGGGCATTAGCCCATGAAAATTTAGGTCAAGTTAGCCTCAGCCTTTTTTTCTGGTAGCCGAAAAACAGACAAAAAAAAGTGGTTTTCCAATTTTTTCCATTTTTAGTGGTTTTCCAGTCCAAGGGTTTATCTTTTTTTTTTCTTTCTTTCTTTCTTCTCTCCAACTTTGTCTCCCATACAAAATACATTAGAAATCAGTTAAAAACCCTGTTTTCATTTGTTAAAAAATCATATAAAAATAAAAAAAATAGTTAAAACCTACAAGGTTTACGTACGTACCTGGTGCTAGACCATTGATAAACTTTGCCAGTGCTAGAGAAAATAATGACTCCAACCTCTGCATCACACAAAATAGACAACTCTCTAGCCTTCTTCAACAACCCATTACGTCGCTTTGAGAACGTTACTTGCCTGCTATTCAAGTTCTCAATCTTTTTTATCTCAATCTTCCCTCTACCCATCTCTTCTTCTTTCTTTTCCCTCAGGAAAAAAAACAACCCTAAATTTCTATCTTTTCTTTATTTGTTTTTCAAAGCAATGTTGATTAAAACACAGAAAAGAAAGCAGTGATGTTTATATAGAACAACGTTTGTTAAATGGAATTGGATTCCAAGGGACAAATAATGAAGGAAAGTGTATAAAGAGTAGAAAGGTGACAGATGGGATACTATATCTAGCAATTCTCCAAATATGGAACTCTAATTATTATAGGAGTCGCTGTGTTTGGCATTTTACTCAAAATGGATTTCATTGTTGTTTAGGTTTCTTTTGCTTTTTTTTTTTTTTTCATATTTTTCAATTTTTGATACTAGTAAAACGAAGATAGAATTTTTATTTTTTAATTTTTTATACATCTTACTAAAAAAATTTAAAATCTTTAATAATAATTAATATTAATTTGATGACATGCATGACAAGTTTATAATTCATTGATACTATATCTCTATTCATTTGATCATACCACACATACTTCTTTCCAAAAGTAGGTTGAGCATGTGAAATTTGCAGTTGCTTTTGAGATTTATTCAAAAAATAATTTTTTTAATTAAAATTTTAAATGGGTTTTGTTTAAATGCAAATGAAATAAAAAAAAAAAACTATATTGTTATTAATTTTCCTTTCATAAAAGCTGTTTCCAAACACATCCTTGCTAAATTTGTGGCAATAATTATGAATGAGAAGCTCCTATAGTTAGTAAATCTTGGAGGGCAAGGTCTCCCAATGGTTTTGGCTTTTGTTGGATAAGTATGGAATAAATATAGATATATGTGGAAATAGCGATATCCCCCAATAATTTTGTTTCCAACCATTCTTAGAATTTCTTAATTTCTCAATTTCTCCAAATTTAATAAGGCAATTATCCCACCTATTAATTGAGGTTCCATTCCAAGGTAAGTAGGAAATTAAGAAATCGTATCCCCATGATACTATTATTAGCTCTTATTCAAAATGACCATATTCACCCTAGAAAAATCCATTTGCATATATATATATATATATATATATATATATATATATATATATATATGCTACCCAAATTGTCCATTAATTTGAGTATCCAAATTAAATTTTCATATATTTTCTTTATATTACTCAAAAGGTAATTAAAAGAAAGATTTTGATAATGAGTGTCGGGCATTGGAATAACTAAGGGACTTTGATTGATTCTATGAGTTAGATCCTCTTGGTGTCTAATATTGTATACAGTTATGTGCGTGAAAAACCTTAATTTAGCATAGAATGATTTGATGATGCTAGTAAATTATCAGCAAATAGCATGCTTCTTGACTGTGCTCAAATCTGAACATCTCTGCATAAAATTACAGAAGAACACGTACGTTAGAACTCAAGTCAACTCTCAGGAGAGTCAATGTCAAATGATTTGAAGTCACCAGTCACTGCTAAAGAAGCAGTGCGTAGGCAATTCACTTAACAGTGTCCAAAAAATGATATATTAAAGGCAAAGTTTTCGAGGCATGATTTCAAATGGTTGAATATTGCAAGGCTCCATTGATGCTTTGACCCGAAGCAATACTGACTTGCTGACATTTTTAGAACGTCCAGAGCAAGTCAGCTATCAGCGTGAGAACATATATAGGAAATAATAGAATGTCAGCCGAGGCAGGCTGATCTTTGTATGTCAAACTGATTCACAGCTGATCATTGTTGCAAAACCCGGCCTGTTTTCTCATTACTCAGGAGCAGTTTTTTGACCTTAAGATATTTTTGGCCTGAATCCTGAACTTGCCTGACAACCTTTTTTCTCTTTGAGCTTAATGGTTCCTTCACGCTTTATAATATCATGACAGTACTGCTCACATTTAAAATTTTGGAACGAGCTCAAGGTTTGTCAGACTTTGGAAGTGCAAAATTAAATCCTCCTATCTGATTCATATCTTGTGTTCTATTTTGGTTGGATCACTAGGGAGAATTGTTTTGGCTTAGACCTTACATGGAAGAATTGAAGAATACCAAAAAGGACGTTTTATTCTGTTTTTACCAGTAATTGTTAGCTATTAAAATGGTCATTTTTTTTAAACTAATCACTTTTTTATTAACTAAATTGGAAATTTTTAGACCTTTAGGCTTGCCCTCCATTGTACCCGGATTAACTTTTGTTTGTTTCATACAATAATTTTCATGTGCAAATCTTGACATGGAAAATGACAATCCCTTGACAGAGACCATAGTTGGAGTAGGACCATTTGAGTTTCCCCTTTTTCCATGAGATCTGACAACCAAACAGATAAAGAATTGGATACCCACATCTTGAATCAAGATGGGGAGAGAGCAACCCTAAACAACAAATTTGGCTTACTATAACAGGGAAAGAGCCAAAAACTCCATGTTTGGCTACCTTGGAGTTTCAGCTTCAGGTCTTAGACCAAACTGATGCAAACCATGTGCCGTAAAAATCAAGGATTGCAGAAGAGTCAAATACAGGAAATGCAACGGAAGCAAACCACATGCACTAGTTAAAGAAATTTATAGTCAAAAACATAGCAGGTGTCACAAATGCTACCTTCCTGGCCTAAATATCAGACAAGATGATTTGCAATGCCAATTGATACCATGAGAGGAAGGACATAAAAGTTGGCAGAAGAAATAAGAGAGTAACCCATTATTTAATGGATGAAATCTGAACAAGTATCAGCAATTTATAACAAGGAGTAAATTCCCTGAAACCAAAGCCTTAAAAGCAAACACATAGTTGCCAAGCTGTAAATATTTTAGTCAATATATACAAATAATTGGTATAAAATTTCATTAGGCTAAACAATATGAAGTACGAAAGTTTTACAGAATATGAAAGAGAGGTTGCAACTCATGAATGGCCGATTAGCGTTTACCAAAATGAAGTTTATTTGTCATGGTTTGTGGTGCCAGCTGTACAAAACAGACAAGTAGAAGAAGGGGTAATCTCTACAAACGAAGGTTTACAAATTATGATCAAATAAATCAAATAATAATGAAGTGTAAAGAATAAGTAATAATCACATTTCAATTATGTTACATAATGAGAATTACTGTGAATGGAGATAAGATTGTCCGTGGATTCTAGTGATATAGTCATAAGCACGAACCAGCCGCTTCTGAAATCTTCTCAGGTCTAATTTTACAGTTTGCCCTTCAAGATAGACCTTCTTAGTGTATTCCCAACCTTTTTCAGTTATACTCGAAGGATTTCTTAGAACAGGATCATCTTTATCATATTCATCAAACAATGAGCTCTCTCTAGTCGTGATTTTGTAGCCAATATATTTCAAACCAAGCTTCCTTGCGGGCTCCCCATAGTATGTCTCAGCTGCCCAGTCTGTTCCTAGGGGAATAACTTGAACAAAAACAGAGCCAGGTTTCATGAACAGAAAATGAGTCATAGCAGCACCATGGACGCCAATCATGACATCACTTGAATTAAGTGTCCTATAAATCTTTGCTAATTCTGTTGTTCGTTCAGGCCTCAGAACATGAACCTGGAACCCAATTTTCTCAGCTGCTTTCACCAAAATGTTCTCATTAGTTATAGCTCTAGAACCATTTCGAGACAAGATAACCAATTTTGGTCTACTTGCTTGGTGTTTCACCTTTTTTCCAATATCTAATGCAGACCCTGATGTTGGACGTAAGGAGATTTTCTTCTCTTGTGCTTCTCGTTCCTCAACCCGAATCAAACCTCTAATTCTAGGCCAGTAAGCTCTATCAAGAAGATTCCGAAAATCGACGATACTCTTATTGCTTCTCATCAATGAAGAGTCCAAAGTGAGCTCATCATGGATCCTCAGACCAACAATTGCCTCAGTGAAGCAATGGGTTCGATGGTCTCCACTAAAGTCTATTGTTGGATAATCCGAGAGACGTGAAAGGATGTCACCATACTTCATAACCCACCAATTATGATATTCAAGAATGACAAACACAACCTTCTTGTTAAAATGCTGTGAAGTGATGTATAAAGGTATGAACCCATCATTAAACTCATGATAAACGTTGCCGGTATAGCCTCCAGTTGAGAAGATAACAGCTGGAACATTATGAATCACATCACAAGGATGGCGAACACCCGAATTCTCTCTCTTTAAGATAAGGTCCAATTCATGAACGGTGTCCATCACACTTGTTTCCCATTTTCGGGTATAAGGTTTGATCTTTTCATGTTGAAGTTCATCATCTTCTTCTTCTTCTCCATCATCAACCATCCTTGAAACATAATTGATGAAACCGTTGCTGCTTTTTGGTGAATAAAGGAATACTGAAGACGAGGAAGAGTGTGTTC
Organism: Durio zibethinus; assembly: GCF_002303985.1. Next base: position 602,692 of record NW_019167937.1, on the reverse strand, counting down.
TTATGTCACCCTTCATAAAACAAATATCAGAACGAAAATGGCTTCTGTCACAGCAAATTGTACCTGTATGTATTTAGCCCAAGAAGAACCATCAGATTCAACTAAACGGTTGGGGACATTGGAAATGTATATGATTCAATTAAAAATAAATCAAATAATAACATACACTCCTATAGTTCAATCTTGTATTTCAAGCAAGGCTGGAAGACATACTACTAACCATTAGAGATTGAAGAGCAAAGAGGAGTATTTACATCCCTATCACCGGGAAGGCCTTCATTTTGCACACCAAATGAATCTACAAAAGAAACATATATGAGAACTCAAAACGCAGAAACGGAGACAAAAACAGAGGAAAGTGAGCAAAAACCAGGGAAGAGAAGAGCTTACAGAGATGAGATAAAGCAAAATAAGAACTAAAGAAGTGAGGAGCCAATAAGAAGCTACAAGAGAGAAGAGAAAGCATGAGGAACGAGAAAAGTTTAGGCCTCCTTCTCCTGCAGTAACCAGGGTTTGTCCAAACAAGAACAATGGTCCCTGCTTCTTCATCTCCACCCTTTTTCAACTGATTATAACGCTGATAGCGCACCATTCCTTATGTTCAAAGCCCAATTCTTTTTCCTTTTTTTGGCTTTCAATGCTCCTGTTTGATCAGCTTTTAAGTGCACTACTCAAGCCAACAACAAAAGAGAGAGAAAGGAGCTTGCTTTCTAGGCTAAGTACGGTTGGCTGGTTGAGAACTAAAACCCCAGTTTCAAGAAAGAAACAAACACAACGTTTTTAAAAGAGAGAGAAGCACTTGTGCATATGTCTGAGTTTCTCAGCTTTGGGGAAGCTCTCTTTTGGTTTTTTTTTTTTTTTTTCCTTTTTGAGAGTGAGATAATAAAAGAAAAGAAAGTTGTAATGGAAAGATGGCAGAAAAAGAGAGATATTTATATGAGCTGCCCTGTTACAATTTAAGCAAGCTTTTGTCGACTGCAGCCTTGCTTAAGTAGAAGAAGAAGAAGAAGGAGAAGAAGGGAGTTTCTGGGGTTGTTTTTCTTCTTTTCTTTAATAATTTTAAAAACGAAAGGACAAAAGGAAAAAAACCTGTCAAAGTAGGCTAAATCAATTCAGCGGGTTTGAAGTGGAGGGCTGTACTTTTTGGGTTTTGGGAAGTCAAATCAGAATTGCGTGTAGATTGTACAATCTACCAACTATTAATGTTTGTGATTTGTGAACTGAGAAAGACTTGCTTGGTCTCGTTCTCTGTTGGCTCAAATATCTAACTTTTTTTTCATATATACATATACAACTATTTTAATTTTTAACATCATTAAATAATATTAATATAATATTTAAATATTAACATAAATACCATGTGATTATCATATAATTTAAGATTCGATTGTTATGTATTATTTAAAAATGTTTTTTAAAATATTTTTTAAAATTATTTTATTTTTAAAAATAATATATAATAATCATATTTTAAATCATATAATAATCATTTATTATTCATTTTGATTTTTAAATACAACATTAACATTATTCTACCCATATTAAAAAATTAAAATAATTTAATACATGAAAATAAAATTAAAATATCTAATTAAAATTTTTTTGTTTAAATATCATATTAAAAAAATATAATAATTTAAGAACGAAATGAGTGTTTTTGTTTTTTTTTGACTGGGTTGTTTTTCAACGTTCAAAAACAGTGTTTGCCTTCAACATCGCGCGCCTGCCAAAGCTGCACAATTGTCAATTTTGTTTTTAAACAAAAGCCAGCAATTTAATAATTTCAGTAGTATTTAAATATTTTGTTTGTTAAATAAAAAACCGAAATTAACAGATTATATTGAGAGTGAAATCTGAACGTATAAAGATGCCATTTTTGGTTAGCTAAAACTAAAACTATAATTGGTCACAATTTATAGAATTATAAATTCATTTTTGGATATGGATGACATTCCAACCATATTATGCTTAGGAATCGAACCATATTGTTCAGTACAACTCTAATTCGTTTATTTTGAAGTATAAAATTAATCTAAACCAAGTCAAATTAATTGAACTCATTATTGTTTTATATACATTCAAATTCATTAATGTTTTGGAAGTCAAACTAATAATAATGGCTGTTTACATTTTTATTTGAAAAAGAAAAATTCAATTTTAGTTCTTTGAATTAAGAACATATACATTTAACATTAAATCACATGTTCGGTTATATAATTTATCAATATTTAAAAGTTAAATCAAATTTGCTCAATAATTACGTATTTCGTTGATAAAATATTAAATTTTTAGTTTCAATAATTAAAGTTTAAATTTTAACTGTTATAAATATAAAAAAATTAAGTGAAACTTTTTAAACAGGAAATATATATATTTAATAAATTTCTACATATTCAAAAAACAATTAAAAATAATGGAGGAAGAACAAGCTATTTTCTTAGTATTTGGATTTTCTAATTTTTATTTAAATTTTACAATGCATCATTGGTTATATTAAAAATTGTTTAAGGGGAAAAAAAAACTTGCATTATTAGCCAATAACTACTGTTTTGCATTATTTTACTAATTAATCATATGGCTGGTGGCTGCCTATTTATTTTATTTTATTTTATTTTATTTATTTATTTGGTTCAAAAGATGGATAACCTATGATTCCTTTGGAGATGTAAGGATGTTAGACCAATGTTTTATCCCTGATCAAACAAAGGAAAAACTACAAGGTCAAGCACCCATTTGCTTCTAATTGTAAATTTTACTAATATTCATTTCTTTTTAATATATATGGCATGCATTTGAATTTAAAATTTAGTTCAATTTATTTATAATAATTATCTTTAATAATTGGATTTCAGCAACTTTGAGATTCAAATATCAATAATTATAATCCATTTCTTTATTCTCAAGTTATGATTTCTTGTAATTTATATCAATATATATTTATTTTTATATATTTATATTTATATGGTATGTGAAGAGTTTCATGTGGCTTTGCTAATTTATACATAATATTTTATAGTGAATTATTTATAAGCTCAAAATAATTACATGATGAAGGGGAAATTAAAAAATTAATAGTAGTATTATCAACCTAAGATAATTGAAAAAGCTTTTGAATGTATAGCATGCAGTCTGGTTTGCAAATATTTTAACAATAAATAATTAGCTTAACTGGTGGCTTACACATTTGGATATGGATTATCACAAGAGCTAGGGTTACCTTTTGATACTCTAGATTAGGCAGGTGATATCTGCAACTGATCACATTTTTCAAGCAAAGGAAAAAAAAATGCAAAACCAATAATCATTTTCTTATACAACTTGATGATTGAATAATTATAAGAATGTAATTCATTTTATTTTGATTGGCATGTGTAAATGTGCATGTGAATCCACTTATTCATTCATTGTAATGGTTGTATGCTTTTCTCTATTGGAAAAGGTAGCAAATTTACAATTAAAATGTTACCCACCATTTTTTGAATATTTATTAAAAAAAAAACTAAAAAATAATTTTAAATTAAATAATAATAATAATAATAATAATAATAATAATAATAATAATAATAATAATAATAAAGGTAATTATTTTAAAGTACTTGCTCTTTTTAGATTTTTTTTTGTTAGAGTATTATTGTGGGAGTAAATTGTTTATTTAAATAATTTTTATTTATGTATATTTTAATATATAATCCATATATATTACTTTATATATCTTTTAATATTTTTTATTTAAACTCACTAATTTCTCATTTTTTAGTTTTTTTTTTAGATTTTTATTATAAGGAAAAGAGAAAGTTTTTGAAAATCTCAAATCTATGGTTTCTTGTGGTGGTTTTAGATGGCATGTGGTTGTTGATTTTTTTTTTTTAGTTTTGATAATTTTTTGTTAATGTTTTTTATTTGCTCATTTTCTTTTTCTATAAATCTTTTCACAAAAATTTAAAATTGCTATTTGATTAGTTTATTTTTCGATGGATTTTTCGACTGAGTTTTATTTTTAGTGATTTTTTGGGTTGATTTTTATTTTTGTTGGATTTTTTCATCTTAATTTTTAAAATAATGATGGTTAGTGATAGGGGTTTTGAGATTAACATGTTCCCCGGTTAATATTTAGTTATTGAGATTAACTTCTTAGATAGTATTTATTTTTTTTATATAAAAAAGGTCGTAAGTTAAAAATAAAGAAAGTAATTGCTGAAACTGAGGATCAAAATTCAAATATATTAGATATCATTTTTTTAAAATAATTATATAAATTAATAATTTATCATAACTTTAGTCAATTTATTCCACTATAACTGTCTTTGGGAGTTTCAAAAGATATATACCACAAATGTTATTTTCAAATTAATTTCCACTTGCTATAATCTGGTTTTAGTCAATTGCCTAGCATTAATTTTCTACTTTGAAATGATTTTTGCCATTAAAAAATATGGACTCATATGTAACATCATGATTCTCGAAAATAATGTGTTTCTATTCTTAATTATATTAGCCAAGACGAGTTGATATATAGCACTAATATGGACTCATATATAATAAAATTTATTTATTGAATTCAGTTAATTCTTATTCATACTAGCTAATAAATTGGAATCAACCATAAAAATAAATTGCGAATTAAAAAATAAACTTGAAACAATGTTGATTGAATAACAAATAATTTACTTCACATGTAGAAAAAAAATCAGAAGAGAAGAGAAAAACAAAACTTAGAAAAAATTTTTTTTTTCTTTTTAATTTAACGCATCCAAAATTGATCGAGTTTTTTAATCATCTTGTTACTTTTAACTTCAAGCATTTGAAGTTGAAGCTTAAGAGAAAATGGAATAAATTTGAAGCGTCAAAAATCCAAAATTTAAATAAAGAAAAAGAAAGAGGGAGAGAACTCGGGTAAAGTTTTTAGGTTAAATTTGTGATATTTTTCGTTAAAACAATAGAATGAAATAAAATTTAAAAATCTAAATCAATAGATTGTTAAAATTCAATGAAAATTAATTAAAAAATAATATTTATACAAAATTTTAATTAAATTTAATTGAACAATGAAAATTTTGTCTGAATTTTTAATAAAAATATTTATTTAAATTATTTCAAATGTTGAATATTTGATTTATATAACAATTATATTTGTTAGTATATATATTTGAATTTTTAAATTTTTTTTCAATTTTTATATAAAAGAAATCATAATCTTAAAATAAAAATTAAAATTTTAAATTTAGATTTACTAGATATTATTTTTTAAAATAATTAAATCAAATGAGCTAAATTTTTAATCTTTTATTAAATTATTTTTAATAAAAAATCTCACGAGAGTTTTGATTGAGATAGAGGAAGATGATGATGATGATATTGACGGGTAAGTGAATTTGAATACATTTAAGTGTGGGTAGGACTCATTGTGGCATTTTGAAAACTTAACTGGTGGCTTACACATTTGAAAGTGGATTATCACAAGAGCTAAGGTTACCTTTTGATATTCTGGATTTGGCAGGTGATATCTGCAACTGATCACACATTTCAAGCAAAGGAAAAAAAAAAAAAACACAAAACCAATAATCATTTTCTTAGACAACTTGATGATTGAATAATTATAAGAATATAATTCATTTTATTTTGATTGGCATGTGTAAATGTGCATGTGAATTTACTTATTCATTCATTGTAATGGTTGTATGCTTTTCTCTATTGGAAAATGTAGCAAATTAACAATTAAAATGTTGCCTACCATATTTTTTAATATTTATAGAAAACTAATAATAATAATAATAGCAATAATGAAGGTAATTATTTTAAAGTACTTGCTCTTTTTAGAATTTTTTGTTAGTGTATTATTGCGGGAGTAAATTTTTTATTTAAATAATTTTTACTTTATGTATGTTTTAATATATACTCCATATATATTACTTAATGTATCTTTTAATATTTTTTATTTAAAACTCACTAATTTCATATTTTTTAGTTTTTTTTTTAGATTTTTATTATAAGGAAAAGAAAGAGTTTTTGAAAATCTCAAATCTATGGTTTCTTATGGTGGTTTTTAGATGGTATGTGGTTGTTGACATTTTTATTTTTTTTTAGTTTAGATAATTTTTTGTTAATGTTTTTTATCTTCTCATTTTCTTTTTCTATAAAATTTTTCACAAAAATTTAAAATTTCTATTTGATTAATTTATTTTTCTATGGATTTTTAGGCTAAATTTTGTCTTTAGTGATTTTTGGATTGATTTTTATTTTTGTTGGATTTCTTCATCTTCATTTTTAAAATAATGATGTTAGGGGTTTTTGAGATTAACTTGTTCGATGGTTAGTGTTTAGTTCTTGAGATTAACTTCTTTGATAGTATTTTTTTATATAAAAGATATTGTAATTTAAAAATAAAAAAAAGTAATTACAAGAATCAAGAATCAAAATCTAAATATATTAAATATCATACTTTAAAAGTGATTATATAAATTAATAATTTGTCATAACATCAGTCAATTTACTCCACTACAAATGTCTTTGAAAGTTTCAAAAGATATATACCACAAATGTTATTTTCAATTTAATTTCCACTTGCTATAGTATTAGTCAATTACCTAGCATTAATTTTCTACTTTGAAATGATTTTTTCCATAGAAAACATGGACTCATATGTAACATCATGATTCTCGAAAATAATGTGATTCTATCCTTAATTATATTAGCGAAGACTGAGTTGATATATAGCACTAACATGGACTCATATATAATAAAATTTATTTATTGAATTCAGTTAATTTTTATTCATACTAGCTAATAAATTGGAATCAACCATAAAAACAAATCGCCGATTAAAGAATAAACTTGAAACAATGTTGATTGAATAACAAATAATGTACTCCACATGTAGAAAAAAATCAGAAGAGAAGAGAAAAAAATCTTAGCAAATTTGTTCTTTTTTTTTTTTCTTTCAATTTTAACACATCCAAAATTGATCGAACTTTTTAATCATCTTGTTACTTTTAACTTCAAGCATTTAAAGTTGAAGCTTAAGAGAAAATGAAATAAATTTGGAGTATTAAAAATCCAAAATTTAAATAAAGGAAAAGAAGGAAGGAGAGTACTTGAGTAAAGTTTTTAGATCAAATTTGTGACATTCTTCATTAAAAACAATAAAATGAAATAAAATTTAAAAATTTAAATCAATAGATTGTTAAAATTCAATGAAATTTTAATTAAAAATAGTATTTATACAAATTTTTAATTAAATTTAATTGAACAATTAAAATTTTGTAGGAATTTTTAATAAAAATATTTATTTAAATTATTTCAAATGTTGAATATTTGATTTCTATAACAATTATATTTGTTATTATATTGATTTGAATTTTCAAAATTTTATTCAATTTTTATATAAAAAATAATAATCTTAAAATAAAAATATTTTAAAAAAAATTAAATCAAAGGAGTTAAATTTTTAATTTTTTATTAAATTATTTTTAATAAAAAATCTCACAAGAGTTTTAATTGAGATAGAGGAAGATGATGATGATGACATTGATAGGTATGTGAATTCGAATGTATTTAAGTGTGGGTAGCACTCAATGTCGCATTTTGAAAACTTAATGGTAAAATGATTTTAACAACCATCCAATGCTATTATGCCAAATTTTATTTAAAAAATTAGTATGCAAATTTGACAAATGTGCCACATTGAATTCTTTATAACAATTATATAAATAAACATCGTTGTTGTAAAATTTTGAAAGTTGTATCATATGATATCATGCAAAGAAAATTTTTATTTTTGAAATTAATTATCTGTGGATAGAATTAACTCACAATCAAGTGAATCAAAAGTCAGCTTTGGTTGAATTTTTATTAAAGAGCAAAGATAATGATGGGAGGGGGAATTCCATTAGGTATAGTGTGCAAATATATATATATATATATATATAAATGTATGTATGTATGTATGTATGTATGTATGTATGTATGTATTTATAAAAAATTATATAAAATAAAAAAATAAAATTTTTAATCATTGATTCAATATATTTAAAGGAGAAAATTAATTTTTTTAAATTTTTTACTTATATCACTTATCTCTTAGTTTATTGAAATTAATAGTTAAAAATATATATATTTTAATTTTATACTAAATAAGTTGTTTCATTCTCATATATAATTTTTTTAATTATGGATTGAAATTGAAATAATATCAGTTGCCAATTGGATTATCAAATTAATTCAGTTTGATTTATTAATTTGATTAAAGCAAAATTACGGACATGCCTAAAGTATTCTATTATTGACAAGCAAATAAGCTTACACTTAAATTCACAATTATGATTGAATCTGCGAAAGGTAAGGTAGTGAGGAATTAATTATTTTATGAAAAATACCCAAATAAGTCATTTCCAAATTATGTTACCTCAAACCAATGACGATCAATATATAATTAAATAAATTTATATAAAATTAAATCAAATTCACTTACGAAAACTTGAAACGTAAGATTTTATGTGCCTTTTGTTTTTAAATGGCTGATCTTACATCTTATCTGTTAGACTCAAGGCCAATTGAAAGGGTGGCATATTTTTAGTTTTAGCTTGCTTGTTTAGATTTGGTTGGCTTGCAAATCTTATTCAACTTTACCTCACTCTTTTTCAAATTCTTCGAGATTTTTTTTAATCAATGGCACATCTCAGCATATTTAACATATTGGAGGTTTTTTTTTTTTTTTTTGTTTTTACATGAGATTTTTTTTTTTTTTTTCATCTCGTCTTCTCTTTCTAATTTTTTTTAAAATTTTACTTGAGAATAACATTATATTATTAAACACTTTTTTTCATATCGTCTTCTCTTTCTAATTTTTTTTTTTAATTTTACTTGAGGATAACATTATATTATTAAACACTTTTATGATAAACAATACGAAACAAATAAATTCTTAAATTCTTAAATCAAAATAAAATATCTCATATCTCATGAAAATTATGTATCGTATATTAATAAAAAAGTACAAACAACATTCAAATCTAAAAGCATTGTTTTAATTAAGATGAACAAATTCATGAGCTGGACCAAGATTATTACTCAATATCAAACCCAAAAGCAATTACCAATGAGGTAGAGAAACTTATCAATTGAACAGCTTGTTATGCATTATTATTATTATTAAATAAGTTTGTAATTGAGCTGGTACACAAGAAAACAGGAGTGCCTCGGGGTAGGAGATTCAGAGGTTGGATCAGCAATAGAATGCAATAGTCTATAGAATTCGAACGTTTAGAGGAAACAGCAAATTTGCAGTGGCAGTGGCAGTGGCAGGACTGAAATCAAAGAAAAAAAAATAATTATATCCAAATTATCCATTTTCTACATCTTTCTTCCTAGGAGCAGGACCACCCGCAAACAAGGACAAAGTCACGTGCCTCCATTTCATGCAGAATTACCATTGCATGTACAAAGGCAAACCCCTTATTTTTTTTTATCTATCATTCTATAGTTGGCTTGTATCAATATTTAAAGATGATATTTTTCGTATAAACTTAGACCATATAAAATTAAAAATTATGATTTTCACATTCCGAGTTTACACATTTGAGGATAAACAAGTGATTTTTTGGTATCGGAGACCGATATAATATTTCATTAAAAATTTAATAATTATTTATAATATTTATTTTAAAAATTTAAATTAATATGTGATATTATTTACGTAAAAAAAGTATAGACTCGTTGCGCAATGTAGATGTGAATAAAGTGGAAATAAAACATGAAAAAAAATTAGGATTATGTTTTGGATAATTTGATATTATTTCAAAAACCATTCATCTAAAAGACTTAAATTGGTATGTAAGAATATAAAATATTTTTACTGATTAATAAATAACAACATATAAAAATTTTCCCATGGAATTCAATTCCTTTTTCAATTCTTAACTTTTGTTCTTGTATTTAAGTGTTTTCATTTTCTTTTCTTTTTTCCTTTGCATTTTGCTTCTTAAAGCAAAATGCAATAATTAAACTTATACCTAAATAGAATTCAAACAAATTAAATATGTGCATAATATTTAAGCCTAAGTACTAAAAAAAAATCATATAAAATGAATAAATATTCGATCTCTCTGGATATTTTTATTATCACGATAAATTTTTTTTAAATTTTTATAAAATTTAGGATAATTATTTTTTTAATAAGGATTCCAAACTAAACCAATTAAATTTATCATTGTACATCATTGAATCATCTTATATTTTTTGTATGCAATGATACCATTAAATTGAGATTTTCTATTTTTTTTCAAATAGGAGCAAAAGTGCAAAACGGAGTAACGGTGTTACTTCGGATTGAGCCCAAGTCCATAAAAGCCCAAGTACATAAAACGCCATCTGCATCGAGCGGTGGTCCGTGGACTTGACTTTGGATCGAAGGAAAGTTATGTACTTGCGGTGAAACGACCAGGCTGTAGAAACACCAGTAGCAATCAAAACTTGGCTGGGGCATTCAAGGGCCTTCCTTTCCCTCCCCCAAGTTGCTGCAATTTCTGCCAACAATCGAAGGTCTCAAACACTAACAACGCGATGTTCGGACCCAGAGGGTTAGTTCGTCAAAACCCTAATTTCAATTTTTTTCTTGGTTCTTGTTCTTGAATGGAATTAGGGTTTTCTCTTCTCTGATTTTGTATTGGGCATGAAAAAGTAACTAAAATAAATTGGAGATAATAATAGCAAAATATATACCCCAAATTGAATTTTGAACTGAATTTCTTCATTTTCTATATTCGGTGGCTTAGATTGCAATTTATTATTTTCAGTTTGTTTTATACTAAGAACTAATTTCAAGAGTAATATGAAAATGAATGACAAAAGTATGGAAACTTAAATTAATTTATAGCATGATTGCATTTGGTGTGAGATTGATTCTTCGTCTTTATGCTGGTAATGAGACTGTTTGAGTAATGTAAAGATAGAGCTCTGTTATTTATAAACCAAACTATTCGCAAGAATAACCAATGCCACATGGTTTGACTTTACCAAATGATTTATTTTATTTCATGTTTATTGTTTTAAGTAGGGTTCATGAATATATATAAATATAGGAATTTAAGAAATTAGGTGTTCGGGATGTGTGGGTTGGGTTTGGCTTTATTAACAGGTTTAGTGGGGGATTTTTGTTTTTTTTTTGGCTTTTTGGGTATGGATAATTGAAGGGCAATGTTGGGGAGCGGGGGGGTTTCGGACGGGTACGAGGTCGGCTCAAAGAGACAAAGAATGATGGAATCAAATCCCTACTTCGCAGTGAGCAGCGGTATGAGCGGCTATCAACCTTACAGTTATGGTGGTGGCTTCCAGCCACCTCCCTTTCCTGTGGTACGCCTCAGGGGTCTCCCTTTCAACTGCACTGATATTGATATTTTCAAATTCTTTGCTGGACTGGACATTGTGGACGTTTTGCTGGTCAACAAGAATGGAAGGTTCTCTGGAGAGGCCTTTGTTCTCTTTGCGGGGTCCATGCAGGTTGATTTTGCTTTGCAAAGAGATCGACAAAATATGGGACGCCGCTATGTGGAAGTATTCAGGTGCAAGAGGCAGGATTATTACCATGCTGTGGCTGCGGAGGTGAATTATGAAGGAATTTATGATAACGATTTCCATGGAAGTCCACCATCTCGAGGAAAGAGGTACAACGATAAGGATCAAATGGAATACACCGAGATACTGAAGATGCGTGGTCTTCCCTTCTCAGTAAAGAAACCTGAAATTGTTGAATTCTTTGGAGACTTCAAGATCATGGAAGACAGGATACACATTGCATGCCGCCCTGATGGGAAAGCTACTGGAGAGGCATATGTGGAGTTTGCTTCTGTGGAGGAGGCAAAAAGAGCAATGTCCAAGGACAAGATGACAATAGGTTCCCGGTATGTGGAGCTGTTTCCTTCAACACCAGATGAAGCTCGACGGGCTGAGTCAAGATCAAGGCAATAAAGAGGCAAAAACAGGATACACTTTGTATGTGTTGCCAGCCAGCAATGCATGTTCCCCCAGATTTTTAGGACAACCTGTATGTTGTCAATGTACTTTCTTCTCTTTTAAAATGTTTGAATTTTGGATTTAAGGATAAAAAAAATTCAGATACACAATCATGCCCTATTATTGTTATTATTATTATTATTATTATTATTATTATACGAGCAGCTGCTCAAAGGCAATTGCATAAGCAACTGCCCCTGGCATTCCAAAAAATAAAGATGCATAATCATTATATTATAGATCCCATGAACTGATATGGGTAGGTTGGCCCAACAAAATTTCATGATAGGTCCCTTGAACTCGGCCGTATTATATAATTTTTTTGCTTCACATCTTCGCGTTGTTCCCTTCTGTTCGGCTTGAGAAAAACACATTTTCTTGGAAACCCAGAAAAAAGAAAGGGGAGAGAAGAAGAAACAAACCAAACCCGAAAATAGAATCCAACAGATTAAACTATAATAAAGCAGAGTTTAACGTAACAAGCTTTTCTATTCACATCTTTGAATCAAGTTGAGAAAAGAAAAAAAGAAACAAGAAACGGTTAGCTGCGGCGGAAATGGGGGACGCGTTTTGTTCGGACTGCAAGAGGCAGACGGAGGTGGTTTTCGATCACTCGGCAGGCGACACTGTGTGTTCGGAGTGCGGGCTGGTATTAGAGTCACACTCGATCGATGAGACATCGGAGTGGAGAACCTTCGCCAACGAGTCGGGCGATAACGATCCCGTCCGTGTCGGTGGTCCCACCAACCCGCTTTTGGCAGATGGCGGTTTATCCACCGTTATCGCTAAGCCTAATGGTGCTTCCGGAGAGTTCCTCTCATCTTCTTTGGGTCGATGGCAGAATCGTGGGTCAAATCCGGATCGGGGGTTGATTCTCGCTTTTAAGACTATTGCTACTATGTCTGATAGGTATTTAAATTTTTTTTGTTGGTTTTTTATGGATTTTTTGGAATTAATTTTTGTTTGGTATTTTTGAGGTTGTGTGGATGGTTAGAAATTGTGGGAAAAGAATGGGAAACGGTTGTTAGGGTTATGGATTCTAGGTGAAATTATTTGAGCTTAATTTGATTGATATAAATGAGTTAGTTGAGTTTGGGATGTCCATTGTTTCTGAAGACACATTAATGGAAATGCCTTGGGATATTTTGAGGGATTTGAATTTGTTTCTGATGTTGCTTGACAGCTGGGAAAAGTAGATGCTTCAGTTATTGGTGAAAATAATTTGTGATGCTATTATCATTTACATGTCCACTTGTTTTTACTGGAGAAAATTGTGTCACAAAGTTTGAGGGCTGATAATAGGAAATTTAGGATTGATTGTCATTGTAAATTTGTGATTAACTGCAAAGTGTTATGCTTTTGAATTTTACTTTTCTTCGGCAGAATCAAACTGGTATTGAATTGTATGAACTAGATGAATATGCTGTTCTCTGTGGAATCCAGCTTAATCCGATCCAGCTGAATATTAAGATTGAATTTCTTAAGAACAATTGATGTTCTCCAATCTATGTGATTACTTTATGAACTGGTTCAATACTGGCTTTCGATTATTATTGTGTTCCGTTTAGGTGTAAAGATTTGCATATTTATGCTTTCCTTATTCCCATTCTCCGTGAAGTGAAGTTCTATGCTTGAGAGATGGTAATTTGCTATGAAATATCACTTATTTGGATAAGTTTGTGTTTCAGGTTGGGTCTTGTTGCAACCATCAAGGTATGCTACCCGTTTCAGTGTAAATATAATTTGAATCATATATGGTCTTTCAGTCCATTACTATGGACTTGCGACATGTACATATGCACATAGACTTGTTTTACTCTATTATTTTAGTATTTCATTGTATTTCATTTGTATTATTGATACTACTTGGTATTGCTACCATAGACCAAATAAAGGGTTTATTAAGTACCAGACAATATCATGTCAGCGACAATACTAAATTGAAACAAAGTTAAAAGTGAAGCTTGACAGGCTTTAGAAGAATGACTTGTTTGAAATAAAATGTCTTTAGTGTAAATGCTGACAAATTTGTGATAAATGAGCCAACTTGAAAGAAGGTATAAATATGAAACTCTGATCTTGTGCATGAGTTGAAAGCCTCGAATACATACAAACTTTACCATAACTGCTGCAGCTCCCTTTCCAAATCTGTACATGAGCAGAAAGGAATTATAAATTTAAAATTCCAATCTTCTGCATGAGTTGGGATACATATAAACATTACCATACCTGCTGCAGCTTCCTCTTAGAGTCCCAGTCTCTGCATGAATGAAAAGAAGTTATGAATTTAAAACCTCCAATACCTGTGCACGAGTAGAAAGAAGCTTCCCCTCCTCTTAGTCACCTTCTCATCAGGAAAAATAGGGTTAGGGTTGGTGGCTGTGCAAGAAAGCATCTTGTTTATTGCACAAAATTGTTGGTAAGTTTGATTGAAAATAGACTTCTGAGATGTGTCTAGCTCTGTATCTAATAAATAAGGAAAAGTTACTAGAAAATAATACACTATTGTTTGATTTATTTATTTATCATTTTACGTGTTATTTGACTATCTTTATAACTGATAATAAAGTAGTATTTCAGTTGTTTAATAACAAATAAGTTAACCAAAAAATGTACCAGCTACCAATAAAACTTGAATGAAGTATTAAGTAACCAAAGAAAGTTGCTACTGCATAGAAGGCCAGAATACAATGCTCTATAAACTTTGAAATATTTTGAGTAACAAGTAGGAGAGAGGGAGAGAGAGGCATCCTTCTGATAGTTTCTTTGCTATGCCTTTTTATAAGTGACTTGAGCAATGAGCATTTAACACTTAGAAATGGATGAACATCCAATTCTCATTTTAACTTGTCCATTATTCACAATTTGTTGTATGTAAAGCTTAAAAAAAGGAAAATAATCTGTTAAAAATGAACTGTGCCAGGAATAATTCTTAGCAGTGGCTGTGAATTGGAATTTCACTTTTCCCTCACTTTTAAAAGCTTTTCTTCTTTAATTTTGGAAGGATCTTTTATTTTTTTAATATTTAAAACTAGGTGCTTTTTCAGTTATAATTAATTTTCTTCATCTGGCCACTGAAATTTTATTGGAATCGCTACCCCTAGTAATTTACTTCTCAGTGATTATCTTCTAATGATCACTATATAATTTTGAGCATGTTTATGCTTCCAAAAGAAAATTATTTTATATTTGAAGTATTTTTTTAAGCTAGATTGAGAGTTTTCCTATCCATGGAAGGAGCATCTTATGCTTTACACTTTAAATTTCAGCTTGATGACCTTTTCATTCTTTATTAGTTGTTGCTTTTATCAATTATCATGTGTATGTGATTTATGGGGATTTTGCAATTGATTGAAGGATCGAGCCAATGAGATATATAAGAAGGTAGAAGACCAGAAGTCTAGTAGGGGAAGAAATCAGGACGCATTGTTGGCTGCTTGCTTATACATTGCTTGTCGACAAGAGGACAAGCCACGCACTGTCAAGGGTACAGCCTAAGATTCTTTTTAACATCTGGATGCTTTGTGATTTATCTTTCCTAATGTCTATGAGCTTCCTTGAACCTTTGGATTTCAAATAGAAATTTGCTCCGTCGCCAATGGAGCCACAAAGAAAGAAATTGGCCGAGCAAAAGAGTATATAGTGAAACAACTGGGATTGGAGACTGGTCAGTCTGTGGAGATGGGAACCATACATGCTGGTGACTTCATGGTGAGTTGCCTTTTGTTTTTTCTCTTAAAGAAAATCTATAGCAGTCCTTTCAGTTAACAACTGTGTTGTTGTTTGCTGAATGCTTGGAAGGTTGCATTTCCTCTGTTGAATATCGTATTGCTCATTTATGCTTACCATTTATGGTTGCCACTGACACTAATTTCTTTAATTATCAGAGGCGTTTTTGTTCCAATCTTGGTATGAATAATCAAGCAGTTAAAGCTGCCCAAGAAGCAGTTCAGAAGTCGGAGGAGTTTGATATAAGGTAGTTATTATTCTATTTTCATCATGATGCTGTGAGCCTAAACTGAAATTTCTTTTTAAGCCCTTAACCTTTCAAACAAATTTTAATTTAATGTCCTCTATGACGTAGATAATTCTGTATGGACCTCTGCTGTTAACGGAATGCATGATCAGGATGTGGGGATTTTAAGTTGATCAACTGACATGATTAGGAAATAATTAGAATGTTAGAAGAATGATATTAAGAAAAAGAAGCTAAAATCGAGTACCCAGAAATTTGTTCTGGGTACTTTTCTCCAACCTTCTCCTCTCTTTATTGAATACCCCCCATCCCTCCCCTGACTTACCTCTTTCGTTTTCTCCGGTTCTTTCCACCCTCATTTGGTTTTTGGACCAGTTTGTAGAAGGAAGAAAGATGAAGTTGCTAACTTTATCTTAGGGAGTTCTGCCATTTAGCTCTTGTAGATTTGTTACCGAGTTTGCTATTTAAGAGTCAGGATTGTTGCATTGAGACATCTGATATTTCTTATGTATTATTATATATCTTCTTTAATGGTTTTGTTCACTTGTAGTTTGTATATGTATTTGCTTAACAATTTGCATAACTTTTGCAGGCGAAGTCCAATATCAATTGCAGCAGCAGTGATTTATATTATAACACAGCTTTCGGATGATAAGAAGCCTCTTAGAGGTTTGATTTCCCATCTTACTTGTTAAGCAAAAATAAGATATTTTACGAACCTTTTTTATGTGCCTATTTTCTTCTTGAAACAGTGCTGATTATTGCAGTTTAGGTTCTAATATTGAATTAACTAACATGGGTGCTTATGGAATGTGTTTGTCCTTTAAAAATAAGAAAGCAAAAACAGCGTCTTCAAATTTTTTTGAGCTGCTATTATCATTCTTTGAAAAATGAACACGTACGTTATTGATCGAAAATGTGTGGGATGCTACAGATATTTCACTTGCTACTGGAGTTGCAGAAGGGACAATCAGAAATTCATACAAGGATCTTTATCCCCATGTGTCAAAGATAATGCCAAACTGGTATGCCAAGGAAGAAGATCTCAAGAACCTATCCAGTCCTTGAAGTGCAGAACAAACAACAATAGGTATACAAGAACCCAAAAAAAAAAAAAAAACCCTCAAAATTGGCTTTCTTTCTTTCTCTTGGATGTTCTGACTATTATGTTTTTTCTTTTTCATTTTTCCTTCATTACTCCACCCTTACAAGTAGAGAGGAAATGTGGACATCCACGGTATTTACTGATCAATTTTAATTTATGTATGAAGTTGCAGCAAAGTTTTTCATATAGAAGTGTTAGCTATCCAAAAATTGATATTGTTAGCTGTAATTTATTCCACCATTTCATCCACTCTGCGGTCTCTCCATAACTCGTGAAGAATTGAATAAATTAAAAAAAAAGTGTAAATATAATTCTGCTTATTTTATTCACTCAATAACTAAAAGTTATCGAAATTGGTACATGTTGACTGGGCTTGAAATAACAGGAACCTACCCAACATTTCTTTATTTTTCTTTATCTCATAGGCATAAGTTAATTAATTAAATCTTTTGTAATGTTCAAGAACTCCATGTAGATTAGAGTTGCTCATGGCTGGGTTGGGTAGGATATGGGTCGGATTTAATATGATATTTTAATATTTAAGTAAGTTCAGATTTGGTCCAATTTGATTTTTTGGATATTATTTTTTGTTTAAATTTATTTTTATATATAATAATAATAAAATTCAAGTTCGTCAAAGTATTAGTATTTAAAATTAAAAAAATAATTTTTTTAATTTTTTTTGTAAATTATTAATTTAATTAATTTTAATTAAATTTATGACCCATTTGTGGTTAGATTCATTTTAATTTTGTTGAATATAATTTAAAATTAAATTATTATTTTAATATTTTATATAAAAAAATAATTTTTATTCTATTATAAATAATAAAGCAAATGGGCCTTATCCATCATAAAAATAAAGCAAATGTATTTTATCTCATTATAATAAAAATATTTTTTTAATTTTTAGATTGGATCAAGCTAAGTTCGGACCTTAAATGATGAAATTTAAGCTCAATTTTATTTTTTGATTAGCTCTTATTTATTTGTTTAGGTATTTTAAATGAGCTTAATATTCATGTCTAAATTTTTTAAAATTTTGGATAAATTTTTTGATTCAGACAAACTGTCTAACTTATGAGCAAATTTAATATAGATGTATAAGAATTAATTGACAAATAGATATTCAAATAATTTTTCAAATATTATGTCTAAGTAGTAATTTTCATTTTTTATGATTTGGTGAACTTGGTATCAATTGTTTAAATTAACCTACATATGTAAAGTTTAAAATTTTTATAAAGCATTGATTGGATAGGTAAGCTTAAAACAAAATTAAGGAGATATATATTGATGCACAACCAAGAAAGTGAATAAAAAAAAGAATGAAAAACTAACCTCAATCACTAGATCAAATGCAAAAGGTAAAATTTCCCCTTTTTTTTTTTCAAGAGCACGATAATTTTTCTTCTAATCGTATTGGTTCTTCATGTGAGTCAATGCCAATGTGGCCATGTGGGTATGAATTGAAATTTTTAAAAGCTGTCTAAGAGGGGAATATGATGCTATGAGAGACAACTACTTCTATGAAAATTGCGACCTTTTTTAGCATTAAAAAAAAAGAAAGGAGTGTGGCCTTTTCTGCTAAATGGAAGGATAATAAAAATTCGACACTCCTAGGGAAAAATAAAATTAAAGAGTGTTGTATCAATTTATGGCGCTCATAAATTGGCAAACACTATGCTAAAGCCATAGCAAACTAAATCATCACTTAATTTTTTTTTTAATAACAAAAATCCCACCACAACATCTCAATGTTTGTTTATATATAACCCCAACACATGCAAGATTTATCCATAGATATTCATCAAAGAATTAATATTGCAATATAGAGAGGGGATTCCTCTGGGTTCTTCCCTAAAATGACAAACAAAGAAAACTCAGTGGCTGTGGTCATGGTGCCATTTCCAGCACAAGGCCATCTAAACCAGCTACTTCACCTGTCTCGGATCATCCTCTCCTATGGGATCCCGGTCCATTATGTTGGTACATCCACACACAATCTACAGGCAAAGGTCCGAGTCCATGGTTGGGAACCGGAAGCTGTTGATAGTTTCCATTTCCATGACTGCCAAATCCCTCCTTTTCTTTCCCCTTCTCCTAACCCCAATGCAGCAATCAAGTTCCCTTCTCATCTCCAGCCATGTTTTGATGCCTGCTGGCATCTTCGTGAGCCTGTCACTGAACTGTTACGCATGCTTTCTTTGCAAGCAAGAAAGGTCATTATCATTCATGATTCTATGATGGGATCTGTAGTTCAAGAAGTTTGTTCAATCCCCAACGTAGAGTCCTATGCTTTTCACACTGTTTCTGCATTTTCTCTCTTCTTTTATGTATGGGAATCGATGGGGAAGCCAAAAGTTAATGCAGAAATGCCTGATGAAGGTGATGTTCCTTCTCTTGAAGGATGCTTCACCAATGATTTCTTGGAGTTCATTGCTTTGCAATACCAATATCTCAAAGTCAATGCTGGGAATATATACAACACAAGCAAAGTGATTGAAGGTACTTACCTTGAATTGCTTGGTGACACAATGAAAGGAAAGCAATATTGGGCATTAGGGCCATTTAATCCAGTAAGAGTACCAGAGAAAAATAGTTCGGCTAGCCGACACTACTGCTTGGAATGGCTTGACAAACAGGCCATAAACTCTGTTCTTTACGTGTCTTTTGGGACAACAACCACCATGGATGATGAACAAATCAAGGAGCTGGCGATCGGTTTGAGGAGAAGCAATCAAAAGTTCATTTGGGTACTAAGAGATGCAGACAAAGGAGATGTTTTCAATGGAGACGTTAGAATACCTGAGCTTCCAAAAGGGTACGAAGATTCAGTGAAAGATATGGGGTTGGTGGTGAGACACTGGGCACCTCAGCTGGAGATTTTAGCCCACCCAGCCACAGGTGGCTTTGTGAGCCACTGTGGCTGGAATTCATGCATGGAAAGTATTACCATGGGCGTACCAATAGGGGCATGGCCTATGCATTCTGATCAACCAAGAAACACAGTGCTAATCACAAAATTGCTCAAAGTTGGCATTGCTGTCAAGGACTGGGCACACCGGGATGAGATAGTAACAGCAGCGATGGTTGAAGATGCTGTGAAACGGTTGATGGCTTCAAAAGAAGGAGATGACATAAGAAAGAGGGCAGCAGAACTAGGTGGCTCGGTGCGGCAGTCGGTGGGTGAAGGTCACGTTTCTCGGAAGGAATGGGACTCTTTCATTACTCATATCACTAGGTAGGTTTGTCATTATAATTATTACCACAGTAATGCTATCCGAAAATTTCCTTTCAAGTTTATTTCAATCTATGAAACAAAATGTAGTGCCTTTTCAGTCTTTAAATCTATGAAAAAAATTTATGGAAATGAAACAAAGAGAAGAAAATGGTTACATTCTCATTTTCCATCATATATATTCATTATTCATAAAATATACATTTCACAATGACTCGTTATGTATGAATCATTATAACAAATAAAGTTTTTACTAATAAAAATTTTCATCGTTGAAAGTTTGATTACTGTCAATATTTATTTACGAATGTAAATATACGTATGCACTTACAATTAAAAGTGCAAGTAAAAGTAAAATCTTGTTCAAAAAATTAACAAAGAAAATAAATTAATTAATAGAGTATAAGGTGGAATCTTTTCCTCTTTGGCAATATCATTATATTGCCATGAATCAATGTTGGACCATTAAGGATTAAGGACTAATTATTAAAGCCAAAATAGACCTTCCATCCAAACATCCAGCTGGATGGCTTACAAAATGTACAAGTCTAAATTCATAATTAATCAGTAGAAAGCACACTAGAAAAAGAATGGGATTTCCTCTTAATTAAAAGAATAATACTCTTGATATAAAATAAGGATGTGTAGAAGCTGTTCAATTGCAACTACTGCTACCGATTTTGTACAAAAGGAAATGAATATGCAAAAAAGAAGGGTTGTTGCAAAGAATGAATAGAAAAATAGGAGGTAGCATCATTTAGGATTTATCCAAATTTTATGTTGGATTAATGTCCTGAACATATCTTAAACGCTAAATTTTAAAAATTTTTAATATTATATTAAGATTATGAATTTATTAATTAATGTGATATTCATTTTAATATAATTAGTTTCAAATAATAACACATTATAAATAACTAACTTTACAAATATCATATTAGATAATAGATTTATAATTCGTATATTGAACATTTTATTATAATTTAAGAGATATTCATAATATTAACCGTTCAATCTTTTAAATTACGAATGGCCTGTTGGTTGTATTAAACGAGTTTTGGTGATTTTATAATTAAATAACCAACCAATGAGCAATAGTTTTCAAAGAAATTAAAGGGATAGCTATGCATATGTAAAATTAATCCCCTTCAAACCACCCATCCCTTTCCTTGCACAACCCCAATTATTGTTCTCACTTTCCTGATTACATCACATCACTTTCTAAAATTAACTTGTCCTCTGCTCATGCATATGTATTCTTTTTTCTCTATAGTAGTCACTGTGAAAGTTAATTTGCTAAGTTGCCATTGCTAGATCATTTTAAACGTGGAATTGAAGAGCATGTGCAGTTAAGATTTAAGCAACAGCTACACACCACCAAGCATTATCATTAATGCATCCACTTACCATTGCTAAAGAGATAAAAGAGGAAACAAAAATAAATGAACTTTTTAGGTAATGAAACTTTAAAAACTTTCATATCCAAAGGTCCAAAAGCAACGCTCTGATAGTAAGAGTTTAAAACTTAATTTTGGAAGTCTCAAAACTTTAAGATGAATGGGTTATCTCCTATTGTGTTGCTTAATATCATATGTATTAAAAATAAAAGAAAATTGAAAAACTATGGAGTGGTTGAAAACTTATTATATGTCAACCGCATGCATATTAGTTCAGATGACATGCATGCTAGTTAGACTCTTAAAGGTTTGTCCTTTTCAAGTGAATTAAGTAGATAGGGGGTTTAGATTAAGGTAGATTAGAAATTTCTAAAAAAAAAAAAAAAGAGAAATTATAATTAATGGCTAGATTATCAAAAAAGTTTTTTTTTTTTAATTTTTCAAATTTCTTAAATAAGACAATATTTTTTTATTGTTCCTAATTACACTCTTAAAGTACTTTTTTTATTTAATTAAGTTTTTAAAATATTATTTTTGTCTAATTAAATCCTTAAATATTATTTTTATTTAATTAAACTAACAATTTTAGTGCTTTTAATATAAAATAAAAACTTAATTAAACAAAAATAATACTTTAAAGCTCAATTAGGTGCAATAGAAAGATCAAGGCTTATTTAAAATTTTGAAAAAAAATAAGGGCTTTGGTAGTGTTTAATAATCCACAATCAATAGCTACAACTATTTCCACATTCTACTTTTGTTCTCTTAGATTTCGAACAAAGCTTCTTCTTACTTAATATATATATATATATATATATATATATATATATATATATATAAACCCACAATTAATAGTGAATAGACATAACATTTTCCCAAGATTAGTGATGATAACTTGGAGAAAGCCCAAGGTAAGCAATTAATAAAGAAGAAAATGGTAGAATTTTTAGTATCACTTTAATAAAATATCCTTACTACAGAAAAATGGTGTATTAGTAGTGTCATAACGTCTAGATCCGAGGATATATCACTAGACATTGATTTTTAGGGAGTCGTCACCAATCTTTTTTATCTAGGTGCGATTGATCACCTAAGGAATCTGTCATTTCAGGGAACACCTAATTTTAAGGGTCCCTAAAAGAATATGATCAGGTCTACTAACCAGAACAGAGTTCGAGAGTTCGGTTACGTGTGAGGAAGGTTATAGCACCCTCATAATGCCCATCAAAAAATGATACCAACTTAAATTTGTGTTATCTAATGAGCCTTAAAATTTTACCAAGTAATTAATTATTGAAAATTATTTTCAATTGACTCTAATACTTTTAGTAGAAAATTGAGAAAATCTCCTCACCTCAAGAGTATGCAAGAAAAACTACTGTTTCACTTGCAGAGGCTCCATCGTCAAATTATTTAACATTTAAAAAAAATAAAAAGAAAGAAAAGAATGATTGTTTTTGTGTAGGAAAAATTGATACTTTCAACTTTTCCTCAAAAATTTATTTTTTGAAAATTTATTTTTAAGAAAAATTGATACTTTCAACTTTTTACCAAAAATATTTTTTGAAAACTTTGATTTTCGAGGAAAATTGATACTTTCAATTTTTCCTCAAAAAAAACTTTTTTGAAAATTTATTTTTAAGGAAAATTGATACTTTTAACTTTTCCCCAAAAATATTTTTTGGAAACTTTGATTTTCGAGAAAAATTGATACTTTCAACTTTTCCTAAAAAAAAAACCTTCTTTTGAAAATTTATTTTTAAGAAAAATTGATATTTTCAACTTTTCTTCAAAAATATTTTTTTTGGATTCTTTGATTTTCGAGGAAAATTGATATTTTCAATTTTTCCTCAAAAAAAACTTTTTTAAAAATTTATTTTTAAAGGAAAATTGATACTTTTAACTTTTTCCCAAAAATATTTTTTGGAAACTTTGATTTTCAAGGAAAATTGATACTTTCAACTTTTCCTCAAAAACCTTTTTTTGAAATTTTATTTTTAAGGAAAATTGGTACTTTCAACTTTTCCCCAAAAAATATTTTTTTTGGATTTTATTTAAAGAAAATAAAATAATAAAATAAAATAAAAGTGAAAATAAAAAAAGAGTAAAATAAAAATAAAAATAAAATGAAAATAAAAGAACATTAAATAATCCTAATTTAATAAATAAAATAATAAATAAATAAATAAATATATAAAAAAAAAATTGGAAGCGGCTCGGAATACGGCTCAACTCGGCTCAAGGAAGAGAAATGGCTAGGAGAAGCAGCTCGAGACGTCGGCTCGGCTCGACTAACGGCTCCGGGAGGCAAAACACGCGCGAGTCAGAAAGCGGGTTGACGCTCGGGTCGGGTCGGATCTCGGCAAAACGCGCGGATCTTCTGGGTTATTTAACGTAAAAACGACGTCGTTTTAGGAGGGTATATATGGTTGTTTCCTTCGTTTTTCGACAAAAACCTTCTCCCCTCTCTCTCTCTTCCTTCTTTTTTCTCTCGCTTCTCTCTAAAACGGTCGAAGAACTCCGGTTGAATATTCATCGAATTCTGAAATTTTTCATTGGAATCTAAGTTTTTCTTTGAAAGTTCATCGAAAAGTTGATCGATTTCTGAGAATCTTCACCGAAAACTGGGCAGCTGGCCGAAAACTTCAAACTTGGCTGAAATTGTTGCCAAAAAATTCAACATTCGTCGAAAAAATCATCGGAATCTGGAAATTTTCCAAAAATTTTCAGAAAAAAATTTTGCCAAAAATCTCCAAAATTTTTTTATGATTCCTACAGCTGTTCTAACACTTTTAAACCTTTTCTTAGCCTTCAAAAATCTTCTATACACTCTTTTCTCTCAATCAATAGCTTTTTTTCCACTGTTTTTCTGTGTCTGTTGTTTCGTTCCAGAGGATCCCTTTTATAGGGATTGATCAGAAGAGTTTCTGATCAATCCAATTCCTCTTTGGATCGAGATTCAATCATTGAATCCAACATGGACTCTTCTGATTGAATCCCAATCCAATTTCCAACCAGATAAATCAAAAAAATAAAAGAAAAAAATCAAATGAAAATAAATCAGATAAATCAAAAAAATTAACAAATAAATTAAAATTAAATAATACATAATACATAATCTGATATATATAAATATTAACAGGAAAAAAAATAAAGATATATACATATTAATAAATAAGTAAATAGCTAAGATAAAAATAAAGGAAAAAATATATATAAAATAATAAAAATAAAAATAAAAATAAAAATAGAATAAAATAATAAAAATAATAAAATAAAAATAAAAAATAAAAATGAAAAAAAATATAAAGAAAAAAAAGAACATAGACTTACCTATTTGGACCAGGCCCAATTGATCCGGGCCTAGATCAAATTGAGTGTCTACAAGTGGTAGTTTTGTAGCGGTCTTTTACTTACAAACACCATTAGTTTTCGTGTTTTTATAAAACTTCAGGCGTTTATTATCCAAACGTCACTAAATATTTAAATAGCGACGTTGTTACTTATAAACGCCACCAAAGACTTAATATTAGAGGTGTTTCTCGACTAAAATGCCTTAAATATTTTTTATTAAAAATTTCAGTGAATAGTTAAGGTATATTTTTGGCAAACAACTCATTCAATAATCATATCATACAAAATTGTATGAAATTAATGAAGGCGTTGTCTACAAGAAACGGCTTTAATATTTGGACCAAAAAATTTCACAGGCTTATTAAATTTATTTTTCAACAAAATAAATTTAATATTAAGCTTATCAAATTGTTTGGATCATATGGATGTTTACTATAAAGGTTGTTGGTTTGATCCGTCCTTTAGCTTTTTTTTAGGTTTTTACATAGATTATTTGTTATTGATTATTCTAGACGTTTTCTTGACAAAAACGCCTTCACCAATTGCTTTAAAAAAATTTTTATTGAATATTGAAGGCGTTTTTCGTGGAGAGACGCCTTTAATAATCCATAGGAAAAATATGGAGTCGATTCTTGAAGGCGTTTTTGGTCGAACTCGCCTTCTATAATCCAATCAGTAAATTTTTTTTTATGATTTTTAAAGGCGATTTTATAGAAAACGCCGTCAATATTTCATAAACAAAACTTAGATGGGATGTTTGAAGGCATTTTTTACTGAACTCACCTTCTATAATCTAATCAGTAAATTTTTTTATGATTTTTAAAGGCAGTTTTATAAAAAACGTCTTCAATATTTCATAAACAAAACTTGGATGGGATGCTTGAAGGCGTTTTTAGCTTAAAATGCCTTTAATATTCCTAATGATAAATTTTAATGGTTGGATTATTAAAGACGACTATATCCAAAAATGCCTTCATAAACATTTTGTTAGGGATTATTGAAGGCGTTACCCGTTGGCAAACGCCCTTCATAATCCATTCAATTAATTTTTAGTTGGTATTATTAAAGACGTTTTTTTCCCGAAATACTTTTAATATTTCACACAATAATTTTTTGGAGGGATTATTGAAGGCGATTTTGGTAAAAAACGCTTTCAATGTTTTTTGTTAGGGGTGATTGAAGACATTTTTTGCTAAAAACATCTTCATTAATCGCATCCAAAAATATATTTGATATTGTATATGTAAAATCAGTTGTAGGTTTATGCCCAAAAAAAGTTTGCTGTCAGTTGTATATTTATGCCCAGAAAATATTTAGTTTATATATCTGATACTATGAATTGCATTTTGAAATTTACATATGAACATTGTTGTATTTCAATAAATTGACCATACATCCGAAATTAAAACCGATAACGTTACCATATTAATATACTTTTCTAAAATAATTGTACTCAGTAATTTATTAAGTACACATAGTGTATTCATATTAAGTATAACAATAATATTAAACCAATACCCCCAATATACAAATTTAAAGTTTCCATTCAACATGGCATGTTAAAAATATTATAACAATTTATTCCATATATATTTACATTCAACCAACAATGTCTAACCTGAAGATTTATCAACATTGATAAATGACAATACATAATCACACTATTTTTTATGGACTTCATCCAGCTCCTCTCCCGTGAGGCTTTCTTTATCCTCTTACTAAAAAAAATCAGAAGTAAATGTTAATAAATTAGAACATAATTTACCATTTTATTTTTTTGAATATATAACGAGTTTATGAAATTTATACTAACCTTGAATGGTGTGGTCATAAAATCATGTAACACTATCTCTCGCATAAAACGAAAGACATAATACCCACATTCAGTATTACCGGGTTGACAAGGTACCTAAAAATTAAATTGATTCTATTTAAAAAATATTTATCTACATAAACTTAGCATTAAAAGAATATATTTCACATTTACTGATAATGACACCCATTTTGATTTTTTTAGTTTCTTATTGAATGTAGATATATACTTTAAATTGAAAAGAAAAAAATTAGTGGGAACATAAATAAAATTACTTATGAAGAAGCAGAACATATACAATATAATAAAATATTGTAATACCTCTTTATAAAAGTTTTAATATCGGAGTTTGACATCACCGTTGGATTAACTGAATTAAGAAGGTATGACATTAAGGATTTGGTGTTAATCACAATAAGCACCCAATTACAACTTCAAAATAATAACAATGATATACTCAGAATACGCATCAGATTATATAATGGAGCAGGTTGGAGTAATTAAGGTTGAAATATAGCTTACTACGCATTATACGAGAGCAAATAATAATCAGCCAATCTTTTCATGCATAGGATAACATGACTAGCACTATACATGACTGTGCCACTTTGCTCACTAATGAAGTTGGATCAATGAATCTAAATCTGTTCATCAACTATCTCCTATTTAGCTCTCTATATAGGAAGCTACACGATAACAATCAACACTGCTAGTTAGTATTGCACCCTAATACTAACTACATGTTGAATGTGCATATTTGTATTTATAAGCTAACTTCATATAAACAACGATTTCAGCAATTGATAATTCATCTATTTCACAAAATTCTTTCACCTTCTACACACCAATGAAAGAAAATGATTGTTTATCAAATAAGTCTTTATTAGACTCAATGGATATGAACGTTTTCATTGGATAAATGTTTCAGCGAATATTTTGTTAACTCATCCATGGAAACCTGGGTAAGGGTCATACTTTGAGTCTGAACATCCTCTTATAATATTTAATGAAATATAAGTATTAAAACCAAATCAATCAATATAATAAACAAATGAATATTCAAATTATAAACATTATCATACTTCTTGGGTGGCAGCGGATGATGGGATCGCTTTTTTACTTGCAACAAAAGTTTCTCGTATGGAGACGATGCTATCAGGCCAGGCTACTAGCATAACCTGCTGCATTGCTGCCAACATGGACTCCAAAGTAACGAGTCTTTACTGTCGGTCATTGAGGCATTGCTCATGGTCATTAATTTGTTGCTGTTGTTGCTCAATTATTGCTTCATATTATGTATTTCTCATTCATGGGATTTTTTGTTGTTTACCAAAATATGTTGATGGCAAGACAAATTTATCAACCCCATGAACCCGACCAAGCCTTTTTTTAGTGCCTAATGTTAAAGACAAAAGATCTTCGCTATACTGGGTTGCCAGTTCATTAGATTTTACTTTGACAGCATAATCATCCTGAAAGACAATAATAAGTTGAGCTATTAGAATAAATCTACACAAGCTAGTATACACTCATGCATACAACCACAATGCCAATCATACATTATATTAAAAAAGTAGTTATACATACAATCTTTTTTGTTATTTTTTCGATTGCTTCATCTACGAAAGATCCATCATTCCGTAGATATCCTTGTTTTCAGACATCCCATCTGAAAATTTTTATGTTTGAGCTATAAATTATCGTAATAAAAGAATCAGAATGTATGAAATGAATATTCATAAATATTCATTAATGAGTATAAAACAAGTGTACGAATATATACAAGTTCATACTTTACATTTGCATATCCTTTTCTTGCTGTCCAATGGTGATATTACTATTTGGCTCGAATGTTTTGAAGTTGTTCTTTGATTTTTCACAAAATCAAGAAATTATGTTAATCACATATAAAGATCAAAGGCTATATTGCATAAAGAATTATAAACTTGGACTCTTTTGGTAATGGATTTGCGTATCGAAAAATCTTTTAAAAGTTGATATTGGATAAAATTTATTCAATTTTCAACACTTATGACATCTGCATATGTCGCAGGTGGAACAGCCAAAACATCACCTTCACCAGCCAGCGAAAAAATATATTGGGATGTCAATCTATTTTTAAAGTCTCTGAAAGCTTTTCCAGCAGATTGTAACACAATATTTTTACATTCAATTGGGACATCAAATCATTCCTAAATAAGTTAACATAATTAGTATCAACGCATTGAATTTCAATTAAATGATCATTTAACAAATTTTATGAAATAGTTGAATAAACATACTACAACGGATGAATAAACATACTACAACGGATTGCCATATCTCATTCTTTAGATAATTAGAAACTCATTGCCAATCGATGTACGTAATTGAAATCCTCCGACGGACGATGGCTCTAATATGAGTAGCCATCTTGACAGCTCTTTTCGACACAAGTTGCCCATTTTGATTGAAATCAACATGAATTTTTGTGTCAGTCACTTTGATTTATTTATTTAGGCCCTTTTTCTTTCTTTTTTAGCCTACACTTCTTTTTTTTGCATGTTCATTAGAAGGAGAATGATGTTGTTTGGAGTCCATAATACCTGTAATATTGATCAAAATTATACGAATTACATAATATGACTCTCTAAATTGATCATTGTACATAATTTAATACAATCAATACCATACTATGTACACAAACAATATTTAGCACACCATTAAGCAATGTGCTCATATACATCCTTTAGCAAACCATTCAGAAACACCATTCAGCATACGATTCAGCCCTCACTCAAACCTATTCAGCAAAATAATATCAGACAACAAGGTTCAACAAACCATTCAACATGAAATATGATTCAGACCCTCAATATTATACAATACCATTCGATAATACAATATCAGTAAACAAGGTTCAGCAAACCATAATTTTTAATGCGTACTACATAAAAATAACATACTTGCAATATGAATAGAATCTTGGATGACTATGCTGATGATGATGTTAATGAAAATATATAAACGCATATGTCAATATTAAGGAATCGAAAAAACAAAAATTCTCTATTGAATATTGTAAATAATATAGTAAACTAAAAAAAAAAGACTTACCGATTAAAACAAAGGTTCGTAGTAGTGATTTGTTAAAGGTTAGTGGCGACGAATGGGAGAAAGAAACCAATGGTCTGCTAGAAATGTGTTTAAGGGTTTGGTTTGTTAGGTTGAATAACGTAGTTTTTAATCATTCTGTGTACCAGCCTCTACAAATTCCTATGTTCAAGGCAGGAAAATGAATATAAAATTAATTATTAAAGGCATTTCCATGGATAACGCCTTCAATAATCACCTAAAAATTTTATTAGAGATTATTGAAGGTGTTTTTTTATAAAAAAAAAGACGCCTTTAATTATAAGCCTTTAAAACTTATTAAATGTGTTTTTAATAAAAAAACACCTTTTCTAATTCTTAAAAATTATAAAAGGTATTTTCAATAAAAAATCATCTTTAATAATTATGGATTTCCAAAATTTATAATAAATTATTGAAGGGGTTGTTATATGCAACCGCCTTTACTAATTATCTACAAAACTGTAAGAAAAATTATTAAAGGTGTCTTTCTTAGATATACGCCTTTTATAACCGTGTTAGAATTAGTGTGACGATATATAGAAGGTATTTTACAGTAGAAGTCGCCTTTAATAATTTTTAAAATTTTTAGTAGAAAATTTTAAAGGCATTTATTATTAAGAAATGCCTTCAGTAATGGATTACTAAGTTTAAAATATATTGAAGGCACATTTTCGAATAAACACCTTTCATAACCATCGTGGTATATTGAAAGCATGTCATAATAAAAGATGCCTTTAATAATCCAAAAATTTTTTTTAGAAAAATTATTGAAGGCATTGTTATCTGTAACCGCGTTCACTAATTATATACAAACTGTGATAAAAATTATTAAAGGCATCTTTCTTTGATATACGTCTTCAATAACCTTGTTAAAATTTATGTGGCGCTATATAAAAAGTATTTTACAGTAGAAGACACCTTTAATGATTCTCAAAATTTTTAGTGCAAAAATTTTGAAGGCGTCTGTTATTAACAAACACCTTCAGTAATTGATTACTAAGTTTAAAGCTATATTGAAGGCGTCTTTTCGAATAAACGCCTTCTATAACCATCGTGATATATTAAAGGCATGTCATAATAAAAGACGCCTTTAATAATCAAAAAATATTTTTTTAAAAAAATTATTGAAGGCATTGTTATCTGTAATTATTTTTACTAATTATCTACAAATTGTGATAGAAATTATTAAAGGCATCTTTCTTGGATATACGCATTCAATAACCATGTTAGAATTTGTATGGTGGTATATAGAAGGTATTTTATAGTAGAAGACGTCTTTAATGATTCCCAAAATTTTTAATGCAAAAATTTTAAAGGCGTCTGTTATTAACAAACGCCTTCGATAATGGATTACTAAGTTTAAAGGTATATTGAAGGTGCCTTTTTGAATAAACACCTTCCATAACTATTGTGGTATATTGAAGGTGTGCCATAATAAAATATGCCTTTAATAATCTAAAATTTTTTTTTAAAAAAAATTATTGAAACTTGTTATCTGTAACTGTCTTCACTAATTATCTACAAACTATGATAAAAATTATTAAAGGCGTCTTTCTTGGATATACGCCTTCAATAACTGTGTTAAAATTTGTGTGACGATATATAAAGATATTTTACAGTAGAAGATAGCTTTTATGATTCTCAAAATTTTAAGTACGAAAATTTTGAAGGCATCTGTTATTAACAAATGCCTTCAGTAATGGATTACTAAGTTTAAAGGTATACTGAAGGCCTTTTTTCTAATAAACGCCTTTCATAACCATCGTGATATATTGAAGGCGTTTCATAAAAAAAGACACCTTTAATAATTCAAAAATTTTTTTTAAAAAAATTATTGAAAGCGTTGTTATCTGCAAACACCTTCACTAATTATCTACAAATTATGATAGGAATTATTAAAGGCATCTTTTTTGGATATATGCCTTCAATAACCGTATTAAATTTTGTGTGGTGATATGTTCAAAGCGCCTATAATATATTTAAAAATATTTAGAAGAAAATTATTGTTGGCGTTTTTCGTTAGTAAACGCCTTCCATAATCCTGTCCAATAAAAATCTTCTCAAACTTAGTGCATCCAATCACCAACTTCAATTTCATCTTCATTATTATACTATTTCTCTTTTCAGACCAAGTACAATTTACTTTCCCTTTCCTTTCGCTTTTAGTATTTGAGCATTATCTTTTAGAACCTTGTTTTGACTATTCATCATTTATTGACTTTAGCTTTTACTTCATTTGACTATTCCTTTAGCTCTTGCAATTCATTATTTTCTTTTTGGTAAAAAATATTTTCTTCAAAATCCACCTTATTTCACCTTATGTCAACCCTAACTACGTTAGCAGTAGAGTTTTAATAATCATAATATCTGGTAGCTGATAAATTACTTCACAACAAGGAGTTTTTATTTTGTGTAAGTACTAGTCTTGTTATTATCTTTTGTTTAAAACATAGTAAACTTAAGTATTATACGTGTTCATTTTCATATTAATTATTTATATACATTTGATCTGATAATGTAGCAACTAATCAATAGATAAGAGTTGGATGCAAAAGTCAAGATTAAGTCAAAAGTGCAGAGATGTAATGAAATTTTTTTTTTTAATTTTGTATTTGATAATACAAGTGAAGATAATATGATATTATGCCCATGCGTGAAATATGCTAATATCGAGTGACAAATGCATCAAGTTGTTTATGAGCATTTAATTTGTATTAAATTTTTATCAGGATATGTTAATTGATATTTTTATGGAGAGTCTGTACCGTAAAGGTCTTCTACTACAATTTCTTCAATATCAAAGGCTCCCAATCACCAACATGATCTTTTTATAACAGATGACATTGAAGTCATATTACGAGATGCTTTTAACATTCATAACCAAAATTTTCATAATTTTTCTCCTCAAAATGAAGGATTTAATTAGTCTAATGTTGAAATGCATGAATTTGGTGAACCTGGGATAGATGTACGTGACCAACAACCTAGAGAAGAAGCATCAAAGTTTTATAGGTTGTTTGAGAAGATGAATAAAAAGCTTTTCGAAGGATCGAAGCATTCAAGGTTATCTTTCTGTATTCATCTTTTTAACTTAAAATGCTTATGTGGATGGATGAAAAACTCTCTAACTTTATTATTACAATTTATGAAAAAAATATTTCTTTTTGTAAAAATTCCTGAATCTTGTAAGGAATCAAAGAAGATGATCAAAGATTTAAGTCTCGGATATGAGAAAATTCATAGTTGTCCCAATGATTGCATGTTATATTGGGGGATAAAAAAAATCAAGAATCTTGTCATTTGTGTGGTATTTCTCGTTGGGTCTACAAAAATCTCGATGAAAGGTTGAATGATAATGGTGATGAGATATGTGTAAAAAAGAAGCTTGTTAAGGTTTTAAGCTATTTTTCATTAATACCAAGACTTCAAAGACTTTACATGTCTTCCAAAATTCTAGATTCAATGAGGTGGCATCATAAGAAGTAGACGGATGATGAAACATTGAGGCATCCTACAAATTTTTTGGCATGAAAGTCATTTCATTTTAAGTTTTCAGACTTTGCATCTAATCTTCAAAATATTATGCTTGGACTGGCATTTGATGGATTCAACTCGTTTAAAATGATAAGTACTTCTTATAGTACTTGGCCAGTTATATTGATTCCTTACAATTTACCACCATGGATTATTATGAAGCAGCAGTCATTTATATTGTCTATGATAATTTTTAGAGAAAAAAGTTCGGGTAATGATATAGACATCTACTTATAACTTTTTATTAAAGAGTTAAAGCAATTATGAGAAGGAGTTGAGACTTATGATGCATTAAAAGTAAAGAACTTCAATATGTGTGCTATTTTATTATGGACTATCAATGATTTTTTTGCTTATGTGAATTTATTTGATTGAAGTACACAAGGTCGTTATGCTTGTCCATGTTGTGCTGTACAGACATGTTCAACGTGATTACATAATAGTAAAAAGTTCTGTTATATGGGACATCATCGATGGTTAGATGATAATCATCGATTTAGATTTAAAAAATATCTCTTTGATGGAACTAAAGAGTTGAAGAGATCACCTTTACCCATTCTGGGTCTAATATCTTGTCAAAGTTAAAAGATATCAATTTCACATATGAAAAAATAACTCAATCAAGAAAAAAAATAAAGGATATCTTTGAAGGTGTCTAGCCTCGTATTACGTAAGTTGGTGATAGTCATACAGAAGTTAGTGATCTTGATGTTCAGAATGATGAATAGGATGATAAAGCAGATGACCCCAATGAGTATGAGTTATGAAAAAAATATAATTTTTGAATTGCCTTATTGAGAATATAATTTATTACATCATAACATTGATTTGACACATATAGAGAAGAATGTTTGTGAAATTTTATCGGGATAATTCTCAATGTGAATAGAAAATCCAATGATGACTTAAATAGTCTGCTTGACCTAGTTGATTTTAAGAATCACCAAGACCTTCATCCAATGTTGCTTCCTAATGACAAATATCGTTTGCTTACTGCTTATTTTGAGATTTCTAAAGCTGAAAAATATGTATTTTGTAAGGTTTTGAAAAATGTCAAAGCTAAGATGGCTATGTGTCAAATATATCAAGATGTGTGAATATGAAGGGGTGAAAACTTTCTTCATTGAAGTCACATGATTATCACATTTTGATGCAAAACTTACTTTTAATTGCTATACGTTCATCAATGCCAAAGCAAGTGACTTCTGTGATAATTGAATTGAGTAACATATTTAAATCTCTATGTCAGAAATGTATGAATGTAGAAGAGCTTGACAAAGTTCAAGATTGAGCCGTGATTACTTTATGCCATTTAGAGAAGATATTCCCTCCAAACTTCTTCACTATTATGATGTATTTGGTTATCCACCTTCCATATAAAGCAAAATTGGTGGGTCGATTTATTATCGATGGATGTATCATATTGAAAGGTATTATTTGTTAATAGATTGATTACGCTTTTATTGATTATCAAGCCAATCTACTTAGAATAACATATGACTAATGTTTTATGCTATATGTTTTTGGGGAGGTTAAAGTCTTATTGTCGCAACAAACGCTATCCAAAAGGTTTTATTGCTGAATGATATTTAGCAAAAGAATGTATGACATTTTGTTTTTCATTATTTGGAATATGTTGAAACGAGATTTAATAGACCTTCGAAAAATGTAGGTATGCAGCATACAGACTCGACCTACAATTATCTTTTTCAAAGTTTTGGACAACCCATAGGCAAAGCTGAATTGGTAGAGTTAGATGATAAATCTTGGGCACAAGCACATCGATATGTTCTTTTTCATCATGACTCAATTGAATCGTTTCGCACATAAGTTGTTTAGCAAGGAAATTATTCATTACATTAGGCATAATTAATTATGTTTATTTTTTTATTGTTAATACTTTATCATGATGCTTTATAGTGAGTATAGAAATAATTTGAGAGATTCTGCATATTATCGACGATCAAACCCTCAAAAGCTTGATAAGATGTTCGCTGAAAACTTTTATGAATGGTTAGGAGCAACTGTAAGTAATGCCATACTTCCCATTATTTTTTATCTACATAGAATGCTTACGGTAAAAATAATATTAATAACATATATATATTTATTTCACTTTTATAGATAGGAGTTGAAGGCTTGTTAGTGAAAATGTGAAGTGTTTTTCATACAGTCCAAATTGGATTGTGAAATGATACAAAAGTTTCATCATTAATGGATTTAGATTTCACACGAAATCTCGTGAGAATTTAGAAGTACATAAAATTTAAGAGTTGTTGTGACTTCATCAACTATTAGCTATGCTAGTGCTAGGGACACAAACCCTTTAGAGGGAAATATTGATTATTATGGCATGATTAATGACATCATTGAGTTGGATTATTATGGCAAGTGAAAAGTTATCTTATTTCAGTATGATTGGACTGATGTGAATAGTGCGAGAGGTCTTAAAAAAGATTAGTACGGATTTACACTTGTAAATTTTTCTCGATTAATTCACATTGGACAATAACTCATCAATGAACTTTATGTATTTTCATCTCAAGTCAATTAAGTATTTTACTCTGAAGATCCGAAAGAATTGGGTTAGTTTATTGTTCTTTGAAAAATACCTAGAGACTTATTTGATATGGGGTTATATACTAAAGGTGATGTTGAATATGAAACTAAATGTTATCCTTTTGCTGAACAAAACTTGGATGAGAATATCTTCACTACATTCGCTCAGTGGGTCCACGAAGATGTTACTGAAGACATTTACGAATCGTGATTTCGTTTATATAATTTGTAATTTGAGTGTTTAAGACATAATGTAGTAAATAATAGTATGTAAATAATGTCACATTCGTTATTGTATAATTATTATCTTCTAAATCATACATTATATTTTGATTTAATTAAATTGATATATTCTTTATATATCATAAGTTTTGATTTCTTAAATTGTCAATGTCCTTATATATCTTCTAAACTAACATTTTTTTTATATTAGTTTTTATGATATAGGTAAGCTACAATGCAGAGAAGTAGGTTGAAAAGAAAACATATCAGAGATATTAGTTTAGAATCGTCTGTGGCACATGTAGATATTGGCCATGGACTGAATCCTTTGGAGGCAAATGAACGTATTATCAGATCTAACTCTGTCAATTCTAACCCTTCAACTGATATTGGATCTAATAATACGGGAGGTCCAGGTTTAGGTAGTACCCCATCAATTAATTATGTTTTAAATTTAAATGCAGGTATAATATACTTCAATTTTAAAATTCGAGTATAATGATAAAAGTATTACGATTTTACAAATATATTTTATATTTATTATAGTTGATAACAATGATCAACGGAGGACTAGAAGCCAGACAACTTTGAAGAAATTGTTTGCATTACCTTCTAATGAGCATATTGTAGTATCGCAAACTCTGATAGGCAACCAATTGGTGAAGAGACTCAACTATTGGCTAGATTTCTAGGCATGCTAGCCCGTAATGGAATAAAATTGCCTATTCATTATGAAACATTGCATAATGTTCCAAAAGAAGTTAAGGTCGATGCGTTAAACTTTATTGAGGTATTAGTATAATTAATTAGATATATTCAAAATTTTTATTTTACATTTTGTTTACTTATTCAAACTTTTTTTATTATATTATTATAGTCAAAATTTGTACTTGAAATACCAACTTCATTTGTGCTTAAGTCATTGGGAAAAAAATGGAAAGATTATAAGCATAGTTTGAAAAATAAGTATTTCGATCGAAATACTACTGTAGAGGCGATGATGCAAAATCTACCTAGTAATGTGATTAGGTGACAATATGAATAACTGGTTAGATTTTGGTTCTCAAGAAAATGAGAGATACTAGTTTATAATTTTGTACAATAGAATGAAATGATGAAAGTGTTTGATGGTTTCAGTTGGTAATATTTGTATTTCTATTATATATGCAATTATTTTTTATGACAAAAAAAGAATAGATTGGGATTGGTAGCAGAAAGCAACAAAAATATAGCCACACAAGTGGATCAAAAAGTTTTACAAGAAAACAAAAAAAATCGTAAGTTTATGATAATTAACTTATTCTAATGAGTGAACTTTTTCTGTTATTAAAAGGTAAATATGCAAATTAATATTTATTGTTCTGTTTTAATAGGTTTGATTGTTTCAATACATGATATTAAACTTATCGAAAATTTTGAACTTAGTTACACAGATGATATGTATGAAAAGTTACTGTTTACATATATTTACGCCTTTAATATCTGGTTGTTGTGATTGTTGTATTTTAACAGTTTTGATAGTTTCAATACTTGATATTAAGCTTATCCAATTGATTGAACTTGGTTTCTATAGTTGATATGGGAGAAAAAGTTGTCAATTATGTTTGTTTGGGAATATTTTTGCATATAAAAGGCAAATATACAAATAAGTTTTGGATGCCTTTCAAAATATTGAATGGCTTCAATCCAGCATATTAAACCAGAAGAAAATAAATGAATTTGGTTTCCATGATCGATATGTGTGAAAGCCCAAAATGCTTTTATTCTTTACGTATATTTAAGACTATTATGTTGTTATAGGGCCAAAATATAAATAAATGAGATTAAAATTATTCAAGATTTTAATACTTGATTGATATGATTGATATGCCTAAATAAGTTGTGATTGATATGTATCCTATCAAATAACATATTTTTTTGTATAACAGAATGAGATGGGCGATACAATTGGTTGTGGGGAATTTTTTTGCGTAACATACACAAAAAAAGATTGATCTTACATGAATATTGAAACACAAAAAATTATGGTAATTTGTATAATCTATTTTAACATAAAGTAAATATTTACTCTTTTTAACATGTAATCAATACTTGATAGTTGTATATGACAAATTCACAGGAGAAAGCGAAAGAGAAAATGACTGCTGAGATTGAAATAGCATCTAAAGGTTCTCTCAATATGCCAAAAATGAAAAATCAGATATTCATAAAAGTTGTTGGAAAAGAAAGGCATGGACAGATCCGAGGCCTTAGATTGGATCCAATACCATCTGCCTACTATGGACATAACTTTTCACAATTTACACTCTCAGCAAGTCAGTCTTCACGAGATATTCAATATTGAGAGGGGAGTTGCAAACTATGCAACAACGTTTTCAGCAAATGGAAGCAGAAAGAGAATGGGAACGTGCCAAAATTGAAGAAAAACGTGCTATAATGAAGCTAGACGGTGTAAAATTTCAACAGTTGCATGATCGATTCGATCATCTTATGAATTTTGTGCAACAACAATTTTCAGAAAATGATCTTGGTACTCCACCAACTCATGTATTATACTTACTAAATATTAAAATTTTTAAATAAAAAAAAATACAATGAAGTGTTAAAAATTGTATGATATTATTCAGTAGGTTCTTGAACACGCTAGTGACCAATGTGAAAAATTTTTTTAATCAATTGGTAGCCAGCAAAATATATGTAGTCATCTATTTCATACATTTTAATTTTTTATTTTGTTAATGTATTCAAAATATTTG
This sequence comes from Durio zibethinus, assembly GCF_002303985.1. Next base: position 563,615 of record NW_019167937.1, on the reverse strand, counting down.
AATGTTATTATACTAATTATTAAACTTTGTATTAATTAGATGTATATTTAAACGTGAATGAAGTTAATATTAATTTCAGTTTCTGAATTTAAGCTCTTTACTGAAAATAAAATTTATTATAAGAAATTAAAAAAAAATATATTTTTACATAATGACGACGTTTGCGTTGGGCAATGTCGTTAGATGAATAATTTAGTGATGTTTGTTACATAAAACATCACTATAAGTAGCGGTGCTCTTTCCAGCAAATGTCGCTAGTTAGGTGGTATTTTTTATAGAAATACCACTAAAGCAACGACGTTTTTCTCATAACAACGCTATTAAAATAGTAAGCCTAAAAGATACAAATGCTACAAATATTGAGGCGTTTTTAAATTCAAATGCCTATAAAGTAGCGACATTTTTTGTTGTAAATACCGTCAATACACGACGTTTTTCTCATAAAAATGTCATTGAATTAGTGGCGACTAAAAGATACAAATGCCGCCAATATTGAGCCATTTTCATATTCAAATGCCTCTAAAGTAGCTACATCTCAAAGATATAAACGCCACTAAAATAGCGACATTTCATATATAAATATAGCTAATATTGCAACGTTTTTTCAAAACGTCGCTATTTACCGTGACGCATATATAGGCGACACTCTACGTGGTATTTTTCATGAACGTCGCAAATCATATAGCAGCGTTAATAAACATTGCTAAATGGTAAAAAAACGTCACTAAAAATCAAAACTTCTGTAGTGCCGCTTTTTACAAGATTACATGTATAAGCAAAAATTAATTATGAAATAATTATTACATTTAAGAAAATTCATTAAACAAACTCATTAAAAAAAAGCAACAACCTGTGATACCCAGATAAATTAATATACAATTATTGGTTTGCATTAAGGAAGCAAGGCAAATGAAAGTATTGCAGAAAACAACTATGTTAATCACATCCCTTGAGTTGAGTTATAGGTAAATAATTAATTACTTGTGGAGATCATGAATCTTATAAGGATGATAAACCCTATACAATCTCCAGTATTATAACTTTCACTGCCATTAGAGACAAAAAAAAGACAATAATTAGGTGAAGATTCAATTCCCTGGTCGCACCACAGGGTATCGAAGAATTTGAAAACCAGTGGGGATGGTAGGAGTCTTATTGGCTCTTAAATGAAACAACAACTTCAGTACTTTTAGAAGAAAACTATTTATCTATTCTTATATGTTGGCTCCAAATTTCACGGTCCAACAGGATAAGAACTCGTACATATATATCACATGCCAATATTTGTTCTTGTTGAATGGATTGGACAGCAGAAAAGATAAGAAAATTTTGGGAGTACTCTACTGAGAACGGACCCCATGACCACGTTGGACTTGTATAATTTATTTAAAGCTGAAATATATAGATAAAGTTTCAGCTTCAGCTTTGAATGCACGAGCATTCCTTGCTATAACAAATTAGAGAACGTGCCCTTGTCTGCAAGGACAAACGAACTTTGTCAGTATGTGTCCAAAATACTTCAATCTAGACTTATATGATATTTTTTTTGGGGCATTACCCCAATGACACATTGGCATCACCAAATGTTGATACATATGCTGTTACTGGTGCTATAAATCTACCATCAGAATTGATGTTTGAAGGTTTTTTCCTTTTTCTTTTTTTTCTTCTGTCTCAAGTACGTGTAAAAGATTTCTATGTATAGCTCAGGCTCAGATTTTTCCTAGCAGAAGAACAAAAGTAATGACGACCCTGACTAGTCCTGACCTGAGAGCTCAATTTATGAAGCGGAAAGAAGTCATTATGGTTTCAGGTTTCATCATTTCTTTCTGTCGGCGTTTCGCAAAGGCAGTCGTTTAAAATTTGGCCACTTATTGCTTGAAGTTGCTTGTTATATATAGTGCTTATCCAAAGTTGAAGCAAATATGAAATGAAAGATGCAATAATCTCAGCAAATTAGAATTATACAATAACAACAGGCAGCTAGCATTATCAAAGGCGTTGACCCTAGAACGTGCTGTCTAATGGAAAGGGCTCTCAACCCTTCTATTTAGAATTAAGGGAGGCCGGAAAGGTTGATTTCCTTCCAATCTTTTTATTCAGATGTCCCCATCATGAGCGGGGTGAGTACCCCAAATTACTTTCTGATTTAACTCGAAGGTAGCCATGTGTGTGATTTAGAACTTCATCGTAGCTTGGATGCAGCAGCTGTTTCCATCTCAAGACTCCACAGTTATTGGAGCCATCCGCCATTTTTCTCAAAGCTGTCTTTAGTGAGCATTAATATTGTTCACAATAAGAAAGCTACAAACCTAACAGGGAAATATTAGAACTATTGGAAATCCTTATTATCACATTAATTTTCTTGCAATGGAAGTAATGGAAACTTGGGAATCTCTAATTCAAATGCCGACATTAAACCTGATTATTTATATATCTAGAAAATTTATATATTAGTATTGTATAAAATATTGATAATTCATGATATTATCATCAAATCCTATTTTAAATTAAGATGCAGCCGACATCCCCCCCATGTCAATGTTAAGCCTTTCTGAATCCAAAGCTATTGTTATATATCTCCTTAAAAAGTGAAAACTGAGGCTTGCACTCTTTCACCTGCCTTGCGGACATCCTAATTATTGCTTATTTGGATACAAAATAGGCTTTTAGTCAAATCATAAACGAAACAATATCTTACTGTGGCGGATTCATACCCATAACCTTAACACCATTTTAATTTTATTTTGTATGAAAAGTTTTGTGTCGGGTGTTTTATGGCCTTATATGTAAATCCCAAGCAATTTACTTACAGGAAGTAAAGTTTGAGTATTTGATTGCGAACTTTTATTTTTAAAGTATCAAATTACAAAAATATTATAATTTGGGAACCAAATCACTATTAACCCTATAATTAAGTTGGTTTCTGGAATCAGCAGGCAATGCTTACCATGGTAGAGAGAAACAGAAACCGAGGTTCATTATCCCTGCTAGATTGAATTAACTGTTTGTAGACCTGAAATTATTGCAGGCTTTTCATTTTGGATTAGCTCCAGGATTTGATTTTGTAAAGAATAATTTATAGCCTTATCAGTTAGAACCTAGTTTGGAACCCCAAGGATTCCTTCAACAAGACAGAAGCTTGAAATACCATTAATGCTTGAATAGTTATTTGAACACGGTCTTTTATGTCTCAAAAAGTTTGGTCGATGATTTCTAGTGCCATTCCAAATCTATGATCTAGCCTATCTTTTTCAAGGTTCCTGATTAGCTCACGCCTGCAGATATGATTTGCACATGGTTTGATGGTACCATCAAAGCTCGATGCTGGTTTGCTATTGCTTTCCGATACAAAAACAATTTGGCACGAGATATTTATGGTAAATTCCAAGGAATGGATCATCAAAAGTTTGGTCTGTAGCCCTCTGTTTTTAATGTGCCATTCAAATTCCATGTTCGTAGTTCATTATTTTCTAGGTGTCTGAATATGTTCACCCGAATAGTTATAAAATTGAGCATGTTTTAGTTGAAAGTACCATTAAGCAAGCGCTAAACTTTTTATTTTTTCGTTTGTGAACGTAGGAAGGAATCACTGGCCAATGGCCAACCATACCAGCCATCAAAAATATGATTCAATCAACCATAAGCAAGCCCCAGTTGTTGTGATCGTGGTGCCTTTTCCGGGCCACAGCCATCTGAACCAGCTTCTCCAACTATCCTGCCTCATTTCATCCCACAAAATTCCTGTCCATTATGTCTGCTCTAGCATTCACAGTCGTCAGGTCAAGCTCCGGGCATATGGCTTGGATCCCTTCCACAATTCACTTTTAACATTCCATGAATTACCAATCCCAACTTTCATCTCTCCTCCACCCAATCCAAGTGCCACAGTAAAGTTCCCTACTCATCTCCAGCCATCGTTTGAAGCCTATTTGCACCTTCGCCAGCCTGTTGGTGCACTTCTTCTTGAGCTTTCTGGATCAGCTGAAAGAATAATCATTATCCATGACAGTATAATTGCTTCCATAATCCAGGATGCTGTTTCTATCACTAATGCCGAAGTTTATGCTTTTCAAAGTATATCCCCTTTCGCTTTGTTCTACAACATTTGGGAAGCCAGGGGTAAACCTTTCCCAATAGAAGCTGTAGTATCCCAAATACAAAAAAAGCTCCCATCTCTTGAAGATTGCTTCAGCTCTGAGTTCGTAAATTTTGTCACTTATCAATATCAATTCATGAATTTTCAAGCTGGAGAACTCTATAACACTAGCCGATTGATTGACGGTACTTACATTGACCTTCTAGCAAAGCTGCAGACCAACGAAAACAGAAAACAATGGGCAATTGGACCGTTAAACCCTTTAAAAGTTCTTGAGCAAAGCAACCCAAATAGATATCACAAATGCTTAGAGTGGCTAGACAAACAAGCACCAAAATCTGTTTTGTACATTTCTTTTGGAACCTCAGCTTCCATGACCGATGAGCAGATAAATGAACTCGCAATCGGGTTAGAACAAAGCAAGACAAAGTTCATCTGGGTATTGAGAGATGCTGATAAAGGAGACATTTTCACAGAAGAAGTTAGGGAACCCGAACTTCCTGGAGGATTCGAGGCAAGAACAGAAAGATCAGGAATGGTTTTGAGAGAGTGGGCACCCCAGCTTGAAATTTTGGGGCATCCATCTACAGGTGGATTCATGAGTCATTGCGGATGGAATTCCTGCATGGAGAGTATCAGCATGGGAGTACCTATTGCAGCATGGCCTATGCATTCAGAGCAACCAAGGAACACTGTTTTAGTGGCACAAGTGTTAAAAATAGGCTTGGTTGTCAAAGATTGGAACCGGAGACAGGAAATGGTGACATGTTCTCACATCAAGGATGCAATAGGGAGACTGATGGCATCAATGGAGGGGGAAATGATGAGGAAAAGGGCAGAGGAATTAGGAGAAGCTGTCCGGAAACAGTCTGCTGCTGAAGGTGGAGTTTCTCGTGTAGAGTTGGAATCTTTTATTGCTCATATAACTAGATAAGAAGGTGTTGCCAGGGTAAATTTAAGAAGCTTCTATGTCATTTCGATTAAAAATTCTGGACAATGCTTGTTAAGAGTCATGCCTTTGTGTTCTGATTGGAACTTTCGTAGAATATGGATTCCTAGTAATAGAAATCAAACAAGCTGAAAGAGAGGCGAGTGGCTCATTATCAGGTAATATTAAATAATGATGAATTTGACTGAATAAATTTCTTCCTCAAAGCCTAAAATGAAATATGAAATATCATAAAAAATCAAGGAGATACCCAAATCTAGGGACTTCACTCAAGGACTGACAACTCCAAGCATTGTTTGAGCCAAGACAAAAATCTTCTTAGTTCTCTTGCTGTATCATCTTAGCAAACAGATCTGTAAGACAGCAAAAAGTTTTAAGGTAGGACAGCAATCTCGACCTTACCAAAGGAGAAGAAACTGACACGCCCGTTCTCTACATAACAAAACTTCAAAGGGATGGCTCCATGTTTTCTTTCAAGGGCCTCAATTCTACTCTAGAAGGTGGACTGCACCTGTAAGAAGAAGACAAGTCAAGCAAAATAAAAAAAATGGCAAACAATAAGATAGTAAATTAGAAAATCATGTTGAGAATTTCCCAGAAACAAGTTATATATTAAAAAGCCCCCAGACAGTCCTACATAAACCATGCAAATTATGCTAAAAGGGGATTTGAATTCTCCAAGCTAACAACAGCTTCTCTTTGTAAACTACCAGCAGAGCACTCTTAAGAAAAGTGGCTGTAAATATCAGTCTCATTTCCATCACAAGTTATGCAAACAGCTAATGATAACAATAAAATCACAACAACAAGCATTATGAGGAAAAACATCGCCATGCTCCAAGGTGTGGCTTTTTGCCAATGGAAAATGAACTTTTTGCATAAATATATATGCTTACTCCATATAGCAATAAATGTTCATTGATTTCCCTGAATGCAGGGCAGTCCCGAGTCCACAAATCAATCCAAGCAAGTAAATAAATGAACGCAGTGCATTTTTCCACAAAAGCAAGAACCGATCAGGTCAGAAAGGTCCTCTTCTCCCCATGATTATCGAATTAGGTGGCAATGAAAGGAATTGGAAAAAGCCACGTGATCCTAGCTTGGGCACACCGGAATGTGGATTTGGGTAGAGATCTTAAGTTAGAATTGCAGTGTTATCCTCACATTCTTTCCTATACTAATGAATAAGTAATGCAAGTTAAAATAAAATAATTATTTGACCTAGAAGCAAAACTTGAGAAGTAAGAGACAACTGCACTATAGAGTCAAAAAAAAAAAAGACTACAGGTCCAAGGATGGTTAAACTCATAACAGTGTATTTAAATGTTGAACAGAAATTATGTTCGAAAATAAAGGATAAGGGAAGAGGCATAAAAAGTCAGGAAATATGATGTTCAAGCATATGATAATTAAAAGCTGCAGAAAGGCTCTACATAAACTACTTCCTTTTCAGCAGCTTTGGGAAAAAAACCATGGCAAAATACTCAACACAGGCAATTTATAATTTAGCTTCCAGAAAAGAACCAATTTTGACAAAAATTCAAAGAACAATGTTGGTTTCACACATGAAGAGTGTGGTTCTGTATTCAGTTCTCTTTAGATAAAGTTAGAAGAGTCTCAAGAAAAAACACAAAAGCAAATTGAGAGCAACTGACGAACAGAAGATATTAAGAAAAGCTCATGAAGTACAGTTTTATTTTTAATAAATTCAGATTTTATATTGCTTGTGTTTACCATGACAACTTTGCAGTAAAGCCAATACACCTCAGCCTTACGTGTGTCAAAAAATGCAACAAGTTTTCTAATTAATGCAAATAACTATGAGAAGCCTTAGAAATTTTATCACAGTCATTTCATGACTAGTTCTTCCTCTAATAAAGTTAACATGGTGGGTAAACCGTTAGGCATCCGACTTTTAGTACAAAATACTTTATATGGAAAAAATCCAACACAAAAACAGATATTCAATAATGTAAATGAAAGATATGCAGTCAATCACCATATTCAGGAGTGTCGAAGAGTTTTCCAACTCTTGGGATAAGCAATATAAGCTTACCTACTTAAGTAGAGAACAAAACTTGGAGCGCCTAGTGAAGACTTTCTAAACTTGCTGTTTGGAAGATAAACATCAAAAGCAAGACTAACTTCCGTAATCTGCATCTTATCGAACAACTTAATGAAGGAATTCTTGTCTTTCGGCTCCATTTCTAGTAACTCATTTCTCTCTTGACTGCCCTGAAGCAAACAGGTTCCAGCTTTAATATTTTGACCCTTCACAGACCAAGGGATACCATGGGCCCAACTACATAACCATGAGAAACTTCAGGTGCCTATAAACTTCAAAAAGCTCCCAATAGCATCCACTCTTTCCATCTGAAAACTTCTCATATAATTCTTTTAAAGAAAGACATATACCATTTTCGTCTAAAAGATGCAATGCCCCTATTTCAATAAAAAAGCTACAAAAGTTATTTCTAAAAAATTACAATAAAAACATAAACTTACAATAACCAAAATTTTAACTCAGGTTGGGTTTCACCTACAGAGTTTCCTCAATGGAGCAATATGCGTTGCCTCTATGAACCATCCCCATAGTAACCCACATCTTACCCTTCTTTTTCCACAACTTCGGCCATAGCCAAATCATCAATCCATCGGGCCTTTGAAATATCTTTCCTGAAAACAGATTTTAGTCACATAATTCAAGTTTATATAATCCAGTAGAATTAACTCCTCTAACTATCTAGGGCTTCGTATGGTCATTAGAGTTAGATTTTTAATGTTTTTAGCTATAGATTGCATTTCTATCAAAGCAATATTTTTGGTCTTGGATAGAACTTAAGTGACGTTTCTTATATCCTTTTCACCATGTTCCCTAATGAAAATAAGTCAAATCTTTAAAATTGCTGATTTTGCAAAAGAAACTTAGCATGGTTCCATGCAAAGTAAACACTTTTAAACAAAAAACAGTATTTTTATTAGGGGACACAAGTAAAATATTACAAATTTATTCTACAAGAAAAAGATTTTACAACCAAAAAAATAGCTAACAAAACATAGAGTACCTAAATTGTAACCTGGATAAGAAGTAGCAATTCTCTTCATCATAATCATCCTCGTTTCTGTCTTGAAGATAGACCTCGTTGTCTGAACAACTTTCCATTATAATTACAGACTGCTGCAATATATATATATATATATATATATATATAATATGAAAAACATGGCTCAAAATTTTCGATAAATAATGAAACAGGATAAGTATAGTTGTGACTTTTGGTGAAAGAAAAAGTCAAAGAGAGGTGTCTAGGAAGATAGAGAGAGATGGTCCCTCATGAATCATCACAGCAATGTAGGGAAAGAAGATGACAGCCAAGAAAGAGAGAGATTGGGCCATTGAGGAGTCGTGTATTGTGTGTAAAATCGGTGGCTATGGCCGGTCATAAATGGGATCGGCTAATAATTACCTATTCCTTACAAGGAACGAAATCACATGAAAACCAAAAAGCAAATCAAGCCCAACATGAAGCATAAAAGCTTAAACAATCAACCATCGTCATAATCAATACTCAATATTACACCCAAAACCAGAAAAATCTAATAAGCTCGCCAAAGCTGTAAGTAGCAGTAAAAATAACTGAGACGGACAAAGAGCTGACAACTTACAGAAAAAGCGGAAACGAAAAGAAACCCAAATTCCCAATCAAGAAAAAAAAATGAAAACAACTCCAAATTGCAAAGACCATGAAGTTGCATATTCATAATTCTAAGTCAGAAATTTTGAAATTTAAGTATTAAATTAAATATTTTGTTATATATATTATTTTTATTATTGTTTCTTTTATTTGACTTCAAGAATTTTAGATATTAAATATTTATTATTATTAAAATTTTTATTTACATATAAATATAGATATATAGTCAGCACTGTATAGAAAAACCCTTCAATACCCAACTTTTTCAGTGCAGCCCCCCCTTTCTAAAAGCATAACAACTTTTTCTTTTTCTCTTTTTCTTGATTTAAAATTCATTTGTGGAATCTATTTGGCAAATCCAGAAAAGCAAAACAAATCCCAAAAAAAGTTCAACCCTAAAAGGAAATCGTAGCTGTTAATTACTGTATATATACAATACCACAAAAACCTTAGAGAGAGAGAGTTAAGTCTTTTGCTTCGGTTTTGATCGCTGGAAACATGGATGAACTGTTGAAGGATTTTGAAGTGGAGCCGAAACACTCGTCGGAGGCGGCGTTGCGGCGCTGGAGAACGCTTGTTACTATTGTTAGGAACCGTCGCCGGAGGTTCCGTATGATCGCTAATCTCGATAAACGATCCGAAGCCGAACAGCAAAAGCTCAAAATCAAGGTTTTCATCTAATCTCCTCCATTTTTAAATTTTTTATTCAAGGGAAATTAATTAATTAATAGCATAGAAATTGTGGTCTGGTGGATCAGATCCATGTGGTAGCTCCTTACAATTCGGAAACATACTGATTTCCGTCCATTTTACCGTACTTTTTTGCACGAATCAATGATGCCCTGCCACGTTGCGGTGCATATTGTCAACGAAATTACAAAAAAAAAATCTGTACTTAGAAATCTGTGGTGTGGACTGTGGTCCACCGCTGCCCTTTTTTCTAACAGTGGATCTGCACTGTTGCACAGACCTTTCAGCTTAACTTTCTTTTGCATTTTGGTGGTGGGCCGCTGGGTTTAGATCTGCTCCAAAATTTTATGTTTTTATTCATTATTTTATAATATATTTATTGTCATCGTCATGATCAAAAAGCATGAAAACCCTAAAAAATGTTTTTAGAGGAGGTGATATTTTTAGAAAGATTTTCATAATTAATGTATTATTTTTTTTTAAATTTAATGAAATTTTCATAAAATTTAAAATAAAATTTTAACTAATTTTTGCAAGTGCGGGACCTCTAAAAAAACTTTTACATGAAACTTCGTACATGTAAACAGTTATAATTAGTATATCGAAAAGTATATTTAAAATTTTATGCATTTATATATTTATTTTATAATTAATTTTTATATTAATATATATCAAATATAAAATATATTTTTTGATTTTTATCAAATTTATATGTAATTTTTATTAAAATTTTAAATTATATTATTTAACATTTTTTATATTGTATTATTATATCATGATTAAAATTATTAAATGTATTGTAAAATAAAATTATACAATCAATATATAATGAATTAATGAAGTAAATTAAAAGATATCATTTTATTATCAAATAATTTTTTTTTTAAATATTAATTTTTAAATATTTATTTTAAAAATTAATATTACTTGATATAATATTATTTAATTTATTAATAATATATAAAATTTATATATTAATAATATATTAAATATAAATTCTAGGAAAACACAAGTAAACATGTGTTGAATAAATCACTTTCTAATTAAAAAAAATAATGGCAATTTCAGTTCATTTTTCTTAAAGCTTTAATTGGGGGCGTAGAGCCGGGGTTTGAATTTAATATATGAGTCACCCCGCCAATTAAATCTACTTTTTTGACTTAAGATAACCACGAATAATAGATTATCCAAGGAAACTTCCGTGAAATTTCCTAATTCTCTTAAAATACAAATGCAAGTGGGTCCAAATAAGAATATCATGCGTATTAAATACGGCAAGAAGACGATGTCAGGAACCCTTTATTCCAGGGATAAAGAAGGCTTTTAATTTTGTCCCATTTGCTCCGCAAGAATCGTACGCCTCACATGTTGTTTGCCCCACTTCACATGTTTCTTATCGTGATGATATAAATAGTAATTCCTTGACCAAGTGGCCACTCTTTTTATTATTAAAACCAATAATGGTGCTCTCCTAGTTCCTTTTAAGCTTTTAACTGTTATGGCTGTTAAAGATTTGTCTTAGAATTCTAATATTTGATTTTATTTATTTTGTATTAAATATATATAAAATATAAAAATTATTATATTAAAATTTTTGTTGATATGTTAAACACATAATATATTTTTTATTTTTGTCAAACTCATGATTTTTACTAAAATTTTAAATCTTGTAACTTTTCTCTCTCTTTTTGATATCATATCAATGTGCCGTATTTAAAATTGTCCCTTGTCTTTTGGGTTCACCTAACTGTAGCAGATAACTTTATAAAAAAATCTTCATTATGTAATATCATATATTGTAATTATTGCATGTTGTTCAAGCTTGGGATTATGAATATGATAACCTGATGTTTGATTTCTTTTAAAGTATTGTGTAAGCATGAAGAGAACTATGATAATAGTGGCACATGTACTCAAGTTCTGATAGAAGGAAATATTTTATGAAAATGGTATAAATGTGTCAAATTCATCTTAAGCATTGTTTTAAAAGTTTTTCCTACATTGAGAAAGCACTTCTGAATTCTGTTAGTGCTTTTGCTTCATGTTAATGAGGGTGCAATCCTTATCAAATACCCAGAACAGATTTCCTGTAAATTAAGCTCTATAACTCTTTTTACATATCACCTGAAATAAAAATTTCTTGCTGCAAAGACGTGGATATGGCAGATGAAGTGAATCCTAGTGATAATACCTTACTCTTATCAGAAAATATTTGGAGAAGCTCAAATGCAGTCTATTATCTGTATTTATCTTTCTTGAATAAGACAAGTTTCCCTTAAGCATCTAAATCATTTGCTTTTAGATGGCAATATATATTTTTAATATAATCATTCACAAAAATTTGGACCATTGGAAACAATATAGTAATTGATAATGAGATTTTTTTCTTTTTCTCAGATTTTCTAATGAGATATTGGAACATTACACATTGTTGAGCGTTTCAAAGATCAGTTCTCAGTCACCATCTTAAATGCCAATGATACCACAACCATTTATGTGTCCTCTCAAAATGTTACTTAAGAACATGAAGAACAACAAATTATGGCTCATTAGCCTCTTTACCAACAAAAACAAATGTCCTTTAACTGCATTTGGTTCTAAAGTTCTACTACAACACCAAGTATTATTGTTGCAATGAATTTTGTGCAATTATTGTTGTAAAGTCCTTCATTGACGTTATAATACTTTTGATCTGTTTATGGCTTTTCCCCCCCAAACCAGGAGAAAATTCGAGTTGCTCTTATTGTTCAGAAAGCAGCTTTGCAGTTTATTGATGGTATGATATGCAGTTTTGTAGTTCTAACAAAATTTATATGATACCATTGTATATATTATCACTGCTCTCCTTTATTACTTAACTGATCCAGTGGTCATATTCAGCTGCTGGTCCACCTGATTACAGACTTACCGATGAGGTTAGAGAAGCAAATTTTGGAATCGAACCTGATGAACTCTCTTCTATTGTTCATGGCCATAATATTAAGCGCTTAAAGTTGCATGGTGGAGTTGAAGGGATTGCTGGGAAAGTCACTACCTCCCTTGATGAAGGTGTCCTTTCCGACGACATATCTACTAGGCAAAAGATCTATGGCTTCAACTGTTACACAGAGAAACCTCCAAGAACTTTTTGGATGTTTGTGTGGGATGCACTCCAAGACTTGACCCTGATTATCCTTATGATATGTGCTGTGATTTCTATAGGTGTAGGACTTGCCACGGAGGGGTGGCCAAAGGGTATGTATGATGGAGCGGGAATTCTACTTAGTATAATCTTGGTAGTATTAGTTACTGCTATTAGTGACTACAGGCAGTCCTTGCAATTCAGAGATCTTGACAGGGAGAAAAGAAAGATTTCTGTTCAAGTTACAAGAAACGGGCTTAGGCAGCAAGTTTCTATTTATGACTTGGTTGTTGGGGATGTTGTTCATTTAGGTATTGGAGACCAAGTTCCAGCTGATGGGCTGTTCATATCAGGATACAGCTTGCAGATTGATGAATCAAGTTTGTCGGGGGAGAGTGACCCAGTGGACATATATGAACAAAATCCTTTTCTTCTTTCAGGAACCAAAGTTAGAGATGGGTCAGCAAAGATGCTGGTTACAGCAGTTGGTATGAGGACTGAATGGGGGAAGTTGATGGAAACTCTAAATGAGGGGGGAGAAGATGAGACCCCACTTCAGGTGAAATTGAATGGTGTTGCCACAATTATTGGCAAAATTGGCTTGACTTTTGCAATTCTCACATTTGTAGTTTTAACGGTGAGGTTTCTCGTGGATAAAGCACTCCAAAATGAGTTCACAAAATGGTCTTCAACTGATGCATTGACGCTTCTAGACTACTTTGCTATTGCAGTAACTATAATAGTTGTTGCTGTTCCCGAAGGATTACCATTGGCAGTGACACTGAGCCTGGCCTTTGGAATGAAACAGTTAATGGATGAAAGGGCATTGGTAAGGCATCTCTCTGCATGTGAGACAATGGGTTCCGCAAGTTGCATCTGTACGGATAAGACAGGGACACTAACTACAAACCATATGGTGGTTAATAAGATATGGATATGTGAGAAAATTAAAGACAATGGTGGTAATGAGAGCAAAAACTTTGATGAGCTGATGATATCCGAAAGGGTTTTCAGCACCCTTCTGCGTGCTATATTTCTAAATAGTAGTGCTGAAGTGGTGAAGGATGCACAGGGAAAGAACTCCCTTTTGGGAACACCAACAGAAACAGCACTGTTGGAATTTGGGCTTCTTTTGGGTGGTGATCATGTTGCCCAACGAAGACAGATTGAGATACTTAGGGTTGAGCCTTTCAATTCTGACAGGAAGACGATGTCTGTATTGGTGGCTTTTCCTGAAGGTGGGATTCAAGCCTTTTGTAAAGGTGCGCCAGAAATAGTATTACGTATGTGTGACAAGGTTGCTGATTACACTGGAGAACCAGTTCTTCTATCTGAAGAACGAGCAAGAAATATCACAGATGTCATAATTGGCTTTGCCTCGGAAGCTCTAAGGACTCTATGCCTGGCTGTTAAAGATGTAGATGAAACTTATCCTGAGAGTAGCATACCTGATAGTGGCTATACCTTGATAGCAGTTGTTGGGATCAAGGATCCTGTGCGTCCTGGAGTCAAGGAAGCAGTTCAAACCTGTTTAGCTGCAGGAATTACTGTTCGTATGGTCACTGGTGATAATATCCATACAGCAAAAGCGATAGCTAAAGAATGTGGCATACTAACAGCAGATGAGAATGCCATAGAAGGACCAGAATTTAGTAGCAAGTCTCTTGATGAAATGAGGGACATTATACCAAATATTCAGGTTCTAATGATCATATAAAAACTTTTAACATTCAATTTATGCTTTGGGAGGTGTACATCTTGAACACTGTTGTGGATTTCAGGTAATGGCACGGTCAAAACCTTCAGATAAGCTCAATCTGGTAAACCATTTGAGAAATATGTTTGGGGACGTTGTTGCAGTGACCGGTGATGGGACCAATGATGCTCCAGCTTTGCATCAGTCAGACATCGGACTTGCTATGGGGATAGCTGGAACAGAGGTTTGCATTCATACACAGTTTTATTTAACGATGATGATACTAACAACCTCGAACATGTTTACCTTCTTGTCTTTGCTCACATGTTTTCATTCTATTTGCCATCCCATGTGATGTTGTTATTGTTTATTCTCTTAATATTTTCATTCGAGATCTTCTCTCTCTCTCTCTCTAGGAACATCTTTATTTTCTTATTCTGGTATTTGATTTACACCAGGACTTGAAAAAATGTATTTATTCTATGAAATAAACTGCAGTAGAGGATTTCTGTTTTATTTTTGTAGTCATGTTTACAACCCCTATTATCTCAATTTTCTTGATTTTCCTGAATTAGTTTATCCATCAGGAAGGAAAACACAAGTTATTTTCCAGTGGTACAAATTGTGAATTTTATTGGCTTTTTGAGCAAGGTTTCTCAATATCTTGATTCCAACTTCTATTTTCTAAAGGATACTTTAGTGAATTTTTTGAGCTTTAGAATTTTCTCCCTTCCTCTTTTTAATTTCATACTTCTCCATTTTTTGGAAGAATGGCCTGCATAATTTTGTAACCAACCCTTCTTATCCAAAGAGATTTTGGAATCATTGCTGGCTTGCTGCTTCTGATGATTTTTTTTGGTATCATTTGAACTTATTCTCTTAGTTTCTTTGTTCTGAACATGCATATATTTCGATTAGGTCATGTTCTTAACATTTTTGGTTTTCTCCTCCACATGCTTATGGGAGATATTTAATCTTCTTTTGGAAGAAAGACCTGTCTAATATTGTGAATGGTCCATTTTTTTTTCTGTAGAGATCATTGGATAATTTGCTTCTGATGACTTTTCTTGGATTGATTTAAACTTATTTTCTTAATTTCTTTGTTTTATCAGCTATTCGGTATGAGAATCTATAATTGTTAGCAAATAACGTTTCTTTATGCAAAGAAATGCAATCAAGTTTTTTGTAGATTACCTGAAATAATTAGGCATTGTCAACATAGTCACCTTGCAAATGCATCTTGTTGTTCAGGTGATTCAGAATGGATTGATGTTTGTTAGAGGCTGTTAGCTGGTCTATCTCTTTTCTGTTTATGAAGATATCTGCTGTCAGACTATGATATTTTTGTGTTTGGGGCTGACTTTGTTGCTATATCAAGCTTGTTCACATTCTTCTCATTGTGCTCCAATTTTCATGTTGTAAATACCTTGATAGTACAGGTTGCCAAAGAAAATGCTGATGTCATCATAATGGACGATAATTTTGCTACTATTGTGAATGTTGCCAAATGGGGACGTGCAGTATACATTAACATCCAAAAGTTTGTGCAGTTTCAGTTAACAGTTAATGTTGTTGCTCTTGTAATCAATTTTGTTTCTGCATTAATCTCAGGTGTGTTATTATATGAAGCTAGCTTTTGTCAGACATGTATTATAGTTGTGATGATTAGAAATCACCCTCATCATTATCTGATTTGTGTTTAACTTTCAGGATCTGCCCCCCTTACAGCTGTACAATTGCTTTGGGTTAATATGATCATGGACACTCTTGGGGCATTGGCACTAGCTACAGAACCTCCTAATGATACATTAATGAAAAGGCCCCCAATTCCAAGGGTTGCAAGTTTTATTACCAGACCAATGTGGAGAAATATCATTGGTCAGAGTATATATCAACTAATTGTCCTTGGTGTTCTCAATTTTGATGGGAAACAGCTTCTAAGGCTTACAGGTTCAGATGCCACCAGTGTTCTAAATACAGTGATATTCAATTCCTTTGTGTTTTGTCAGGTATGGTTTTTCAGATTTAACTAACTGTTGCTATTGTAAGTTTCTTCTTTGGCAATCCTTTTTATGCTTATGTTCAGATGGATCCAGCACGACAAATAGTCTCTCATAATCAATTAGGTGGGACAGTCATTATTTGATCATGCCAAGATATCTCTATTTAGAAGTGTGCTAATATTTAGCAGCTTAGGGCTATAAGTGAGCTTACTGATGATTATTAGTAAGAATTTGTTAGAAGAGTTTTTAAATAAGATTGTTGAACTACCAAACTTAACATGGACATAAATCGCAGATTTGAATTGTTAGGTCAATAAATCATAGAAAAATTGTCAGAGAAAGTTATACGGACCATCTGGTTAGTTATCAGTCAATTTGACAATTATTGGAACAAAAACAGACTTTACCCGGAACACAAGCTGATTGCTATTGATCTTTTGTTGCCTGAGCACCTGGCTTGATTTGCTTGCAACATTTGACTAGTCAGAAGCAAATGATACAATGTGAAGTTTACGATTGACATTTTTAATTTTCTTACTTGGCTGGAATATTCTTAGCTGAAGAATAATTGATATTATGTAGTGATTATTGAGCTTATTTTCATTTTGGGTTTTTCCCAGGTGTTTAATGAAATTAATAGCCGTGATATAGAGAAGATAAACATATTCCGGGGCATGTTTAACAGCTGGATATTCATAGCTGTCACGGTTTCAACAGTAGCATTCCAAGTAGTCATAGTTGAGTACCTTGGAACTTTTGCCAGCACTGTGCCTCTAAGTTGGCAGCTATGGGTACTTTGCATCTTAATAGGGTCAGTTAGCTTGATTGTTGCTGTTATTCTCAAGTGCATACCTGTTGAAAGAGCAGTTGTTAAGCCAAAGCACCATGATGGTTATGATGCACTTCCTAGTGGTCCTGGTCTAGCATGATTTCCCGAAAACAGACTAAAATTTCATTTCTGAGGCTACTTGAATGCCAATTGATTTGTTGACAGGTTTTGCTTTTGGAATTGCTGATTTTGTTTTTCTTCTTTATATCCACATTGAACCCCGGAGTTAATAAGGATATTTTGGAAATACTACTGGAGAGACCTTAACTTTTAGGCACACACTACGCCTCATCTGACTTCTGACTTAGAAAAATTTAGGATCGAGGTTAATTTTGGACATGAAAGGAGTACTTTTGAAACATGGTTTGCAGCCATGTTAATTTTCTCCTGTGGTTCGCAACCAATGAAATTCCAGCCCGTAATTTTTGCTGATCTTTATGTTCAATAGCATCATTATGGCAGGTATCTTATGTCCAATAGCATCATTATGGTTGAGCTTCGAGCTTTTTAGAACCCTAGTCTGGGGAGAGTGGCATTTATATCAGTATTAATTCAAGGTCTTTGTTGCAAACTATGTATTGAGGCATAATTGTTTGTATCTGTGTTCTTTTTGTATTGCTTTGGCAAAGTATTATTGACTTTCGTTACTGGTGGAATGTGAATGTACAAGGAAATGAAGCCTTCTTTTTAGACATGCAAAACTGTCAAAGACGACTTCTATTCTAGACAATCATGCCATTTGGCTTGGGCTATAGGTAAAACGAATGGGGCTTGATTAAGGAAGTTGAAAGGGGATGAGGCCACATTACCTGTCATGAAATGTGGCACTTCATATTTCCTTTTGTTGATTAGGTAAAAATAAAACAATGTTTCAGTCCCCTGGTTGGCAACAACTAGATCCGATAATTTATGTAATTGTATCGTATTTATTTCATATAAAATATGAAAGTTATCATATCTCAATTTAGATAACATAGAATAAATAGGGAAATAACATAGAATAAATGAGGAAAGAGAAAAATAGAGCCTCTAATTCAAGGGAAAATAGGACTGTATAGGCTATTAAAGTTAACCCCGTAGATAAGTTAGAAGAATAGACTAACACTCAAACACACTCTTTCTACAAAACACTACGCACCAATCATCCATCCATGACTCACTTGGAAATGACAGTAAAAGACACTGGCACTTAAGCATGAACAATTAGCTTGGGGAAGAATTTTTTTCTTATTAAAAGGAGGAGTTAATAAAAACAAGCTCACAGCATCAATCATCGAATACAAAATTTGAAATAGTAAGAAATATTTGAGGTCCAAACTTTTTGCTCTGATTAATCGCTTAAGTTGGAAGGCTAAGCTAAAGGGCATGTCACTTGTAAGGTTTCTTCTGGATGTCAACGATTACGAGGATCCCTTTTTGGTCTACTTTCATATCTTTTTCCACTAAAAAACAATGAGATAATCAACAATCAAAGACATTTATATATGAACTAATGGTGGAAAGTTTTCTTTTAATCTTTGCTGTTCAGAAGCGCTCTTTGTCAGAAATCAACTCATGAAAGTCAAAGAAGAAAGGAAATATCTAAATACTATCCGTCAGGTTTTTCAGCCACTTATTTTCGTCCACTTCACCTTTTTTTGCCCCAAAATATTGTTTCTATAAGGGAAAAATGGAAGAAATATATCCCTTATAGCTGGCTGGGGATGGAATTCAGCTAAGACAAAACATGCAACTCATTCTCTTTAGTGGATTGCAATGTTAGACGATGACAAGAACATAAAACTTAATAGCAGCATTTGACTACATGGCCTGGCACTAACAGGAATTATAAGCAACTTAACTTTGGTTCAAACTCAAGTGACCGCTTTTCCTCATCCACCTTCTGACAACTCCCCATAAAAAGAAGGCAGCCTGGTGCGTAAAGCTCCAGCTATGCGCGGGGTCTGGGGTAAAAAGCAAAAGGAAACTAAATGCATTGACTTCTGTGGCAGCAAAAATACACCCAACACATGAAGAAATATGCCAGTTGCAGATGATGAACTAACAGAAATAAAACTGTTACTCCCTTCCGAAGAAAGCAGGATACCCTGAAGAACAGACTTGAAGGCCCTTGTAGCAGTTACACTTATGCACATAATGAATCCAAACCAGTGAAAACCTGGTTCACCCTGCCACAAATAATCAAATTCAAAGGTTAAAGTTCATAAAGCAAAAGAGTTTTTAAGGAAAGAAAGAGGCAAAGGTTGCCTAGAACTGCAGAACGTTACTTTGAGCTCTGTCTTTTTCCTAGTTAATAAATCATGAATTCACTGACAGGGTCTAAACAGTTCATTTCCTCCCTTTCTGCAAAATGAATTGATGACATGGTGCAAACAGCCAATTTAACTTATTCAAAATATTGACCAAACACATGAAGATGGGGTTATGGAATGACACAATGGTTAGATGTGTTTAAACATAATAAGGAAACTTCCTTCTGGTGCAGCCAGCATAGGCCATAGCTATGCTAGGGAGGCAGAGACATGTATGAATATGAGCACTAAACCTGCCTTTTCCTCCAAAAATACCTGTAGTGGAGCCCACTGTGAAGCCATCTTCTTCATTTTTTTTTCTTTTTTCACTTTTGTCATATTCTTTTGGAGCAGTTTGGAGGAGGGAGATGATTATACTTACAGCAGCTAAAAAAATGTGGCAAAAATAGGTTCTGCTAAATCAATGGTCAATTATACATCAAAGAAGACATTACTGATAAACAGAATGAATCTCTTACCAAGCAAAAATATAAAAACTTTCTTCTTCTTCTTCTTCTTCTTTTTATCATCAAATGATCCAAAAAGGCAGAAAAAGAAACATACCCCACTAGCAATGACAACCCCGGCAACAACAGAAACAAGGGCGCCAAAAGTAACCCAAACTTCTCTCTTGAAAGTCAGAAAGTAAGCAAACAAGGCAGTGAAAAGGGGTGTGGTAGCACCAACAGCCTGGTTAAAAGACACAGGGAGGTACCTTAAGAGAAATGTTACCTCCAACAACTGAAGCACAAAAGACAACACTTAAAAGTTGCGATCTTTAGAAGCTGAGGCCTGGATTTGATTGGTTGGAGAGGGACAAGTTTCATGAACACAATGGACATGTAACTGAAAAAAAGCACAAGCTGACATGTGACACATTGTTAAAAAGATTGGGAATTGAAGACCGTAGTTGGAGAGTAAGCAATTGTTTAAGAGAAGAACTCCAATGCTTGAGCATTACCATAGGATTATAAGTGAAACTATGAAAAGGGTTTTTTTTTTTTATGATGATGGCTGTTGGGTTGATGACATTTTTGGAGTTTTGGAGGTTGGAAAGGAAAAGTGTTGGATCCGTTGTCGATGAACAAGAAAAAAAGAAGAAAAAGCTGCCATTTGATCTTCAATGAAAATTTTGGATTTTGCATTTTTTTTCCTAAATATAATGCAATTTTAAAATTAAATTTATAAAAGTGGATGACTTTTATCTTTTCTTTTTTAAATATTGATTCATCGTTAAGAAAGAAAAAAGAAAATTGATTTAATGTAACAAAAAATTAGAGAATACTGGTTTGCATATTCTTGCATTTTTATATTATAAATTTAATTTTGAAGTAAATTAAATATTAATAAATATTAAACAGCTCCAAAAGCAGCTAATAAATGTGGCAGCTAAAGTAATTTTGACTCTGCTCCATCTATTGACAAGTGGGATTAAAGCATTGCAAAGTGGCGCAGCGCAGTCAGGGCGTCCCCGCTGTCAAAAATTCCAAAAGGTACGGCTGCCCAAGTTTTATACTTTGCAAAACGCACGTCTTTTCCAATCTATTTACCATTTTACCACGCCTTTATTGAAGAGAGATATTACTCTGTAGGCGGGCACAGAACTTTCAGAAACACATACCGTCCGGAATTAAGACTCTCATCCTAAAGAGGGTCCCACCACTCAGATAAAAAAGAAAAGGACTGTTGCATATAGGAACGGCAGTATCTGAATATCTTTAAACTTACTGCGTGTGGACCCCATGAAATTGAGGCTTTTCTTTACCGTCCGATGTGCCTTTGTGAAAGTCAACGAATCAACGGTCCACGAGCAGCCAATGGCGCCAAAAAGGGTCAATAAAAACGAATGGGGAATCTCTTCGGTGGGCCCATAACCTCCTATGCGTCCTACGTGTGATCTGACACAACTTCCCTTTCCTTGCCACCTGTATTTATTATTCCAATTTGGCCCCTAAAAAAGTCATATTTACAGAATAGTGCCCTTCCAAACATCAGTTTTTCTTTAAAGAAAACGTTCGTCGCTTTCACTCCCAGTCACGTATACATAACTCTGCTCAATCTCAGCAAAAAGAAACGGAGTTCACTCACTCTCTCTCTAAAAGTTCATGTTCTCTCTCTAGAATTTTGAGATCTTGAAACCCTAGAAATTTCCAGATTAGGAAAGCTGAGTCGTTTCTTCTTCTGTTCATCGTGATTCGTTGTTGCAATTTTAAGGTACTGTTTG
This sequence comes from Durio zibethinus, assembly GCF_002303985.1. The sequence continues at coordinate 542,018 of NW_019167937.1, read as the reverse complement.
GCGTTGGAGAAAAAAAATGCCAAATTTCTATTTTTCTCGCGTTTTCTTTTCTACTTTTTTTTTTTGGTTTGGAACTGATTTCTTGTTTTATATGGCGTTTTGTTTTCTAGTGTTGTTTGAGCCTTGAATTTCTCTTCTGAATTTTGTGTTGTTCGATTAAAATGGAAAAAGGAACTGTTTTTAATTTGAATATTTATGATTTTATTCCTTAATTAGTCAATGTGAATGAACAAAGCTTAAATGAAGGTGATTGATTATAAGCTAGTTAAGGTAACTAAAACTGAACATTTTTATTCTTTTACTGTTTGTTAATAATTTGACGTCGTTGAGATTAAAAAAAGTATATACACACACACACGTGTATGTATGTGTGTGGACTAACTTTGTTTATGTTAGCGTTCTTAATGCTACCTTGTTAATCTTGTTTACTTTGATTGACACCGGAAAATCATTTCTTGATTGAAACTTAAGGACCCCATAAGTTTAAAAAAAAAAAAAAAGGAAAACAGTAAAGTGAAAAAAGACACTTGTAAATTGAATTTTCAGCTCTTCAATTAGTGATTGAAGCAATTAATAACATTTTCCCATTTATTGTGTAGCGAATCATTATTTTGCTGTCTTGTATTCTGCAAGAATCATAATGTTGCATTGCTTGCATTTCAGGATACATATATCAGAAATTTATGGCTTTTGACCTCTGCGGCCCATCATTCCCTGAAGGTGGTTTCTTGTTTCTCGGATTAGCACTTATGATGCATTGTTAGTTTGATAATTGTTTTTGAGTGTGATTTGGCTGAATGTGGGTAATCTGCAGTAGAAAGCAGCTGTTGCATACAACCAGAATGGCAGTGTGACTTTTACTTTGGTTATGGCATTGGTATATTAATGCTTCTATCTTTATTGTAATTCTGGTTGGTATGGTTTGTTTCTTGGCTTTTGTTATTAACATAGTTATGCTATTTTTTTGTTTTTTCTGTAGACATGATTGAAGAAAATGCCTTGAACGAGAAATGTTGTGTTCAAGTTCTGCGGATATTGATTACAAAAGCAGATACTGAAATCGATGAACTTGAAAAAGATTTGGTATTTCTCCAAAGTGAACTGGCATGGGCTGAACATGAAGAATGGTCTGACATCTGCTGCAATGCTTTGAGAGAAAAGATCAATTGCCTTGGTATCTCAATAAGGAAATTGAGGAACAAGGATGAGAATGACATTGAGGTTTATTTATTGATGCATACAGAACCTGCTGAGAAATTGCATGAAATGGTGAAGGCCCTGCTCAAAAGTTTCTGCCATGAGAAAAATGAACAGGTTTGACTCTTGAATATGTTTCGTTATTCTTTTACTAACTGACCATGAATGTGATTCAACTCTGAACCTTAAGGGGACAATACCAGAAGATTGTGATTCATGTTGTGTTTTACAAATTGTCTCTATTAACTCTGCAATTTCAACTGATATTGTGTACCATAGCATAGTTTTTTGCATTGGAATTTTAAGTTATTTTGACCGGACGCTTCACGGCATTTGTCAATTTCTGGACTAGTGTTGTTTAATATTTGTTATGAATGTAGGTTTAGCACTGTTTAGATGTCATAGAGTCATAGTCATGTTGAATTTTTCTGCTACCCTTGGTCACCTTGGAGGGAAAGATGATGGAGAACCTTTAATAGAGTGAATTAGAGGTGGAATATTGTTTAGTGTTTATTTATTTGGAGTGCTTTTGCATCGTTGTGGAACTTGATAAGAATGGACAACTCCTTTTGTTGTCAGCAGATTGATTTTGTCTTTGTATTTCATGTAGTGTTATATCATTTACTTATTTAATTTTTCCTTCTAATATCTGTTTCTTTTATGCATTATTTCATGAACTAAGACAGAATTTTCCTTCTCAGAAAGTTGTTGGCTTAGATTCAAGGTCTGGTTCTCCAGAGCAGTTGGCTGGCCTGCATAAGAACCACAAATCGAGCAATTCAAATTCATGTTTCATTGCAAAGGAGGAAAACAATGGAACCAGTTTTACTCCCAAAGAAAACTGTACTTCCTCAAATCCATCTAAAGAGCTTGAAGAGAAGAAAGCAAATAGTTCAGAAACAGTTAAGTTATATGAAGCTTTTGGTAAAAATGTATCCAACCTTCTCATACTTGGAAGCTCAGAGTCATGGAACAAGTTGGTGTCTTTGCTTTGGTGCTACTGCTAAGGTTTTGTTAGGACATTGATTGAGAAGGTCTTTAGAGGGACATTATTCGGAGGTTGACACACACTGCATATTCTTGCTATACTGATACTAAGTAGTAGAAATATATTTGGTTGAGAAAAAGGTTAAAATAATGGGAGAGTTATCTTGACTTTGATTTTAGTGCTAAAATTTATGGTACTGTTTATCTTGATTGTCCTTTTTGTCTTAGATATTAAAAAAATGGACTCTGGGGTGTAGAAAGCTGAAGAGGAATGATTTGGTGCCTATGTTTTATTTATTTAAAGAAAAAATTATGAACAAATAGCACCTATGAAGGAAGATAAACTTATCTGCAAGGTTGTAAACAATATAGACTGGTAAAGGTCATTTAAGGTGGTAAAAAACCTTTTTTGTGATGCTAGTTGCAAGAATATATCAGCCAAGCATGCTTATAACCCATGCATGCATTTTATGGGTATGATGTAACAGCTCATTAGTTTTGATCATAACCAAGTATGTGTGAAATCTTGCATGGAGTTGTATCTTGATGCTATGCTTGTTCTTAGCTGAGCCTTGGATAAAATGTGATGGTTCACAACCATTGGCCATTCAAATATGAAGTGCATACAAATGGTAAAGAATAGAATATAAAACAGAAAAAGAAGAGAAGAAAAATAAAAGAATGAAGCCTTAAATTCCTTGCATACTAACATGGGTGCTTGATTTCCCTATAATTATGTTTGGCAGCTGCATCTTGATTTCTTTTTGTGTACAGCTATACCTTGAAAAAATTTGACTGCTTTACTGCCTCCGCTTGATGTTCTAATGTATCATTGCCAGCTAGCAAATGCCAATGTCAAAGATCTGATACTTCATTCCCTGCCACCAGCAGCTGATCAATTTGATGAGAAGGAAGTTGTAACCATCCTTGATTTAGAAACTACCAAGAAGCAAGGAATCAAAGATTGTGGTCTCACTCTTAAAGACAAAAATGTGATCCAGCATTCATCTCCTAAGTCTACACAGAAGAGGATGCATAACTTAGACAGGACAAAGATTAAGGTAGTTCTCTTGCTCTCTTTTTGGTCAAATAATCCAATTCAAAATCATTTAGTAAGTTCTGATTAAAAAGTGAAAAACTCAGGGAAAATTTGTTGAGCGGGTTTCATTGACATTGATGAAAGACATGCTATCCTGCAACAGAAAGTAATCTTTTCATTGTGGCTGACCTAATAATTGAAATGACAATGTTAATGCACTTGAACATTCGAAAGTACTTTTTGTGGTTTTGCTTAACCTTTTGCTTGATATAAAAGGTACTTTTAGTGAATATTAGTTCTCTTGTAATTAGTTCAGTTCAACAAGGGAAAGTTATTTGAACATTCTTTTAGCCCTTCTTTAATTTTGAATGACTTATAAATGTAGATAACAAATGGGCTGTTTGTGTATGTCTACACAAAAAGATAAGGTGGACCTTATAAGTTCATCTCTCACATGTTACAATCAATAGAATGAGTTTGTGTTAGTGATACCTGGGAGAAAAACTGAATTGATTGTGATTTATGTTGGTTTAGGTTTTAAACTACAGTGTGTTTGTAAGAAACTGGTCTTTTGCATCTTCTACTATTTTTAACTTTATGCATGTTATCATATAGGTACACTCTTGCTCTTTCACATATTTAAATAGTCATATGCTTTGTAGCATTATAGCTCTCCTCTGGTGTTGCAAGTAAATTAAATTGATTATGGTTCTATTCAACAGGAGCTGGCTGCACAGTTTGTGAATAACTCAGACCCGGATACTTCAAAAAATTCAGCTGGCCACCTGAACAAGAAGAAAAAATTAAGTTCTTCTAGTTTAAAAATTGTGAGTGAGGAAGCAACAGTGCAGACTTCTATATCTGCAACAGATATGTTAATCCTAGGTTCGTCATCAAATCCAATGGGGAAGAGAACAGATCTTAGCAAGAAAGTGAAGGTATGGCCAGCTATCTAATTCATGTCAGTGCCAAAATGTGCTTCATCGTCAGATACCTTCACAGCTATACTTGACATGCTGTGTGTCAATCTGTGAGATTGGTTGATTCTCTTAGGACTGCTCTGACTTGTGGGGGCTGTTGCATTCTGTCTTAACTTATTTTTTCGGTTCTCCTTTCAGGAGGAGCAGCCTGCAAATATTATTGCCAAAGATTCAATCGCTCGTAAACAGAAAACAGGCCACTCCAATGAGATGAAAAAGCTGTGTAAGTGTGACCTGAAAGTTAACGGATGTGAAGTGCAAGGATGTTATACAACTACCATCGAAAGTAAAATTTCAAATTCATGTTTGAATCCTGAACATAAAGGAAATATTCTGACAGCAGATAAGGTACAATAATTTCTCTCTCTCATAGAATTGTTGTATGTATGTAATTGTTAATTTTAGGAAAGGAAACCTATGGCTTTGGCGAGCAGTTATTTTCATAAGAGTATTTCAATTGCCACCGTGAGTTGTTTGAATCTAACTTAAACTTGCCTCTTCAATGAGCTTATAATGTCATTTTCTGCCAGCCTGCAAATGCTGTGGTTAAAACTAGTAGTCCTGATACTTTGAGACATACGACTGGCCTCAACAGGAAGGAAAATAGCTCTGATTCAAGGATAGGTGCTTTCAGACAGGCAGAAAGTCTAAAATGTGATATGGAGCAAAAACTATGTGACTTAGCTGTGAAATATGCATGTAAACGAGGCATCAAAGAGTTAAAGGTTGCTTCAACTGACAAGAAAGGGCCTTCAAATTCATTATTTAAGGGAGAAGGGAAGAGAAAAGACTCTTTACAAGTTGTAATGCAAAAAGAAGCTGCTCTGATTGACAACAAACATTCTGCCTTAACCTCACTCATAGAACTGCAGGATGAGAGGGGCAAGGATAAAACCATACAATGTATGGAGGGAAAACCAGAAGCGGAGGAAGTTCAGATGGCTGAAATTGCTGCTAGTGATGACAAACTTGTTATGAACTTTAAGGAAAAGACAAATATGGAGTCAACTTCTGCCATTGTTGAAGAACCTGGTTTAAATTCAAAGGAAAATGCTTCAAACTCATCTTCATTTTCAAAAGGAAAGAGGCCATGGAAAAATGCTAACAACCATACTTTAAACTATTCTTTGAGTGGAAAAATCCATGAGAAAACTGTTCAGCAGAGCCAATGTGAAGAAGAAGAGCAGAACATGATGCTGGATTCTAGCCAGAATACCATTTCACTGCCACAAAAGAAAAGCAAAAAGTTTTCTAGTATACCAATCGTTGTGGAGATCAGTGGTTCATCTGTTCAAATGAACATCTCACAGTTGCATGGGGACATAAGTATGTGTACCACCAAGGCAGATTTTGCTATATCAGAGGGTGTTGATCATTCCTGTGCAAAGGGCGTGGCACCCCAGCCTTTCGATACAAATAACTTGATGAAAATGAAGTTGTGTGAGCTGAGGGCCATTGCAAAAGAGCAGAAGCTGACAAAATACTCCGCACTAAAAAAGGAAGATCTGGTCAAACAATTGGAAAATCGATTAAGTTGCTAATGAATATATGAATGGATTCTGTACAGGTTGGTATCCCATATATTTTGTTTTCTTCTGCTACATGTTATAAAGAAAGCCTTGCTTTTGCATGTTTGAATTGCTCCATTGTTCTGCATCATTGTATGAATCCCAAGGAAAAATCTGATGGGTGACACAGTCTTCATTGGAAAGCACATGTTTGTTCAAGCCTCCAAGTATCAGCTGAAAAAGAACATGGCAGATTAATCTCTTAGTAACCCACTATAAGAAACTAACTAGGATACCTCCATTGAACTCCACTGCTGGTGAAAATAATAAAGCCATACATTTGACAGTAAAAAAGGGGGAGAGAAAAATACCCAAAATTTTCCTCAACAGAGAACAGCTGTATTGAGAACAAAATGGGATGAACTTCAAACCCAAAAAAGAAAATGCAGATTAAAAGAAAACCCTTTATCTAGAATTAGACAAAACCTGAGTTTTATTGGAACATTTCAGTTATTTTTACAAGATTAATCATTTAAGAAAATGTCAAAACATAAAGGAAAACTAAATAAAGCTTAGAGGAAAAGAATGGAACCTCGGCTTGGATAGTTCTCTGGAACAAGGGAAATAGCCAAAACTTTTTTAATCGAAAAAATGTGAAATAATAAGCTGTAATCAGAGACGATAAAAGGAGCTGAACTCGAAGCACTTTCAATGGATGTGACAGGAATTATGGATCCAACAGTGATTGAGATGATGGCAGCAGCTAAAGCAGCTGACATGGGTTTCGGCCAAGTTACAATGGAGGGACATGCTCCAGGAATTATTCAACAGACACAACAACTGGATACAGACTTATCAGCAATAGGTAATTTCATTGATGACGTGAAAATGATCGAGGCTGAAGAGATTTCATGGTTCTAAATGTGCACATGTAATAAGAGAGGCTAATGAGGCCACCCATACGTTGGCTAAATTTGCCTTAGTGAATAGGGAGGATAGATACTAGGTTGAGGAGTGCCCAAATTCTGATTAAGCAATGAAGTTTACTGATTATTAAAAAATAAAGTTTTTTTGGCAAGGTTGTACATAATCTTTGACTCTTTCACTTCGTTGTTTGCTTGTCAAAGGAATTTCAGGCCGAATAAATCTTATAACTATGTCCAACATTCCTTTTCTTCGTAGCATCAACGTAGCATAACTGCAATATTCTTGCTTTCTCTTTCACTCTTGCACGGTTTTTACTTCGTCAGGAACAAGCCAATTATTTGTTTGTTGATTGCTATAATCATAATTTAAAGTGCCTATCTCCAAATCAGCTACCGCGGTCTTTATCAATAACAAATTGCTATCATATTGTGAAGATAAATAATTTTCGATAATGTCTAGTTCAAGTAATAAAAAGAATTTTTTTTTTATTTGAATTCGACTCTATTAAAAAATTATAAAAATATAATTTTTCATTAATTTGTTAAAATCGATATAAGTTAATATATTTGAATCGGTTCAAAAAAAAAATGTACCAAGTAAATCCTTTCTGCTTAAACAAAATAAAATTCAAATAATAATTACAAAACATTGATATATGACTTTATACATTTTACTAACTATCATGTCTTCGACGAAAGCGGTCAACCTAAATATTTGACTCCATATAACTGTCAATATGTTGAGCAAACAGAAATTCTTCTTGAAAGGCCGTAGTGCCAGAAATTGTTCTAATTTTTTCAGATTAAAAAACTGATATTTTGAATTACTCATGGCTAATCTCTATATATTGCCTTTCCCCACTTGTAGTTTCTCACACCAAAACATCAAAACAGAAGTGAATTTAAAAGAAAAAAAAAATGAAGAAGCAAGTTAGTTCAAGTGTCTTTCTTCTGATCCTTTGCATTCTTTTCTTTTCCTGAGTGCTGAAGCTCAAACCTGCAGGCCTAGTGGGAGGATAAGAGGGAAAAACCCTCCACCAGGGCAATGCAACCCAGAAGATGACTCTGATTGTTGTAAAGATGGCGAGTGGTACACAACATACAAATGCTCACCGCCTGTGTCAAGCCAAACAAAAGCAACACTGACACTGAACAGCTTTGAGAAAGGCGGGGACGGTAGTGCACCATCCGAATGTGACAACCAGTACCACTCGGATGATGACCCTGTGGTGGCACTTTCAATCGGGCGGTTTAACCACAAAAAGAAGTCTTTGAAGTACGTCAACATCCATTGCAAGGGAAAAAGTGTGAGGGCTAAGGTTGTGGATGAGTGTGATTCTACAATGGGCTGTGATTCTGATCATGATTACCAGCCTCCTTGTCCTAGCAACATTGTTGATGCTTCAAAAGCAGTTCGGAAGGCTCTAGGAGTGCCTGAAAGCGATTGGGGCGAAATGGATATCTACTGGTCTGATACTGATTGATCACTTTAGCCATATTTATCATGATGAATGTATTATAATAAAGATTTCTTGTGTGTTTTAGGTTAATCTTTATATTACCATTAATGTAAAAGTCATACATTTTATGTTATCTGCATTTTACTTGTGGCAATCCTTTAGCTTTCTACATATCCTTCTCTTTGCAACTAATAAGTAGATAATTATTATAAATATTATAAAATGACCTGACAATATTAAATACAATACGAAAATGATAAAAAAACACTTTGAATGTGTCAAAATTTTTCTAAAAAACATAAGTATGAGAACCACATAGTTGACATTCAAAGTGTCACCTGTCTAAATATTATTCAACAACTTGGGCAAACATTATGCAAGAATTGATCCTGAAAAGATGCTGAAAACTTAGACAAATTTCATCAATCAAGCTTTCAATATATATTCCAAAGAGGTACCATTCATTACAAAACCACCAGGTTTCTCTCTGAAACAATTGATTCCATATGATTAGTCTCCTTTAAACTTGAATTTGCTGTGCAAACCTGTCAAGGTTGGCCTAGGAGTGAAGGTCTGTAGAATGCATGGCTCTGTGCAATCTCAATGCGGTCTCGGGGATCATTCAAGGTTTCATCCCTCAGTGCCTGAAGGATAGCTTGAGATGACTTCTCCCTAGAGATTCAAAATATATGACAAGCTTAGCATTGCAGTTATTGACCATCAAAAACTATATGAATACCGATTGGTCAAGGAATAGACAAATCTAGTGATAGTTTATGTCATGGCAAGAGACATGGGTGTTCAGGTTTTCATTGAGGTAGTAAAACAATAGCAAAGCATATTTGACGGTACCAAGCTATGCCGACTCTGAAGCTTAGATATAATAAATCTTGTTATTTATGATTTCCAGGATGAAAAGTAAATTTAGGTAACTATTGAGGAATAAGAAATTACCTTGTTATAAGAATTTTGTAGAGTGTCTTCAATATAGGACACAACTCAACAGGAGCAACAGGCTTGTTTCCATCTGGATGCAACACACTTAAGCTTGATTGACTCAGAAGTTCATAAAATGCTCCTACTGCAGATACACCCTAGAAAGGAATTAACATCGGTTAAATTTATTGTCCAATGATCAAATGGATATGTGGTGAAATTTCAGTTCTAGATGAAAGAACAAATTGTAGGTTATGCTAATTGATTTGACCTTCATCAATTTTTCTGCAATATCTGCATAGATAATCCACAATTATGACAGACAGTCAGCTACAATGCATATTCACCTTTTCTGGTTCTTCCTTTCCCAATATTTTCAACTTGTATATTAAGAACAAAAACTTAATAATTTGTTCTGAAGAACTACCTAATGAGATAAGCATAATGAATAACCAGTTCATAGTCCACTTAATGCTTGAATGCATAACATAAATGGGATAAATATTTCATTACTAGGTAAGGGATATATAAAAGAGGAAGCAGTTTAACCAAAAAGTCAACCCAAAGTGGAAGCAGGTCAACCAAAAGTGCTTCTAGATAAATGTGATTTGCTAGAAAGATTGAAACTGAAGGAAATAAAAATGATCATTGACATTCAACGGCAATAGGCTTGAAATGTCATGAATAATAACAAAAGAAAAGATGAATAATATGTCAAGAACCCTACTGCCACAAGCTCAACAAGACAATTTTAGACCAGCAATTGCACTCACTAAATACAGTTGTAAAATAAGATGTTCAATAACTTTGTTTTTTTTTACCTGAATCATTCCTTTTCCACTGATGCTATCACCCATATCCCGACTTAGTTCTCCTTTGGCTAACATTTGGCCATACCATGCATTACGACCTTTTAACAAAGTTACGTAAGTGTCAGCCAGCAAAGGGCCGGCAAGCTTCTCAGGTTCTTCAGCCAACAAATGAGTGATAAAAATCATCTCGGATGTACAATGTGCAAAATAAACTGATTTGCTGGTAGCACTCTCATTGGTAAGGGCTGCTACCATTCCTGAGAAAATCAAACCTGAAAGTCATTATATTGTTCCAAATTTAAAACAGTATATCTTTTGAACTTTGTATGATTTCCTGCAATGTTATCTCCATAGAAATCGTGAAGATTAGTTCATTGGCTAACTCATTAGTCTCCGACTTCCATAAACACAGAGCTTTGGTACTTTTCTGGTTACAGAATAAATGTCCCATGAAATTAAAACTGTTTGTAGATCCCTACAAATGTAATTTATAACAACAGTATTCCCAGGATGCCTATCTGAAGGGCATAACTCATCTTCTCCAAATTCATTCACCATTAATCTAGAATATTGTAGTTCAATAAAGTGAAAGATTGATCTATCAACCCAAGAACCAAATGTTGATTTTCTCCAAAATTTTAGTCAGAACAAGCTGAGAGATATCATACCAACGAGGTGTTCTACAACCATTTTGATGAGACTATTGAGATTTATTCCTATAAATTTTCAAACATAAATAATAAACAAATTCAGCAAAGAGATCTATTGTTATTATTGCACCATTCATTACAATTAAATAAAGCGACTAAACCAAGTTATTGTCTAAACGATAAAGAGGTACTTACCAGCTCCAATGGCATAGACATTCTTCAGGCCACCCATGACTTCATGAGTTACAAGGTCACTGTTGTCCCATACAATGAAATGGGGCTGCCTTAAAAATTTTGCAAGGGGTTTCCTCCACTTTTCGGCTCCACAGATTCGAGCATTGGCATATTCCTTATTGTAGATCTCAGAGGCAATATTTGGTCCCCCAAGATACAGTATGTTCTCTATAGGGATTCCAGCTGCAAGGAACATACACATAGAGCTCAAAAATATGAGATTAATTGATGGTTCAGTGACCTTATAATGTAAAGCCAAAGTGTCTGAGCACAATATGACCAACAATCAATTAAGAAGAACTCTTACTTGCTCGATTAATCATTTGTGTTGGAGTAATGATATGCGGAACAGGTTGCAGAGCTGCCTCTATACCCTTTGACAAGGAGATAATGATAGGCACAGTGATTCTTTCCTTCCAATAATTGCTAATCTCTTCAAATACCTCACGTGTTTCAGTTGAAGGCAAGCCATTTACCACAATATCAGCATCCCAAACGGCTTCCTGCAAATTAGTCACAACCTTCAAAGGACAAAGTGGTGTATCAATCATGTTCAAGCAAAACCCATCTTTCAAAATCTCATCAGCAAAAAGAGTGCGATCGCCTAGTCTTGCCTCAACATACTTTAAGTAGGCACAACGCCTGATCAACCTTCTCAATACATCTTCTCTTGAATTGATCACTTCAAATAGATGTTCTGCTGTGGCTCTGTCAACAGCTTTTCCAGGCCTTCTCCATATCCTGATTTGAACCTTTTCTCGAAACTGGCCATAGCTATCTTGCAGCAAAGCTGCAAAAACACTACCCCAAGCACCTGCTCCCACACTGACAATCCTCAATGGATCACCATCAGTCTTGCCAAGAAGGCGTCGAAGCTCATCAAGTTTCTCTTCCACACCATTGCAATTGTAAAACGATCCATTTGAGTACAAACTTCGGTGCAATGTTTCAATACTTCCTACCATCTTCTTACGTAAAAACCCAACACAACAAATCAACTAATCAACAATAACAGAGAAAACCCAATTTCTCTAATTCTACAAAGTATAGTGTATATATGAGCTCCAAAATGATCCCGAAAATTTATCAAGTGCCCCAATGCCTGAAGAAAAAAAAAAAAAAAGAACCCACCTCCGATTTTATATGGCTTTTGCTCTCCTAAAACCACACTAATCAATCTTTGCTTGAAACAAGAAAAAAAAACTACAATTCCCGAGTTGCACCGTGCTTCAAAGAATAAAATTTTATTGGTGGGTTCTTTTACCTAAACCAAGACTAACTTTGATCATTGCATTTAGATTTTCATACCAACCAGTTCTAGAGATTTGTCTTGTACAGAGTTTCAATATAGAACAGATCAAGACTAAAAAAATTCAGACAAAGGTACAATTCATGAATCTCTATCTAAACACTTGGAGTCTATTGAAGTCTGCTAAAAGAGATAATCTTAATATTCAAAATAATACTTTGTTTTCTCCGTCTTGAGTTTGTTCATCTACCCAACTATCAACTTCAAAAGAAAATATAAAAACAAATTAAAAAAAAAGACACCCCCTTCCAAAAAAAATCAAAAGAACAAACGGTCAAAGAAATACCAACCTTTTTGGTGTTGTTAGTTACAATTTAAGCCTAGCTTAACAGCAACAAATCTTGGAATGAAACCAATATATAAAGGAAAGAATGTATGAACTTTATGTTGATGCAAAAGTATAACTGAAATGAAACATGAAACGTGTGAGTCAAAAATAAAGCAGTGGCAGCTGGCCTTCGGATCACATTTGGTTGAAGAGATTGAGAAAGAAGACAGGCTAATAAGTGAGAGGCATTGATGAGTGAGTTGGAATGTACACATTGCATTAAAAGGTTTTGTGTGCTGCTGCCAACTTCCCCAACGGTCATTAATATATTGGATGACTTGGGTCGCCTCCCTCGCTTTTCTCCATGTGCCCGACCCCATGTTAGTTAGGACTTTTCCTTCTCTTTTTCTGTTGTTTTGTCAAGTGAATTCCCTCCTTCGCATGAAAAAATATATATGTAATTTGTTTTTATTATTTCTCATTTGTTTTATCATTGTAATTAAGGCTATGTATTTTAATTTTTGTTATATTATACACTTAACGTCATTGATCACAATTTCAGATTACCCCAAATGGAAAACAGCAGCCCATTAAACTTGTTAACAATTTAATTTTGCCTAGCAAAAAAAAAAAAAAAGGAAAACACTGCTCCTATTCATCTGATGCACTTATTTTACACACATACATAAAATTTTGTTTTTAAAATCATATTATAATCCGTAAAAATTTTAATATTTTTCGTTTAAGTCATTAGAATAAAATTTGAGAATAAATGAGTGTATTATTTAAATGTAATGTGTTAGTATTAGATCCATCTACAAATTGAATTATTTATCTATGCCTAGAGGCCCTCCCTACATTTAGAATAGTTTGGGTAAAATTATTAAGTACAAAAAAATAAAGTTAATTTAAAAAAAAAAATAGATCTTGACTTTAATATTTAATGCTTGAGTTTAATCTATTTTTCAATTATACGTATCTTGTGATTAAGAGCAAATTGAATGCCCCATGAGATTTCAAATTCAACAATTAATTATCGTAAATTTTATGTTATTATTTCTCATTCCAACACTTTTATCTTTTTCATTTATCTTTTCTCTTTTCCCTTATCACCTCTCTCTCTCTTTTTCACTCTAAACCTCCATCACCATCTACAAAAGTTCGAGATTCAGTTAAATACCTTCTTGCAAGTTTGTAAATTATCAAGCCAATGATCACAAAACCAACATCATATCCATTTACAAAAAAAATTTTAAAAAAATCTATAAAATTTGCAACTGCAAAAAGTTTTGATAAGGATGAACGAAAAAAAAAAAAAAAAGAAATGCTTGGAAGGTTAGGTCATAGGTGCACGATTGAGTGGGGTCGTCCAGCCCCTGGTTTTGAGAGGATTTTTTTTTTTTTTTTACCCAAAAGCCCTTGGAAGATAAAGAATAATAGAACATTGATTTTAGGAAGAGAAAAAAGAATTCAAAATTTCTGAGATTTAAGAAAATGTGGAAGGGACGAAGGAAAAAAGTTAGCCATGTGGCAAACAACAAAAAAAAGTTAATTCGTAAATTTTGAAACTATCGAAATAATACTTAAAATAGTTAAGAAATATTTTATTTATAATAATTATATTATAATTAATCAATCACAATTTCTAAAATTATATGAGTTCCATCATAATTTTATGTAGATACTACAATTATAAGTGATTTTAAATTTTTATTTTTAATTAATGTATTAAGAGTTTGAATTAAATGAATTTGTTTACATTAGATATCATTTTGCTATCATTTCCTACATGTTTTTCATTAAAAGTTGTAAATTACTCTTCCGTGAAAATATGTATATTTTATGTGTTTATATTAACAACAAAGTTTTTACAAATTTTTATTGAGTATTTATTCTAAAATACATATTATCAAATAAAAATACCTTAAACGAAACGGGTGCAATAATCTAATATGATATTATATCTTAATATATTAAATATATATATATATATATATTAATTTGAGTTTGAATCTTATAGCTAAGAACAATTTTTTGAAAAATGCCGAATTATATTTGGTACAAGCAGTAATAAAATTAATTTATAGAACCAAAAGTACAATTATACGTACAATTACTAACTTCGTATGTAAAACAAAGTCAAAATAATTAAATACTATATATTTTGAAACAAAAAAAAAAAAAAGGCATGGCAAAGTTTGCTTAGAATTGACATTTGATGACAGGCTTGTCTTAATCGATGGTAGGTTGTTTTGAGTCTGATAATGTGCCCATCCATGGAGGAGGTAGCATCCCAGTTTGCTCATGAACCGTCTTAAACAATGGCGGCAACATTCGATAAACACCAGCAACCTCCTTCATGGCATTATTACCATTACCATCCATTGCTTCTCCACCGTTAGTCCAAATGCTAATCCTAGGTTGCAGTCCCCGCACGGCGTCAGCGTTGATCTTAGCAATCTCTTGAAACAATCCACCATTGATCATCAAGTAATCCCTTAGGGCAGCATAGTTGCCGCCTAATGCATCTAACAGTGTTCGCAGATAAACACCTTGGGCTTGTGCAAGTGCCATAAGCCCTTCGGCCTCTTTTTGTTTTGCATACAATTCTACATCAGCAGCCCTTTGGCGACCATAGAATGTTGCATCTGCAATTGCCTTCTGCGCCGCCGCCTCTTTTTCCTTCTCATACAGAATTGCCTCTGCTTGTTTCTGTTTCTGGTACAGTTCCCAATTTGCTTCTTGCACCTTTAGAAAAGTCGTGGAGTTAGAAAAGGAAATAAAATAGATTTCAAAATCAGTTCCTTGCATAAATTTTAAGTGAATTATATATCTTTCACCTTGGTATCGTACTCAACACTTGCTTGGCTAAGATACTCAGCCTTGAGCTTCTCGGTCCTGGTCAAAGCGTTCATCCTCTCCACCTCCCTTTGCAACTCAGTTTCCCTCAATGCAACAGCCTTCGATGCTTCCACCTCCGCCACTTGCGCCTCCTTAGCCCAACCTGCCTTCTTTTTTGCCAGATCTGCATTTGCCTCAGCTAACTCAGCTTCCCTTTGGTTCTCATAAACCTTCACCTCGGTCTTTACCCTTATCTCTTCCTTCAGCCCCTCTCCTTGCCGCTGTGTTGATATAATCTTCGTCTCTGCATCGATTCTTGCAGCGTTTTGAAGCGTTTGCCCCTCCCTCAGCTTGGACCCAATCTCTCCCTTCATTTTGGCCTCTGCCACATCCACTTTGGCCTGATTGGCCGCTTCCATCTGAGTCTTTTGACCCAAGTACGAAAAATACTCATGTCCAGGCACATCCACAAGTTGTTTAACATTAGCGTTGTAAATCAAAAGTCCAAACTGGTTGAGCTCAAGCTGGACTCTCTCAAAAACCTCGAGTTTGAACTCTTTGGTTCCTTTGAAAATCTCTTCCATGGTCATTGAAGCAGCAAGGACCCTTGTTTCTCCTTCAATGATACCTTGTACAAGTTCTTTAACATGGTTAGAGAGCTTGTCATGAGGAGAGATTAGCTTGGCATACTTGAGGAGGCTGGCCTCATCATCCACACGGGGACCAATTGTGAAGACTGCAGGGAGGACGAAAGGGAGCTTCTCGGCACTCATAGCTTGAACTTCGAACGTGTAATTTACAGGCGAGACATCGAAGACGGTGTAAGACTGACCAGGGAGTACCCATGCCTTCTTCGCAAGCTTTATGTCTTCGATACCTATGCCAGTGATCACCAGATATTCTGATGCATTTGCGACCTTATACATGATTGTTTCTTTTCACTCAAATATTACTAGGGTTAGATGGACTGTACAGATGGAAAAAATACTGGTATTATCAACAATAAATCAGGACTAAGAACTGAAACAGAAGAAGATACACATATATATAGTAGAAAAAAAACCTAATTAAAAGTATTTTTTTAATTAAATCAAACAAATTCAATTAAAAAAAAATCATTTCACATCCTGCAATCCCTCATTCTATTTCCGTGAGCTTGTAACCAACAGGGACATTAAAGTGGCGGAATGTTAAATCTAATGGCTAAGGTTTGGATTATTCATGTATGTGGACCACCTGATCTTGGGAAAAGGGACCGCACCTTCCGTTGATGAGTTGTTATAATCTCTTTGTATAATTATATCATTGATAGAAGGCTTGACATACAAATATCTTATTTGATTTGGATTTTTGATATGGAGTTTTTCATTCTGACAAGATATGCCGGCTTTCTTCTTCATTGGCCACGATGAGAAGAGAATCATGTAATGTACTTGCCCATTGTTTTCGCCCTGAATAAATATGGTTTCGGCTTCGAAAGTTCAAAGGCTTTTCAACTAAAATTAGTGTAAACTTTCATAATAGAATTTTCCTCGATATTTCCATGGAAGTTACATAGTATTATATATACAGCTAGCCGTATTCATATATGTATATAATATATCTATATGACAGGACTTGATTTTCAGGATTCTTAATTTGTTTTTGTTATAGCATTTCCAAGTGGGCCAGCCTTTGTTTTGAAAATTCAATAATGTGCTGACATTTGTGAGGGAATTGGAGAAATGAAATTTCCTTGCTATTATATATATTTATGTTAACCGAGTAGCTTGGAGAAATGGGGAAGCAAGGAAAACAACAAATATATAAACATCAATACATTTTCTTGAGAAAATCAGCCGGCTACATCCCTATATTTTCCATGAATGTTTGTCCAGCTAGCTAGCAACGCGTCATTCTTTTTTTTTTCTTTGGCCACAACGCGTTATTCTATTTTATCTATTAAAATGTGCAGAGCTGATTTCCTTTGTTTTCCATTTATACCCTGTATCAAACTGTTTTCTCTCTCGTAACTTAATTCTACAGAACTCTTCCTGCAGAAAAAATGTGCCTCTTCAGTTTTATGTTACAGACTGAGTCATGTGCGATATGTATTTCTTCGAGTAGGGAATAGAAAAAGAGAAGCTAAGGTTTCAATCGAATGAGATTTTTATCGTTTCGAAGCATCAAAATGGATCATGACAACTATAGATCCAATAACTGGCGTATGTACGATTATGTTGTGAAAGAACTGCCATTAAAACTTCTAAGTGAAAATTTCCGTTAACTTGACACATCAGAAGCATCTATTTCTGGCCATTCTATATGGGTGGACATGGTGCTCTCATAATCTATCTGAAGAACCTTGATAAGTATATGGAAATTGACGGTAGAGATTTTAATTTATTATCTAGCTTAATGACTTCTTAGAATTTCTTTTTTTTTTTTTTTGTCTACAGGACAACTTGATGTGCATTCATCTTTGCTCTTAGTTACTTGCATTTTTCCCTTATTTGTGCTTAATTATACTTTGCAGTCAGTGTCTGCATGCCTGTGGGTCAAATTGACCGATGAATCCCTTCATTTTTACCTAATTTTATATCTTGTTATGGAGATTAACATAACTGAATATGACGCCACTTACCTGATCTGAAAGCTTCATGATGTATCTGCTATCATTCTGATCGATCAGACCAGAGCAGAATGTCACTTATTCAGGTGTCTGTGTCACCCAACATGACACACAACTCTTTGTCTATTTTTAACTCTTTTTTTTTTTTTTTAAAGTAGCTTAGATGTCTTATTTTTCCTTCTGTCTCAAGAGTGCCTTCAAGTTTATTAAATTTTCACAAGTACTAGTTTCTACTACTTTCTACCAATGATATATTTTTTTCGTTTTCATATTTATTTTGCCAAAGATAATTTTAGTGGTTACTGCTCTCATTGCTTGCTACCTACCATACATCAATATTTATGGGCGATGGGGATAATTTTAGGATTTGGACAATTCTTTCATCTGACAAGGAAACTAGTTCAAACAAAAAAGAAAAATCTGCGGATTACAATTTAGACAGAAATCAGAAACCTGGTAGCACAGCCAGAAGGATCATATGAACCATACTTTTAGGCATTCTTTTTCAGTCGAGGATGAGTGAGGGAAGGACGACAAATTTCAATTTTACTTTTTTCTTTTTGTGGGTGAAGGGGGAGGACGATAAATTCTCATATGACCAACTTCTGGCACACAAGTTTGAGGAGGCATGTAGGAGTGTTAATGATCCATTGTTATTGCTATTGCAGCCTGGTTATGATCACTCCTGCTTCTTCATTTCCACCTTCATTGATGATCACATCTGCACCATGCTCAAGCTCCTAAGCTCTAATTTAAACTAAGCACATAAACGAATAAGAGAAATGCCATTAATATTTGAAAATTTCTTCGTTAGTCCTTTGAACTCAAAAGTAGAGTTATTGATAAAAATATCAATTGTTGTTAAACCAACAACATTTACTCAATATATTACTATGGTTTGAGTTGTTATACTCCATTTCAGTCCTAAAACCACCGGCCAGGAGCAAACTCAATCCCAGGCGGATACTGAACTTGCTCTGAAACTGGTGTGGCTGCGGTAGTATTTGCTGGTTTTAGGGTTTCATTTACACTCTTCTTTGGCTTCTAGGGTCTCTCTGATTACAAGTCATCATCTTGAAGGATTTTATCCAACTCATTGTCCATATGGGATAGGACTAGATTCACTCATTTTCTGAGAATTCCTTTGCTTGACAGAAGTTTGCCTACCAGAAGCATTTTCCTCTGCACATAAATTTAGGTAAATAAATTAAATTGTTAACACACAGAAAGTCTTTGTTTAAAGAGTTCATTCTCAACTTCACATTATCAGCAGCACCAAAAGTAAATTGCAGGACAAAACAGCCTTCCAAGAGGATACATAGTTTTCCTATGCTTTGCAATGTTGGAAAGGTGGGGCGCTCAAGGATCAACCAGAAATAATTAGGAAATCATTCTTTCCAGCAACTAATATAACAAGATGCAAACCAATAGGACTATGCAACATATAAGCATAAAAAAGTCTCAGATTAGGTCAGAAGTATTGGCATATAGATACATAGCATTTCTTCTTTTGCAAATTATTTTATTCAGGATATCCCGAAATTTCTCTTATATAAGCCTTCATCATTTCTCGTAATTTCTGCTCCAGCTGTGCATCATCAGAAGTAAAGATACAACATGATCCTCACGAGGCAAGATATCTCCCTGAACATGGCCACCTGTCATGACAAGCTCTCTGAAGAATCTTCTCCTCAACTGTTTCCTTACAAATGAGTCGGTAGACAGTAATCTACACATACAAGGATGGTGTAAAATTTTAAACGAATAGTAAATCCATACAAAAAATCAATTTAGAAAGATGATTACTAGCTAGACCGGGCAATATTAATTGTTGAGAATGCAAAAAAAAAAAAGAAAAGAAAAGAAAAAAGCATAACGCATTCAGAGTACGTTACATTCTCTTATCCAATTGTCACAACCACAAGCACGGATTTTATTTTAAGAGAGGTGTCTTTTCAATCTCAATATAATTAAACTGGAGGAGCCAAATCCAAACTTTGGTGCTATGTTATGCTTGACATTTGCTTCTAAAAGAAAAAAGTCTGATACTAAATCTCTTAGAATATGTGAGAATGTTGACTCTAAGCTTCATTTGAGTTCCACTATATTAAGAAGAAAGTTACTCTAAAATACACTTTTAGTAATGAGAATTTACAATTCAAGAAACCTTTTCAGCGTTGGTTTTTGGTTCTTTCTTTTTTTTTTTTTAGTATTTCACTTGTAATTTTTTTTATTACAATTATTTCACTTGCAATTAGTTAATCACAATTTATATTTATATAAAATTTATATAAGAGTTTATCACTTGACAATATTTTAATAGATATTAAACATGGCAAGATTGTAATTAATTAATTATATTGTCATAATTACAAATATTTTTTTTTGTTTTTAGGTTAAATTTTATTCATTTTTTGAAAATTTTGAGATTTTGTATTGTTTAGTGCTATAATTATCGGGTAGAGAATGAGAATATTTTTTTTACTTTTAATTTTTGAATGAATTTTTTTTCATTATCCAAGATTGATTAAAATATTTTTTGATTGTATTTAAATCCAGTGGATGAAATTAATGCTTTCGAATCGATTAGATTAGATTTGGATAGCATAACATAAGTTCAACACCATTAATAGAATCAATAAATAATTTGTTGAATTAATTAAGGTTCATTTTTTTTAATAAAAAAAAATTTTAAATTTAAATCTTATTAATAATTATTTATTGAGATTATTTCGAATGTACGATTTATAATCACTTATTTTAAATTATCAAATACGATATATTTTATTTTAACATAAAAAATTAAATAATTTATTTACTTTAATTTTATTTCTACAAAAAAACCATTAATCAGCACATCACACATTATAAAAATAATAATAATCGATACCATTAAAAAGTTCAAAAACAACTATTCAAATAATTCGAAGAAAAGACGTTGATGCTATTTTAAAATTTCGAAACTTGTTCGAATTATTTGAATGAGAGACATTGAAATTTGTACTATTATTTTAATATCTTCTTCCATCATTTTTCACGTCTATTAGGTGTTTTTTTTCGAATCATTAGCATATTTTTATTTTCTAATATAAAGTAAATTAAGTAATTTGATAAGCTTTTTGCTTTTTGTTCAATAGTCAACCCTTTGCCCATAATTCTTGACCCTTTGCCCATTATGATTGACCGCTGGTTTCTTACCAAAAAATTCAAATTCATTTGAGTACACATCAGCCGCCGCGGAATTTTTAAATTTTTTTTTTTTTAATAATATACAAAATGAAACTTACTTTGACAAACTCCAGCGTTATAAAATATTTCACAAACCAACTCCGCAAAAAACACAAAAACAAAGTGAAAAGCTCATTTTTGCTCAAATAATTATTCGAAGCATGTCCGGTGGATACCCTCAACACCCTCCAGGCTACGGCTACGGCTACGGTGCCCCTCCGGCTCAGCCCTACACAGCCGCTCCATACACTGCCGGCGCTCCGCCTCCTCCTCAACCGTACGGTGCCCCATACGCCTCTGGACCATACGGCGCACCTTCTGCTCCCTACTCTGCCCCTCCTGTGGAGAAGCCACCAAAGGACAAGCACCAGGCGTACGGTGTCGGTGGCGCTCCTCCGGTTCACGGCGGAAGCTATCCTCCTGCAGGAGGTTATGCGAGCCCGTTCGCGGCTCTGGTGCCTTCAGCGTTTCCACCGGGGACAGATCCTAACGTCGTGGCTTGCTTTCAATTAGCTGATCAAGATGGAAGTGGGTTTATTGACGATAAGGAGTTGCAAAGAGCTCTTTCTTCGTACAATCAAAGCTTCAGTTTGAGAACCGTTCATTTGCTCATGTATCTCTTCACTAATACCAACACCAGAAAGATCGGTCAGTTTCTTTTTATCTTACTTTTATTTATTTATTTATTTTTATTATTATTCTAAATTTTAGCTTTCATTTGGCAATTGCAATTGAATTATTAGGTTAATTTTACATTGATTGAAAATTAAGATCAACAAAAATGGTTTAAAATTTGTGTGAGGAAATGTAAGACATATGCATTTAATTACAATTAAATGCAATTTGAAAATTGATTACAAAATTAGGCCTTATACATGCCTAATTAAATATCCAATTAATTCCGAATTTATTTATTTATTTATTTTTATCGTTATGTTACTATCTTGTATTGTGAAATTACATCTTCTCCATCACAAGTTTCAAGTAGAGGAAAAACTTTACTTTCTGTTGGAGTCTAACGTACGCCGCCTGCTATAAGCTTCACTAACTTACGCTGGTGTTCAATTACGTCTAATCCGTGCGGGCCGCGTGCCATTGATGCCGGGATTACTTACTTCTATGCAATAAATTGATTAAAATAACCCTTTGGTGTACCATTATGCCACTCTCTTTTTAAGATTTGGCCAATGTTAGTGGGATATATCTGTCCATTGTGAGTGGTGTCACGTGCGTCAGGCATCAAGTGGAGGCATGTTGAAAGGCGTTTATTTCGCCTACAATTTTTTATTATAATCTCATAATTGTCCAATTATAATAAAATATTATGTAAAAATTTATCATTTATAAATGAAAGTTTTATATAAAATTTTTAATAAATTTCAAGCATTTCTAAATTGGCGTTAATTATTTATAAATGTAAGTTTTATATAAAATTTTTAATAAATTTCAAGCATTTCTAAATTGGCGTTAATTTATTGTAATATAACGATAGCAGGTGTTACGCTTAAAAAAATCTTTTGGCGAGTAACTATCCTTATCCATTCCTACGCAGTCTATATAGATGATGTTATTTGTAATTAGGCTTTTTATTGAATCAGTGGTCTAATTGATTATTTTATTTTCGTCTTTTTATATATTGGAATTGTTGAACCACCACATATTACTGATTGAGTCAAATATATTGTGGTGGGTGGGTGATTCTCGTCACATGCATTACTTTCAAATTAATTAATTGTATTTGATTTGTCGGATTACTCAAAAGTGCTATGACTAAATGTAGCAGTAATTTTATGAACATTTTAAATATTTTTATCTTTCAAAGTTTGGTTAGCAATGTGATTAACCTTTTTCTTTTTTTAAAAATTTTTAATTGCAGGTCCTAAGGAGTTCACTGCAGTCTTCTATAGTCTTCAGAATTGGAGGGTAATTTTCTTGAGAAACTTGGTTTTTAGATTTACATAATTTTACCTTTTTCTTGATTGAATTTATGGGTTTATTCAATTGAAAGAACTAAACGGCGACGTTGGTCTGCAGGCCATCTTTGAGAAATTTGACAGGGACAGGAGTGGTAAAATTGATGTCAATGAACTGAGAGAAGCACTCTTGAGTCAGGGATTTTCAGTCTCTCCGGTTGTTTTGGATTTGCTTGTAACCAAGTTTGATAAAACTGGAGGCAAAAACAAGGCCATTGAATATGACAACTTCATCGAGTATGATTGCTCTTCACTATGTTTCATTTCCGAAATTAGGAAACATTTCAGTCTCATCATAAAAACGAATGATCATTCATGTCTATAATATTAACTAATCTAACTTTTCCCTTTCTTTTTTTTTTTTTTTTGATGCAGGTGCTGCCTTACAGTTAAGGTAAGCTCTCACTTTCTACTTCCTCTCTTCATTCAACTTGATTGGAATTTGGTTTTCCGGTAATGGTAATTCAATTGTAAATCAATGTTTCTTTCTTTGTTTAGGGACTAACTGAGAAATTCAAGGAGAAGGACACCATGTACAGTGGTAATGCGACGTTTACTTACGAAGCATTCATGCTGACCGTTCTGCCATTCCTAATCGCATAGGTTATGAAAAACTTATTTTCGATTGTGTGTTTGCGTTTTATGGAGTAAATTTCTGTCTTTGAACTATGCTTTGACTAGAGTTTTTGTTGCTATATATATATATAAGCTAAAATAAAAGCTTGATTTGAATCACTTGTATTTCCACTCTTTTGAAGTCAATTTCAATTGCCAAGTTTTTCATGTTATAATTTTCATATGGCCATATGGCCATGTAATGAGAGCTCTGAATGTGTAGATTTTTTTTATTTTTTTTTATAAAGGAATGTGATTTTATTCATCGCAAAACAAAGCTTACATTATGCACTTGAACATTCAAGGAAAAAGAAAGTTGAAGCTAATTCCACTAATGAGTAAAGTTATTATTTTATTAATGCACAATGAGATATAATGGTATGAGGTGCAATTTTTCGTTTTTCTTTTTTTATAGTATGTATCGGATTCTAAGCGGAACCGCCATTCATCACCGGAGTATAGAACAAAACTGGTCTCTCATCCCGTCGTTGAGTTGGCCTTGCATTTGCCTCAAATCCCTGAAATAAAACATATTCAACCATTCAAAGTTTCATCAATCGCAAAAGCCTTTTTCTTTTGAACATTCACATGGATAGTATTTGATTAACTAAGGAAAAAAATATATATATATTAATATGCAAACTTTAAAGTAAATTCATCTCGGGACTTAAAATATGTAAAAAAAAAATTAATGAATTTATCCATTTTATCGGGAAAAAATTCACCATTTAGATCAACATATGTACTTGACTCATTGGTATTTATATGTATTCCCTACTCAGAGTCGGGTTTAAAAAACACTTACATCGTGAACGGCATCCCTTAATGCTCTTGCTTGCTCCCGGGAGACTGTCCTCACCTAATAGAACCAGTAAGAAATTAATGAAGCATCTATTGGAGCAAAAACAAAACCAGAGACCATGTGTGTGCATATATATGGTGTTTATTGTTTATACAATTAAGAAATTTTTTAGTGAAATACCTTGTTGACAATTGTCCAAACAACACCCTCAGTACATGGAGGAACTGTTAGTGAACCAATATATCTGTAATACTTTCTGCTGCCAAATTTGATATCTCCTGGATTAACAATCCCCAAATATTTCTCGCCATTTCCAACTGTTTTTATGTGGTGGAAAAGCTGCAACAAGGAAAAAGAAAAAGAAGAGGAAAGAACTAAGATGAAACAGTTGTTGGGGAATGCATCCACAAAGAGTCTAAACATCAAACATATATATGGAATTTTTTGTTTTATATTGCTTTCTGAAGCTTTTCCATCTACTACATCTGTCAAATCCATTTAACATAACTGTGGCATTCATCATTATCCCCACAAGAATATCTAATTGAAGTTACTTTTATTACTCATCATTTCTTTATAGCCTATCTTCAATTCCTGGTCTATGTATCCATGAAAACACAGAGTTATGCTAGCTGTTGCACTTGCAAACAAGTGTGGAGGGAATATGCAGACAATGGAGTGTGAGTATATGCACACATGTACCGTGTGAAACAAAATGTTGCCTTACCCTAGTAAGAAAGCGGTCAGGTCGGCCATATTTGTAAACAATTGCAATAACTGCAATCTCTCCATGAGCACTTACATGAACTATGTGGAGCTCCAGCTCATATCTGTAAGCAAAATTTAGGGCATAATACATAAATGGCTGTTAGATACAATATAAATCAAGTGATAGCATTTATTTATAATGGCTGATGCATGTAATCTAATGAGGTATAGAAGAGGGGGATATACCTAGTTCCATTGAATGTGTGCTCTGATGGTGAATGCCAATGACACTGAAGCAGTTTATAATCAGTCCCATCTATATTAATTTTTCCAGCTTCCCCTTTCCACTTTACCTGATGGAGTATTCAGATCACGCAATAGAATTGAACAAGAAAAGATGACAGATGATAGTGCGTGATTTGCTATAAAAGAAAATTCTAGCAGAATGAGAATACATGTGTATTCTAGTTAGTTACTGTTTATAAAAAATTCAATTTCCAAATCTGAAAGAAAATCATGCAAGCATATAGTACAGTTGATTGGTTGCACTTGCTGGGTATGCAAAACCATTTTACTTATGTGATTAAAACTTGTTTTCACCAGTAGCTGGTTCATTATCAAAATCATTGATATGGAAAAGGAAAACAATCAGCAGACTTTAGCACATTTTACCGTAATGTCATGTCCCCGGTTCTTCACAACAGCGGGAGCTGGTTTGTAGTCCCTTTTCAATTTTCCTAGATTAGGAAGAACTCGAACTTTTTCACCGAGATCTATAGGAGACTGCAATTTTCCGGTGTCACAAAGTTGCCAGTGTGGGTTGATATGGCCCCATTCCTTTGGCCCCTTACCAGTTCCTTCAGTATAAGTAAATGGAATTTCATTCTCTGCACCCCCAACCCCAAAAAAAGAAAAAAAGTGAGATACTGTTGATATTTACAACAGTGAAGGGTTCAAAGACAGGTGAATCTTGCACATGAAGTTAAATAGCAGTGAGAAAAAGAAAATTTCCACATTGCATAGCGAAAAAAAAAAAGCATGATTGTTCTCTATCTTTCATTTCTTGCTTGGATAATTTTTGGTTAATGGTTGTAACAGAAAAACTAGTATAAATTCAATAACATGAGATAACAGTGAAAAATCAGTGCATCCTGGTATCTTAATCTTAATTATGATTCATTGAGGAACTGTCCAGTAGACCTGGCAATTTATATATATGTATCATGTTTGTGTAGTGGCAAATGCATATAAAACACAAAATAATATCGTATCAAATTCGTGTCGATACGTCAAACACAAAAAATATTTTTGATTTTGCTAAACTCATACATTTTTATTAAAATTTAAAATCATATCATTTTCATGTCTATTTTTATATCATATTATGTGTTTAAAATTACAAGGGTCTAATGGCAAGTGGCAATATTTAAACAAAAGGAAACATTTTTAATGTCAAAACTTTTGAATCACTAAGTAAACATATATTCCTTTTAATTTAAGCATCAAAACTTTTAAATCAATTAAGTAAAAATATGTTTTCCTTCTAAACAAAACAAAGTATAAGAGCAATGAGACAGGGGAATCTGTTCTTTTCTTTAACTTCAAACATAAATAAAATCTAGGATAAAATGTCAAGTAGAGAATAAAACACAGGAGAATCTGCAATCTTGTCTAGCCTTCTGAAAGTATTTACTGAACTGAATCAACTTATTAGCACCTAAAAAGTAAAGAAAATAGTTTTTATATTCTATGGATAGAATATAAAACCCAGACAGAAGAGAAAGTGAACAATTAAAGGTGGAATAACATTTTAGACTTTTGTCAATGCCATTAACTATAAATACATTTTACTGAAGCAATCATCTGATGAATATTTGCACAAGATTTGCTATACCATGACCTTTGCTGAAAGCCCTCTTAAAGATAAAAACAGTGAAGCCTGAAGTCTTAAGGCTACTAAAAAATTAATGCCAAAGTAAAATACAACAGAAAAAGATGGCTAGTCTTGACCATATCCATTATAAAGGAAAGGAAAAAGGATGGGGAAAACAGTGAAAGACTTGAGCAAGGTGGTATGCATCTGGAAACAATGAAGTTAATTTTAGTTTAAGTCATATTGATAACAAAAAAATGGAAAATTATGGTCTATCTAATGAATCAATAACGAAATATTTCGTTTCCACTTGAAAGAATGTTGTATTATAAAGTTCTATCTCAGTAATTGATACTATATACATAATGTTCAAAGGAATGATTTTTCTTTTTCCATTAAAGAATTTCAGTTGAAAGTTGGAAGTGGAGCAATTTCTGCAATGGTAACAGATTTCCAAAGTGGAAACATGAAGCTGGCCAAAAGCATGGACTAGACAATAGCTATTCATAAAAGCAAGGCAATATTGAACCTGGTTTATTTGGTTGATCATACCGTTCTCTGAATTGCAAAAGGTGGTCTTTAAATTGAAAAACAGGGGTTCCCTTTCTCATATATCAAACAGCTTAAAGGAAGAGTGAAGAAGTAAGAGCAGATAACGCAAATTCAATAAAACTAGAAAAAAGATTGAAAGAAAGAAACCATGATCATCTGGCTTATGAAGATATATCAATTAAGCAAAGGAGAATTGACTGGAATCTTAGAAAATGCATGCAATGGCAATTGCCAAAACAGTAAGGAAAAGGGGAAGAAGAGAAACATACCAACTTCAGCAGAAGATGCTATGGCAATGGGGAGGAGGTAACAAACAGAAGAAATGAAGAGAATAACAAAAGTAGTGGATTCAGAGCTACCCAACATTTTCATTATATTTGTCTTCCTTGCTTCAGTTTGCTGACAGACATTGATTATAAAGACGATATTTATAGAGGGAAATCCTTTTTTTTTTCTTTCTTTTACTTCCTTGGGACTGCATGAGATTCACTGAGAGCATGTACAAACTTCTTTATAACTCCTGGTAAATTTTTGGGTAATTTCTGGCAAGAGCAATAAAGCACTGTTTATATATATATATATATATATATACACACATGCTCCTGTAATTTTTATTTTTAAAAATTCAATTCAATGAATAATTTTTTGATATTATGATAATAATGATAAATAAAAATAATTTAATTTTAATTTTGATATAATATAAGTAAATTTTGATAAATTTTTTATATAATTTTGACTTTAATACCCTTTGATAAAATTTTTAAAACCTTCTATATATTTTGGTAACTTATTATATAATTTTGGTAACTATGTATACAATTTTGGTAATTTTTGATAAAATTTTAATAATCTCTTTATATAATTTTAGTAATCTTTTAATAACTTATGATAAACTTTTGATGATTATTGATAAAATTTGTATCATCATATATTTAATAATGAATTTCTGTAGGAAAGCGTGAGTTCATATTTAGTATAAGATAATTTTCATTTTATAAAATAATATTATTGTTTCATTCAAATTTAGAATTTTTTCACTAAATATTTTTATTGAATAAGTTTTTGGTAAGTTTATCCTAATCTCTCAAGATAAAATTTTTAGCTTTATTTTTGCTAATAACCAAGATTCAATTCTTGATAATTTCAAGTTTAAAAAAATTATCAATGAGTGACAATTTAATTATTATTGATTTACTATTATATTATCAGTGATTTACTACTAAATCATCAATGATATATCGTTTAATTATCAATATTAATTTACTATTTAATTAGTATTAATTTACTATTAATTTATGAATAATTTATTGCTAAATTATGATTGATTTACTATCAAATTATTGATGATTTACTATTAAGTTATTAATGATTTATTATAAAATTATAACTAATTTACTATTAATTTATTAATGATTTATTACAAAGTTATCAATTGTTAACTAATTTGCTACTAAATTATCACTTATTTACAACTAGATTATTAGTGATTTATTACTAAATTATTAATAATTTACATATAAATTATTAATAATTTATTATTATATTAATATGCATTTACTACTATATTATCTTTGATTTACTATTTAATTTTTGATTATTTACTATAAAATCATCACAAACTTATTACAAAATTAACCATAATTTGTTGTCAATTATCATTAATTTATATTAAATTATTCATGATTTACTCTTAAGCTATTATTGATTAATTATTAAATTATTGATGATTAACTACTATTAAGTTATATTGGTTTACTTTTAAGTTTCCAATGATTAACTACTAAATTATCATTGATTTACTAAGTTATTTATGATTTACTACTAAATTTATTAATTAATTACTTTTAAATTGAAATTGATTTACTATTAAGTTATCACTAATTTAATATTAAGTTATCAATTATTAACTATTAAGTTATTACTTATTTTTTATTAACCTATCATTGATTTACTAATATGTTGTTATGTATTTACAAGTATGAAACATGAAATTTAAAAGTCCAATAATAATATATGAGATAATTTTTTTATATAATAACATTATCATTTTATTCAAGTTTATAATTTTTTCACTCATTTTTATTGAATATATTCATGATATGTTTATCTTAATCCCTAAAATGAAAGTTTTTATCTCTTTTCTGCTAGTACTCAAGGTTCAATCCCTTACAACTTCAAGTATGATAAAAGTTATCAATGATTGACAATTAACTTATTAATTATTTACTACAAAGTTATCAATGATGTATTACTAATTTATGAATGATTTGCCATATATAGACAATTTACCAACCATTGTTAGTGATTTACTATTAAATTATTGATAATTTATTATAAAGTTATAATTGATTTACTACTACTTTATTGATGATTTACTAAAAAATTATTAATGATTAACTAATTTACTATTAAATTATCATTGATTTACAATTAAGTTGTTAGTAATTTACTATTATATTATTAGTAAATTACTAAGTTATCAATTTACTATTAAATTATCAATGATTTATTGTTATATTTTTATATATTTATTATTATGTTATCATTGATTTACTACTTAATTTTTAATTATTTATCACAAAATTGTCACTAATTTATCACTAAATTATCTATGATTCATTATTAAATTATGTATAATTTACTATTAAGTTATCAATGATTAACTATTATATTACCGATAATTTACTACTAAGTTATACTAATTACTTTTAAGTTTTCAATGAATAACTACTAAATTATCAATTATTTACAACTAATTTATAATTGATTTACGATTAAGTTATTTATTGTTTACTACTATAAATTAATTACTATTAAACTAAAGTTGATTTACTACTTTATATTAAATTATGTATGATTTACTATTAAGTTATCAATGATTAGCTATTAAATTATTATTATTTTATATTAAATTATGTATAATTTACTATTAAGTCATCAATGATTAACTATTATATTACCGATAATTTACTACTAAGTTATACTAATTACTTTTAAGTTTTCAATGAATAACTACTAAATTATCAATTATTTATTACTAATTTATAATTGATTTACGATTAAGTTATTTATTGTTTACTACTATAAATTAATTACTATTAAACTAAATTTGATTTACTATTAAATTATCACTAATTTACTACTAAATTATCAATTATTTATTACTAATTTATAATTGATTTACGATTAAGTTGTTTATTGTTTACTACTATAAATTAATTACTATTAAACTAAAGTTGATTTACTATTAAATTATCACTAATTTACTATTAAATTATCATTAATTTATTACTAAGTTATCAGTAATTAATTATTAAGTTATCACTCTTTTTTTGTTAAGTTATCTTTGATTAGTATTATGTTGTTATGCGTTTATAATTATATTATAATTGATTTGCTATTATGTATTTGTTATTGCATTATTACATATATATAAAAAAGTTATCAACTATTTACCATTAAATTATCATTCATTTACTATTAAATTATTAGTAATTTGTTATTAAATTATTTATGATTATTACTAAACTATATTGATTACATTTAAGTTTTCAATAATTAGTTATTAAGTTATTAATTATCCATTATTATGTTATCATTAATTTATGTAAATCTAAAAAAAAATCAAAATATATACTAGATGATGTAATTTGTAAGATAGAGAAATAAAGAAAGAAGAAAAAAATTCAAGTGTAAATGATTTAAAAAATATGAGTAAATAATTTTAATTTACTATCAGTAGTTTAATACGTAATAATAAGTTAAAATCATAACTTTTTATATTAATGTTAATATTAAAAGTAAATTAAATAAATATATACAATATAATTAAGTCAATATTTTTAAGATATTCTTAAATTTTTTAGTTTATGATAAAGTAATACATATTAAGAAAAGTTTTATTAATAATTTAATTAAATTATTAGTATATATGTTTTCATACCTGTTATCAATGTATAATTGTATATAAAAGATTAAATTTTTTAGTTCATGATAAAATAGTACATATTGAGATAAGTTTTATTAATAATTTAATTAAAATATTAGTATATATGTTTTCATACCTATTATTGATGTATAATTGCATATAAAAGATTAAAAAATATAAAGTGTTCTGTCACCAATAAAAGTAATAAACTTTGCCTTATGTTTCTATCTTTAAGTATATAATTTTGGATAAAAAATTGGTTATATATGTGATAAAAATAATGAGAACAAATTTACTAAATAAAATTCATAAAAATTAAACAAATTATAATTTTAAAAAATATTAAATTCACAATAATTACATTCACATTCTCCATAAAAAATTTCTTCTACTATACAAAACTATTGCATATTTTTAATTATTGCTTTCTTGTTATTATCATATTCAATATATTTTGATGCTAATCAACTTCTCCATTTTAAAAGAATAAAGTATATTATAAAAGGTCATAATAACTCAAATAATATTTAACTCGATATTGTATTTTTAAATGAGTATGAATTATGATATCTCTTTCAAATGAAATGTTTGAATTGTTTCCTCAACCTATATAATAGTAACTTAATCAACAAATGAACGAATACAAAACTCATTAATATAGATTAACATTTTTGCAATATGAATTTTAAAATCCTCAAAAGGAAATATATTCATTAATCTTTGTAAGACTTGTACATAAGAATTTTTTTCTAAAATTATTATTAGTATCTCCAACACTTTTACACTAAAATTTTTTTCGTGTTTTGTTTTTATTCTATTTTAAAATTTATTACTTGTATCATAAAAGTATAGTTAAAAAAGCATGGATTAATCAACTCAAATTTGAAATAATTCAAAACTTAAATTGAATATAGACAAAATTTTTTCTCATTTTAAATTTTAATTTAATTAAAAATAATATAATATATATAATTATAAAAATAAACTAACTTGATTTCAATTTATTTTAAAAGTCAATAACTTAGTAGTTATTTAAAACCGAAAATGATTGAATATAACCAAAATCCAAATTGAAATAATAACTTAATCAAAATCTAATATTTTTTATTCATCTTCCAGAACAATTTAAAAGTTTTTTATTCAAAAATTTTCCCTTCATTATTTGTGGTTGAATTAATTAATTAATTTTAAAAGCACTTCTAAAATGAAATTGAAATTATAAGTAATTGAATATACTTTTTTTATTTGGATTTAGGATGATTTAAATTCAGCATTTTAACTAAAGAAAAACATGCACCAATTATTGAGTTAAATTTGCTAAGTTGCATAAGTAATTGAGAGCATTATGAATAGAAATAGATGATAAAACTTAACTCAACTTAATTGGTCTTTTATCTTAAGTCTAAAATGCAACTCAAAATAATGAAAATTCAAAATGATTGAATTACTAAATTCAAAATTAAATAAAGATTTATCAAATAAACATTGCTAACGAATGCCTTTAAATCACTTTTAAGTTTAATTAAATTATAATTTATAATAATATTTTTATATTAAATATAATAGTGATAATTAATTTGATAAATTTAAATTCTTTTGAATAAATATTACCTAATATAGCAATCTTAAAAATTTTGATACAACTATGAATATTCTTAAATTGATATAAAAGAAAAAATGAAGGAGTATACAATATTTTTCAAAATAAAAGAGTTTCATGTTAATCCTAAAGAAATTTGAGACCAATACATTTATATATTTTTTCATTGAACATCATATAGCACTAACCTTCTTTGTCATATAAAAAAGATAGAGTTATACATAATCACTCAATCTCTCATCTAATTTTTTTACTTAGGATAATCTCTCATTTGTACTTTCATCAATTTAACATATTTGTACGTTCTATCAATTGAATGTTTAATTTTTCTTTATTTAAAAAATTTTATTATACATAAATTTTTATTATATAAAAATAGTAAAATACATAATTTTAAAAATAAAATAAAATTCTAAATTTGATACTTGTTATGTTTTTTTAAGAAAATTTCAATTCTAAAAATAACAAACTTGTTATGTAATATCTATATAATTTATAATGATTTCATTTTCAGCATTACCACCATAAATTTTTATGAGAATGTAACTTTGGTATAAACACATTCATAGGATAGTTCCAATGAATTTTGTCACACCTTACAAGAATTCACCAAAACAATTAATTTTACTTAAGTTGATGATTTTTTATTGAAAATAATTCATATTAGATCATTCAACTACCTAGATGATAAAAAAGCGAGCAATTTAATATAATTAAAAAATATTAAATAAGCTTGAGATATAAATTAATAATATATAAACATATTAAGATAAAAGTTAAGAGAAAATTAAAACAATTATTGTTTCAATTAAGGTAAATAATTCTCATGGTAATTTGACAGTAACCAATCTTAAGCTACTGATAGCTCCACCATTTTCTGAATTATTTAATTTTATAGGTTAAAAATCCAATTAAAGTATTCAATGAATCACATAATACTAATTGTTGGTGAAAATGGTGTAATTGATTTGATATCAGTTTTTGTTCATGGGAATAATAATTATAAAATTTTGAAGGAAAAAAATATAAAAGAAAATTTAATTACTGAAGTGTAAAAACAATATATTAAAAAATATTTCAAGGGATTAAAAAATTTTAATTATATCAATTGTTAAAAAAAATTATATCATAAGTTACCTAAATAATATCAAAGATTATCAAAATTGTATCGAAAGTTATCAAAATTTTATTAAAGGTTATGAAACTTTTAACAAAGATTACCAAAACATATCAAAAGTTATCAAAATTAGTAATTTTTTGATAACTTATGATATACTTTTGGTAATTATTGATAAAATTTGTGTCATCATATACTTAAGTTACTGATAATTTACTATTACTAAATTATATTAATTTACTTTTAAGTTTTCAATAATTAATTATTAAATTATTATTGATTTACTACTAAGTTCTTCATGATTTATTATGGAGTTTATCAATTAATTACTATTAAATTGAAACTGATTTCCTACTAAGTTATCACTAATTTATAATTAAATTATCATTGATTTATTATTAAATTATTAATGATTAACTATTAAGTTATCACTTGTTTTTTATTAACCTATCATTGATTTACTAATATATATGTTATTATTTATACTTTACAACTATAAAACATGAAATTGAAAAAGTCTACTAATAATATATGAGATAATTAATATAATAATAATATCATTTTATTTAAATTTAAAATTTTTTACTAATTTTTTATTGAATAGGTTTATGATAGATTTATCCTAACCCCAAAATAAAAGTTATGACTTCGTTTCTACTAGTAATCAAGGTTTAATCTATGACAACTTGTAATATAAAAAAATTTATTAATGATTGACAATTAAATTATCAGTGATTTACTACTAAATTATCAATGATTTACTATTAAATTATTAATGATTTATTATTAATTTATGAATAATTTACCATTAAGTTATGAATGATTTATCATTAAATTATGAATATTTTTTATTAAATTATTATTGATTTAAATCTAGTTTATTTAAATTAATATTATTAATTTAGTTTATTTAAATTAATTTAGTTTATCCTTAAAATTATATATTTAAGAATAAATTTTTAATTTAAAAAATTTATAAAAATATTTAAGTCAATTATTATTAATATTTTTTAAAATTTCATTTTTTATATATAAATTTTATATATATATATATATATATATATATATATATTATATATATATATATATATATTGGATAGCTAAGGGTTCGATTAATTGGTAGAGTGTTGGGCTTTTAATTCGAAGTTCCAACAAAAAGGACACTAGTTAGCACGTTGGAAACAAAAAAAGAAATGCAAGGATTTTGTATTGAATGTTTTAGTCCAGTGTTCAATGAGTAGTTGCCATCAGGGCTCGTTGGAGGGAGCTGATCCGTTTTTGAAACACCTCCTCTCCTGCAGTTGAATTTGTTAAGCTATTATATATTAACAAGATTATCAGGACAGTGATCCATTTGAATTGGATCTAGTGCTGAAAAAATGAGGCGCCATGGGATGTTAGCCCAATTATTGTTGTTTCATTGTTTCAAGAAGTAAATATGGGTTGCCCTTGTTTTCTTCTGAATCAATGTCTCTTGTTTTGATTTTTTAAAATATTTTCTTCCTTTTTTCCCTTTTTTTTTATTGTTCCTTTTCATCTTATTATCAGAATTTTGATACAACAAAAGACACATAAAGACTTCTCCTTTCACACTCAAAATTGAAGTTCTGATAAAAGGAAATTGAAACTATTTTAAGCGATTACTTTTGATTTAACAGCACCATTTTTCTGTTGGTGTGCCATGTTTAACATTTTGCATTAAGGGCTGTTAGTTTTGCTGCAAGGCTAATAGTGTTATTGACTGCTGAATCGTCGAGAAAATTTTCATTAAGCTCCTGTTTGAGTTTCTGCCTTTAACCTTTGTTCTATGCTTATGTTGCTCTACATGCAATTATTTAATAAACCTTGAAAATGAACTTATTTTATGTGATCTTTCTGCAGCCATTGGTGCAACTTTTACAGTGCTTGGCATATGATTAACAAGTTTTGTTTGATCCTTTCTATTGTGACTATTATTGCCTATTGATTATGGATGTTTTTTCGTATAAGCATTAGCATGATGTTTTGCTTGTCAGAATATCAAGTTGTATGATGAATATTAAATGTGAATATAAGAAAAATGAAATTATTCGTACATAAATGGAATTATTGCATTTGACAAGTTCCAACCAATTCAAGAAAAATGAAAGCAAAGAAAGTGCATATAATATTGTGAATATCTTCAAACAAAGCTACATACAAGCATCAATCTCGTTTTGGAAAAGCTTTATTAAATTTCAATCTGAATAAAAGTTACTGCTGCAATTTTGGCAGGGAAGAAAGAACCATCTGCTCCAAGTGCCAGTGCTTTCTTTCCTTGTTTACTGCCTGAGTAGAAGCCTAGAAGGTTATAGATGCAACCATGAATTTTCTCTAGAATTAATCATTCTTAGAAAATCTCTTTACTTTGCAAACTTTACATCTGGATTTCTCATTGTTTTGAGCCACATGTTAGCCATTACTCTTGAGGAAATGCTCCAGAACATATCTTGTCCCTTTGACATCACATGTTTTCCTTTTCTTCCCGACTTCCCCGATCCATATGCTACCAGCCATTGCATAGCAGTTAGTCTGTGCCTCTCAGTATCCCATATGTTCCTTTTCCCTGCTGTTCGCACCTTCAAGCCTCCAACATGCAAACTTGTCATTTTGAACCTCTTCTCTTCATCATACTTGTTTGTTTTAATGTCAGCGGCTGATGCATGAACGAGTGCTAACATAGGGCCTCCAACTGCCTCAAATCGCCTCAAGGGATCCCGTAGCAGCACAACCACTGCAAGCGTCAGTGTTTCTGGGTCTTCTAGCTGAGCTTCAGAAGAAATTAAACTGTAATTTGTAATCCAATTCTCAAGTGGAATAGCAGAAGCCAGTGGCTGATCCTGATCCTGATCCTTCTCACTATCTATTGCTGTCTTTCCGATGAGTGCTGAAACATCAAAAGGAGCTTCTTCCTCTGCTATTTCTGCTTGTATTTTTAAGGCTTCAACTGCCATTCCCTCAATCTTCTGCAATGAGAAAGCAAGTATTTCCTCTGCTGTCAATGGGTTTTCATTCACATTCCAAATTCCAGTTGCAATCCTTTCTTTCCTGCCTATGCTCACTGCATTTGCCATGCTTTTCACAGTAGCAATGGTGCGAGCTGCACTTGAGCTAGCACCTTCCTTGTTTCTTCCTTGGATAATTGCAGAGGCAATTCCTTCAAAAGCTATCTGTTCGGCAGTTTTACCCATAACTTCATCTAGAGGCATCAAAGATAGAATTTGTGAGCTGAGTTTCTCAAGTCCAACGGCTGCCATCTTCTGAAATATTTCAAACCCACTCAATGATTTATCTGATGGAAGAACCATTGGTTTTGACATCTGCATTGCTAGTTTTAGTGTGTCTTTTCTTGCAACCAAGGAATCCGAAGGATTCATAGCAGCTAAGTAGCCCCCATCTCTTGTTTGAACCACACAGCCTAACCCCTTTCCTAGATCTGGTAGATAAACCTTTGAATCAGATTCGCTAGATTCCTCAGCCTTGTCAAGCTGTAGAGGTGGAATATCAGGTTGATTGAGTTTAAACTCATTACTTCCTTCATCCTCCAGCATCTGGAGAAATTCCCTTGTAACCGTTTCTTCGTCAGCATCTAGTCTTTGTGATTCTGTTTCTTCATCTGTTTTCACTATTTTTTCATGCCTCATCATAGATTCAAGAGCTTTTATTTGCTGGGCAATTGAATCAAGCTCTGTTAATCTTATTAGGTGTAACTGGTCATGCATCATCTCCTTAACAACCTCGCTTGAAGCTGACTTATCTTCATCAGTTTCTTCAGATTCTGCTTCCCCTGCTTCTTTCTCTTGAATTTCAACTCCTTTGTCTACAACTTCAAAGTCTGGGAGGTCGACATCTTCAATCTTTTCTGGTTCTTCTGATTTCTGAATGGCGACAGAGGATGAAGGAGGCAGGGCCGGCTCATCAAGATTCAAATCATCTAATCCTTGAAGATCAGCTCTAACTCCTGTCTTTGAAGGAGTCCAAGCTTCTGATCGGCTAGTCATCCTTGGACTTGGGACACTAAAAGATGTTTTGGATTGCTCACGAGCAAAAGATGATGTGAAATTCTTAGATTTGCTACTCTTCAATCCCTCCGCTTGATTATAAATTCCAATTCCCCCATCCTTTTCTATGATCTGAAATCCCAATTTCACAATGAGTTCTCCACCTTTTGCCTTTCCTGATAGATTGAAACTCATGTCCCATTGCCGAACCCGAGTTCCTTCATAGCTCTTCTCCACGGACTCCTGAATAAGCAGACTCAAATCCACAGAATTTCTCCCAAAGTCGAGCTCTTCAGCATCAACTGCAAACAGATAGATCCAGAACGGGCGGGGCTCAAATTTCAGCTGCTTTCCATTGCCATAACTGCCATATACATGGCACCTAAGAAATAGAGTCTCTTCAAAATCCGCAGCTCCTTGTGATACCCGTGATGGGATGGTGTTAACAGCTCCATCTTTGGTTTCTTTCTTCCTCACACAAACGGAAAGTCGCAGGCCATTCATGGAAGCAGGAAGGCCTTGAGCAGTTACAACTTCAACAGACAACAAACAGCTCAACTTTTGCATCCTGATATGTGATAGAGCTCTAATCGGCTTCCAATTCCATATTCCTTTCTTTTCTGTTGACACTGATTTTTCTTCCAACTGATTTGTCTGATTTGATCTCCTGGCTTGATCCTTTTGATCATGTTCATTATCAGGTTTTGGTCTGGAACGCCAAGATGACAAGGACATACGCCTGGACCAAGGCCTGGTACTCGACTTATCTTCAAATTTAGCTTCGGTGGCCTCATCAATAGATGGAACTGAAGTACGAGGAAGAGCGAGCGAAGCCGTTCTTCGAGTGGTGGATGTGTGGGATTGGTAAAGGGATTGACTGAGTGCTTCTAGTTCTTCCAAAAGCTGAGTATTGGAATTCCTACGGCCTCCTGCTGAGTATTCTTTTGCCATATCGTTGAAGATAAAGAAAAGAAACTAAATCTATGAATCCAGGTTCTGCCAGAAAAGTATTTATGATGCTGGAGTTTGAGTTTCTTCCAGAAAGTTGGAAAGAAGAAGAAGAAGAATAAGAAGATAAGGATTTTACATGGTTGAAATGTTATGTGGTTAGAAAATACTGTGAATGATGAGGAGAAGTGGCTGTTGCTGGTCCATTCAATACCAGCCACCAGCAAATCTGTGAGGGTAAACATGTCAAAGACAAGAGCAAACGTTGGCGTCCTCTCCTTCTCCAACTCTCTGCTGGAAAGTGATGGGATTAGCAGAATACGGAAATCTGGTCCCCATAGAATTTAATGTTTGTTCTTGTATGTTAGGTTCTATGTTTTATGGTTGAAATATATGTATTTCCAGGGAAACCTACCAGCCAGCTAGGGTCGTTCTTCAGTTACTGTGATGGTGCGCATATGGTACTTGTGGACCCTCTGGATTTGTCTAAGAAATTTCCTGTCTGTCAAATACAAACGCCATGACTACCAAGTACC
This sequence comes from Durio zibethinus, assembly GCF_002303985.1. The sequence goes on along the minus strand of NW_019167937.1, from coordinate 502,358 downwards.
AACAGCCAACAGCCTTCCCATTGAAAAGTTACTTATTTGTTTCCTTAAAACATTTTTACATTGAAAAATTATAAAGTTTGCAGACTAAATTCAGTTACTTTGTTGCTTGGTACTACACAATTAGCCATACCATGTGCTTCCATGTTCTGTATCAAAATTTAACAAATAAGAGAAAGTAATTAATAAAAAATATTAAAAAAATAATATTAATAATCGTATTATTTATTTATAAAATATTAAAATTTTAATTTCAATAACTCAAATTTTAATTCTAATAACTTCAAATAAAAAAATATTAAATAAGATAAAGCTTGATTCCATTGAGATCATGTATATTATTATTAAACTTTCTACAATATAAATCTACAATACACCAAGGGAGATAATGCAAATACGTGGTACAGTAACAACTGCTCTTTGGTTTTTGATGGAGCTAAGGTCAAGCAGCACTCTCCCCTGGATCATAGAACAACACTGGTCTTGCACCCAGCGATTGATTTGGCCTTGAATTTTCCTTAAATTCATGTAAATAAAAAAGAATCAGAAGTAAACTGCAATAGTAAATTTATAATGAAACATTTTTTTCTATGTGTATATGTGTAGAATTTGCTCGACCAATTGCTTCTGACAAAATGTGTATCTTGTATTCTTAAAGGTATTCTCGAGCGAAAAAAATTATTATTATTATTATTATTATTATTTTGAGATTGTAAGGATCGAACTCTAAAGACAAAAACTAATGGCTGAATATTTTATCAACAAATTATATAATTGATGGTCATATAAAATTATAAATCATCCATGCTTGAATTGAATTTTCTGAAGACATTAAGACTCCATTAGGTAAATATTTTTGCACTTTTTGTTATATTTGTTTTTTATTTTCTATTATTTTTACTTTTATTAATCACCTCAGCAAGGGCATCTTTTAAAGCGTGAACTTGCTCGGTCGAGGCTGTCTTCACCTGTGTAACACATAATAATTATAAGTTAATTAATAAAGCATTCCAATTAATGATCAGAAAATTAAGAAGAGATCCATAAGAAAACAATTAACCTCTTGGAGGACTGTCCAAACAACACCCTCAGTGCATGGAGGAGTTGTAAGTGAGCCAGTGTATCGATAGTAGTTTCTGCCAGCAAATCCAATATCCACTGGATTAACATTCCCCAGGTCTTTCTCTCCCCCTCCTATACTTTCTATGGATGACAGTAGCTGCAACCAAAAATAGGCCAAAACAATGAAAACTATGATCAGAAAAAAAACCCAACCACCCGAACTATGTATAGTTTGAACTTGAAATTAATCCCCCAATCTAAAATACAAGGATTTAGGCACATGCAATAAAAGAAAAAAAAAAAAAAAAACGTTTATTTGTTGCTTTTTGAAGCATTTTGATTGACACATTGTAGATGTAACATATCAATATTGTTGACATAAATAAGGAATGTTCGGATATTGTGCCCGCTATAAGGTATTATCCATGTCGAGACTGGGAGATTTATCGTTATAGTCTCAAAAAAAGAGAAGAGTGACCTTTACTTATAAAGTTAGGTTAGTCCTTAATTATTAAATGTATATATTACCATGAAATTATTTGCTCAACCACTAGAAGAAAATAAATAATAATCTTTGAAATTATTACTACACAATAATTGACAAAATCAGATACATATTATGTGTCTATGTATTTTATTTAATATATATTATGTATGCAGCCATTATTAATACTATAATCCACATATGCATGTATATATCTCATTTCAAACAGGAGTGAAATCAGAAATATTAAGTTTGAAGATATAAACAGAATAAAACAAATCTTATCAAGCATACCGAGGAAAGGAAAGGATCAGCTTGGCCAATTTGGAAAACCATTGAAATAACGGTAATCTGATTTTGAGCATTCTGATGAACTATGTGAATTTCCAAATCATACCTGTAAGCCAAAAGAAAAAAACAAATACATCAATATAAATGATAAACTGATTATATATTCTGAATTTAACATGGAAAATTAATTACAGTAATCACAAAGCTCAGCTCATAAGCCTAATATATATATATATATATATATATATATATATATTTATATTTATATATCTAGTTCCACCGAATGTGTGCTCCGATGGAGAATGCCAATGGCATTGAACTACTTCATAATCAGTCCCATTTATGTTAATTTTTCCAGCATTTCCGTTCCACAACACCTAAATTAAATATTAATAAATATTATCGAATATATAGATGTGATAAGGACAAACTAACAACGGATTTTGATGAATTGTTTGGTAAAAAAAAATTAAAAATTTATTTAGATGGACGTTAAAATTGATTTTTAGTCATTAAAATATGAAACAAATTAATAAAACAATTTGTATGATTCCATTTGTTTCAGACTTTCAGTTGGTATAAAAAAAAAAAAAAACACAAAAGATATGCATGCTTGGTTTATGAATATCAAATGAAAACATGAACATGGCAGTAGTGTAGAAAATTAAGAAAAGCAATATTCAAACAGATATATATATAGTATCAAGAATTAACTAATTTACCGCAATGTCATGTCCCCTATTCTTCAAAACAGCCGAACCTGATGCATAGGTACGTTGCAAATCACCCAAAGTAAGAGAAATCAGAGTGCTTCCAACAGGAATATCTATGGGAGACTGCGATTTTCCAGTACCGCAGGTTTTCCACTCCTGCTTGACTGAACCCCAACACGATGGCCCCTTTCCTGAACCTTCATCGTAATTAAACTCATCCCCTCCGCTCATACATGCTTTTACACCCGAAAATAAAACAAAAACATTCATATTTACAGATTATGTAACAAAAACTAATACATGTATATGATTATGTATATACCTTGTTGATCAGGAACAAAATTGAGACGAACAGAGTTAGAGGATAGAACGAGAGAAGCAAAAGAGAGCAAGGAAAAGGCCTTTTCGCAGTTGTAATTACAGCACCTAATGCTAAATACGTTGCTTTGCTTTGCTTTGTCTTTGTTTTTGGAGTGGATGGATTTTTTTTATAGAGTGGCAAAACTTTTTCTTTTCTTTTTTTTCTTAGGAAAGAAAGAGAATCTTCCAATCCTATGCAAGATGGATGATCTTTAACCCACAAAAGGAAAACAATGAAACGAAATTTGCAATGCAGATTTTGTTCCGATTTCTGCTACGAAACACCAGAAATTGAATATATATGATCCGTATATGCATGGTTAAGGGTTAACAAATTGAATTATAATTTTATTGTATATAATATTCTTTAGAAACTTAATATATCTATAATTTTTATTTTGTTTTTATGATATTTATATTTATATTGTGTGACAAATCACTTAATATGCACATTTTAATTTTTTTTATCATAAGTTTATAAATTTATTAGATACACCTTGATTTTTTTTTTTGCATCTTTATAATAATAGTGTACATACATTTGCAATGAAGTGAATATTTTTACGTATAAATGTAATTTAAGAGTTGAATCTTTATAATTAAAAAAAAGAATACAAAATTAATTTATATAATAATGATGGTAATTAAAGATTTATTATCTTATATATGGATTTAATTGAGAATATTAAGATAAATAATAAAAATAATTATAATTATTTTTAAAATTTTAAAAAATAATTCAAATGAATTAAAATGCATTTATTAAAAGATTCGTAATGATTTTTTAAAGCTTTTCACATATCAAGTTTCTATATTGGACATTTTATTTTTTGTCAAAAGTTTTAGCTTAGTAACTTATTTAAAAAATTATCTAATATCATTTTTTAATTTTCAAATTGTATTAATGAAATTAAAGAATGGTCACATATATTAAGATGTATTTTAAAATTTTAATTAAATAAAAAACATTTAATAATATGAAATAATAATTTATTTATTATTAATATAATAATATTCTGTAATCAAATTAAGGCAAACTTAATAATTGATATTATCACAGACCGGCCCAAGTCAGACCGAATACAAGCAGGAGTGGAAGACTGGACTCATGGTGTTAGTGATATTTCCCAAAAAACTCAAGGGCAATTGTGGTATTTTACGAAAAGACAACAAATCCCAATCTTGGTTGTTCGTGCGTTGTTTTTTTTTTCTCATAACCGGACCGCAACCAAGGAGCCTGGGTTAAACCCTAATCGGAGAGAGGGAGCAGAGGCAATGGCAAGCTACGACTTGACCCCACAAATTGCGCCGAATCTGGACAGGCACTTGGTGTTTCCGTTGCTGGAATTCTTGCAAGAGCGACAGCTACATCCGGACGAGCAGATCTTGAAAGCGAAGATCGAGCTCTTGAACAAGACCAACATGGTCGACTACGCCATGGACATCCACAAGAGCCTTTACCACACCGATGATGTCCCTCAGGACATGATCGAAAGGAGAGCCGAGGTTGTCGCTCGTCTTAAGGCTTTGGAAGATGCTGCCGCTCCTTTGGTCTCTTTCTTGCAAAACCCTAATGCTGTTCAGGAATTAAGAGCTGATAAACACTATAATCTCCAGATGCTCAATGACCGTTACCAGGTCTGCTTTATTATTGTTTTTCTTCCTTAATTTTCGTTGAATTTATGCATATTTTTCGATTCCTTTTTTTCTAAATTAATTTGAAAATGTATACTTTTTTTTGGACATAAAAGCAAAAATCATTCTTGGATTGAATAAAAAGTCTCAAGGATTGAATTTTTTTTTTAAAAGAAATTTAAAGAGGGGTTTTTGTCTTAACAGATCGGTCCAGATCAAATAGAGGCATTATATCAGTATGCGAAGTTCCAGTTTGAGTGTGGCAACTACTCGGGTGCTGCTGACTATCTGTATCAGTATAGGGCTTTATGCACAAACAGTGAAAGGGGTTTGAGTGCGTTGTGGGGAAAGCTGGCAGCCGAGATACTAATGCAAAACTGGGATATTGCTCTTGAAGAACTTAATCGCTTGAAAGAAATAATCGATTCTAAGGTTGTTTTGTTATGCTCTTGATTTGGTTGTATGGGTTTTTAACAATGTGCTTCTCCTTGATTCATTGTCTCATTTATTTCTAATTTTTTTTTTTTGTTCTTGCTGCAGAGTTTCTCATCACCCTTGAACCAAGTACAGAGTAGAATATGGCTGATGCATTGGAGCCTGTTCATCTTTTTCAACCATGAAAATGGAAGAACACAGATCATTGACCTGTTTAATCAAGAGAAGTATGTCACTTTTAGAACTGACTCAAACTTCTTAAATTATCTGCTTATGTAGTCTCTTCATTTTCCTACTACTGTTTCTACTGCATCCTTATCTTGCAGATTGTCAATATCCGGTCTTGTTGCTGATGACGGCATTATTGATGTTGTTAGCAACGCTATTTGTATCATTTTACTTTGTATAACATTTTCATGAGAATAGTAGTGCTCATCTACTTTTCCTTTGTGCATTTTTCAGTTTTTCTGTGCTATGTCTAGTTTCCACTGCATTAATATATGCTTCAGTTTATGATTGCCCTGCAATCAAACATGTTTAGAAAATTTATGGAATTGCTATTATATATTTGTTTGATTGTGTTGTTGCTTAATATGAAAAGTTAACTTGATGCTGCCAATAATTTGCAAAATTTTTTGTCAAAGTTTCAAGGCGAATTGCAATAAAAGTGGGTGAGATGCCTGCTAGACTGCTCGTGGTCGGAATATCAATGCCTAAGGGGAATAGTGGTTGGAATTAGATGTCACATGTCTCTTTTCACTTGAAAACTTTCCACTGTTCTTTACATTTTTGTTCTTACCTTAATGTTTTCTGCAAATTTCCATTTCTGTTTATCTGTTATCAAATTTTTGTCTAGCTGCCTATCTAACAACCTGGTCTCTCTTCTCTCCAGATATCTAAATGCCATTCAAACCAGTTCTCCCCATCTTTTAAGATACTTAGCTACTGCTTTTATTGTCAACAAAAGGAGAAGACCTCAATTCAAAGATTTTATTAAGGTTATTCAGCAAGAGCAGTGCTCTTACAAAGATCCTATCACAGAGTTTTTGACATGTGTTTATTTCTACTATGACTTTGATGGAGCACAAAAGAAGATGAGAGAGTGTGAAGAAGTAAGTTTGATTTCTGATATTTTCTATCAACTGGTTTTATTAAGCTTCTCAATGTCACTCAATTGCTGATATTTCCTACCAGAAGATTGTTAGAAAATGTTTTAGCTTGGAGTTCCATCATCTTTTTGGATGCCTTTTGCAATAGTTAGATTTCTGAATTGCAGGCTTTCTGTGTACAGCCTGCTTTGTTTATTTGTTTATTTCTCCTTACTTTGATGTAGGTGATATTGAATGATCCCTTCCTTGGAAAAAGAGTTGAAGAAGGTAACTTTTCTACTGTACCATTAAGAGATGAGTTCCTTGAGAATGCTCGTCTATTTATCTTTGAGACATACTGTAGAATTCATCAGCGCATTGACATGGGGTAAGTTCCTGCTTTCTCAAACTTATAATTTAGCTTTGTATAACAATTGAATCTCATAAATCTAAAATTCTTATTTGTCTTATGAATAAATGACATGGAAAGGAAAGATTTATTTGAATATCAATTATCAATTGCCATGGGCTCAAAATCGGCTTTGCAAGTTGGTTTCCTGTTATTATGGTTCTCCGAGTAGGGAAAATTCTTTTGCTAATTGGATGTTGAGGATTTATGAAATTTTAGTAGAAGACATTAGTTAAATCAGATCAAATCTTTCTATCTGTAATGCATGTTTATCTGCACATCAGGCTTGTAACGACACAACATGAACACCTTGGTCTGTTACAGTATCACTTATTGTATTGATTACTTGGATTGAACATTTGTTACTTCCCATTGGCCATCTCAAACTTTGATGTGAAGCAACATTCTAGCAACCTCATTGAAAGGATATAACACTAGTTGGCTAAAGGATTTTTTAACTTATATATGTTGGCTACTTCTAGTTGCTTTTCTTAAAATTTGAGCTAACTTTAACAGAATTTTCATGTGTTCCAAGGGTGCTTGCTGAGAAGTTGAATTTAAATTATGAGGAAGCTGAGAGATGGATTGTGAATCTTATCCAAAACTCAAAGCTTGATGCCAAGATTGATTCGAAAACAGGAACTGTTCTTATGGAGCCTAATCATCCCAATGTGTAAGGATTCCTTCATACAGTGATAGTATACAGTGCAGCATCCATTGTTCTTTGAATTGTGCCACAAGTGCTTGGACTCCTTTTTTTTTTTTTTTCCTCATTTGTCATGTTCTCTCCACATCTTCTCCATAAACCATTTGTTTATTTGGTTCCTTATGTCTTAATGACTTTTGATTTTGGTATTGTATTTCTGCAGTTATGAGCAGTTGATAGACCACACCAAGGCGCTCCAAGGGCGTACGTACAAGCTAGTTAGCCAGCTTCTTGAACAAGCACAGGCACCGGCACAGGCTGCACGATAAGTTTAGCGGTGAAGTTTTTTGGCAATTTTGAGCCATCTGCCAGATTGTTTTCTTTTTGAAACCAAATTAAAGTGATTCTCGTTTCTGATTTGGAACAGGACTGAGAAATCAGTAGTCTTTGGAAAACATTTTATATTTATGATGACAAAGAATGCCATTAACTCGTCTGGATTGGCTAAACCTAAGATGTATTTTACCTGGCGTCCTGCATGTTAAATTGCCTCCGCGGGCGCCATTTAAACGTGAGACTGAAATTGTTAAATTGAGGAACTTTTTGGGTTTTGTTTTATAAAATTTTCTCTTATTTTCTAAAAAAAAAAATAAAGAATCAACCTTGGGGGTAGGGCTTTACCTAGTTTTGAAGTAAACAGGAAAAAAAGTGTGAATGGGGAGTTCAAGTTCAAGTAAAGTTTAAGTTTTTATTTCAAAAAAAGTTAATTTTAAGTTTAAAGTATTGGAATTTGGTTTAATTGCTAAATTTTTGAAAGTCTGTGTGATGTTATCATTCAGTTGTAAAAATGAGGATCATGAAAGAAGTCGCAAAAATGATAAAGTTGAGCTGAAAGAAAAAAAAAAAAAAAACTCAAACCATGAAAGAAGTTGTATGAAAGAAATTGCAAAAATGATAAAGTTAGACTGAGAAAAAAAAAATTGAACCATGAAAGAAGTTGTGGCAGAATGTTAAGTGAGCTTAAAGGGAGCTGTCATGTGAAGCATAAAAACTTTGTTGAGTTAGTGATAAGAAAGTGTCGATTAGTTATGAGTAAGTTTACGATAGTGGTGTGAGTAATTTAGCTATAATTAATGGTGGGATAGTAGTACAAATAATTTAGGGAATGAATTAAGGTAATAGTGCGATAGTGGTGTGAGTAATTTAAAAAATAAACTATAATTATGCATAATAATAAGATAGTATTACGAGTAATTTAAAAAATCAGTTATAAATATATAAATAGATTATTTCAAGATTATGAATAAAAATTATCCGGTTTTATATTCTCAAACTTTTCTTTCTTTTTTAGTCTCGTACTCTATTCTTTCGTTCATCACTATCTATTTCATCACAGTTTGCCATGCCATCGACTAGTTAATTAATTTGAGCAAATAATTTGCAACCCGGGATCGAAGTTGAAGTCTATTTTTTGGAAGTTGGGTGGCACCTGTCAGCATCAACCAATTATTCTTAACCAGCGTTGCCCAAACGCCAGTCATGTCAAACAGGTGGTTCCCATTTCCATTCTACACGTCGCCTTGCTAAAATGTAAAAACCAAAACCAAAGGCGGCAAGGCTAGGCCAACGACTTGACGTTCTCTCAAACTTCTACCCTTTCTGTCACTCAGGTTCCCGCTTGCCACCTTTTCTGTTTATTATTTTCTTTTTCTTGGAGACAGTTATTGCTTTTTATATTTTGCTTTGACATTCAAGAATTGGCTGTTTTTGTTGTTTTGGATAGTGGTGTGAGTAATTTAGCTATAATTAATGGTGGGATAGTAGTACAAATAATTTAGGGAATGAATTAAGGTAATAGTGCGATAGTGGTGTGAGTAATTTAAAAAATAAACTATAATTATGCATAATAATAAGATAGTATTACGAGTAATTTAAAAAATCAGTTATAAATATATAAATAGATTATTTCAAGATTATGAATAAAAATTATCCGGTTTTATATTCTCAAACTTTTCTTTCTTTTTTAGTCTCGTACTCTATTCTTTCGTTCATCACTATCTATTTCATCACAGTTTGCCATGCCATCGACTAGTTAATTAATTTGAGCAAATAATTTGCAACCCGGGATCGAAGTTGAAGTCTATTTTTTGGAAGTTGGGTGGCACCTGTCAGCATCAACCAATTATTCTTAACCAGCGTTGCCCAAACGCCAGTCATGTCAAACAGGTGGTTCCCATTTCCATTCTACACGTCGCCTTGCTAAAATGTAAAAACCAAAACCAAAGGCGGCAAGGCTAGGCCAACGACTTGACGTTCTCTCAAACTTCTACCCTTTCTGTCACTCAGGTTCCCGCTTGCCACCTTTTCTGTTTATTATTTTCTTTTTCTTGGAGACAGTTATTGCTTTTTATATTTTGCTTTGACATTCAAGAATTGGCTGTTTTTGTTGTTTTGGACTGTGATTGGGGAACTTTAAAGGAATTGATGGGTTGAATAAAGATGGGGTTTTGCTCTTTTTGTTGTTTAGCAAATGGGTTTAAACCTGGGGATTTGTTAGGCACATTCAGGATACTGAGGCCAGGATTAGAAATCAAACAACAGTTGTCAATAAACTTTTAAATTGACATTGAACATTAATGGAAATGAACAAGGAAAGTAATTTTATATAAAGCCTATTATCCTGAATAGGACTGTCATAAAATTATAGTTAATGTAGTTTTTTATTATGATAATTTCTGTGAAAATTGAGAAGTTCATGAATTGCATTTCAAGAATGATAATGGTACACTCTGTTATAGGAAGTCAATGGATTAGCATTTAAGAATAAATGTTGGAGTCATGACATTAAGGTGAAAAAAACAAGAACAAGGAATCTATATTAGGAAGAGGATGAAAGTGCAAGCATTGAATATGTTCAAGCGGAATGACTAGTTTCTCAATATTGTGCTAGGGAATTTGTGTATTTTGTAATTTTTTTTTGTAATTTGTATTTCTAAATACCCTTTTGCTCTCCAACTGGTTTTGTAGTCTAGACCTAGTTTAGTTCTATGGATATGCTTGGATTAGTAGAAAAAATGTTGTTTTTGATGATTTCTTTAACAATGCATGGTGTTGCTTAATGCATAATTAGTCGAAGATGTGCCATATTTTATGAGATTTTTCTATATTCTGTCCACTCTTTTGCTCAAATATTTTACCTCAATTATTGAGGTCATGCGCTCCCGGACTATAATTGCATTTACAGTACTCAAATTTCTAGCCATAAGTGACTATACTATAGAATTCATAGGCAAAAGTATTGTCATATTCATAAATTGTATTCAATTTTTCAGTTGGTGCATTTTGCAATTTTTTCCGAAGGCTTATCTCCTCAATGCTAACTCTCAGTTTTATAATTTGGTGCGCTTGCTTTGTTCTTTCATCAAAATGTACTTATTCACTCTGCATTGCTGACCATATTGTTGTTATTTACTCAAAATTTGAACCATTGTAGTATTCTTTTGATCAATTGCAAGACAACAATTTCAGATTTTAATTTTTATCAGCTCTTAGCGGCCAAATGATCATTCATTTTCTGAAATGCCACATTTTTTTACATTTACTGTCATTGGCATGCTCCAGAAGCAGTACTTTTTATTTATCACCGACTGTTCTTTATATAATTGTTCTTTTAATTAATGATCTTTAAAGCAATCTTTAGACTTACTTTGCAAAATCCAAACAGGCAAACCTTGTCACTTAAGCCATACCTAGCAAATGATTTAGTCATGTCACCAGAGAAAGAGAGAGAGATCAAAGGGCAGGGTGGAGGATAAACTTTCATTTCCAGTGCATTGTGAACTTTAATGTCAATTGACTAATGATTCTTTTCCATGCAAAGCAATTATATTACATTAATGTCATTTAAGCAATATATATTCTACATATTACATAATAAACTATTAAATTTGCTATCTGTTGCAGAAAAGAAAACACTGTACTCTGTCAAATTTGCACAAAATTGCAAGCCAGGATGGAGCATGAACCAGTTGAAGTCTCACATGGTACTTTCACATATTCGACCAGAAATTGTGTATTTCTCCTTGGCTAACTGTGTTTTGCAACCCTGCACATCCCTGGGAATTTTTCTACTTTATGATGCAAGTTTTCATAGTGTTTGCTCTTGCTCTTGATAAGGTTCCTTATGCTTGGAGTAGAAGTTTGAGGAGGAATTAAATCCATGACCATAGGAGTTAAACCAGTAAAACATTTCAGGGATGACTTTAAGATGCTAACTCTATCTTGCTATGCACGCAGAATCCTTTAAGTACTCTACATGTACTCTTTGTGATGCATCTTTTCCCTTGGATAGGAGTTTTGATAAAACGGCTCAGACTTTTGAGGTGTTCATAGGAGATATAAGTTTACTCTCCAAATGCTGCCATGCTAAAGGATTGGATGTAAGTGAAAGGCACTTCTATAGAAACAAATCTTTAACACAGATGGCTTCTACAACCCAGCTTGTGTTCCCCGACAATGGTGTGTTCACAAGAAAAAAAAAAATACAACAAACCACTAATGCAAAAGTGGGATTATTGAAAATATAAACCCAGTTATTCCTTTGATATAGAATTATTGATATATGATTACCTTCCCTACACTTCTAGAGAAGGCATCTTACCTCCAAATGATAGCCATTGCCTTTATTGAAAGAAATCGCTGATGGACACAATTGGAAGGCCCGTATACTAAATGAACAAGGACTTAAACTTTCACTTACAGGTAAGTCAAAGTGAATAGAACGGTTCAACCTCCAAACTGAGATATTAGGCATAGGGATTATGTGGTGGACTATTTGCATCTACATGTAGGAGCTCCTTTATTATTGATTTCCACCATCATTTAATATAAATAAGGTTGTTGAACATTTTTTAAGTTATTGTTGTGGAAGCTGAACATGCTATGCGTGGATTTATCGTGCAATTGAGTTGAAAAGGGCATGACTTGATTGTTCTGCACTACATTTGCATCTACATGTAGAAGCCCTTTTATTATCAAGTTCCACCTCTATTACTAGCATAGATCAGCTTGTAGAACATTTTTGAAGTTATAGTCAGACAAGCATAACATGCTAGGGTGGATGTATACTGCAATTGAGTTGGAAAGGGCATGACTTGATTGTTCTGTACTGGGTTTTGTTTGTAGTCAGAGGAAAATACTTCATGTTTAATGCAATGGAAGAATCTCTGAGATAAGACTCCTGTTCATTTGTATGGGGCTGCTTTTGGGGGTTGCATAAAATTATCATTGCTATATTTTGCAAAGAAATTTGAAGCAAGCCTCACCATGCAATTACAAAGATAAATGCAAGGGCATATTTTTCCGCAGAAGGTGTATGGGCATTTCATAGAAACTACATAATATTGATACTGTTATGCACATTATTACAGGATTTTGATTTGTCTTGACATCTAGATGCTTTTTTTTTTAAATTCATGAGCAGCTATGACTATTGACTATATCTACTATGGAGGTTTCAGTTGGGTTCTTGAAGGAGTTTGATGACATGGATTTTCACTTCCATGAATCGAGTTTTTAATAAATCTATTGGAATTGTGAATTTGTGATTCATAAAATTAGACTTTTCTCATTCCATTTCTTTTTCACTTTGAATGCATTGTCCTTTGTTAAGTTATTATTGCTTTGTGAGGCTTGAATTTTACAGAAAAAGGGGAAGGCAGAACAAGGAACGAAGCAACTGAATCCACTAATTCTGAGGTTTCTGTGGAAGATGCTTCTAAAGTGGTGTCAAGTTCTCCACTAAAGGATGCACAGGTTAATGCAATTGATTGGAAAGGCGGGGAAATAGATGGCGAAACTTTGGAAAATGTGGAAACCTCTGGAGAAGTAAACATGGAGGTTTCTATAACAGCTGAGGATGTTATTCGGGCTGGGGGCTTTGGAGCAAGGGATGACATAAGTAGTTTTCTTCCTGTTGCAAGTGACTGGACCGACTTTGAAGCTTCAATTCGTGATGCCAGAGACTATGAAGAACCTCAGGGAGATGTATGCAGGCCAGGTCTTGGCTGGAGAGAAGCATCAGAAAGGAAATAGCTCTGTTTACATTTTCATATAATAGACTCTGTGGTTTGGATTTATTTATTTAGTGATTTGTTGTTTATGGCAGCATTACCTGGTATCTTGAAGGAAGAGAGGATGTTGCACCGCATGATTATGTCAAGACAATATGTAAGGCTCTGTATAACATGCTTAAAATGCCCTTTGTGAGGCTATATTATAACTTCTTTGTACAAGGAATGTTGTGATTGCTTAACATTTCAATTCATCAACAAAATTGTCCAAACCAACCGCTCTCCTATCTTGCTTAGGGTGTTGTAGATTCTGATTAGCAAGCGGAATTTTTGATTGGTCCTAATTTATAGATTCAGGCAGAACGCTCTTTATTACTTTAGTGCCCGGTGTTTAATATATGGCCTTGGCAAGAGGCAGTGTTATGAGATTGATATTGCCTTTTGGAAGATTCTCTGTCCAGGAGCAAGGATCGCCAAAGGGTCATATGCAGATTTTCTCTGTACAAAAGTTTCCCATTGTGGACCGAAATGAACTTGCCACTCTTCTTGGGTGCTGTAGTGGGGCAAATATTGCTTTGCCCCCAGCTGTGCCTTGGCACAGAAATCAAGAATACGTTGGTTTTGGGTTATAATGTGTTCCAAGCCATCAGTTCCTGTGGATGATGGGAGTGCAGATGATAGGAATGCCACCATGTAGATTATATCTTCCTCTGGGGTAACCAGGGATGTTCTATTGTTCCACCTGCAATATAGATGATATACCAGGTTGAGAATATGGCATCTAAGAATTGTAAATGACAATTAGATAGACTTTTATGATCAAGTACTTGGCCTTGTTGACTGGGTAAATGAGGATAGGACCATTACTGTTGTCTTTAACAATATTACCGAAGACCTCTTGAGCAAAGTCGAAAATTCTGCTTTTGGGTATAAGTAGATTCAGCCATGGATGAGGAACTTCCCATAACCCTTTTGATCTGAGTTTTATCTCAGACAAGTGCACTCTATCGAGGAATTCCACGTAAGAAACTTCGGATAGAAAGAGTGTGGATGGAATATAGTTTAACTCTGACAATAACTTCTCGATATTCTGCAATGTGCACGGTAGTTAGTTCCATTGTATCAATTAAACATAGAGGTTGATGCTTGAGCATGGTAGAACGTGTTTCTTGTCAAGTTTTACCTGGTTTAAAATATCTGTCTCTTCTGGGTTAAAGTATTTAGCCATTTCTAGACAGTAAAGTAATTTTCCATCTGAACTGAATTGGCTTGCTTGAATTGGGTCTTTAGGATTGAAGGAAGATCTCCAGTTGTTGAGGAGACCAGTTCTGTTTATTATGACAAACCCTTCGATGTAGTCAAATGAATTCTTGGATGATATTAAATGCTCTTGGTCATTGGAAAATGTAGACAATTCAGAGTAAAGAACCCTGATCCATTTCACCTGAAAACAATGATAAAGCATGTTTGAGAAACCCTGTGTCTTTCAGTACAACAGTTAAGAAAGAGTTCTCTTTCTCTTACCATCTTTTCTGCCGGTCCAAGAGATATTCTAGCCCGGGTGATGATGCCAAATTGACCTAGTCCCCCAAGAACACCATAAAAGAGGTCAGCATTCTTCTTATCTGAACAGGTGATCACTTCTCCGCTTCCTGCATCAAAACTCCAAGTTAGATTCCATTTTTCCCATATTGGTTTTCTGTCTTACTTAGAGTTTAACTATGTTCATTTTATTGAAACTGTATCCTTCTACTGTTTGATTTACGTTTGCTAGAACCAGCTCTGAAGGGTTACAGATGTCATTTCACCTAAAAATAAACGAACTAACTACCCCGCCATGCCTTTTTAACGAAATGACTATGCTGTTATTTCAGCCTACTCTGTCTGAAATTGTCTCTAGGAATTTATAAAAAGTTGTTTGCTTAATCGCACCTGTTACAACCTCTAGTTGATAAACGTTATGTATCTGGGGTCCGTGCCGAAATGCCTGACCACTTATCCCGGCATTTGATAAAGTTCCGCCGACAGTTAGATGAAGGTAGTCTGTCCAGGACTTAGGTGAAAGACCATATTTAAGAGTCTCATGCAGGATGTTAATCCACAACTCACCGCCTGAAACATCCACATAAGGCGCCTCACTGGTTTTAACATACATGCTTGGTCGTTCAAGTGATTCCATGTTGATAACCACGCCTTGATAGGCTTGTGCCTGACCTTGAAGGGAGTGACCATGGCCTCTAGCTGCAACTGTCAACTTTGTTGCAGAACCCATATCAAAGATGTGCTTTATTGTGGAAGAAATATCAGAAACTGATTTTGGGTGTAGAACTGCCATGGGGAGGTATTGATATATGTTACCGAAGTCTTTGGCGGCATGTTCAAGGTTCTCAAAGCTGAAGTAGCCATCTAGAGTAAGTGTTTTCAAAGACAAGGGGATACTGGAGGAGCCTGAATAAGGTGGAATGGTCGGGGTGTCAAAAGAGTGATTAGAACAAAGGTTGGTTCTATCGGGCATACAGCTCAACACCAGAATCATGAAAAGGAATATAACGTTGTTTTGTTTGAGAAAGCTACAATCTGGTGACCCCATCTCTTGAGGATATGCTTGTGAGTATCTGTCTTGTATGTGCGTAAGAGTGTGTCTGAGAGAGAGAGTGAGAGAGAGATTCTGGATGTTCTGTGGGTAAAAGCTAAAGGAGAGGTGTAGAAGAGCACAACGAAATGAAAGAAAGTGGAGAATTTAAAGGGGAAGGTTTGGGCGGTATGGTCAAACAGAGTCACATATTCTACGGTGACTCCAATCCATTACCTTGTGTTGATTGTGAGTGTGCTTACTTTGGCTTTCCTTTTTGGTTTCTGCAAAAAAGTTGAGGAAAAGAAAGTGAAGATTTTCACATATCTTTGGTACAAAGGAAGTCAGAGATAAAGAAATGAGTTGCAAGTTATTGAACGTCAAATATATTCAATGTTACCTAAAAAAGAAATTATAGATGTTAATATTTGACAATCAGATGTATTAGATATTACTTATTACACAGAATAACTGACATTTAAACGTCAGATATTTTAGATGTTACCTATTACAGGAATAAAATAAGTACTAGATTCCATATCTAGTAATTTCTCCCCACAGTTACAACTTACAGCCACATAGTCTGCCTTCTCTGTTACAACCTTTTTTGAGGATGCTATTACCACTTAAAGCAATGGTAACTGTTACAACCACATAATCTGCCTTTATCTGTTACTACCTTTTTTTGATGATGCTATTACCACTTAAAGCAATTATAACTGTCTATACAAAGACCATTCACGGTGTCGCCTTTCTACTTCATGGTTTATAATTTATACGCCTGTCTTGTTTCTCTTGACAATGTCTTAGTTACGTTTTTTTTTTTTGTATGCATGCACTACCGCTGTAGCCTATTCTACAAGTAGGATTTCCAGTATCGACTGGCCGGCCCCTACTAGGTTGTATCCTGTCAGAGGTGAGTGGGGTGGGAGGTGGGTGTCGTGGGTCCCTAAGCACGTGAATTTCATGAGGGTGTGCTTGTGGGGAACTTGGTATAGCTCCTTGACTCGCTCTGCTGCAACAGATGCAGGCTAAGGCTACATGAAATTTGTAAATGAACAATATATGGCCTGATGTAAACATATGCAGATATCAGTACATGCCAATTTGAGATTGAATTGAAGCCCCTATTGGAAAATGGAAAATTCAACTGTGTAATTGGCTGAAGTGCTATTGGCTTGTTGTCCTGAAAAAGTAGTCTTTTTATGGAAGTTCTGTCAGTTCAAATTAAAGTCTCTACTTCACTTCAGTGTAGGGATCAGCTCAAGTGGCCAACTGTGATGTTAGATTTGTGCATACGGTGCCATCATCTGCCGAGAAACTACGTGTAGGGGCCGTTGGGGGGGTACCCGAGTCAAGTCCAAGTGTATGAGGCAGGCCAGAGGAAGAGTGGAAAGTTGACAATAAGAATGGCAGTCTGAACCTATCAAATAGATTTTGGGGGATGGGGGTCTCTTAAATCCCAGCAATGGGAAGTCCCTAAAATGCTTCCCCCCCAGGGTTTAATATTCTATTAGGCATTGCCTTTTTGTGCCAAATCAAACTACTATTTTGGGAATTATTACTCCATTTACTCTTCTCTTTTTCCATTGAATTATGGCTTGTAGTTGATAATCACGCACCCATTTTAATCCCAGAAGCCCTTTTGGAAAACCATTCGGATGTCACAAATTTCTTTTTCATTATAAAAAATATTACTATTTATTTACCCATTTCAATTGTTGTCTGTCTTTTGACTTGTATGTGTCTTTGATAATTGCCTTGTCCCAATTATTGATGTCAGTGATGAATAATTTACTCTGAAATCTCATCCAACCCCATAGGCCATAGGTAGGAATTGGAATTAGGAAAGAAATGCAGTGTATATTGTGCGGAATATTCATTGTTTTTTTTTTTTTTTTTCTTTGGAACATTCATTGTTGTGTTGCGGCCAAAAGCCTTTGCTTTAGCAACATGTCTCACCTCAATTTGCATTAATTGTACCAAACAAAGTCGATCCAAATGCTTTTGATGCATGATTCTTCTTTAAATAAATGTTTTTGATTTTCTTTTTTATCACAAATTGACAGTTCCCATATCTATTAATGTTTGTGTCATATATGAAAATTATAATATCATAAATACAAGAAATATTATTTAATTTTTTAAAATTCATATATTTTTTGTCTAAAATTTAATTTATGTCGTTTTTATATATTTTTTTGATATCGTATCAATCACATTAATTATTTCATGTTTAAAATTATGTATTAGATCTACTCGTCATGGGAATTTTTATAATTTGATTTCTGTTTTTGGTACTTTGTGAGTAGATATTTGTGATTTTCATTAAAAGAGAAACCTAATGTATATATTAAATTGAATACCTGATCAGGAAACAATTGTGTTTAAATTTCTTATATATAAAAATGTAATCAAGAATCAGTCATTGCCCACAAAAGGTTTAAACTGTAATTGATCTTTTGGAATGAAACGTGATATCATCAACCAGCTCTTGGCTTAAAATGGGATTTGTGTTAATGACATACACGATATATTGGCACAGAAGAAGAGTGTTCCACTTATTCACGTAATGTCTAAAAGGAAATGAAGATGGAGAATTTGTAAGTATTAACTATGGAATTTTAATTTTATTAAAATTAATTTTTTAATAAAAGTGGATGAATCATTTGAATTAAATTCGATTTAATTGCAACAATTTATTATCAAATGAAATTCAATTTGATCATATGAATTAAGGATTCGTATCTTTTTATCTGAATTAAAAATATGTATTTTTTTAATAAAAATTTAAATTTGAATCTCAATTTTTTTAAAAAAATTAAGTTCTTAATTTTCTATTAGTTAAAAATTACCAATATTATTTTAATTTGACTTAACTATAAACCTAATGATCTAAAAAATTCAACAATTTAGAGCTGATGTAATTCCAACAATTTGGATCCCCATAGCAAAGGAAAGTTGCACCTACGATGATTTTTAGTACGGTAAAAATTGTAAAGCTGACTCAAACCAAGCGGATCAATCCCCTGGCTTAAACACCAATTTGTCTAAAAAGTCAATAACCCATTAACTTAAACAACTCCAAAAAAAAAAAAAAAAATCAATTATGAAATCTCCAAAACCTAAACCGAGATCTTACTAAATTTCGTCCAATTATTATATCTACTAACATCAACATATGTAGATTGATAGGTAGTGTTAAGTGGTGTTGATGTAACTTCTTACCTGGTTGAGAACCAGGGGTTGAGAAGAACAATAAACATGATCTCTTACAAAGAAAAAAATTATGAGACATCGAAAATGGTACTTTAAAATGTATTTCGATACTTAAATCAGCAAAATATACGAAGAGAAAGGAAGTAATCGAACAACAATGTTAGAGAAGGTTAAACGAAATGTGCATTCACATGCGTATTGCTATGCGCTATTAAGGTATTAGCTTGTTAGCAATCGAATTGGGTCATACAATCGAAGATTCAAAACCTCTCTTCTTATAGATTTTCTCATTTCTATAAGTGAAAATCAAATTTATCAATAAAAACTTCCAATACTTAAATTTCTTGAAATAGTTTGATTTCTATTATAAGTTTTAACAGAGAATTAATTTTATTGAGTTGTAATTCATTTATTTATTTTTTTAAATTTAAGCTCTTGGGTGTAAACATGGAAATTGTTTATTAATAATATTATTAAAATGAAAATTAAGTAAATTTCACATCCGTTAAATTAGGAGTATTTTGGATATACATATATATATATAACAAAAATTATTTCACTTTTTATCAATTAATTTTAAATTATATGCCATCTAAAATTTAACATGACATAAAAAAGGCGTTATTCCATGTATTGTTCCTTTTGTAATAGATTTTTTACACTTATTATGTAAATTTCATGTCGCACAATAGATTTATAATTTTTACACATAATATTCATGTCACGTGATAAATTCGTTGTTTTTTTACATTACACGTGAAGTTCATATCACACGATAAATTCATTATTCCTTCACATAAAAAAAAATATTGAAGTGAACATAAAGTTAATCTCACATATATTAAATTAGGTTCATCGTGGACACATAACAAGAATCACTTCATGTATAAACAATTAATTTTAGGTTAAATGTCAGTCTAAAATTTACCATTCATCACTTTTCTGAGTTAAAAAAAAAAAAAGAAAGAAAGGAACTATGCCAAAATTTGGCATTCATGATTTTGTCCCCCCAGTTTTCAATTTCAAATCTGCTATGATGAATTGTTTCTATGATGCTTACTCTTGTGAGTTGAAAATGGGGAAATGGTTATTCCTTTCTTTTTCGTTCTCAATTATTTATTTTTTTCCTTCCAAATGGTCTGAAACCTAGAATTGTTATGGAGCCCTAAATCCCAGCAATAAGATAAGCCGAAATCATTCCACCTTTATTTTATTGTACACTGCTACAATGCTCTTTCAGCTTACAAGACATCGCAATTATTATCAGTCTCTACTTTGCTTTTTGTTGTTGGGAACATTTTCACATTTGTGCTCAGCTGCATTTTGAAGCTATATACATTTGCTTGTGTCTCTGGTTTTTCTTTTCCTTTTTTTTTTTTTTCTTTTTTTTTTGAAGCTACAAGCCTTAAAGTTGGAAAATGTGAAAGTTGTTTATTGTTCCCAATTTTCTCATTATTTAAAAGGATAATTTTCAACTTGTTTTTAGCGATGTGGTATGCTTGATCAATGCATAACTTAAGATAGCAGCCTTTATCATAAGCATCTTTAAATGCATATCAAGACTTTTATCTAATTATAAAGAAGAAAAATTTTTAAATTAATATCGAAGAGTTTTTTTTTGTAATTAAATACGTGTCTCTCTCGCGCGGTTTTGTTTGGCCTCAATTTAATTTTGTGGTTCAATTTTGTGACCATGATGTACCACATATATATGTTTGCACATCTTTTGTATGAAAATTAAAATTGCCATCAATTATGTTATCATTACATTGCATTTTCTTGCTCTCCAAATTGAGGAAACTTACATTATGTTTCCAAAAGGCTTATGATTTGGTCTAGAAAATGTAATAACAAAGTTTGTTTGCATGAAGTTAAATTAATATTAACTAAAATAGTTCATCACCCCTACATAAAAAAGAAAGAAAAAGATAAAGATAAAATGCTGTGTAGATAGAGACCAGAGAGTGTAAAAGGAGGACAAAAGTTAGGCCAAGCAATAATAATATAATAACCCCATGATGGGCATTGATGCCCATATCAAAGAGCATATCTTGCTACTTTTTCAATTTGAATTAATATTATAGTTTGGAGAAAGGAAATTAAGAAGAAAACAAGGTTGTTTAATTGACACAATTTTGTCCCTACTTGTTCGGCCAAACATGTAATATATATTTCTTTATTTTTTAATTTTTTTAAATTTATAATTTTTAAATATTAATCTTAATATCATATTAACTTCAAAAATCATTAGATATATAATATTGTTTACTTAAATCATTGGCATGAGTGGCATTAATAAATAAATCAAATATCCTATGTTTTGAGACCCAAAATTATTTGTTCCTTAGCTTTTCTTTATTCACTTAATCACATGTCTCAAGCTTGAATTACCTAAGATGGAGAAGGAACAGGATTTATGAGATGAATGAGAGTTACGTAGCTCAAAATACTAATAAAATTTTATCAAAATAAAAAAATACATTTATTCTTAGGTTTATTTTCTTAAATTGATACCAGCTTGATAAGAACATTTCAAAACTTTACTTTAGTTGTGATTTTTACACTAATTTTTCTAAATTGGTAAACTACACCATTAACAAAAATCAAACATCTTTATAAACAAAATAATTTGTATACAGATCAAACCACAAGATCAATTAAGGGTGGTGTAGGAATTTTGTTGCTCAAATATTGGATAAAAGTGAAAAAAAAAAAAGGGGGGGGGGGATAACATTTGCAAGTTTTCGAAGTGTTATGGCCATTGTCATCAATGGAAAATATAGGGCTAGCTAGGGTACGAAGTTTTAATTAAATTAAAGGTTTTAGGAGACTAGAAATTACCCCATTTTAATTATTAGTTCTTATCATGTTCCCCATCCACTTTCATTCAACTCTTGTCATGTTTTGTCTGTACGTCCCCATCCTCCCCTTTTATTATTTTATGCTCACAGCTTCAAGTCAAAAGTTGAATGCTTTCTTTGCTTTAGAAAATAAAATCACGAAAATTGTTTTTTAATTTAAATTCTTATATCTGTATTGCATTTAAATTTTTTTTTTGTACGTAATTCATCAAGTTAGATTCTCAAAACTAACATTATCCTTTCAAAACTATTGAAGTAAAAGCCAAGGAAGTTATAGTAACAAGCTAAAGTTTGTTTCCCTTATAAAGAATATAAAGAAAATTTCTGAACTGAAAAGAATACGAAAAAAAGAAAAAGAAGTGACTTATACATATTTAAATTTTTATTTATTTTAATTAATTGGATTGAACTTATTTATTTACATAAATATGTGTATTTATATATAGGTACTAACCGATTTTTCTTTTTTCTTTTTGGACGAAATTAAACAATTTTTCTTTATATATATATATATATATATATTTATTTATTTATAGGTAGAAACTTACGAGCTATCTATCACATCAGGTATCATAGTGTTCCCCCACTGTCGATCCAAGGAAAATTGACTACACATGTGCACTGAATGCTTGGATGATAGAGGATTTAAAAAAATCACAAGAATGAAAAAAAATACTTAGAATTCTAAATTTGTAAAATATTATTTTAAAATAATTATATAAATTAATTAAATTAAATATAAAGAATAGATAAATTTGAAGTTTAATTTAATTAATTTTATATAATTTTTTTAAACAAATAATATTTAATAAATCTAAAATTTAACTCACACATCAGCAACATTTTTTTATCATCAAATTACAATCTATTTTATAATAAAAAAAAAATAAAAGTTAGACATATAAAAGAATTTATTATTCTTAATTTCATTTCATTTCCTTCATACCAAATTTTCATGCAATAAAATCTGGTAATCCAAAGCTTAAACAACAGAGTCTTGGTCTCACAATACCTACAATATCTGACTTATAAATATTTAACCAAAGGAGTGGGAGGAGAATGAAGTTTGAAAACATCAAACTCCCGTCATGAGCTGCTTTTGGCCTGAAAATCTGCAAAAACATTAGAAAGAGAAAAAACCAAATCTCTATGCAAAAGTTGCTCACATTCGTACATCACTTGAAAGAAACGATCTTTATCTTAAAGAGATTGCATAATCTTCTAAAGAGCGAGAAGAAAATATGGTTGCACCAAAATTTTCCTATAACCATAGTACAATGCAAGTTGAAGAACAACAAAAAAAGCATAAATGTCTGCTTTCAATAGAGTCCCAACCAACCCTTCTTGTGAAGCCAAACAATCAGAATCCATTATTATCTGCAAAGACCATCCGTAGCCAACAAACTTGGAATGGATCTTGGTGCCCCATCTAAGCAATGTGAAGAAGTTGGCGAGAGGAAGTGCCACTACTAAAAGCTCTATTCTTCATGTAATTCTTTAGACTAGCAACGTTAGAGTTACAAGCATAAGCAGGCCAAGAAATCCCTCCTCAAAGTTAGGCCTATTCCGCAGCTTCCATATGTACCAACAAGTGAAACCAAAACAAATATACCATCGAAAAGTTCCATCTACAAAAGCGAATTTACTATGAAGATTAAAAATTAACCACTCCTTAAGTGATAAAAAATTAAAATGATCTAGATGCGAACCATGCAACCATAGGGACCAAATGGCTTGTGAATCATGACAATCTCTAAGAACAATTAAAACGTCTTACCCAGGCGCATCACACCTAGGACATCTAGTAATTGTTCTTCTTACACAAGTTTCTTTAGTCAAAATTCTATTATGAATGACAAACCAGAGAAAATAATGTACCCTTAGGGGCAAGTCAAACTTTCAAAACCAATTCCAACAGAAATCAGAATGTGAATCCTCCAATAATATTTCATAAGCCAATTTTACCAAAAACTCTATTCAAGAAGTCACTTTCGATATTAGGGTTAGGGTTCATTGAAGAGCTCTCTATTTCGCTACTAGTCCCTAAAACTACTTTCAGATCCATATAGTTGCACTTGCAATATCATACTTTTATAGGAGGATTGAGGAAAATTTTAAAAAAATTGAAAATAGATTCAAAATTGTAATGTTCGATTTAAATTGAATTGATTATTTTTTATTTTGTTCGATTTAGATAAATAATAAATATTTAAATTCGATTTAGATCAATTTTTTATCATAAACATGAAAATATTGAAAATATCCGAATTAAAGATAAATTTTAAATTTTTGTAAAATAAAAATAACTATTCTATGTATAAATATATCTAAATATATTATATTAATATGAAAATAATATTTTTTTAAAATTTAATATTTAAAAATTAATAAATCAGACTAAATCGATAAAATTTAATTTCAAAATAAAACTAATTTAAATTCAAATCAAAATTTAAAATTTTAAAATATTATACATTAACCAAAATAATAATAAAAAAATTCATCCAATCCGTTATTATTTTTTAAACTTGGGTTGCAATGACGATATTATATTGTCATGCCTTTTTAAGAGCAAAATATTGTGGATGTAAGATAATTTTTCAAATTTTTATTGTTATTAATTTTATTTTTTTTGGAAAGGGAAAATTTAGATGTATAGTTTGCTACATATGACCTCATAATTTTGACTTCAGGAAAAGACAGCTTGAACTAATTAATTATCCACCTGTCAATCAAATTGAGATGGATAAAATGAAGGGGATGATATGCCAAATTTCTGAACCTCTAAACAGAGATTTGGCACAAAGGGGGGACGAAGGAAACACAAACAATTTAAGTGGTTGGGATCCAAAAATCAAATGGGGTTCCACCAAAAGATTTCTCAGCTATCGAAATACGAAGAAATCTAGAATAATTGGCTCTAGCTAGCATAGCAAGCAAGAGTCATGTGAGTTCTAAAGCACGATCACGAGTTTGGGGGGCCACAGATTCCCATCAGCCCCATCATTGATCTTGTGGGCCAAATTTTTTACTTGATAAGATTGATAATTACAATACCATAATTTGAACCTTTATACAAAACCTCAAAAGATGGTTCAGTCTTTTTCTTGTCTGTACAGTAATTCTTCAACGATACAGTAAGGTTACTTCTATTTGAAAGGTCTAAGTCTCCAATGAAAGGGCAATCTATGTCATTCATCATTAGCCCAACTAGATGAAACAGAGTATTCCTGCCCACTCCTTAATGAAAATCAAGCCCAATTTGGTTGTTGGTAAAATTTTCTTCAACTGCTCCATCCATTTTCCATGGTTACATGTATAAAACTCTAGGTTGAATAGGGTTTATAAAGATAAAATTATAAAGGTAGGTGAAGAAAACATACATTAATGCTGTAAAAGGTCCCAGATTAGTTAGTGAAATCTAAAATATAATTTAGATTATAATAATAATGAAATCATATGACTTCATGCTTGACTGACTTTATGTAACGTTATGTTTGAAAGGAAATTTAGAACCAATTAAAACTCATATTGCTGTTGGAAGAAAAAAATAAAAAAGTAAGTAGGCAAAAAAAATTGTTGGTCATATTGATCATTATTCAAACCATGATCTTATGATGATTAAGTTCATTGAATTTAGATTAGTACTAATCCTCAAGGTAATTTTACAAAATTGCCTTGTGACTAAACTTGTGCCATGACCATGATGAGGAGATCATCATTGCTTTATTGGCTGAGAAAAAAAAAATCATTTCTTTATTGACTTGTAAATTTTTTTCCTTTTACATTGTCGAAAAAGAAAAGAAATTTACATGTCAAAGGATAATAAAATGATCCTTTGTTAATAAATCATATAATTAATCATTAGCTTGGGGAAAAATGAAGAGAATTATATTCTATAAGTGCAAATTAAGGAACAAAATGCAAAGGAAAATGGAGACGAGTAATATTACTTTTTTTTTATAAAAAAAAAAATCAATGTTTCATTTTCAGTAATATATATCAAACAATATAGATAATATATAGAAACTCAATACTTAAAAAAAAAATCAATATTAAGACATATTTTTCTAATATTAAAATTTTTCCATTTTATCGAATTTGATTTGGTGGTTTAGCCTAAGCTCTTTTTACTCCTCTATTTAAAAGAGCTTTACCACGTGATTTGCTATTATCTGTTAGGGGAAAGTCACAAACTCTAGTTAGGAAGTTGGTAAAGCATAAACTTGTGTTGCTTTTTCTAGGTTTCTTCAAATTGTTTCTCATGGAAAATTATCATCAGATAATCAATCAATAACCAACAATAATATGCTTCTGTCAACGTGAAATTTCCTCCCATATAGATGGACATCTAAAACTATAGTATCATTTAATTCGTTCGGAGTTTTATTTATAATTTTTTAATTTTTTAAATATTTTTTAATGTATATATAACAATTTGGTAAAATTTTTTAACTTCACTAAGTAATGAATAATTTTCCTTTTATTTTTGTTTAAATATATTTATCTAAAAAGAGATCGTACCTAAACTCAATCAGTTTTGAGGCTTCTAACATGCTTGGTTGGGTTGAATGGCTATTTCATTTTGTTCAAATTTCAATATGTACAGTAATGCACAGATTGTTTGGCATATGATTATTCTACAAAACAATCGTTACATAAAAGGTCGTAAAAGGATAAATTTGGGTTAATTTGTGTTGACACCTAATTTAGTCAAGGATTTAAATTAACTAGATCTGATTTAATTTCAAAGTTAAAGGTTCAAATTAATTAGGTTTAGATTCGATCCAAGCTTAATTGTCAAAATTGAGTTTTTACTTTATTTATCTATATTTTAATATCCTTTTTTATTTTATTTTATTACTTATTTTATCTTACTTATTTTTTGTTTATTTTTAATTATATTTATTTAATTTTTTAAATTTATTTGGTTATTTAAAAAAAAAGATAATTGATAAAAAGAATAAATCTCCATAAATTAAAGAGGAGTGGCTAGTGATAATGTAGTTTTATCATGATTAAATTTAAAGTTAAACATTTCAAAAATAAATTTTATTTTTTCATCACAATCCTAATTTTTGGAGTTGGAATCAATATAAAATTCTCCTTATTATGTCCTCTAAATAGAACTTTAAATCACATAACAAAAGGTACAATAATCACAGAGCAATTGAAAAAAGAAATAGAGAAAAAAATGAAAACAAGAGTTTGGCAACAATTGGGCATTTTAATTCGGATGAAAATTTTATTTTAGGAGTAGTTTTGAATTTAATTTAAGGAAGATAGTGAGTCAAATATATTTGAAAGACCGAAGTTTGTAAGAAAGAAATTTTTTGCAAAATTTTTAAAAATTTTCAAAAATCGATTGAATTTTTTTTTCAAGTTCACATTTTCGAATGAAATTATGACATAATTATCATATTCTAAAGGTCAATTCTAGAATCCAGCAACTTATGCCTAAGCCAAGTCAAGCTACTTCCCAAGCCTTTTCAATCAGTTTCATGCTTGCAGTTGAGTTCAACTCCAACTACCAAGCCGAGTCGTGGTATGTTGGTATTATTTTTTTATTCATTTTATTTATTTAGTTTTTATGAGTTTTGCTTATTTAATTATTATTTGTGATATATTTCATTTGATTTTTTTAGGAAAATTGTTAAGGAAGTAAATTTTAAATTATAATAAATATAAAATAAAATTTTAATAAGATTTTGAGAATAAATAATAATTATCCAATGATGAAATTTTAGAAATTATAAATAATTAATTTCGAAAAAATTTTAAGTGAGAAATTTTTTTCTAAATTTGATCCAAATAGAGGAAAATTTTAAATAAAGTTTCAATAACAATAATTAACATTTATTTTTAATTTAAATAAAAATAATCTAAATAAATTTAATAAAATTCTTGGAAATGAATTTCAATTATCTAATTATGAGATTTTTAAAAATTTCAAATGGTAAATTTTTAAAAAAATCTGTAGGTAGAATTTTCCTAAATTTAATCAAAATGGTGGAATATTTTAGATAAAATTTCAATAAAATTAATTGTATTCCTTTCTAAATTAAAAATTAAAAATATGATTTTAAAAAATTTGGTGTGAAAACATATAATGATTATCCAAAGATATAATCTTAAAAAAACTCACAAATGATTAAATTTCCATAAGATTTCTAAGTACAAGATTTTTTTAAATTCAACTCAAATGGTGAAAAGATTAAGATGAAACTCTCAAAAATAATTGTTACGTTATTTTTCTTTTTTAAAGATTAAATGATGAATAAATGGAGACTAAATTTTAGGAAAAATATTTCTAAATTTGGCTTAAAAGGAAAAAAATTTAGAAATAAAACTTGTAAAATAAAAAATAAATTTCAAAAATAAAATTCTTAATAATTGCAAATAGATGATTATTTAATAAATTTTTAAGTGAGAAAAAATTTTCAATTTTGGCTCAAATGATGGAAGAATTAGATATATTTTCAATAAAATGAAAATTTAACAAAAAAATAAATGATTAAGTTTTTCCAACAATGAAGTCTCTTCAAGAAAACAAATAGGATTCTTGAATACTCTCGAGATAAGAAAATATTTTTAATTTGTCAGATTGATGAAGAATCTTAAAAGTTATTTTTAATATTAAATTTAAGATCATTAGAACTATAATCCTTTAGGATAATTTAAAATTAAATGATACCCTTTTTTAGGATGGGTATTGTAGGGTGTTATAATATTCTCTACATGTAATCGAACTATTGAATTTATTTTCATTCAAAAGATTAGAACCTATTCTTTAAGAATCCTTAATCAAGTTTAAGATTTCTTTAAAAGGATAAATTCATTAAGTAACCAATCACACTTTAAAAAATATTGGTTACGATTCTTTAAGTTGTATCTAGTACTAAGTATAAAAATTTATACATTATGACAATCTGAATTAAAGTGTTTTCAAATTCAAGACATTCTGGATTCGAGTTTAATTTGGGTTTGAATTATTTTAATTTAGATATTTTTCAAGCTTTTTTGGATTTGAATGTTTGGTGGTTTCTGATTTAGTGTCTAAGCTACAAGTAATGTGCTAAAATGGTAGGGTAAGGTTTTGGTGTTGGTATTGGAGAATCTAGTGAAATGAAGGCAGAAAGGCATGAGGATGGCTTAGTGTCGATTGGCTAGGGCCATGTTTTGGATTTTCTAAGGATTTGGAGGTTTGTCAGGAAGAGATTTGGGATAGGCCGGAGGGTTTGGCTAAGGCTCTAAGCTACTTCGATGGTAACAGGAGGCTTTTTGGAGATTGGAAATGAAGAATTTAAGGAAATTTTTTTTCAGAATTTTGAGAAAAGTTTATGAAAAAGGCTTAGCACTAAGTTTTTCACAAAGGGAGAAGACGAATGCTTGCGATGTGTTGAAATGAAAAATGAGAGAGGCTATTTTTAGCCAAATGTCAGAGGCATTTTGGCGATGGATGGAAGATTGATCTTCCATCTAATATACTCCCAAGTTAATTATCTTAGAATTAATTTTGGAGATAATTTTGATGAATTATCTTCTAGATAGTTATCCAATGTGATACTCTAATCTTATATCGAAATGTTTTAAAGATTCATTATGATATCTAAATTGAAATTTAAATCAAAATTTACGAGATTTTTTTTATGAAATAAAAATAATAAGACTTTTGAATCAAAGTAAATAATATTTTATAAATTAAGTGTGAGATTTCATATCTAACATGTGCTTTCTGCTTGAAAAGGCACAGTTAAATAATTATCTAGCACGTATCAAAATAGATTAATTGAATTCGTGTCCGATCAATCAAGCAAGAATTTTTAATCAAGTTAGCTTTTGTAATTAAGAAAATATTTTCTATCCATATAGGTAGAGTCATATTCACCTTTTGTAATTAAGAAAATTAAAAAAAAAAAAAAAAGAAAGCTCAATATACTCGATGAAACTAAGTTATGGATGAGAATTTAATTTCTCACATGTTGAATAATTTCATTTTCTCTAAATAGAGCATCAAACTGATAAGGTCTCTCACACGAGCATAAAAATTTTGTTCCATCATAAATATTTATCCAATCATGTAAACTTGATTTCTTTCTCATATGTCCCATCATGGCTAATTCAATCATCACTTTGAAACCCTATCTTTTAATTCATGCGCATAAATCCACCAGCACCCCATGTGCTTTTAACATGCCAATGGTCATGAAAAGTCATTGTCATAAACAAAGACGAAAGTATAAGAAGATCAGGAATTCAGGATATCCTCTCTCAAGTTTAAGTGAAAGTCCCAAAATCATTTCAAAGCCCCAGCCAATCAAGAAACTTTCTCAAGTTTTGCCCCCACAGCTTGAACTTTCTTCTAGGACTCTTCCTGTTGGATTGACATGATACATAAGAAAAAGAACTCTAGCTAGTGATAAAATTAGGTCTATGGGGTATGTAATGTCACCGTCTTGCCATATATATCACTTGCTTTTGGGGATCTTTCAGATTTCTATGTGATACACCTATATAAATAGACTAGTTTAGGTTTATTATACACAACAATGAGTAATGTTTTGTGGGTTATTACGAGGCTAGTTAGGGCTTGGAATTCAACAACAATGGCTGACACTTTCTCTTTCACGTGTGAAAGGGATATATAGTTGTATCCTGTTAAAAGATATGAACTAAATATGGGCTCTAAACACAACCACTAGGTGCTTTGATTCATTTGAAACCTATGATCAACTACTCTTCCATGTATGTTTCCTAATATCCTCATGGCTATCAACATCCCACTTGTTTTAAACATCCATGATTTGAAACCCATTGATTTTAAAATTATCATCTCATACATAGGTGGTCAAGTTTTTGAATGATAATCAAATGAAACTATGTGATAACAATTGAAAGAGTGAATGACCATCAAATGAAAAGCTTGTTACATGTTTAATTTATCAAATCTATTGTTTAAATATAATTGAAGTCAAAATTATAAAATTCTATCAAATCTATTTAAATCTATTTTAGAAGCTTGACTAATTGATGAGAACTGAGAATTTCTTATTTAGTAAAAAGATGAATGAGATTATACCTCTAAGTTGGAGTCTTAAAATTCTATCATAAAATATACTTTTTGACGTGATACGAGCATTCCAGTTGAATTTTCAAATAGAGCCTTAGATTTTCAAAAACTAGGGTATTTAAAGGAACAACAACCGAATAAATTAATATAGTAGTACTAATAGCTGACTTATGAAAAAGTTTTGAGTCTCAAAATTGTAAGTGATGCCACATGAACAACATAAACGAATGGAAGAAAGAGAATTAAGAGGGACAGAGGAATTGGAACATTACATCTTAATTTCTTAAAATGCCATCTTACATACACATTATTTCATATGACTTGCGTACACATTATGTCATATGATTTTAATTATTTAAAAAATAATTTTAATTGATTAAATGGATATGAATGAGAGTTTGAATATCGATCTCGAGTTCCAACCATAAACTAGTATGCTAAAACATATAGGACGGTTGCTCCAACCAAATGAAATTATTCATTGTAGAAGAAATTGACATGCAAAGAAAAGAAATCGGTTCAGTTTGGAGCCCATATTTGGAGTGAGAGTGACCGAAACAATCTGCATTTGGCAATTGGCAATTGGAAATTGACGTCATCTTCCTTTTTTGTATGGGCACGTGAAAGGACTGCCGAAAATGTTTATGTGCCTGTGGCCCATGCACTCTTTTGGGACAGCAAAGTGCAAGGATGATTCAAGTCCAAGTCGAAGCCCTTAGAAAAGCCACAAGTGTCCTTAAACTAAGCTACTTAACACATATGACTTGTAGCCCCCCCCACTTTTTATCAATATGACATGTGGAAATTGTTATTTTGATGATTTTAATTGTTCGAATCCAATTGCATTTTGCAAGGAAGTTTCTATTTTTTGAATCGAAGACACTAATATCCGATTTACGTATCTATATTGTATAATATATTAACATTAATATATTTGTATCATAAATAAAAATTACATATTAAAATTCATATCAATATAAAAATATAAAATATATTTTTTTAATTTTGTAAAACACATATATATTATATTTAAAATTTTAAATCATATTATTTATGTGTTTTTTATTCATATTGTGTTCGTATTATATTATTATATTATATTTTAAATTAATAAATTTATTAATATCTTTATGAGAATTTTTTATTATATTAAATATGTTAAAACTATTAATCATTTCACCTTTATTTTTACAAAATTTAATTTCTCAATCTTAAGTCAATAATTTTAAAATATTACAAAATTTCCTGAAGCGTATAATTAGTGAAGTTGACAAAGGTAAGTCCACCTAAGTCAGAGAACAGACGTTATAAATACTTTTTAAACATATAATAGCTAACTCGTGAGTTTTGTTCAAGAGAATATGTTGACATGAAATTTAGCAAAGAAAGTTTTACTCTCCTTTGAGCCCTTTTTATCATGCTAGTCTTTTTATTTGAGCTATTCTTTATTGGGCGTTCCAAAGTTGATCTGATAGAGTTAGGGCCTATAAAAATTCCCAATTTTTCAAGAGCTGTGCAAGTGGAGTTGTGCTGGGGATGGGCCAGCGGATTTTACTGCTTCATAGCCTCACCTTCAACCATGAATTCCCCTAAATCCTTGATCAAATCGGAACATATCGTGTTTATATATTTATACAAAAATTATACATCACAATTTATATTGAGACAAAAAATATAAAATATTTTATTTGTTTTTTGTTAAACCTGTATATGATTTTTAATAAAAATTAAAACCGTATCATTTCTTTTTTATCATCTTTATGTTATATCACTATATTTAAATTGCCGATAGAGAAATACATATTCCTATGGAGTTCCATGGCAAAGGATCCAAAGACTTGACAAACCCACCGAATCTCTGCACAAGAAAGAACCCTAAATCAAATCAGCAAGCATCAATTTTGGTATTAGAACACAATCACAATCACCTCTGTCCTCGTTCATCAGAAGAAAAAAAAAATTCTGACAATAATCAGGCAGGAACATCTAATCCCTAGCCTGACTAGAAAAAGGTTGCTCAGTGAAGAAGCTTAGAGAATTTCAGTGACCTCATTGAACAAAACAAAAGTGATGCATATCAAATTTTGGTTCACCAATATTTGTGTTCCTGCTTTCCCTTGCAATCTGGTTCAGGAGTTTTGCTGCACAATTCAAATGCCACTATGCTAATAAAGAATGTGACTATGCCACATATCCATCTGCTTAGAAACACTCATTTAGTCACTCGTACGCATCATGCTATAACAAAATATTTCCATTAATCACAGTAAATTCTCATCAATGCTACTTCCCACAAACCATAGAAAACAATATGCTGTCTCCAAATTCTTTAAAAAAAAAAGTATCCCCAACTAATATGCATTCTCAACTTGTAGCTTTTTCCTTTTGGTTGGATTCCCGACTTGTAGTTAACCAGCAGTTTGCATTGATAAACAAACAATGCTCATTTACCTGTAATCTCAGTTCAACTCAAAATACAACATTATACAAAGGGACCCCAACATTCATGTAAGACAACCTTTAAGCAGTCTCATCATGATTGGTGAGTGCCAGACGGCATCAATTTCTTTGGGGGTGGGTTCCCTCCAGAGATCACCACATATGAATAGAAGAACAACATTGCAGCACTGCATCATACAAAAATTTATCCCAAAGAAAAAAGATGTGAATAAGACTGACTCAAACTTCTTTTTGTTAACAAAAACACTGAGAGCTTTAGGATTAACACCTTATGGCAGCATAAAATGCATTAGGCAATAGCTTCTTTGTCTGCACCCACATACAATTATAAAGTTAGAAACAAAAAATCAACAAGAGAGATATAAGTAAGATGCACTGATGTGATAAATACCAATAAGTAAGTCTGAAAGTTCTTCCAGAAAAGGACTGCTGCTAGTGCTGAAAGGTCAGAACACACATACAATGAGGTAATCCATTCTAAACAAGACTGAACGTCAGGCAAAGATTTAACACCTTGACCAAATTTTAATATTCAGCATACACCTTGTGACTGATGCTCAAAGGCTATTGACATTTTGCAACATTGAAATTATTTTCTAGAGTGTGTTGAATCTTTACTGAAATGCACTTATAAGTTAGGCAATATTGTTGAACCCAAATTCTGTATCCAAAGATCACTAGAACTATGTCTAGTTGTCTCTTTGCCACATGCCAAAGTCTGTAAAAAGAAAAGCACTATTGCATGTTTATGTCTAAAACTTACATACAAGGTAACCAAATGTAAATATATATATATATATATATATATATATATAAATATAGATGACCATTAACTGCATGGCAAGGACAGAGATACTTCCTAGTATTCACCTCACATGTTATTATAACATTTTCTAGCCAATAAATCTCATGTTTATCAAACATATGATCCCTTTAAGGGGAGTATCTTCCCTATTATTATGTCCCTAAATGCATCCCCACTTTGCTTCCTTCTTCAGTTGATAATAAATCCTTGATTGCAAACCAAGAGACGGAAAAACAGGGTGGCTAAATAGTTTTATAAAAATCTCTTCTATATGCACCTGTCATGCTGAAGAATTCCCCTTATTACCCATTTTATGTTCTAAACCTGTTTTGAGACCACTCTGCAATATTATGCTATAAACCCATTTTATGCTATAAGAAAGCATTTCACCAAATCCAGATGCATTCTTCTGGTATCATGACATACCAAAAATCTTGGGCCAATAATATCACTTATCATTCACTTGATCGAGGGATGTTTATACCCCTGCTGCTTTCTGATCATCGGTGTTTCAAATTTTACAGCAACTGAAAAATGCATTCCCCTCCTCATATAAATAATTATATAGTGGTCTTTAATTACATGGCTAAAATGATAATGTCTAATCACAATTAAGGCTTGATTCTGTACTGATCTGGAAGATGCATAGTCATACGTGAGGGTTATAAACCTATTTCCTCAAATCTAATTATTTTATAAACCTAACAACAACACCGGTAATTGATTACATAGACCTATAATGAAAACTGAAACTCCAACCTGTGTAAGGCAGTCTAATTATCGAATTATACATCAGCTCTGCCAATTCTGAGGAATATCCCCATAATGAAACCAAGTTTCCAGAATCACTATGTACCAAGCTTTAATGTTGGTTTGTATTTCAAATTGTTGCACTAAAATATCACAGTATTATAAACCATCCTTTCTCTCTATAAATATTAAATGGCAAACCATATGAACTTCTCAAAACATGTTCTGCTAGTTGCATATAGATAGACTCTAGTTTATCTAACTTTAAAACTATAAATAGATATGATGGTAGTCAGTAGATGTGTGGCTCTATGGAACTGCTGCATCATTATCTATCAAGCCACCTGTTTGTACTGAAGGGCTTCTCATTTGGGTACTAAAAATTTCTTTTATAAAATGATAAATAAATAGGCACCCAGAGCAAACATTTCCTATAAGCAACAAAACAGGATTCTAAAGCACAAAAAGGTGATTTTCATAAATTGCTCTGAAAGGATGCCTCAATGCATAGAAAAGTCAAAATACCTGCTTGTCCAAGTATGAATGGTAAACTTGATTTTCCTTGCCTCCAGATCTTCAAGCTGTAGATGCTAAGAGCAAGCAGAGCGCCTCCAAAGAGTAAGGTAGTAGGATTTCTCGAAAATACAAAACCAACAACCCCTCCACTTAGAACAAGACCACCTGTAATCAAGTAATACAAGTCATCAAAGGAGAATCTGATTACGTTAATTTGTTAATTCATTGAAGAATAAAAATTAAATGACTAAGCTAATGTGCTATAAAGATCAAGCAAAGAAAAAATACACACAACATATGCAAATCACTCTAAAGAGACAATTAATCTATAATAAGAGGATTACCAAGTCCTAAATCAATTGATACTGAAACAAGCACAAATAACACAAAAACCACGAAATTATATGAAAGAAGACTTAAAAGAAGAAAAGGATAATTGTAAGAAAGTGATTTCAAATAAATTACGATCAACCTAGCGATTTTTTAAGCAACGGAAACCACGTTCAGTAAATATTTCAACATGTGTCACGCAAAGAGGCATCAACTAAACCTTGTACCGCACACTCACCGTAAGGAATGCCAAAACAAAAATCATGGACTTTTGCTGCCCTTTTTGGTTGTATGATATCATGTTCCTCAACCAGCTCACTTGTATTATTAAGAACACGCCCTTCTGCATTTAGATATGACTCAGTCGCCTCTTCTACAAATGGTTCTGATTCCCCGGCCACATAACTTGGTGTAGTTTTAAGTTCAGAACTAGTAGCTTTAGTACCTTGCCCATCAACACTCATAACAACAACTGACTGAATACTGAAGCAGTTAGTATCTTTTCCAGTTTCCACGATGACCCATTTCTTTAATCTTCACAAAGAACTCTTACAGGTATTGAGGATACAATATTAAAGTGTCAAATCCTAATAGTTTCTTGCATTTTTTGTGATTTTATATTTGATTTGCATTTATGTTTAACCTTTGAGCAAAATGAATAATTGGAAATCGAAACACATAAAGCAATGATCAACATGCATATATTTCAATCAGATTCATTTAATCTGAATTATAATTACCTTGGTGCGAGTAATCGGACGACAAATTGGTCGATGATAGAGCTGTGATTTCCGGTTGATTGAAGAGAAACAAGAAAGCTGAGAAATTGTTGTTGTCGCTGCTTCTGTTGCCATTTTTTATTTTGAAAATCAAAGCAAAGAAAATAATTAAAATTAAATCGAAAAATTAGCGCTTTTTTAGCCCTTTTTGGAAAACAAAATTTTCAGGTTTTGATTCGAAGAGAAGAAGGTGTTTGCGATGTCATCAGTCTCAAGGTTTGAGTCAGTTACGAATTTTCAACTGTTTTTTATTTAATTTGTTGGAGAAATAATAAATTTGTTTCCGTATGCTAGATCTAACGGTGGATATGTAATGGAGATTTTTATTTGGCTATCAGGACTTAAATTTTGATCAATATTTGAATGTAGGAAATAAACTTTTATTTCGTTCAATTTAGGATGATGTTAATCAAATTAAGGAAAATGACTTAAGCTTAAGGATTAAATTTATCATTTATTGTTGTCATGGCTTTATTTAATGATAAATTGAAAATTTTAGAACCCTGAAGTTTTAAGTTTAAATTTTATTGTGTGTAAATTTAATCGTTTAATTATTTTTTAATTTTTAATTGATTATTTGATGATTATGTAATAATTAAGTATAAGCATGAAATATTTAATTATGATTGTAATTTAAAAAAATATTTATTTTTAACATATTTTATGGCTTTATTTTTTAATTTAGTTAAGAAACAATAAAAAATTCAAGTATTTTATAATATAATGTTTTACTTATTTTATAACATAAGGGGTACAAATGAAATACATTGAAAACAAGGGGCCGCCATGCAAAAATACTTCCGTGTCTGAATCTGAAGAGAGAGTCAGCCGCTGAGTAGACATAATTGTAGAGATGGGATGGCGCGATAATGCTTCACACAAAAAACCCTCGAAATTCAAATAATTTCACACCAAAAGCAAAACCCTAGCAAAGCCCAAACCCCAGAACATTTAGAAGAAAAGAAAAAAGGAAGACGAAAGAATGGTAACCTCTTTCCATTCTCTTACTCTCAAAGCTGTGTCAACATCATCTTGCTTCTTCCCTTTACTCCTTTCTTCCCCTCAGGTTTCTTCTTTCTCTCTTTCTCTTTTAATATTTATATTTTGATTATTTTGAGTGGGATTTTTGTGTTCTTTTCCCTTTTGAAATGACCCACATGGAGATTTGTAGGTATTGAATGAAAGGGACTTCAAAAAATTGTGGGTTTCAAAAAAAAGTGTCATGCTTTGCTTCATAGACTCATATTTTGGTGCAGTGATGCTCATGATTGTGTCTTTTTTTTTTTATCAATAATTTCTTCTTCAAATCCTGCTTTTCTCTATCCTAGCTTTGTTTCCCCATCTTCTTTGCCAAGGACTCGATGAATATTTCTGTACCTTAACGTATTTTTGCTGTCCTTTGACATTGTTGCTTTTTCCCAGCTTGCAAGAAGAGATGCAATCACTTCTATTGGGGCTTTCTCGCGCCATCGTTCTTCTGTAGGTAGCATCTCTTTCACTCTATTGTCTCTTATGTTTATATCTATTTATCAGTTTAACATCGAAACTTTCTTGTGCCCAACTGCCCATAAATGTATGTTAGATGTTCTATATCTTCATAGTTATGTGAATAATGCTTAACCATGTGCTTGAAATTTATGTCCATGATTGGGTTGCTGGGGTTTTAGCTTAGTTATTCTGTTTATGCTACTTGGATTATAAGTAAAGTTCAATCGTTTAAGAAATTAGCAAAGCGCATTACAAATTTAAGAAATAATGAGATTGAGTTGCTGTTCTTGAGAATAAATCATACACTAACTATGTCATTCAAAATTATTCATTTAATCTCTGTTATTTCTTTGATAAGAAAATAAAATAATATTAAATGCTTAATTCAAGCATTGGGCTATAATTTGGCCATAGCATTTATTTGTTGTTATATATAACATAGAGTCCTGTGCAAAGTTTTACATCTAGTGAATTCAAACAATAAGCAATTCATTCTCATTGCCCAATTTTATGTTTTTAACCTTTCAGCTGATGTTTCGGAGTTTGAATGCGATGAATTTCATGATGATAACAATGAAATAAAGAAAGACAGTGCTCTACGTGAGGCTCTCTTGCGGCTTGCTGGTGATTTTGGCAGAGAGTCTATGCTGTCCTTGCATCGTTTTTTCAGCTCACGACGTGCTCCTGTGGTATCTACAGGCTCGTTAAAGCTTGATCTAGCACTTGGGATTGGAGGATTACCAAAGGTGAAAGGTTGATAATGCTTAGTTTTCCCGTTTGTGCATTTCTTTTCTAATGAAACATGTGCTTTTTTTGTACTTGCCACTTTGTGGTCAAGCATATATGCTGAATGGTCAGTGTAAGTATGACAGCAGTCAGATATCTGATGCATTATGTTGTCAACAAATGCTTGGCATATAGGGTAATTTAACCTGATGCTTCTGGCTGTCTCGTAGATTGGGAGTTTAAAGGGTTATTTACTGATAACTGATGTCATATCAGTGTTGATTTATGTCTTTCGTGCACATAGACATTATTATGCTAGTTCTTTACTGATAACTGATAAGCGCAGTTCCATTGTTTTATTTTGAACAAATGTGTATTTCTTCATGATGTAACATTCTGCATGATCAATGTACTTCAAAATTTTGCATGCTTTTCTGTTTTTGCTCCCTTAACTGATTTTGGAAGGAAGATTTGAATTGTTTAATGGATTCAAAGTCCTGATTTTTATACTCTTCATATATTTCAGATAATGGCATATTTATATTGGTTTTCTCTTAAGGAAATCTCGGGGACCATTTATTTCCTTTGATGTTAACGCCCTTTGTGATCTAATTATGTATAAATCTGCATTGTTCTTTGCAGATAATCTTTAGATATTAGTTTTAATGTTGAGGCTATTTTGGCTGCTGCCAAACCAACAATTGATGCCTTGGAAATTAATATATCAATTGTAAAACAGTGTTTGCATTTAGGAATTATTATTATTTATTTCTTAGGAGTTAATCATGATATTTTCATTAGGTCCTCATCTCCTTGGTGGGGGAAAAAATTGTTTGGCTCTAATATAACTATGTTTTAAAAGGTGTTGATGAGTCACACCTTGATGCAAGGCAGAACCAAAAAGCCTTGAGGCATAAAAATTTGACATTGGTACTAAAAGCCACTGTTTGGTTTTCTAGTGAACAGCCATGCTGCTGCTCATTTCAAGGATTTACCATTGTCCTTATTGGTTTTTTTGGTTTAAAGTTCATTACTGCTGATTAGTTTCCATTTCAAAGTTATTTGTATTAAATTTGGATTTTAGCTAAAAGGTACAATATTTATATTTATAGTTATATTTATTTGTTTTTCTGTTATCAAATCTTTATATGTTTCACAAGATATCCTTCATAATTTTATGTTTTCCTTATAAAGGTTTTCATAATTATTATTTCCACTTAGTGATATTTAAGTAGCTTTTTTATAATTTTAATTTATAATGAATAGTGAAAAGGCTTATTCCTCACCTTGCTAAGGTAACCCTCCCTTACAAAATTCTGTGAGTTCTGCTGGTGTTCCAAGCATAGGTCATTGATTTACCACATATTGAGATTTCTTTTTTAACAAAATAATTTAAACATTGGCCACACACACACACACGTATAATATGTACACACAAAAAACACTTTTAGAATATTTCTATTTTATGCATGCATGTTATACATAGAAATTTTCAAGAGTTAGAAATAATAGGTACTTGATTCAAAGGCTGCTATTTTTTTTCTATTTCATGCTTAAGTTAGCTGCTATAAAGTAAAATAATTTCATCATGATATCATTGTGATCTCTGTTGTGTATTATGCAGGGAAGAATGGTTGAAATTTATGGGCGAGAAGCCTCTGGCAAGACAACATTGGCACTTCATATAATCAAAGAAGCTCAAAAGCTTGGAGGTGCCATTAATTTGTCTTCTCATACTTTGTGCGTGGAAGCATTTGAATTTTGTAGTATTAGTTGTGTTTCTTTTGCCTAACAAGGGACCCAAGAAACTGCTTTGTAACTCACTGGCCCTGGCATCTGTGGCAACATATAAAAGAACTTAACAAGAGAAGGGTTAAAAATAAAGGAGTGGATTTTACATATTTCTTTTTTTTTTGTTTGAATAGAAAGAAAATTGGAGAAGTTGGGAGATAAGGATAAAGACAAAATTAAATCTTCTGTAACATTTAATGATTTGCTATTATCTTCTCAACTTGTAAAGTTACATCTGGTATATTAGTATGATGTTTCATAGATCACGGATTTTCTTTTCAGGCTTAAGGCAATGCTGATAAATATGTCATTTGGAAATATAATTACTGCAATAATTTGTCTCATGGCTGGCCTGAAATCTAGATTTCAATTTCTTTTCTAACTCAAAAGTCTCCTAGAAATGACACATCTTTTAGTGGATCCTCATTCATTTACAGCATCCGCCTGGCTTTTAGTTAATGATGCTGGCCATTGCCTGTATGTTGGGGCTTAAGACTTCTACATTATCTTGTATTTTGAATCCTGTAGGACCATTCTTTATCTAATATCCTAGTTATATTCCCAGCATGAATACTTAGCAGCTACAGTTATGTGTTTTCAGCCTTTTTTCTATCAAAAGGAGGGTACTCATGTGTTTTAAAGTTCATATTGGTTTCTTTAGTTCTACTTTCAGTTTTGTCTCATTCAATGAATCTCTTGGGCAGGGTATTGTGCATATCTTGATGTGGAGAATGCTATGGACCCTTCACTTGCAGAATCAATAGGTGTAAACACAAAAAATCTTCTTATTTCTCCTCCTGATTCTGCTGAGAATTTGCTTTATGTGGTTGACACACTGACCAAAAGTGGATCTGTAGATGTAATTGTGGTTGATAGTGTAAGTGCTTGACTCATGCCTGCTCTCTTTTGCTCAAGCATCTTGTTCCACTTTTGTGTGTGTGTGAATAACCAGTTACCCACACAATTGTTGATTTTATTGTAACTGTTTTCTGTTTATTTTACCTTTTCATTTGTTGGATACTAGACATATGACTTAATGGTCATTGTGTTTCCCTTACAAAAAAGTTTGCACTTTTGATATTCAGGGGATTCATTTTTATTTTGCCTTCAGGTCTGTAGTCTGTATTTGCTGGAGGTGTTAAATGTCAAGAGCATGTTCTGCCTTTTTCCAAAGTGTTACTGAATGAGGTTATATAAGCCAAAGGGTAAAAGTCATGAGGACTTGCTTTTTCGTGATATTCATTATGTGATAGGGGACCTCATCCATTTAGCATATATGCAAAAGACTACCTCCTAAGAGTAAAACTTGTTTAACCACTATCATCATTGCATTGCTGAAAAATAGTGGATTTGATGATATGTGATGTCCTGAACCTTAAGGACTTCCTTCAATACCATGCAAACAAGGTGTTAATCCCATCCTGCTTCAACAAATATGTAAGGATTTGGAAGTATGCATTAGTATTTTATGAAATTGAATCCTGTTTTAAGTTGCATTGGTCATAGAATCTTCTGTGCTTTTATAAATGTGCCTCTTTTATTAAAGAGTGTTGAAATTTGAGATTTTAGGTCTGTTATTTACATCTTTAGTATTACTCTTCATGTGTGTCAGTTTTTAATGCTAATTTTAAATGCCAGTTTCGACTAATATGCTGAGAAATATCAGAACTAATGCACCAGGTCTGATTGGAACTGCCAGTCATTATGAACTTATTTGGTACTATGATCGGCAAGCATATGGTAGATTCAATTCTTAGTCTGTACCCTTCATAATTATTGTAAATTGTGCTTACAAAGTTTTGAAAAGCATATTGCAATGTACAGTTCTTTATATGGTCTTTATCTCAGAGCCTGAGCTATCAGGGAGACCAGAGATCAACAAGGAATTGGCTGTTTATGAATTTTTTATGCATCCCAAATTATAATGTCCTTGACCCTGTGAAGCTTCTAATTTGCTTTCTCTTGAGGGCTTGGCTTGTAAAATGGGGTGGCCTTAATGTTTCTGCTAATGTACTAGTGCCATCATTCATTTGTGAATCCTCTTACATATTAATTTTCATGTACATGCATAGTTGCATAAATGGGTCTGTCTGGGTGCGTGGTTTCAGCCATTGTGGAATATATATTATGTAGGTTGGCCTCTGCAGTTTGCTGCTTTCAAGCTTTTGAAATCATAAATCTCTCATTTTTCTTCCCAATTTGGACGCTAAATTCTTGTTGCTTGGTATTCACAGGTTGCTGCCCTTGTTCCTCAGTGTGAACTTGATAGTTCAATTGGTGACAGTAAGCATGATGTACAAGCCCGAATAATGACTCAAGCACTTCGAAAAATTTATTCTTCCTTATGTCAATCTCGAACTCTTATTATATTTCTTAATCAGGTTGATACCCTGTCAACATTTCTTTCTCTCTCTCTCTCAAAGACATGCATAAAAACAAAATTGCATACACATATACTCCCCAGGTTTAAGTAGTAAGCTGTTTCTTATAGTTTGGCATATGGTTCTTGTCATTTACTTTCAGGTCAGATATAATTCAAAATCTGGTCATGCTTTTGGGCGTATGGATGAGGTCACTTGTGGCGGAAATGCCCTGAAATTTTATTCGGCAATACGGTTGAGGATGATAAGAACTGGATTGCTGAAGAGTGAGGATAAGGTGTAAATCTTCTAGTGCAATTTATGATATTATATTGATGATAAGAAATATCATTAAAAAAATCAAAATTTGTTCTTCACAAGATAGTGAATTGCTCCCTTTTTCTGGTTTTCTTATGAGTTTAAAATATCATCTTGATTTATTAAAAAAATGAATATGTATACTCAATATTGTCTGCTTGGCTAGTTTCTCGTTGAGTTAGAGGGAAGTCACATACTGCTAAGAATAAATAACTTTAAATCCATGGAATAGTCCTATTCTTCATTAGTAACTTTTAGTACATTTGTCTTATTTGTGTCTGATTTGCAATTTCTGTTCTATTTAAATTAAGAATGAATACACATATACTCCCCAGGTTTAAGTAGTAAGTTATTTGTGCATACACGTGCACTTTCTGATTTGCACTTAAGACATGCCAGTTTTAAAAGATTGCTTTTGTTTGAAATCTCAAATGCATGACTTGCCAATCTATATTGATGGTCTGCTGATATTTGGGGGGGGGGGGGGGTGGCGGGCGAAGGGCAGGGGTCGTGAAAAGGATGCAGCTCAAATAAAGAAAAATTAACTGATTACAATGCATTTTGCTTGAAAGTTATTTGAAAATTCTTAAAGATACCATTTTTGTCAAAATTGTGACCATCAGTTTCAGCTTTATATATTGGCTAATTTTGTCATTGTGGTTGGGTTGCAAAACTGCAATATGGACCACAACTTTTATGCCAAAGGGATTCAAGATTTATTGGAGTATAAGTGGTGCTTTTTTCAGTGGTTTCCCAAACAACATATATCTATATATATTTTGTCAAATGTAGTTTTTCATTCTTTTTTATAACCTAACCATAATGCCAAACTAAGTCTTAATAGGTCCTGTTGATGGTACTCTATTAATTTAATGTTCTGCATGAATTTTTTCTTTAGCCATCTTTGGGATTTTGA
This sequence comes from Durio zibethinus, assembly GCF_002303985.1. Next base: position 458,206 of record NW_019167937.1, on the reverse strand, counting down.
GTTCATTGCAGATATTTTTGGCATATTTTATCACTAAGTTCTTATTATATTTGCATGTTCCATTCATCAGTTTCATTTCAACTATCTACTCTTGTCTACAGATAACTGGTCTTGGGGTTTGTGTGCAAGTGGTGAAAAACAAGTTGGCACCAGCAATGCAGAAAGCTGAACTGGGAATACAGTTTGGTAGGGGATTTTGCTGTGAATCTGAGGTCCTGGAATTGGCATATGAGTACGGAATCATTAGCAGAGAAGGAAGCAACTACTTCATTGAAGGGGAAGTTTTTGGTGATAAACGTGAAGCTGAACGATACTTGGCAGAAAAAGATGGTGTTCTTGAAAATATAGTCATGGTTTTAAGGACAAAATTATTTGAAAGGCAAATCTTATTGTGATAGACCCTAGCTGATGGGAGCAGAGGTCTTGGTTGAATTCATTGGAAGGTTCAAAGTGGTCGACTGACACACATTATTGGGGAAATCAGATGCTCGTCAATTACACTCTAGTTTCATGGTGAGACAATCTTCAGAGATGAAATCAATTTTGAAACAGATTAAGAGAAGATATATAAATTCTTTGGTGAAGCTTAAACGAATGCGATTCAAAGAGATGGTATCATTTACCTGTTGTAAAGATATCCTGGCAGATGAGTTTTAGACTTGTATCTGCCCTGCTTGACTGTAAAATAACAGGTGAAAAATGAAATCTAGCATGTTTGTTAGGGGCAGAAAAAGATTTCATTTAAACTGTATTCCTTTTTTTTTTTTTTTTGAAGTTTTTAATTTACTTTTAAACTTTTTTATTACATATTTGATTGAAGGAGACATTATTCGTTTAAGCTTTTTTAAATTCGTAATCTTCAAGTATTAATTTTAATGATGTCAAATGACTAAATGGATAATTAGCTTGAATTCCAATTTATTTAAAAAATTATCATTTGTTATTTTTCATGTTGACAGTATGTATTGTTATTTTTTTTATCAATAAAAGTGGGATAAGCATCAGTTATAATTGCAAATTCAGGAGGATCCTTCCATATAAAATCAGGAAATTGGTTTTTGAATGTTGATCCTGTGAGGAACTTTCGTGCTTTACATGTTTTAACCACTGAATCAAAATGCTAAAGTCTTCAATTGGCTAGACTGTAAATTCTCTTGTACCAAAAAATATCTAATCAATTAGTAACAAGAGGAGATAAACACGTAACAGAGTCATAGCGTAATTTGCGGTTGTACGTACCCAAGTCAAGCAGCCAGCCTAATCTTAGTTCAAAGTATGAATGCTAATAAACGATAAAATCAGTTATTGATTGACTGTGACTTCCCTTTGGCTATCAATTGTAATCGTAGATTACTAACCAAATTTCCTCGCAACGTAAAACGATCGACGTCACAAACAATTCCCTTTCAATCTGGAACTCTATCTTAATTAAACGCACATGGACCCGATTCTGTTTTTTTCTTTTTCTTTTGTTGTTATATTTTTGAAAAGTATATGGAAAAGCCTGGAGGAGTCAATATTCATCGGATTTAATCAAAATCCTTAGAGGTATAAGATGTCTTGGTGCCCAAAGTTAATGGCCACTCATAGCTCCTGTAGAATACTAATAACCAAGAGAGGTTGCATGATCGTGTACTTAGCCAACGGGAGCATATTTTTTGTATAATTTATGGTCATTTAAGGAAAATATTTTAAGCATTTTCATTTCATACAAAGGATTATTTTGGGAGAAGATAACCTATTAGACTAAATTTTTTTAAAAAATTTAAATAAATAAAATATTTAACCAACAGTTCATTGAATAATTTTTTTCATTTATTAAATTTCATAAATAATTATAAATAATATTTTAAATTTTTACTAATATAATAAATTTTATTCATATTTAATTCACTTACATCATTAATTTTGTCGTATTTTTTTAAATTTTATCAATTTTATAAAAGAAAAAGAGTAATTACGCTAATTACCCATTACTTGTATATAACTATGTTTTTAAAATGCCACCTAATTACCCTAAAAGGAGTTGCCGATTTCCTCCTTTTTATCTTGCAGTGTAATGACGGATTATGCAATTCGTTAATCAACCATAATCTATATCCACAAAATTTCCTTTCTCAACTTTATCAAAACAGCCTTGAGACAATGGAAAAAAAATTTTTTAACACAACAATAAAAAGGTGATCTAGTAACAAGAATTGATTTAGGATAAGACATCGATTAATTTATATCTTTCATATTCTAGGTGCTTGTTTCCCCGATTATCATATCTAACATTACAGAAGTCAAGATTATGTCGTGTTAAAATTGGTCGATGATAAATGCTTTTGTCTTTTGCTTAAAGAGTTAGGATGGAATTTTTCTTAAATAAAAAATTTGGTGTAATTTTGTGTGGACTGGCTAAGAACAGCAATCGATCTTGTAAAAACCATTTTGGTTTGATTTTAATGTGAACCCAGTGGCTGGAATTAAATTGGAAGACAAGTTGTTTAACGTACAAAAGGAACTGTCACGAGGGGACACAATTGAATGTTCCCGACTCAAGACTTTTCAAAGGTTATTAGGAGCTAGAAGGACCGGTTAATGTTAGACTTGACGAACTTGAATGATGCCAAGCTGGCGTTTGTGGAAGATATTTTTTTGCATGACATAGTTTTCCATGGTGCAATTCACTTCGGGAAATTCAAGTTGTGGGAAATGGGAAAAGGGTGCATTTTCTTGCCTTTATAATGCAGCAGAGTTAAAGCCTCTCTCCAATTACTTGCTCTTTTTGTTTTGTATCCTCTCTCTGTATATCTCTCCCATGGCTAAATCCCATTTAGCTGCAAACTTTGGTTTTATGGCTTCAGCAATGCTGCTCTTTGGCCTGCTTATGGCCTCCCTACATACCTCGAGTACTCTCTCTCTCTCTCTCTCCCTTGCACATACACATTATTAGCATTTAAAATAGGAAAATGTTGAATCCGAACCTTAGTTAGGATGATTGATGTAGAGATTAAATTTCAGCACATGCAAATTTTTTTGTATGGTTTATTTTATAAAAAAAATGTTGCATTTAGAATAATTTGATTGCTTAATTTAACAGTATAAATCATTCTTAATTACTGAAGTTTTTATTTTGATGCAGGTGCCCAAATAGGTGTTTGTTATGGAATGCTTGGCACCAACTTACCACCAAGGCCAGAAGTTATAGCTCTCTTCAACCAGAGAAACATCAGAAGAATGCGACTCTATGATCCAGACCAACCTGCTCTCCAAGCTCTCAGAGGCTCCAATATTGAGGTAATGCTAGGCATTCATAATAGAGAACTTGAGGGTCTCGCTGCCAGTCCAGCCACTGCAAACGACTGGGTCCAGAACAATATTAGAAACTACGGTGACGTTAAGTTCCGCTACATTGCTGTTGGAAATGAAGTTCAACCTTCAGAATCTGCTGCAAGCTTTCTAGTCCCTGCCATGCAGAACATTCGCAATGCAATTATTGCAGCAGGACTTGGTGACCAAATCAAGGTTTCCACAGCCATCGACACAAGGACCCTTGGAGAATCTTCCCCTCCATCAAGAGGGTCTTTTAGGCCTGAATCCCGGGGTCTTCTCGATCCTATAATTCGCTTCCTGGTTGACAACCAAGCCCCATTACTTGTTAACTTGTACCCGTATTTTAGCTACGATGACAACGGGGAAATCGATCTGCCATTTGCTCTCTTCACCGCTCCAAATCCTGTGGTCTCAGATCCTCCCTTGCAGTACAGTAACCTTTTTGATGCCATCTTGGATGCTGTTTACGCTGCCCTGGAGAAGGCCGGTGGGGGTTCTTTGGAGATCGTTGTATCGGAGAGTGGATGGCCCACAGCTGGAAATAGGAAAAGGGCAGCAACAACCATTGAGAATGCAAGAACTTATAACCAAAACTTGATCCAGCATGTGAAAGGAGGGACTCCAAAGAAGCCTGGAAGGCCTATAGAAACTTATATTTTTGCCATGTTTGATGAGAATAACAAACAGGGTGAGGAAATTGAAAAACACTGGGGACTCTTTCTCCCAGATAAGCAGCCTAAATACCCAATCGATTTTAACTAATTCAAGAGCTGCCGAAAATCAATAAGAGCATGTTCGTACTAGAAAATATTTAATGTAATAAAACTCACATAACTTACATGTGATGCAAAATTGCATACGTTGAAAAGACTCTTATTTACGATGCGATAAATTATGATTTTTTTAGAACAGATATATTGAAATAAAAAATTAAAGAAATAAAGAGATATTTGAAGGAAATTTGTGTATACTTAGTTTAAATGATTCACTATTTTTTTTTCTAACATGAATTATACTTAATATTAGTCGCCTATTTTTACTTTTAATTATTTTGTGGTTAGAAAATTTGGTCGGTAATAAATAATAAGTCCGCTGAACCCAAAAAAAAAAAAAAAAAACCCTGTCATGAGACGGCGGATTATATGTTAAATAATAAAAGAAATTCTTTGATTAATTAAGTTGCTTTTGGCGAAAACGGTGAAGACAGGATGAAAAGCATCACATATAAAGATAAGTAATAAATTTTTGTATAATTTTTATTATAAATTTTTCTTACCAAAAAATTAATAAATAAAAAATTTTTGTATAATTTTTATTATAATTAAACAAATGAAATGATCCAACCGTCGATAGTCAACAAAAGATTCCCCTCCATCACGACTATAGAATCCTATTAGTAACAACTGACAACTCTGCAACAACTAATAATAAACTTAAAATCACTTAAATAGGCAAAGCCCACGGTGTTGTGTACCTAATACTTACCGTGCGAGATAAAAGACAGCACTCGTACTTGAGAAGATTGAAGAAGTAAGGAAATGGCAGCCGCCAAGGGAAAAGTATGCGTGACCGGGGCTGGAGGCTACCTTGGCTCTTGGGTTGTCAAGCTGCTCCTCTCCAACAACTACGCTGTCCATGGCACCGTTAGACTAACTGGTTCTAATTGCCAATTACTCTTCTTCTTTTTTAGCCCTTTCCGCAGCTTTAATTTCATTCTCTCATTTTCACATGAATTGCGCAGGGGATGCCAAATATGCCCATTTGAATCAACTTGAGAAAGCATCCGACAACCTCAAACTTTTCAAGGCAGATCTGTTGGATTTCCATTCTCTTTGTTCCGCGATTGTAGGCTGCACCGGTGTCTTCCATGTCGCTTCTCCTGTTCCCTCCACCACCGTTCCTAATCCCCAGGCAAGAAACGCCTCTGCCGCCCTCAATTTCTCATTCATCACCTCATTATCATATGTTCATTTATTTTGTAGGTTGAAGTGATTGAACCGGCTGTAAAGGGCACACTTAATGTGCTTAAAGCATGCGTTGAAGCGAATGTTAAACGGGTGGTTGTAGTGTCCTCTGTAAGTGCTGTTTTCATGAACCCTAATTGGCCCAAGGGTCAAATCAAGGATGAGACCTGTTGGTCTGACAAGGAATACTGCACAAGAACAAAGGTATAAAACTAGAAGAGTTTGAAATTTTCTACTTTTTTTTATTGATAGTAAGAAAATGTCTTCACTATGAATTTCTATTCTTTGTTTGTTCCTGGCCAGAATTGGTATTGCCTCTCAAAAACAGAAGCAGAGAGTGAGGCTTTAGAGTTTGCAACAAAGACTGGGCTTGATGTTATTACTGTTTGTCCTACTCTCATTTTAGGGCCACTTTTGCAGCCCGCTGTGAATGCTAGTAGCTTGGTTCTCATTAAACTTTTAAAAGGTAGTGCCTACCCTCACCACGCCTGCATAAGTTTGTCCTACTCTCATTTTAGGGCCACTTTTGCTGCCCGCTGTGAATGCTAGTAGCTTGGTTCTCATTAAACTTTTAAAAGGTAGTGCCTACCCTCACCACGCCTACATAAGCTTCTGCACTCCACCCTGAGTGCAAGCTAAGTTGCTTGGCTTTGTGTGTCTGGGTTGCATGTTTTTTGCAAATGAACTGAAGTACTGTTTATGCTTTTGGAATCAAGAGGACTTTCTAGCTTGAAAGTTTTACTAATTCCAGTTTTGGCTAGGCCTTGCAGTATATAATTAGTGGCCACAGCTCCCTTGTTTTAATACGAAATTTACTTGGCTTTTCGAATTTTATATCTTAAATTCATAGTATTGGATTGGAGCTATTGTTGCCGGAGCCTGGAAATTTTACTTTTCTTATTCTTGTAACCATGGTCTTCTGGCTTTGTGCTTTTTGTTTTTTATTTTCTACAAGTTTGCTAGGAGTTTGGTTTAAGTTTTTCATTTTGAACATGGTATTTTCTTGTGGCATTTCTATTCTAATTCTGTTTGGCTTTCCCTTGCAATGTGTTGATGCAGAAGGGTATGACTCACTGGAAAGCAAGCTTCGGTCAATTGTAGATGTGCGTGATGTAGCTCAGGCATTGCTTATGGTATATGAGAAGCCCGAGGCCGAAGGAAGGTACATATGCACAGCTCACTTGATCGAGACACATGACCTTGTTGGCAAGCTGAGAAGTATATTTCCTCACTACAATTATCCTAAAAGGTCAGTGTCTTGCTGAAGAATATGGTTTCCTTAAGGAATCTGTATGTTACTATGTTATGACTTCGGATTTACCCGCCTATGATTTTCTTGCTCTTGTTTGTGATCTAAATCGCTTGTGCATTGGCAGCTTCATTGAGGGAGGGGACGAAATGTCACAGATGCTTAGTTCAGAAAAATTACAGAGGCTGGGCTGGAGTTATCGGTCCCTGGAAGAAACTCTTGTGGATTCCATAGAGAGCTACAAGAAGGCTGGAATCGTGGATTAAAATAAAAAAGATTCTTTGTGGTTGATTTTTATTTTTGTTGACTCTATGTTGTGGTTTACTTCAAATTATATCTGGATTAATATGCCATGAACCCGAGAAAATTTTAAAGATGAAGATCACAAGTTTTGGGACCTTATTCGGCTTCCTCAACTCTCTTTACCACTTGCTGCCTCACCCTTGCAATGCCTCCAGACAAAGGCCAAAGGCCTTTATTTGTAAGCAGGGAAAGCGTTCGTCAACATCGTAGCAGGATTCTCCCCAGTAACAACCTTACTGATCACAATGTCACCTGCCATAACATAACTATAAGAGAAAAAAAAGAAGTGTAAAAACAAGAAAGTACGTACCAAAGGAGTGCTAGGCATATGCACCTTCGTTACTGCATTAACCATAAACCTTTAAATGTCTAATCAGGTCGGGCTGAACTAAGCACAATTAACAACTTTAAATGTCAATCAAATCCAGACTTACCTTTCTCTCTTCTCTCTCTCTCTATATATATGCCTGGCACTATTTAAAAGTTTTATTAAAATATAAAAATTAATTTTTATATTAATATTTTAAAATATAATTTAAAATTAAAATTAAATAAAAAATGCTACCGTTTGACATTTGGTTTTCAATTTTTTTATCAATATTTACTTAATTTGTTATAAATATATTATTGAATTAAAATTTTAAAAGTATACAACTAAAAGCTAATTTATTCAATGTTTGTAAAAAGTATTTTTTTTCACATTTTAATCAATAATAAATTTAAAATAAAAGGAGGTCAAGGTTAAAAAATTTTAAAAAAGAAGACTTTTCTAATCTTTTATTAATTAAATGATTTTTAAGTTAGACTTGAACTTCGCCAAGCAAGTTTGAGGAGCTGTCAGGGCCATGGACATTAATACATTATCTAATAGAAGTATGCCCTACGTTTAACGATTATTCTTTAAAATTTTTCTTCCATTCAAACATCGACAGACTAAATTTTAGTAATTAGCCAGAATTACAAAAAATGAGATACCCAGCATCATGAATCACGAGTCATCGATGGAATTACAGAAGGGACATGAACGACTCAAGACTTTTCTTTAAGTACCAAGGTCACAACTCCCAGTAAACAAGTTGCAAAATGTGCCTTGAATGATCCGAGATTTTTTCTTTCTGTATCATACTTTTCCAAGGAGTAATTGACGCGCCAAATGAAACCCTGAGTTCTATTTCACTATAAAAGGCTGCTAAGAACTGGTGTTGGAGGCATCGGTGCAGTTCCACATACCTAAATATATAGTAACAAATGGGCAAATCTTGTTCGGTTGACAAATGCTGCATCATGCATTCAACTATGCTGCTTTTTGGGTTGCTGATGGCTATCTTCAAAACCACAGGTCTCTCTTTCATTTCTTAGGCCCTCTAGACTCTCTTTGTGTTATCATATATAAACAGCACAGGTCCCGTTTGTCACTACTACATGTTACATTTTTTTTAGTTAATTTCTGATATTTATTTAGCGAAAACTATATTAATTTTTTAAATCTAGAGTCCATTTATAAAATAATTGTATTTAGTAGATGTCATCAGAGATTAAAATTAAGCTGCCACTGAATTAATAATGGAATGCAGGTGCTGAAGTAGGTGTTTGTTACGGAATGATGGCTAAAGACTTGCCACCAAGTGCAGAAGTTATAGACCTCTACCAACAAAAAAACATCCAAAGAATGCGACTCTATGGTCCGGATGAAGCTGCTCTCCAAGCCCTCGGGGTTACCAACATCAAGCTCTTGTTAGATGTTCCCAATCAGAAGCTTGAAAGCGTTGCTACCAGTCAAGGCAATGCGGATCAATGGGTCCAAGACAACGTCAAGAAATACAGCAGCGTTAATTTTCAATACATTGCTGTTGGGAATGAAGTAAAGCCTTCGGATTCATTTGCACAATTCCTTTTTCCAGCGATGCAGAACATTCGTAATGCAATTGTTGGAGCAGGTCTAGGGAACCAGATCAAAGTTTCAACGGCTACGTTTTTTGGTGCACTTGAAGTATCTTACCCTCCATCGCACGGCAAATTCTTTTCTGAATACCAACAACTTCTTGGGCCTGTCATAAACTTCCTGAGGGATAACCAAGCTCCATTACTTGTTAACATATACCCATACATTAGCCACATTGAAAACCCTGGAGAGGTTCATCTTGACTATGCTCTCTTTACAGCTCCATCCATCGTAGTGAATGATGATCGATTGCATTACCAGAACCTTTTCGACGCGATGCTAGATGCCTTTTACTCAGCCCTTGAGAAGGCTGGGGAGGGATCTTTGGACATTGTTGTTTCAGAAAGTGGTTGGCCATCAGATGGTGGACAGGACGCGAGTGTTGATAATGCAATGACTTATAACACAAAGTTGGTTCAACATGTGAATCAGGGGACTCCAAAGAAACCTGGAAAGCCTATAGAAACTTACTTGTTTGCCATGTTTGATGAAAGTGATAAAGAACCGGCATTTGAGAAACATTGGGGGCTGTTTTTCCCAAATAAACAGGAGAAATACTCAATTAGCTTCAATTAAGCCGGTAAAGCCATTTCTCCTAGGTTTTAATTAGTAAACTAAACTGATACCATTGTCATCTCCTCTTAATAAAGGTGTTCCAAAGATGCCAACCTAGTGGCAAATAAATCTGGGTTTTTCATAGTAGTTTTATAAAATTGCAATGTATTCTGCTAAGCATTTTGTCAAGTTAAATAAAATTCCTCTATTCTATTAACAATCCCAGTGATTTTTCACAAAAGACACTAGCCTGTGCAATTACTATATCCTCTTCTTTTGTCCATTACATCCGCAGCAGAGCAATTAAGAATTATCACAATATTTAACAGGGCATGTACTAATAATTGGGCTGGATGCAGGGGAAGCATTGTTCGCCACATTGGAAAGAAAGACCAAGAAAAAGAAGGAAAAAAACTCAGTTGGCTCATGTAGTTATTCGTGAGAGGTAGCATCCAGCAAGTCTGTCTCTCAGTACCTGCGATCCCTTTCCCTATTGGAGAAAGAAACACCCGCCTGATGCCACTCCAATCGTGATGTGCAAGCACCTAAAACTACATTCTAGTTCACCAGACAAGGAACTTTGAGCTCAGTTCAGGAAAGCTAACAATTATATGCAAAATTAAAAAAAAAAAAAAGCATATTTTAACAGCAATGTTAATTTGGCAAATTAGAACTTGTGCTAGATCAGACTGTTAAGAAATCACATGAGCATTACATGCATGCTGCGTAATTAAAAGGAATTTTGACCACATTAATGATGCAGATGATTAGACAGAAGAAGTTTTGGCATTTAACAATCATATTCCCACTGCCTAGTTTCAAATTTTATCATCAGACAGACTACCACTCAAGTTGAAGATATCTGCAGTAACCAGTATTTCAGATCCGAAGCGAATTAATTCTTTGGTTTTGATGTTTCAATCAAGTATTACAATAATGAACTTTGCTGCAATATATTACTATTTATATTTAACATGCAAACTAATATTTAGTTTGATTAACTAAAATTCATTTACAATAAACATTGCATGAAGAAGTGTCTACAGTTAAAAGAAGCAAACATCTTAAAATAGTGAGAATATAACCATAAAAGGTTTATTCTGCTTATAAATATAAATGGCAATCCATGACTTATTGTCATCCATATTTTGATCATTCTGCTTAGCTGAATCTGATGAATTGACCACAGGGCAAACAAGCTGAGGAATTCCAGGGGCTGAAAACCACTCCATTGGCCACACAAACCACTCCATGGGCATCATTATTGTTTCCAAAGACACTAGCCCATGGGATGCCCCTGGATCTTGTTGGAGAGAGTGACTGAACCCAATATAATCTTGCATTTGCAATTGGGATGTTTTTCGCCGTAATAACATATCCAAGATATCCTACAAACCTGCTATGCATTTTGGTTCTTAATCACGATTAAATGCAAGCAAAGCACACTGTCGGAAGATTAATTATTTAGTTTCTTTAATGTTTCAAAATTATTCCAGGCTTATTTAGAGCCATAGAAAATCAGGTAGTATAGCAGATATGTAATCAGATTTGAATTGACAAAGCCTAAATTTTTTGCCAATAGCTTTATAAAATAGAAACAGGAGAAATTGATGACAATTGTCTTATTTGTGTTTCTTGTCGTAGATTTAATTGCACCAAGCTCTTCAAAGTCTGGGGATACACTTTGCCTGGAGAGCAAAATGCATACCCATTTAACATCCCTCGTTTGTTTGATAGTGCATACCGAAAACAAATTTGCTGCCACGAACTCTAGTTCCATCAAAGTATAAAAACTCAGCTCATCTAGATCAACATCCCAATCGGGTTGGATCAGTTACATAAATCCTTTTCCTCCATTGCTCTCGGTTAAGTCATTTAAAATGATTAACATTAGGCACAGACATGCCTATTTCTAACTTCTGTTAGGTTTTATTGAAATTCTTACCATATTATTGAATCTTTTACTTTTTTTTGAGTTTGTAACTTTCAGATATAAATTTCAATGTCATATCAACTAATTCAAATGTTAATCAACTATTTTTTTCTTGTTAGACTTAAATTGATCATGAAATGAAACAAAAGTGTTAGAAAAATTACATTTGAGGCATCTTTAAAACATGAGCTCTCCTATATTCTCTGAATTAATAGGGACAATGACAAAAGGTTCTAAAACACATGCAACTTGAGAAACATTAAATCCATGTCTCAATCCAACCCCTCAAGTGATCTATCAAGTTCAACAACTAAGATTTCTCTTAAAAACATATGAGCGGTCTCTCTGCCGAATAAAAAAAAAATTCTCTGTTATACATAAATGCAAGGAGAAAATTTGCGATACTCAATGTTTGATTCAATAATTGATGCATAATTTTTTTGTTTCTTCTAAAAAAACAAAAACAAAACTAAAATAAAATTGTCATGAAGCCTTATGAATAAATGTTATTTAGGACCATTGCACTGGACAGCTTCTGGTCCTGTGAAATTTTTAGTACGAATGCTCCATTTGTTGGGAAAGTAAAGATAGGATGGGGCTGTGGACCAGCTCTGAGGGAGATTACCCAGTGGTCTGCTCTTTGCTGGTAACTATAGTTTGTATGCTCCGTTATATAAAATATATTTTTTATAAATTTATAAATATGAATTATAATTATAATAAAATATTATTTTCATATATAAAAAAATTACATAATCAAATAAATATTTCAAAAATAATTTAACATGTCAATAATACCTTAATAAATCTAATACTAATATATTTGTTTAAAAATACTAAAAGATAAAAGCCTTAAAAATTAGTTTTCCTAAAGAAATTATTAAAAAAATAAAACATTATATAATATACGGTGAAGGATAATCACATTACACTGATTGTTTCACATTTTATCTCTTTGTAGAGATAATATTTTAAAAAATCAATTTGTTGAATTTAACAATATCTCATTAATTATGTAAATTTTAAATCATGTGATATTTTTAAAAATACCTTAACAATTAAATAATTTATATTGATGAAAAAGAAATAGATTTTATGTCGAAATTAATAAAAAATAGAAAACAAAATAAAATTTATAACGATATAAAAGGATCTATTTTTCTGAATAACTTACTTAAAGTTCAGAAGCATCTAGAATACGAACTCCATTTGAACACGTGGAAGTGTGACCAGTTTAACCGCCAATGACTCGCTCCTTCTCACCGAAGCAAAGCGCTAAAAAGATTCAATTTTGTAAATTCAACAAAAACCATGAGCCATAAAACACCAAAATGGTTTCCTTAAAAATTCAAAAAAAAGCCGTGTTTTAAAAAAACACAAACCTTGGAAAAAGAAAAAAAAAGTTTCCTACTTTAATAACTCTCCCCGTAGAACAAATCCTTCAAATTCCCGCAACTTTTCATCCAATCAAAAGCCAAAGTTTCAGATCATAACTCTGATACAAATTCCACTAACCAAGAACCTTTTTTTTCAATTATTTTTGGTTTCTTGCTCAGTTTTTTCTTTTGTTGTTGGAAGAGTCTGTCTTTTGCCGCTGTTTATTTCTTGTTTTTCAATTTGATTTTTTTTTTTTTAATTTTTTTATACTTTTAACAGTTTTTGTTTTCTGGGGATTGTGGTTGTGGGTATGAACAATAACTGGAGAAGACAAAAGGGTGAAGTTCATCATCAAGAAATGCAAGGAACAAGATCACATAGCAGAAAGCCACCACTTGGTACTTTATGTGTTTCTTTAGCTTTCACTTTCTCTTAAGTTTGTTTTTATATGGTAATTTAAAGGGTGTGTCTTCATGTGGCTGCCTCTGTTGTGTGTTCATATTTAGGAATTTTCATTAATGGTACATGTTTTTATGAGCTTTTAATATGGTAAACTTAAAATATTTGATCTTAAAGTCTTCATGCCAAATTGATTTATTTTTTTGTTTTAGCGGAGCTGTTAAAGCTTTTAATCAAGTTTAGACTTGGCTGCCTCTTTTCATGGGTACTAATAGTAAGGAACTGGCTGCGGTTCCCACCCTTTTGTTGCAGTCGGCAGTTGTTGAGTGACAAATGTAAGAATTGATATGGAAACCCACTCTGACATTTATAGTGATATTTTGGGATCATCAGAATTGTTCCAGATGAGCAATACAATGCCAGAAAGAGTATGTGTAGTTATTCCAGAATACAATACAATGCCTCGATCTATCTTCTATCTAGTGAGCACACGGCATTGAGTCCTAATTTTCTCAGCTTTCGCTGGCGTATTTATTTTGGTTGTCGTTTTTGAGGTTTTCCAGAAATAGCTTATGAGATCAGCTGTATTCGGAATTAAAGTAGAGATCAGAATTTTTTTTCCTATGTAATGTCTTGTATGTGTTTCCCTTTGTGGAAACTAGAGCATTGTGTTTCAATGAGGATGGATATGCTCATCATTAATCATCTGATTTTATTGGATAGTGACTCCTGTATGAATGATTAACCTGACATTTCTCAATCCTTGTATCTCAGCTACTTGGCAACCAACTGTGCCTTCATGGGAGAAGAAGTTTTGCACATTGGTAGGCTCTGTTCCGTGGCGGAAGCTTCTCGAGACCAAGAGGTTTATGTATCTTTATGACAACGTAGTCAAGTGGAATGATTCAGCTGGTGAAGAGGCATTCCATAATGCTAAGAACCGGTTTTGGGCTGAGATTAATGGCCTTCCTTGTGACATAAGACTCCCAGATCCTGATAGTTATATTGATAAAATAGATTGGGACTCCGAAATCGATCCTGAGCTGCTTCTGGACTTGGAGAGGGAGCCCAAGGCTCCTGACGAGAAGGATAAAAGTGAGAATGTTGTGATCCTTGGTAAATCTCTTATTTTGAATCAGTCATTTTCCTGTGGCGGTTGGGGGGATGCTGAAGAGGGTGTAGCAAAGGAGAATAACATGTCTTCAAATTGGAAAAACGAAGGCTATGAAAATTCTTGGGAGCATAATTGTACCATTAATGGCAACATGAAAGATACCGGATATGGGAACTGTTGGACTAATTCTTGGGAATGGAACCAAAGGGAGAATAACTATAATGAGTGGGACAACAATGAATCCAACTATGTGGATTGTAGAAGGGGTGGAGATTGGGGAGTATGGCGTGTTACTAGAAGAAAGAGAGAAGGCGCTGGTCAGTACATGTCAAGGTATAAAACCTCAAGGTTTCATGGTTATAACCGTCAAAATAATCCTGGATGGAGGAATGTGAGAGGAAGGCAGAGGATAAATTTCGTGCATGAACGACCACCTGTGGATTCGACACACTGGAACTCTGTGAATTATTGTGGGTGGGTCAATTAATCGTAATGAATTTGGCAAAGCACGAGTTTCTATTGGATTGGGAGAGGCAAGTTTTGTAATTATAAATATAAAGTCCCAAGCATATAGTATATAATGCTGTAGATTGTAGGTCTCAATATTGTTTTATTTGTTGCTTTGTGTTGGAATGTATAGCATAAAATATGATCACAACAGCTTGCTAAAGTCCCTGTTATCTGCGGTTTATGTCGCAGTTTTGTAGTTGTCTTCTTCGTAAGGCTTGTCGGAAGTTTTGAATATTATTTGTAGTCCTGAGAATGGTTGTTACGTGATATATTTGTTAATTGGATTTATATTTTATCTACTGTCTGACGAAAAATGTGTTTTTCTTTAAATCACATTGCATTGAGTACAAGGAAGAGAAAGAAATTTAAAGCTTGGATGTTAACTTGAAGTTGTCTACAAATGAAATCCATAATTGATCCATGCAATTAGACCCTGGACGAGGAAAGCAGTCTGCTTATCCAATTAAAAAAAAAATGTAAAAATCATTAACAAGTTGGGAGCGCTCATTTTGAATTACCATAAAAAATACAAAAGAAATATAGTTCAAATTATCTCAACCAATGTACAGTTTTAAACAGGCAGCGCCATCGTCTAGTTCTACATCAACTAAAGCCTAAAGATTTAGGAATAACTATGCAAAAATGCACAGAATTTGAGTCTTAGGTCTCATAGGATATAATGTTCTCAAAACTCTCTTCCACTCCACACAACATGAAATTAATGCAAGTAAATACTAATGTCAGTATTCATCCCAAACCAATGGTGTGAGGACTGCAAGTCATTTCTCTCTACCGAAAGATGTGCTTCGTGTTCCCGTGCTAAATTATAGCAAACGTTTTTTGCTTTTCTTTTCGATGTTGCTACCTTATTTGTACCAACCAACAAGGAAGTACCTAAGCATGAAACAGAAGCAGCATCCCAAGGCCTAAAAGAAGAGGTAAACATACACTAATGTGAGACAGAAGTAAACGACTGGATGATGAATTGAACTCACAGATCATTCAACTTGAACAAGTGAAATTAGAATTATTATCACAAACTATAAGCTGTGAACTGCATTCGTGTTTAAATTCGGTCTATCTTCAGAGAGCAACTGGAAAATAACAAACTCGTTGTCAGGATCAGAAAACCCAAAACCAATTTATTTGGTTGGTTGGTTAGAGAATTCTGTCGTATCTTTCCACATCAAGCCTGTGTAAGATTGTATGGTCGAGATGCTTGGTATAAGTTGTCTACTACAACCTGACTCCTCTGTTACTTGCAGATTACATTGAAAAAAAAATATTGGTTAAGTGAAGAATGACTGCTAACATGAAAAAATCACCTGAACAAAAAGGTGGATGCAGAGCGACTTTTCTGACTTCGGCCCAAATATTCTCAAGTAAAAGTTAACAAGTGTCCCATCACGTGTCCCAGTAAGTAGTCCAGTTTCAGGATTGAACCTAAAGATACAAAAGGTATCAATGATATCAGAGACAAGAAATTTTTTATGCTTGCAACAAGCTAAGTCTGATATGAGTACAAAGAGTTACCTGGGAAGACGATGTCGGGGACATTTGACATAGCCAGAAAGCTAATAAAAAATTTAAGTGAACTCCAATTAGATGTTTTGCATATCAAAAAGTAACACACAAATAGAGAGAGAGAGAGAGAGAGAGAGAGAGGATAGAAAATCAAACCTGAGGAAGTGATGAGAGAAAGTTCAACACTTGAGGAAGAAAGAAAATCAAGAGTGTTTCACTGGAACAAGAAATTTTGAAGACGAAAAACAATAAGAAATTTAATCAATATTTATAAATATTGCCCCTCTCCATTAAAACTTGCTGATGGTAAGCAAAAATACTTTGTTTGTCCAGAAAAAAAAAACATGAATATTAAGTCACGTAAGTCCAGCGAAATAGCTAATGGGAGCAGGATGCTCGGATATGCCCACTTCTAACCCATGAATACGTATTGAATTACCCAGTAAATAGGCACCAAGAATCAAAATCAAATGAGAAAGGATAGTGGTCAAATCATCAATTTTGTTTTGACGGGGATAAATATTCTAGAACCCAACATGCCATTAATAGAGGGCAATAGTGCATATTTCTTAAAATATGGCCTTCAAGTTGACTTGCCAGGTTCTATTCCTTGACCACATCACCCTTTTTTAACATAAAACTAACACATGTTAACTCCCAAATGTTCAGTCAGAACTCAGAAGGCACCATGTTTACTGCCAGGACATTTGGGTAAAACTGAGATGCATGCACACATACATACATTCATGTGTACATGTATGCAAGATTTATCTATGTATGAAAGTATACAGCTATTGCATTATACAACCAAAGAGCTGGCAAATGAAACAGAGCGTGAGGAACACACCTGTAATGTCCCAGAATCCCAACTACAGCGATTGTCATTCCAGCAAAGTATGTGTATGTATCCCCAACAAAACTGAAGAAGGATACCTACAAATAAGAGAAGCAAAAAGCCATTAGTAAGAATTTATTAGTCAATAAGTAGCATTTGCAAACAGCTTGTGTTAAAATGCAGGATCATTACCAGTTGTAAGAAAGTAAAGCCAAGGAAGTGGCCAGTAAAGGTAGAACAAGATAAATAGAGAAAGCATGAGCTTGTTTATACTCAGGATCTGAGGATGCTCCAATTTGCATTAAATTATGTATCAAAATCTGTGAATTGCGAAAAGAAGTTAGACTCCTAACAAGTCGGATTTTCAATATATAGAATAGTGTTTATGCTTACAGCTGATGCAATCACAACTGTTTGCCCAACTTCAAGGCCATTCAAGCCAGCATGAATGTTAATTGAATTTGTGCAGAATACTGCTAAAAGCCCCATATACAATTTGTACACCAACAAAACTACCAATGAGTTCCTTGAAGATAAACGCTCACTGACATGGTGATCTATCTCTTTAAAAAACAAAAGTAATGAAAATTGGAAATTTGAACAAAAAAATTTAGCAGTTCAAAAACTCTTCATAATTATAGTAATATTGGGCCCTCAGTTTTTTGCATATAAAAAGATTATATGTTAACTCCAACTATATCCAAGAAAAATCGCAACACATTCCCTTATAACCTCACATATCCTCCAACATATATCAGCATATAGATATGACATTAATATAGTATGAAGTTTGGAGTGTCCTTGCTTCAAAGACATATAGTTGTCTGAACATAAAGAAAAAAATAGAGGCATATATTTGTTTGTTTGTATGTATGATCCTGCACACCTATCTAAAAACAGACTCCTCTTATTGATTTAGTTCATCATTGAAAAAAAAAATCCATGTTGATTGATTGCTTGGCATGGCTCAATGAAACAAGGTTCATAATTATACCGTAGGCCCACACCAAGTTTCTTCAATAATATATTATCCTAGGGTAAAGGTTTAACTTATCAATTAGCATATATATATTTTTCATTAAAGAGAATAAAGTTATTATGTTCATCAGCCAAAGGGGCAAATATTTCCACCTCTTGAGGATAATCATTTCAATTATTGCAATTATAAGAGCAGCCATTAACCAAAGCTCAGGACTTGCTAACACGTCAAAACAAGTATATTTAGTGTTTACTGAAGGACAGGTTGCAAACTTGATACAACATTTTGATGACATGTTTTCACTATACTGTGAGCACTTTTTAATAGATAATTCATATTATATATCCATGAAATAGGCATGTTAAAACTTCAAACGTACATTTGCAGTTTACAGCAAATGCCAAATATATGTATGCATTTACCCCAAGCAGAGGCAACAAAAGGTGATCCAACCCCATAAACCTGCCCAACAAATGTGAGATCTAAACCAACCAAAACTTCTTGAAAAGGTCAATGATAAAAACCAAATACCTGAACCTCACCCCAAGCTAAACTTGCTTTACTAGCTTCTTGTGGTGAAAAATGTAGTTTGAAGCCGACCCTAACCCAAAGACCCCTCTATCCAGCCAAAACCCAACTTGACCAACCTGATTTAACACCAAAGGTCATGAATTGAACCTCAACTTGAAATAACCCAAAAAAAGTCAAAACCCTACATGACTTGAACCAAAGTTGATCCGACATACCCAATAGGCAGAACTTAGAGATTATAGGCTTTCATTAGAGTTAGGTTGATGATCACTAAAAGAAAGAAAGCATCCTATCACAACAAAATAGAACAAATACCATCAAAACATTACAAAAGGTTCATATTCTTACAGCCAAATCAATTCTCAGCACCGTTCCATACCTAGATCCAACACCTCTTGCCCAACATATGAAACAAGAGGCTTTGGAATGATGATGGTTGTGTGCCCAGCATAGGCCATTAACAATGGAAGAGCAGCAATTGATGGCAGTAGTAGTTTCCTGCTCTTCATAAAAAAAAAAGGATCTTGAAACATTAGTTCAGAAGCCATGGACATCCTTCCAAATAATTAACAGAAATAAGTAACAGGCTTTCATAGAGTATGCAAAAACCTTAAGGGTAAATATATACTCACACTCTCCAAGGGACATCCAGGACATCATCTACGAATCCAAGTAAAATCATGAAGCAGATAGATGCTAAGGCTGCATTGTACTCAACGAGCCACTAAATAAACAATAGCCAACAGATTGCTCTTAAATTGTATAAAACATTAAACTCTGCATAAATAATCTAACATCAGAGCTAATGCAACGAGGATTCACACTAAATTATGATGCAAGAACCAAAATCTTTATTAGCTTAAAGTTGGAAGACAGAAAACATGCAATGCAGTAGAAAATGTAATATGTACAAGAAAAATAAACGAAGAAAAGTTTCTTAGAAGCCAATGCAAGAAAATGAAGTTATCTCAAAGTTCAATGTTCCCTGTACTATACTCAACTAAGGCTTAACCTCAAACCAGTTGTGGTCAGCTTCATAAAAAGTTATCTACCTTCCACTCAATTAAGGGCTTTACCAATTGATGAAAGTTTTAAAGAAGCTAAATCATATTCTAGAATGACTTCAACTACGTAATATGGTTAACATCTGGCTCTTTTTGTTCTTTTTTTGATATGGTACTCCTTTTTTTCTTCAATACCTACCAGAAACATTCTTTACAAATGCTTTTGCTAATGTTATGTTTGGTTTAAGTATAGCAATATGGCAGGAAATGGAAATAAGAATGACAACAAATATTACAATTACCTAGTTCAGTTGGTGAAAAGGAATAAATCTTGAATTTATATTTTTTTTATCTATTTTTATGCTGGTTCTAACCATTTGCCCTTATTATACATTCCAACAAAATTCCTATTTTTCTTGCTTTTGCTTGTTTTTCCTTCTCTCACCACCTTGCCCTTTACAATCCCACTAATTTCATTTTCATCCAAGTTCCAACATTAATACCTCAAATGTATGGATAATTATAAGTTAAACCATGCATTAACTTCCTGAAAATATGGTATCAATCATTGCTAGTGTTTGAATATTCTCATAAATTATTTATTTCTAATACTATAAAAATACAACTGCACAATGTAAAATCCAAAAAGACAGGAAAAAGCCAAAAAGCAGCTAGAAACTTATTGGACATATGACACTTACATTTGAATCTGCTGTGAAGTTAAAATACTGGAACAAGATAGCCAAAACCAAGAAAACAATGCCTACAACAATTCCCAATGACTCAGGCCTGCAAAATCCAAAACCATCTTCTAAGTAATTTTTATATTTTTGTAAATTTCATGAAAGGACAAAACTCAAACTTAACCATATGAATTCGAAAACATAATGGCAAATAGTGTCAGCATATAGAATTTAAAAAAAAAAATTTTGATAGATTAGATAAAGGTTCTAATACAAAAGCATAAACCAAAATTGAGGATCTAAGTTATAGATAATTCATGTGTTCATTGAATTGAAAGTAAATTAAGAAATTCATTAAACAATGTAAGGTTAAAAAAAAGATCTTGCCAGATACTCAGCTTATGAATTTTAATAAAAACCCTAAACCATGTAGCTAATCCAATCAAAATTGAAAAGTAAAACATACCCCGTTCATCATAATTCAAAAGCAATCAAAATTCAAACTTTTTCTTATAAGAAAAAACAAAGTTTTGAACTTACACTTTAACGGTTCCTTGAGGGGTCCCCTTCTTGTTAATATCAAATCCAAATAAACCACGTTTCAAAACATATGAAAAAGCAACAGGAATCATTCTCTGAGTAAGGAAGAAGCCAGTAACGCTAAGGGCAGCATTGATAAGGATGGATCTCTTCAGGTCTTGCTCAATCTTATAGTGTTGGTAAAGAAGGTAAAAATATGGAATTGAAAAGAAAACACAGAACGCGGAGCGAGTGGTGGGTCGATTTGGGTGGTTGTTTCTTTGGTTTGAGGAGGACTTGGCTTTGGTTCTGTTCCTGTTGCTGTGGTTACTGAAGCTCTCTTGCGAGCTGCCATCGCTGCCGCCCTGTTTCTCTGCAAATTTTTTATTTCTCTCAAATTAATTCTCTTTGAATTTTCATTGCATCTATTTTTATGTTATATATGTAGAAAGTTTGACTGCGCTTGATTTCCTTTTTTGTTTTGGCCAACAAGACGTAGACTGGGTTGAGTCTTCTTGTTTAGTATCACTGTTGGAGTCACTGAACCAACCAGATCTTGCCACGCGTTTTCCACATAAGCCATTGCACCAGCCAGTATCCCCGCAAGCAGAGAAAGGGTCAATTTGTCTTTTCGGATCGGGTTATTTGGAATTGAGTATGAATCTCTCTCCTCAGTTTCGACATTTTTGGGTTTGGATTTGGACATTGGGACTTTCATCAATGCTCCTGTCCACAGCTGTTTCAGAATGAAGTCTCTTAAAACTGCTTCACTACCTGCTTTAGAGGGGCTCTAAAGCTTTGGGCATGAATCCTTGATGCAAACAAGCAAATGGACACCATAACAATATCAACAATGTAATTGACAGTTTCAATGGAATAAAAATCAACGATAGCCCTTTTTTTTAATATAGCTTTTTATTATTCAGAATCCACAGCTATGCCATCAGCCAGTTCTTTGGTCACTCGAGTGTTCATAAGCTGAAAGATGAAGATGTTGATCAGGTTTATGTTTTCAAAAATCATATGCAGTAAAAATGCTTCAGTTGTAGGGAGTACAAGCAAGCAACGTGAATTTAGATTGTAAAATTTGAATGTCTAGTGTTGATATGAGCTCCAATAAGAGGTTCAATATTTCCATCCAGAACAGAATTTAGGCCAGGTAATTCAATGCCTGTTTTTACATCTTGCACCAACTTGCCGGGGTGAAACATGTACCTCCGAGTCTCCTTTTGCCACACATCCACAATTGAATCTGCTTTGATGCTACTTAAACTGGAGACTCCTTGCTCATTTGCTATAACAAGAAGTTTGGCCTTCAACCGATTGAGGGCTTTGATTTTATTAGCAAAGTAGCTCCTCTCACCTGCACATAAAAGATGATTTTCTAAGACTGTCATGATGAGATGAATTTTGCACGTCATGTGTTCATTCCTTTTGATGCAGAGAACCTTGTATAACCAGCTCTGTCAAAACCATTCTTAACTATTTTTGCCATCACCGAGGACAAAAAACTCAAGAATCAGAAATTCCTGAAAATATATGCAGATTCATAGTAATTTGTGCTGCCTTTGTCAATATTCAATGCTTTTGTGTATCTTCATTTCATGGTAAAAAGCAACTACCAATAACATGATTTAAAAGGTATACATGGAATTTACCAGCAACTAATAAGATTCTTCCATTCTGGTTGGGTGTAATTTAAGGTGAGGGAAATAAGATATTGTTACTTCACTAAATGCCTTCAGCAGTACACAGTAAGTTCTGGAGTTATATTTCTTCACCATCCATACTGGTCAGCAGTGTTCATTAAATTATAGTACATTGACTATTTCTACCTGTATATGCTATTTTCGAAACCAAGTTGATCAAAAATAATTTAAACAAAATATAGCTAGAGGTTGACTCCAAATAAAGCATGGATAATGACTTCTGATAGAAAATTAAGCACCTGAAGATTGAAAAGTTATGGCAGTAGGGATATGCTGAACACAGACCGTGCATCCAGTTCGGCCATGTTTTTCTCCAAGTAACAAAGGGGGTGAAAAAATCAAATCCTCATCACTGATTTGGAGGTCAGGAGTTGTTCCAAGGAACAGAGGAACAACATCGACACCTACTGAGCTAACCTGCAAGATCTCCCAAAAACAGAAAACGTTTGGTAAGACAGAATGGGCTCTTAATAATGAAAAAAAAAAAAAAATTGTGGGAGAAAGGAGGGGAAAAAAGGAGTGAGTAAATTCTTTCCTCGGAGTTAAGCAGGTGAGAAATTCAGATGACCTGAATCTCAGGTCAGAAACGTAGTAGTAAACTTACCTCATTGTGATCAGATCCATTTTGAGCACTTCTTATCATGAAATGGACACCTCTCTCCCCTGAAAGAAAACCATAAGCATATTCGAATTCAAACTCAATAGCTGCTGACTCAATACCACCATTAGTAGAAAGGTTCTTCTCGACCACTCTACCACTATAACCTTGCTTTTTGGCCCACTTGATATACATACTAAGAAGTTGTTCAGCCCAGACCTGAAAAGATTATTTTTTAACACCATGTTAGAACAAAGGGGATATAATTGTGGATCACAAACAACAAAAAACCGAATGAAGCATCAACCTGACCATATGTCTCATGCTCCAAGCTTGCTGCATGAGCAAACACTTTTTTAAATGATGGCATCCACCTTAGCCTAGATCCATAACCTAAAAAAGAGATTGGCCTCAAAACTCTACAAATTTCTACATTGGAGGAATATTAAAAGCTTACAAAATGATATCGGCTGAACCTCACAAAAGTTAAATTTTGTTCGATAATAAGTTTGTATATTAGTTTATGGAACACTATCTATAATTTAAGTCCATGATGATGAATATTCCACTCTCAGTATGTAACTATGAATAAATCTTCAAATAGATTACTTGGACAAAACATTGAAAATATTAAAAAGTTCATAAAAAAACTCCACACAACTAAGAAGTCTTGTAATCTAAGTTCAAAATATCTGACTCAGAGTTACCTATTTATCTGCTCAATTTGGTAATTAAAAGCATTTACACATTAACAGAAGCAAAATTTTGAAGCCATATGACGTTTCATTAAAGAAAGGTGACGCATTTAATTAGTCAAAGTTAAATTTATGATAAAAGAAAAGGAACAGTGGAAGTCAAACCTCATATTTGTAGCCTCCTGGACAAGCTTTAATATTGATACATGCCCCCTCCATGTCATATGGTCCCCCAAGGAGCTTAGAGACCTCATATTTATCTAACAAATCACTGACAACCAAAGATGCCTCATATGCTTGCTCAAAGAGGCTGTAATTGACAGCATCTATCTCAGCCAACTGTGTGATCAGCTTTGCCTCTTCAGCCTGCAGAAACAAGCGAAAATTGTTTTATAACTTTCTGGAAAACTTCAGTTCCTCCACTAGAAGGAAAAAAAAAGCTCCAATAAAGATCTACTAATAAAGTCATACCACAAGAAAGAAGTTATGCAGCAAAAACTAACCAACAATGTATGCATTTGTACAAGTAAGGAGCCAAGAGAGTCTATTAGATCAAACAAAGTCCTATCTGATATTTCTATAAAGTGAAATGTGAAATTTTCATATACAACTCCTTTAAACTAGTCTCAGCTGCACATCACCTTGTATTTTAGATCTTTGAGAGCTTCAACCACTTTGACACTATCGGCCAACTTGACAAGAATTTCATTGGATTTAGCAGGGTCGTCCCATAGATCATAATCACGAATCATCTCTTCTTGCTTGATTCTCCTTGCTTCTTCAACATCCAGGGCAGTTGGTGCTAACATCTCAGCTCGGAGAATGACATCTTCAATCTTCTTTTTTAATGAAAATAGACCTAATGTGAGTAATGATAATGAGATGTTAACTCAGAAAATGAAAAACAAAGATTGCAATTAATTTATCAAAATTGCAAATTCTTTTGATGACTGGCACTTCTTTGTAAGACCAAGAAAATATAAATCATCAGTAATGCCCTGCTAGGAAAACTTATACCCTCAAGTTGCATCATCAGATTAAGAACTTCCTTTCGGTGTTGTCTTCCGGCTTGTTTAGTTAAGAAAGACATTTAGAATGTTAAAGGTAACATCTCCAGCTAGGCAGCTATCTACACAAGAAACATAAGTTTATCCACTAATACTCCAATTAACTAATCAGATATAATTAGCCTTTCAATAAGAATTTTAGTTTCAAATGCCCCTCCAAACATTTTAGATCCTGTAACAGTAGCTGTGCATGTCCCAAGTGTCTCTCACTTAAACAAGCCTGAGTTTCAAAAGCATAGAGGTTTTGCCTAGTATATTATCTCCCAAAATTTATTCACAATTTCAAATTCTTTTGAAGTAAGAGGCATCATACAATGAGATCAGCCAGTTATTAAACATGCACATTAGAAGTACTTAAAGCAGTCCAATATTTGATATTTAAAATCTAACAAAGCAATATGCTATCATTCTGGTAATATGAAAATAATGTTAGGCATCGATTTGGTGTGCAGGATATAACTGAAGAAAAATCGAAAAGTCACATGTTAAATGTTGCATTGCAGTTATCAAAGTCACTGAAAAATCAATGGGAGCATTTGGATAATTTAATATGCCATCATTAATTAAAGCATCAAAACTACAATTATTAAAGCAATGTAGCTACTCTTACAAGGAAAAATACTTTAGATTTTTTGCATACAAAATTAAGCCCAGACAGAACGTTCCCAAACAAATATTAAAACAACGAAAAACCTTTATTCACACTTTTTTCAGCTTGAAAAAGCCTCTATGCAATTCCGAAAATCAGATTTAAGAAGCATAAAGAAAATAAAGCAAAATCAGTGTTGGTTTAGGTTTAACTCCGAAACCCCTTTCAAATTATAAAGCCAAGAAGGTAAATTCGTCAACAGAAATGAAGGAGAAAAAAAGAGCTAAGAAAGGAAACAGACCAAGTTGCTTGTAGGCCCTGTTCTTCTCATCAATGGAATGAGAAGCCCGAATGGTGAAGTGAAAAAGCTGGCTAGTTTTTGACCTTTTATTTGTTGTTGTTGAAGAAGATTGCCATGGAATTGATGCAAGTCCTCTTAGAAACACAGCTTCTGCCGCCATCGTGACAGACAGACAGACAAAGATACAAAGAAAGAATAAAGTGGAGAAGAGGTTTCAGGTTTTGGCAAAGACAACCATAGATTAGCCTGAAACAGGATGGTTCATGTCGTGTGTTTGAACTTGGAAGCCCAAAACTGTACATTGCGTACGGCCCTATCCGCTGTGCCTTATCCATTTAGAGTTACACAAGTTGGCTTACCCGCAAGCCTTTTTTATCCGACCTTTTAAATTTTATTTTTGAAAATTTGCTAACCAATGATATTTTTTAAAAACTCCGAGTGCCATCTCATCTATTGACGAAAGAAAATTTAATTCGTTTTCATGTCTTTGGTTAATTAACGAGTATCATACATGAGTACTTGGTTTATTTTTTATTTTTCAAAGAAATTCTCTACATCCCAGGTAATCAGAACATTCTTTTGCCATAAAAACAACCTTTTCAATCCTAGAAACTGCAATGCCGTCCCAATAAGTCATTGGCGACACGTAAATGGAATCTCCAGTTCTTCCCTATTGACCATGTAAGTTAACGTCTCCTTACAAAGACTCTGCAAACTGGGGAGCCCCCAAATCTAGATCTTGTCTCATGACACAGTTCATCAGCCACTCACTGCTGAAAGTCCATATTCCTTTCTTTAGAGCAGATAGTGCCTCCTCCATGTCTTCTTCGCACGCAATGAAGAATGTTTTTGATGCTTCATTTACTTTGTCCAGTCCACGAATAATCTATGTCGACAGTATGACAAGTACAAATAGCGGACAAAGTTAATCCACATCCAGCTACAATCTTAAAAGCACACCTTCATATGTGGTTGAGAAAGTTTTAGTTATGGTTATAGTCATGAATTAAACAATAATCCGAGCATCATTCAAATAATTTAAGTACATTTAGATGCCGCGAATGCATCTGTGCTTATGTACCATGCATTAAGGCATATGCTTTCTTACAAGGGAAACTCACAAAAAGTAATTGGAGCAAACAAAGAACCCAACAATAATTGTACTAATCTAAAAATCCTCGCATGTTGCTAATTAGCAAGACACTGTCTTCTAACATCAAAATATTACTTAATGATGATTCCATCAAAGGATATGAAAACCCTATAAATCGAGATAGTCTGAACTGAGTTCTCAAGCTTTCAATAAAATTTACATCACTTTTGAGACTAGCAACTAATCTTTGTTTAACATCTTTAGAACCACTATTTTAACTGTAAGCATTCTGTTCATGGGTATAAGTATCAATCATCTAAACAAGTAAAGAAGCCGGATTAAAACAACTGGAGGGCAACAAGACCTAATTCAGGGAAAATTTACTAAGAATTGCTGTCTATACAGCAGCCTCGCATTGGCCAATTTTATCTGTGCTTAAATATGTACTTTTTACTTTGACATGCAAAATCTTTTATGTGTTTATACTAGACCAACAAATAAATCACCATTGATGCCATAAGCATACTAACTGTAACAAGATGCCCAGAAAATCTTTGATGTGATTATACTAGATCAAAAACTAAATCACACACAACAAGATGGTTAGACTCTAGAGCTTACATTTCCACCAGCTGATTTTATGATGGCAGACAGCGTTGTGACAGGAGGTTGAACATGAGCTGCCATGCAGAAGTTGTATCCCTTAAGCAGAGCTCCAGGCCTTGCCTTTGCTCGAAAAACAGAATCTTTTAGCTCAGTTCTATACTTCAATACATAATCTTCATCATGTAATATATAAGGCAATTCATCTGCAGGGTAAGACAGAAAGTTGAAAACTTCAATAGCACTTTATTGAGTATAACTTATAAGTAATCAAAATCTATATATTCTTTTCCACTCACCCACAAATTTTCCTTCCCTAAAGCTTTCTTTTAACCAACTTGGTGAAACTATCCAAGCCCTGCATTAGGTCAAACCTTCATGGAGTGAATCTATAGCACATATCAGATACCTTTGTGCGCTCGTGCAAAGAGAGGCATCCGTGTCAAAACATGCAGGATATGAATCAAGGAGTCTAACAATGACTAAAACTATGAGAAAGAAACCAAATTTATTTTAGTAAAAGATGATCATCATATAAATTTTAGAGGCTAAAGTGGAAATTTCCATCTTTCTGGAAATAATAATGCTTTCTACAATGCTTATGAACTGTGACACGAAAGCCTCTATGCATGCAGGCCAATCTTTAAGCCATCCTTCATGACATGTAACCATGCTTTGAACAACGTTGTTTGTTATGCTATTAGTAGTATGTTGATATTGATGTACCCAAGAAAAGTCTATATTCACCCTCAAAAGTGTTTGATAGGAAATCAATAAGAATTGTACACAATGCTCATTGCTTCTTTACACCTTGTGAGCAAAAGAAAATATTTTGAACTTTAGTAAAAGAATTGTGGATAATTTCTCTCACGCAGCAGGTTTCCATATATTAGCCCCGATACCATCTTTAAATTTGGAAAGCACAATAAGATCACAAACTCGTTAATATGAATACCATGTGTAGAAAAGAATGGAGAAAATGTCAAACATGAAAATGAATGAAAGTACTATATCGTTTTAACATAAAGATAAAACTGAATCTACCAAAAAATGGCAAGAAATCACTCCTGCAAGTGGGGAATAATTAAGGGGGTAAAAGTAGAAAAATTTTACAAGTTAAAACATTCAATGATGTTAACTGGTTGCAAAACCATAGATATATATCATGATATGTTCACATTATCCATGAAAGCAAAGCCATAGGAATTCAAAATCTTATCATTATGCCTATTCAATTAAGACTTACCCTGAACAGAGAGCAGTGCAGAAATTCAGTGTTTTTCTCACTTTTCCTGTCACAATATGTGTGCTTATGCTTCCATTAAACGTAGGAGAGCCACCAAGGTTTTCAATTACCTATATCAAAAAAATATAATGCTTAACACATAGATGTCAAATAAGGCAGCATGAAAAAGTACCAGGATAAATTAAATTGAAGCACAAACCCCATTAATAAATTGAACAGAATCTATTAATGCTTGTTCGAGTCGTGGAAACAGCCTCTTGCAAAAATGCAAGAAAAGACAGTATACAATAGACCTTTCCTTGGACTCGCACATAGCGGGAGTGCTTTACACTCCAAGCTGCCTTTTTTTATTGAACCACCAATTTCTGAATTGAGAAAGAAATCTAGTTATGCCTAAGATGTGCTTGAGAGCATATGCTTTCAATTGAAGAGAATGAAAGGTCCAAAACCTTTCTCCAAGTGAGAAGTGGAAGATTATTTAGGTTTACAAAGACTATTCCCTCCAGCAGCTAGTGATTTGACTTTGTTTTAAGCAAACTCAATGAAGGAAACATGATAGGAGACTAACTTACAAGTTTTGCTGCACAGCAGAAACACAAGTTGATGACTAATAGATGAAATGATGTGTAAGGGTGATAAAAAAAGGTTGAAGGAGACTAGCATTTTGGGCAATATGATCAATGTTTGGTCAGTCTCTACATGGTAGGAAAGGGCTTAGTTTGTGGTTATATGCATGTATATATGTATTATGTACGTATTCATGTATGAGCCACATCAAAAAAATGAAGTGAACATACCTTTATAAGATGTGTTTTCTTTGTATCATCCGCAATATTCATTAACATAATTCTAAAGCATTCTTTATATGACTGAAGTTCTTTGGCAGTCGGTGCTTCCGGTGTCATGCAACTTGGTCTACCTTCTTGAGCCTCATTTATTATACAATTATTAGCCAAAGAAACTCCAGGTGTAACTTCCACTAATGATTTATCTGTTGAAGCAAAGGAACATCCATCAAGCCAAGAACCATATCTGTCACTATCTGGGATTATATGCCAGTTGGAATCTAACTGACAGACATTTTGATGACTGTCAATTTGATGAGTTCCCTTAACTTTTTTCGTCTTCAAAGAGGAAGATGAGGCTTCCCAAACCTTCCTCTTTGCAACTTGTGAAGAACAAGCACACTGGTTCGCACCAATATTGGCTCCCTTTTGACCTCCAGATCCATCAGCAGCCGAGGATTGAGACTTCTGATAAGGCTTTAGTGGAAAACAGAAGCGCAGATATTCTCCTGCAGCTGAAATATCCTTACTAAGATGACAAACCATAAGGGTTGAACCACCAGGAAAGCACAGTGCTCTACGTATATCAGCCTTAATAGGAAGCCTACGAGCTCTACCCTTATTGTCCACTTCTGCTATTGATACAAAGCCCTACAACACAGAAGTCAAACATCATAAAGAGTAATAGCATTCATCAGCATAAATTACTAAGTTTATTGTTTCTAATTAAGATATGATTACACATCTTTAAAATAAATAAATAAATAAGTTCAACATGATTTACAGGACCTAATTTCTTTCTGTACACAACTACACTTGTAAACTGGGTAAAAGAAATAAGATTACTTCTTTGCAAAATATATTATCATTTGCATTCAGAATACAGACTAATATAAGAAAAGGTCAGCCAATTATGATATGTTCCATCCATGCATTACCTGCTTAAGCCAAAAACCTTCAGATTCCTTGTCACCCCAGCATAATATTGTGCGAATACCAACACTCTGAAGTCTCTTCTTCAATTCTATATACAACATGTGACCAAAACCCTGAAATTATTGAAATATGTCAGTTACCTTAGAACATGAAATACCCAAACTAGCATCCAATGGTACAAAAAGTCAAATAAAATAATAACACTAAATCAAAATCATGTATATGAGCAGTGTTCAATAATTTTTGAAATTCCAGCAGATTTAAACTAAATCCTCTCTCAAGAGAAGTTTCATGTATATAAAACTTTATTTGCAGTTTCATAGTCCCAATTAGTTTTCCATATTGTTAAGTTGCTCTTGATTTTTCAGTAAATAGAAAAGATTATTGAAGCATATGAGGCAGTTCATATCACAATTTGAAAAACATCAATCCACTGTGTTGTTAGGAATGGTATAAGTCCTTTCCTCAAGAAATCGTAAACCTAATGATATTTTGAACAATAACAAGCAACAAACTAGTGAGTGGAAAACATCTAGTAAGAGAATAAACCTTATGCTGGTAGATTGAATTAACAGCAGCAAGAGGGATCTCAGCAAACTGTGTGTCAGCAGGGATGATTTGATAAGTAATTGCAGCTATAACCTGCCAAAGGAACAAGAAAAAGATACTAAGAAACAAAGAAAAAAAATCATTGCTTTTTTAAATATCCATAGGTGTATGAACCACATAAATAAATGCAACTAGCAATAAACTTGATATAAACAGTTAGAAAATTAGAGAATGAAACAAGGAAAGAAATAAGGTTAAGAAAGTAAGATGGCTTTGAGTCAGACACGTAGACCAATTTCCTTATGGCTTTAATATGAGTCCAAAATACAACAAAACCCTAAACACTCCAAGAAGAACAGTGAAAATGGTTCTATAGAAAAGTTTTTTATGTAGTTGATGAAAATACATGTCATTCATCATGTCATTTCATAAGACAACTCTCGATGAACAAATTCATCAATGATCAAGCATTACTATTCTTTGTGATCAATTGTAATATTTCATCAATGATAAATTATAACCATTCTTGCTGAACAAATGCAACTTTTCACTTGATGCACAAACATAACTTTTCATAATCTATATTTTAATTTATGAAAGCTAGCTAGAATAGTTTGTCACCACCACGAAGTACTTAGTCCACCAAAATTATTTCATAAAGAACTTTTCTTATCTAATGCAGAATAATAAAATCCTTCAATATTCTAAACTACCAACATAAACTTGGAACTTCTTCATAGTAATTTACTGGTCCTGGTGTGCCTAGACTTGAGAAGAAAATTACATGGCCCAAGGAAAAGACAAAGGGATCATGAATTAGACCACCCATAGAGCTATATTCTCTAGGAAAATGCACCTTTCAGATTTGTTAAGTCTAACTTATGGCAAATAAAAAGTAAATTCTAGAAGAATATTACTGGTATGAAACTGCAAGGTAATAAAGAAATGCTGTGGCCAGGTAAGCTTTTATAATATAATAAAGAAAGAGAAACCAAACGATGCAATAAGTCTACCTCCTCAACACCATCAATGGACTTATTCTTCAGAGTCAATGTACAATATTTCCTGCAGCAAAACAATATACAATTTAAAGCTTCTTTTAATCTGTAATTTATTGCCACAATGATACAATTTCAACAATTGTGAATCCATATTCTTAAAAACATATGATAATCATCAGATCAACTAAAACCATTTTGCGTTAAGGAAATAATTGAAATAAGGACAAAATAAACTTGTATGATACCCATTCGACACACATCTCTCAAGGAACATAGACTGCTTTCCTGTGTTTGCAGCATAATTCATAGTCGGTAACTCCCCATTGTATAACTTCAGCACTTCCTGTAAAACCAATTTTGTTCAAGACAATTTAATCAATTGCACAACAAAAGCTATAGCAAGAAAGATCAGAAGAGGACCATGGATACTCGATTAAAAGCAAGGACAATCTCTTATTAAGAAAATCTTCAATCCAGAATGGTAAAAGGAAACAATCATTCTTTAAAGAAGACTCACACGCACACTTACCCAAACAAAGAGAAAGAGCTAAAATAAACATGTATACCTGAAGATAAGATTTTGTAGCACTATCGACATCTTTAGGATTAACAAGGGCAAACATATGCTCATTTTTTACAGCAGAACATCTCTCTTCATCACCTAAATATGCCCAGAAGTGTAAATACAAGATAATAAACCAATTTAATTCATAAAATATCGAACTATCAAGAAAACTCATAAAAGAAGAATTAAAAGTTATACTCGGTAAAAAAGTAATCTAACCTTTTCCTTCAGATTCTGAGCGCAAATGGTCATTAACAGACTTTGCATCCATCCCTTCCCTCACTGCAACAATAGTAACAATGTAACTTACAATCTCAAAATATAATAATGGCTAAACAAGTAAATACTAATAAAGAAACTAAGGTGAAGGTAATTAAATCTTTAAAATTTTTTTAATTTTTCCCAAGTCCTTGATTAAATGCACACCCAGATAACAAATGCACTCTTTGTCTAGTTATTACTTTTGCTACTTGCTTTTTGTGTCAATAAGCAGGAAAAAAAAAAAAGCCTTCGGATACAAAAGCAACTAGTATATTTTAACAATTAAAATTAATAAAAAAATGATTTTTAGAAGAAAATTTTTTTCCTTTTTATATTGTATGATAATATTGAAATTATTGTTGTATTTTGGTAGTAATTTTGTTCTTTCAATGAATTAGAAAATTTCTTTTTCTCATTTGCTTTTGTTTTTTAGCATTTTTTAAGCCAAAAATAAAATAGCAACAACATAACCAAACAAGGCCTAAAAGATTAAAAAAAAAAGAAAGTAGATTTTCAATTTTTTTATTTTTATGAATTTTTTTTCCTTTCATCTTCTCCGGCAACCAAACAAGCAGGCCGGAGAAACCAGTAAACGGCAAGCCATTCTAATTTTATTTGGGCAAATTTTATATGGACAAATTCGACCTACTTTAAACAAAAAAGGGAAAAAAAAACAAAATAGATAATTCCATTAAATTAAGGAAAATAATAAGCAGTACCTGAGATTTTAATTTTTGTGTTCTTTGAGATAGAGATTTGGAGGCTGTTATGTTCAGAGTTGCAACTATATTTGTTCGCTTCAATCAAAACCTCGCAATTACCTGTGAAACAGGAAAAAAAAATTAAATGAGAAAGTTAGGGTTTCGAAACTTAAAAAAAAATGGAGTGCTTTTAAGTTTTACCGATTGGAATTGGAGAGTGAGACGAAGAGCTTTTTCTTGGCGCCATTGGATTTTTTTTTTTTTAGAAGTTTCGTTTCTGGAAGATAGTTATCAATTAGCGGGGGTCGGCAGGAGGGTAATTTGGGTAATTTGATCAAATTTTGTGAAGCTCCTTTCTTGGCGCCAAAGATTTGTAACTTATATTTCAAATGAATAAGACCGAGAGAAGTCAAAGCAATAAGTAGGAATTTTATAATATTTGATTTTTTTTTCTAAGTTTTTTGTTCTTATTTTTTACAATTTTTAGTTTTTCTCATTACTATATTTTTTAATTAATTTTTTTTAAATCCAAATTAAAAAAAAAAAAAAAGAAAGAATGATGTGGTACATTTTTATTGGTTTTTTTTTTTAAAATATCAATTTAATAAGTTTTTATTATAATTTGGATATATAATTTTGAGCTGAAAGCCCAAACAGATGCTAACTTTTATAGCCCATCAGAAGGGTTGGCCCTTTAAGTCTGCCCGGAAACAGTTCTCAAAGGCCGATGGGGAATGGCCCATTCAAGATTTTCTATTTTAATATTAATTTTCTTCCATTTCTTTGGTGGGAAATGGCCAATGGGGTCGGCCAAAAGTTTATGGACATTTACCATCCAAATTTCCACACATCAATTCTTAGTCAAATTTTTAATTATAGATAATACAAGTGGGAGACTAGAGATTAAGTTTGTCCCTCTTTATTCCACCATTTTACTGCACAATTATGAATAAATTTCAGCTTTTTGGTTTCCGTAATTCAAATGGGAATTTGATGGGGGGTTTTACCTTTTACCCATTAAAAAAAAAAAAAGAATCATAATGATTTTGATAAGAAAGAAACAAGATCCGATTGCTTTGGGTATGGGACATCTTAATTCATCTATCTTAGTGTATGTCTGCCCTTGCCTTGACAGAAAGCCTTCACAAGTAGACCCCCTTAATAATAAAAGATAAACACTATGCAATATTGGCCCAATATATCATTATTTTTTTATATGTTGGTAGTGATTTTTTTTTTTAATTTTACAAATGGGATTAATAAATTGATATATATTTTATTTTTTATTTATTTTAATTTTAATATATCGATGTTAGAAATCCATAGTTCTTGTCCAAAGCTTTTAAGAAGAGAAAAGTTGAATTCTAAAGTCTTTTTTGAAAGAAAAATACGGATATTTGGCTATCCTTCGGGAGAAAAAAAGAAGATAATAATGGAACAATCAATTCTTTATTTTGGCTTAGCATAAAAATGATAATTATTATTTTTTAATGTAGTTAATTAATCAGTAATTATGTTTTAATCTTCTCATTGAAGGTAGGTTGATCATTTCAACAATTGTGTCAATTTTTATACGATTATATGTATAAATAAAAATTATATATATATGTTATGCTAAATTTTAGATGAGTTTTTAACTTAAAATCAATTAGAGAGATCCTTATTATATTTAAATGCCTAAATTATTCTAAATTTAACAGATAAGGATTTTTTTTTTTTTTTTATTTCCATTCTAATACATTTCCTCACATGTAAAAACAATGAACTTATCACGTGGTATGAACTTCACATATAGCCTAGCATAACAAATCTATCACGGAAGAACAACGAATGGGAGTAATGCCAGCTTTGATACTAGATAATTTCTCAATTGCACCAATACCTTTGAGCCATAATAATTAAAATTAGCACCTTAAGCACCGTAGAAGGGATTCAAAAAAGTTTATTTCCTTGTTAATAATGAGATTCGAATGACTATCAATGCAACATTTAGATGCACATATATAGTTAATCATATGATCATATCTTTTAGGTATCCATCATAAAATATTGGCAACATTTTACAATTCCAGAATGTCTGACATTGAGAATTTGTTTCTTACTTTGCTTAATTTTGAAGTGAGGCCTGCACTACTACATTTGTGATGCTGACTAAACCTATAGGAATGATTTATGATGCTGACTAAACCTATGAATGAATTTGTTTTTTTTTTTTTTTTTTTATGATTTCATACGATAATCCATGTTCTTTCAACTTCAAAATTGTCTTCTTTCTTTTGATGTAATCATTTATCTTAATGGCTGTCTTATAGGTGAATGGCATAGGGCAGAAATCATTATATAAATAAATATAGAATTTCTAGAGAAATTGGGTTTTATAATTTTGTATTTAAAAAGAAAAATCAAAGAGCTTTTCTTAATTGGAAAAACACTTGGGATGTTTGGTGGGAACTAATTAAGTTAAACGATTAATCAATTTTTTTATAGCAACAAAAGTACAATGTCTGCAATTAGCATAAAGATTGTTTACATGTAATTGATGGTAAACTTTGCTAGCTGCAACATCCACTATGAGTTGTTTTCTAGATATCAAAGAGGAAAGACTTTCAAGAGTAGCTTAAATTGGAAAGTGAGAGGTTTCTTATTAAATTACATTCTTAATTAATGATGATGTTTCCTACTTCAAACACTACAGCTTTTTAACTTTTTTTTAATAAAATAAATCACAAATTCAGAATAAAAAAATTTAGAAATGTTGAGATTTACATTTTATATCTACTTAATGTTATCTTTGAAAGATAACTATATAAATCAACTAAAGATTAACCCTCAAATTTAATATTTTGAAATGTCGGTTGGTGTTAAAGTAGGCCCGTGATTTTATTCCCTTTGATATTCTAATCATAGCTTTTGCAGTTTGATTTTCATTTCTATTTTATAATTATAAGCTTGATGAAGATAGGGTCACTAGCTAATGGATATATATTTTTATCTAGACAAAAACCTCTTTGATACTGACAATATTGTCATTGTATTGATTTTATAGTTCTGTCTAGTGTATTGATTTTATAGTTCATGTGGATAAGTTCACTAAGAGGACACTTTTATTAAAACTTCAGGTTTTAATTTGACAAGATTATACTACAATCCTATATAGTCTTACTGTTGAGTTAAAAAAAAAAAAATCTAATGCACAGAATTGCAAGATTTTTAGTCTGCCATAAAAATTCTTATTTGTTCCTCAACTGCAACTAAATGATTAATTTGTTTATTCTTTTTATCATGATCAAATACACTAGACTTTTTTTTTTTTTTTTTTTTTGCTTTTTGCTGCTTTCCCCTGAAGGATAGACAACCACATAGTTTTTTTCATTGCAAGAATGAATCATCCACTTAGAAAAAACAGGCAATAATATTCACTGGATTTTTTTCATTGTCTGCCTTTTCTTATCTATCCTGCTCAATCATTTCAACTGCTTATTGCTTGCACGTGTATGGTTTTGTTGCTACGTACCCTTTTTCTGATCATCAAAATTATTTGTGATTTTGAGCTTAGGGTTCGTACTTTTGTGCAGGAAATTGAAGATGAAGATGGCTTATTCTTGACTAAACGACAAAAAAGCAACTATTCTTTTTGACACAGTTTTTGTAATTTCTATCCATTAGTAACCTGTTCCCTAGAGTACAACAAGTTAGATAAACCATTTCACAATATTCTCATAAGATTTGCAGTTTAGGGATTGAACAGACTCATTTTATGCTTGGCTGATGTCAGATTTCTATTCAAATTTTTTTCTTGTGTTCTGGTGTAATTAGCTTTCTTTTTTTAGAGCTGATGTCTTCTTTGAACCAGTCTCTTCAGAGATGAAGTTTTGTATTTGACTGTTTACTATAAATG
Source organism: Durio zibethinus (assembly GCF_002303985.1). The sequence continues at coordinate 420,870 of NW_019167937.1, read as the reverse complement.
AAATTTCATTATTAACTGAAAAAAAAAAGATGTGCAGTTTCTTACTACTTTTAATTAATTCCCGCAACCCATTATTAATTTCGACAAAATTCTCGAGAATTGAAATTATACTTGCAACTAATTTCAATTTTCACAAAGATACGAAAGAAAAGAAAATCGAACATTTAGCACATAAATGAGTAATATGTTCTTGTAATACCTTTAATTTCATATCAAAAAATTTGTGAGGATCTGCTAAATTATATATAACTTATATTTGTGAGATTTTTTTTTTCAAAAAAAATCGTGAAACTTTTGAGGTAATTTTTTATTATTGAGTTATTTTTAAAATCTTAATGAGTGAAAATTAAGTGCACATAATTGAAATCACCTTTAAAATCTAGTTTTATATGTGATGTATTACGTTTGACTGAATGTTAAGCTTTAATAGGGTAAATTGTACCCTCAATTTTACATTAAAAGAATTATAAAAACTTACCATGATATATATATATATACTTCAATCCATATTTTATGAGATTATTTTTGAAAAATAAAATTATAAAATCTTTGAGTCAAAAGTGGATCTCTACAGATCATTCTTAAGTTTTCGCAAGATCAATAGCATCTATTTACCTACATTGGTTCATCTTATTTTTTCCTAAAACAATTAATATATATGAGTTTTGTAAATTTAAAGATGATTAATTATGCAGTAATAATTAACCACACATATAAACGTTTGTTTGTACAAAAAGAAGTTAACAGTCAAAACAATAAAAAAAATAAAATAGTGAATAAAACTATGCTTCTAGAATATGTAATGTGGCTTAAAGAATGCACCACAATACAAATTAAGCTGTAAGAATAAAATAGTAACAATATTTTTTACAATTTTTAATTTTTTACTTTCGCAAAGGAATTAAAATAGAAAAAAAAAATATATATATATATATAGGCAAGGTATAGGATGTATAATTAATTGTACATAGCTTAAAGGCTAAAGCTTCCACCAAATATATGGTACATATATTCACAAGCTAACAGGCTAGCTAGCTAGCTAGACATATAAAGCCAAAGTCAATTCAATCAACTTCACTGAGAGTTCATTTTCCGGTTCAGAGTTGCAGAACAAGTACACCCACTATTTTATTATATATAAACGTGAGTTCAAAAATCAAAATATATGACATTAATGAAAAGGGTAAAATTCTCTATCCACTCGCCTCTATCCTTTTGCTTAGGTTTCCGCTTCTTTTGCACACAAATATATATATATATATGTAATCTCATAGTGTAACACACTTGAATTAAACTTGCTTTTCATTAGCAATGCTTCTCCAACAATCAATCTATAAGAGGATATCGCTAGTATTATTTTTGGTGGATAAAGACATGAATGTCTATTGTTTGCAGCCATACCGATTAATGGCAACTTTAACCTAAATAAAGCTAGGGAACATTTACATCAACATAGCATATAGTAGTATTTTTTTAGTTCATAGTAATGTAATCATATACATGCAAGAAAGCATCCATTACAAGAATTCATTGCTGAACTCAGACAATACCATGAATGATATAATTTTTGTTTGTGTTACTTATAATCGTCCAATATTAGTTAAGTATCTCATATCCATGCGAGATTTCATAGGGGACTCAACATTCTCATGAAATTGCACCATTTCAATTTTCAAGATCATGTCATGGTTTTTTCTTTAAGGTTAAATCATCACATGAGGGATTGTCAAGGAAATTTCTTGACTACAACTGTCCATTCAACTACATGCTGTTAATAAAAAATAGCAGTGGAAAAATAGTGTAGGACTGACGTGAAATGAAGAATAGAATACGTTAACAAATCCATGAATGTAGTTACAGATGAGTAAGTGTTTTTTTCTTCATATAAGCTTCTACCTGCAACTATGCAAGTTACAACAATTGATTAAGGTTATGATATATATAAAAACACGAGTTCATTGAACAGATCAGTAGGTCTTGGGATGTTAACAAAGAGACAATAAGCTTAAAGCACTTCATAGCGACAAATACTTCATGTATCAACATCAGTATCGAAAAAATCATTTGTGACATTCGTAAATACATGCTAGTCTAAATTTTATGTTTGTTAAGAAACGACCATGGTTATGGATATTACAATCCGGTATTAAAGTTTCTGATCACTGAGATTGATGTTCTCATTATAGTTTCCTAATTTTTAAACATCTATTTTCTTACCCGACAGAAGAATCAAAATCCCAACTCCACACATGCTTTAGGTGCCTAGCTTGTCCCATTATATCAACAATGGTTCTATGACACAAATAAGGTTCTGAAAGTCCATAATCAACAAGATAGTTTGGTGCAATGTTGGTAGGATGTACATAATTATTTGTAAGAAAAAACTAATACTTAGTTGTAAGTTTTATATTCAAGCATGATCAAATTAAGACCCGAGGTTCATTTTATTAATTAGAGACAAAGAATGTTACAACGCCAGCAATTGGAAATTTGTGCAATTTAATTTCAATCATTTGGAACTACAAATAAGTTGCATGAATGATGTGATGTTTTAACAAGATAATTGCTAATTTAGTCATTAATCAGCAAATAAAGTAGAAGTCCACAAATATATATATCGTTAATTGGCCCAAGAAGAAAAGAAAATGCAAGACATACCCTATATCAGAAATGGTAAGGGAATTGACATTTGGACCATAATGAAACAAAGAAAGCAGCCTAAATTGATAAATGTCCTTACCTTCGCTACAGTCTCATGGCATGAGAAACAAAAAATTGTTATAATTGTGCATAAAATGATCATATGCAGCGGGATTTGTTAGCATCATTCTTTTCATACGACAATCAGAATATATTCTTTTGTACATTTCTGCAAGTAGTGAAGGAGCACCAAGATTACATCTGGACTTTCCTAGGAGATTCATCTGTGAATGATATATATATATATATATATATTGAGTGTTACCTCATGGTGAACAACAAAGCCTATTGAACCAAATTGCACGTAGCATGGAATTGCATATACATGCTGATGAAACCAGTTCCAACTCTTGAATAGAGAATAGAGAAATCAAGAAAGAATATAGAGCAGATATGCATGGTGGAAACTGAAGTTGCCCAGGGATCAGCTGACCTACATACCCAGTGGGTTCGGACAAAAGAATATTAAGAAATTTAGGGTTTAGCTGTAAGTTTTTTGTAAGTATAGGAGCCCAAAATTTGCAAGTAAACAAAAGTATATTTACATGAAGAATAAATTTGATAATACATATATTAGGCTGTCTGATCAACTGCATTCATACAATTCAACCATTATCTTGTCATTGTTTTGTGATTTTTACTAAAATAATTAGATCAATTATAGCCAAATAATGCTCTTAACAATCCATTTGCTTAAAGATGTTAAAAAAGATGAATCTTTCTTTCCATATAGTAAAATGTATTGAAAAGTTAAGAAAGGTTCAAACTCAACCATTAGACAAATCCTTCTGTAATTACATTTTCCTTATAACTATTTGATATTAGAAAACTGCATTATTATTTTATAACATAGCTGAATATTTTTGTCATTTATCTATGTATATATATATAGGATAATATATATTAGCAGTGGTACATATAATGGAAGGGTGGGTGGAGGGGGGGGGGCAAGAAAAATAAAAGTTCACAGTAAAGAGGCCATGATATTTAGATACTATCAACAAATACAAAGGAATTGACAGGCCGGGTTTGAAAAGATTGACCTGCGTCTCTCTTCCATCACCCCCCTCACCAGAGAGCAAATCTCAGATTCTCCTTGTCTCATCCCATGGGAGAAAAAAAAATCCTATCTCCAATGAAACTGCACTTCATATCATGATCATTGAAAGCCTACAAAAACAAAAAAGAAAAGAAAAAAAAACACCCTTCACAGCAAAGGGAAAAAGCTAGTGATTGAAAGCAAAGCACTGACAAAAGAAAATATATAATCCAATAATCTCGCATGAGTGAGTTTTCATGAACTACTATTTTGCCTGTCTTTCACCATCCATTTGTTATATGGAGAGAGGGAGAGAGAAAAAGAAAGAGAAAGAGAAAAAAAGTTTTGGAGCTAGAAGTCGTGAGAGTGATGGTACATTGTTGGGTCATGTCGGTTCATGGCTTCTCTTTGGCTGTTGTGGCTGCTATCATCATCACCCTCCATTCTCGACCCCATTTGAGTTGAACCTGTAGCACCAAGATTGAGATAAACCAATCTTGAATCCAAATTAAGGTTAGCAAGATTGCTTCCACTGCTACTGCTATTATGGTCATCACTCATTGGTGGGTAAATTGCAGTTGAAGTTGGTAGGTTTACGCTCCCTTCTTCACGCGAGATAACCAAAGCTGCTGACTGAACAAGCTCAAGACATAGCCTAAGCTTATTTGGTTCAATGTGAGTTAGCCCCGGCACGGCACCTTTGAACAAGAAATCAGAGGTTAGAGTTTTAAGAATGTCCAAAGGAGTCACCCCATCAACGGTTCTTACATTAGGGTCTGCGTGGTGGTCTAAAAGCACTGCAACCATATCTGGAGATACCATTTCCGCTGCAATGTGAAGTGGGGTTTTGCCTGCAGGCCCGGCTGGGTAGTTAACATCGGCTGCACCGAGCTCTAACAAGGTCTTAACCACTTCCCGGCTGCAGTTCTCAACAGCATAGTGTAAAGCCAATGCTTCATCAAGATTCAGACCTTCTCCCATGACCATGAGCTTGACTAGTTCAACATCCGATGAATCTAATGCCCTTCTCATCCTTCGAATCTTTTGGTCCTCAAGATCAGCTGCTGCGGTGAGATCATGGTGATGGTGGTGGTGATGATGAGGGATTAGGGAGCGTCGAGCAAGAGATGACTTGAGACGCAGCTCTTCAATTTTGGCCACCACATCGATGGACAGATGTTTGGCGAGAACTTCTGGTGGTAGGCCTGATTTGGCTACTAGATGGGAACAAGTAATCCAAAGCTGGTGCATGTCTTGCTTTCTTGAAGCTATTAGTACTTTCATAACATCTTCAATTGAGGCCTTCTCGACCATGCTGGCCAATTGTTTCTGTGAAACAAAGAGAACAAAACGTTAGCTTTGGTAAATGGAAATCCGATTGGAAATGAGAATATGTTTCTCTTGCATTGCTTCAAGAAAAGAAACAATGGGTGTTTATGCAGAAACATATGTTTACTTAGGTGGTGCTTGTGGAGTAGGTTGTTTCTTTTTCCAATTTAAACCCAATGGAGGAAAGCGAATGTTTGGGAAAGATTTGGTGTGCTTACTGTGGAAGACATGACTAAAGATCATCAAGATCTAAATTTAGAAAGTCTTGGGTGTGTAGCATTTAGATGGAAGAAATCCAATTCAAGGAAAACTCAAAATATGGTTATACATGAAATCTCAAGATAAACCCCCTTTTTTTTTTGTTATTGGACATGAATATTGTTTTAACAACATTTTTACCCAAAAGAAAATAGTAAATCTTTTCAACATCAACTGTAGAAGGAAAAACAAAAAGGAAAAGAACCCAAGATGATCATGAAGAAGAAGAGGAAGAAGAGCCCGTGGATACAGTGAAAGAAAACTGAAGCAATTAATAGTTGAATCAGGTGCTTTAGCAGAAAAACAGAAAAAAGAAAGAAGATTTTCTGTTGCAGAAAAGAGACAGTACTGAATGAATTGAAGATCAAACCCAACTACTACTTCCAAAAGAAGGAAATGAGGAGAGGAAATAAATTTGTGGACGAAATTCGTACAACAAAATGGTTTTAATTGTTAAAAGAAAAGAAGCCCACTCTGATCATGTTATAAGATTGCAAATACCATCAGTAAAAAATAGGAAAAAGAAAAAAAAATCCTGATTAATTCAAGTTTCCAAAAACCCAAGACAAGAGCAACAAGACTCCACAGACACACTGATCAAGATTCAGCAGACAGAGATAGAGGAAGAAATATAAAAAGAAAGGAAAAAGAAGTGTTAGTTTATGAGTTATGATGATGATGATAATGGATGATTACAACAAAGGAAGGGAAACCTGAGTAAGCAATGCAAGCTGTTCAACACCAAAGTATCTAGCGGCAGCAAGAGTGTCAAGAGCAAGATCAACGGCCGAGGTGCAATGTGTATGCCAACACGCTCTTTCACTACAATTAGGCCTGGGCTCATGCTTTTGAGGCACAATAGAGACTTGGCCACTATACAAGAACTGTAACAGCAGCAAGAACACCTCATATCCCACTGAGTTCACTGGTATAACACCGGGCCTAGACCCCGCTGCTGGTGCTGCTGCTGGGTTCATCCTGGAACCAAGCGGGTCTAACCCAGATGGAGGATCAGGTCCGCAGAAGAATTTCCTAAAGAAGAGGCTCCTTGCAGCTAAAATACACCTGTGGGCATGAACCAAGCGACCTTCTACACTGAAAGTCACATCAGAGAAAGCTTGGCCATTGATGAGGAGATTGAGGTAGTCCAGGGAGAGAGATCTTAAGGACTCTTCAAAGCTACTCATTTTAGGGTTGTTTTTCAAGAGAAAGAAAACACAACAAATTTTTTGGTGTGTTTTTGATAAAGAAGAGTCTTAATTAAGAAGAGATGAAGAAGAAGAAGAAGATAAAAGATGGTTTCATTTGAAGGAGAAGAAGAAATGGAGTTTACTGTTATTGGTTTTTATAGACAGATTCTTCCTCTCGATGGAGTGGTGTGGTTTTTTGTTGATAGATATTTTTTGAGACAGAACATAGAAAGAAAGAAAGCGCAACATGGGTGGCTATTCTGGGCGGCTCAGCTATTTAAAATAGACAAGTAAAAAAATTAAATTAATTAATAAATTGTTATTAACAATACATGGGGTACTAGGGTAGGAGAAATGATGATGGGATTGGGAGGGGAAATGAGGGGAGAGATTGAAATTTTTGGCAGAATTATTCTATGATTAGCTCTTGTTTTATTTTATTATAAAATTATAATAAGTAAACTAAAATAATAAACTATCATAATCTGAAAACGCAACATTTATGTTCGTTTTGACTTAAAAGGCTTTGTGTTTTGACTGCCTCGCTAATACTGTGCCTAGCATCACCCTTTTATTCAGCTTTTCAAATCTGTTTTTACTTTTGTTTGCTTTAAAATTGCAGTAAATAGCGAAGATGGTACTTCGAACTTTACCCAACAAAGCCATTTCTTCAAGATCAGGGCTTGCCAAGTCACCACCCAAACCCATAATTCCTAACACAATCAAGAACAAAAGAAACCAGCAGTAAGCAACTAAGCCAGAACTTGTGTTATTGGATCAGTATAATAGTATTATCTTTTTTATTTATAATATTTTGTTATTTAATGCAACATTAAAAAATTAAATATAAAAGAAACCATCCTATGATATAATAGTACAACTTTCAAATAAATAAAGAGTTTTTATAATTTATACATAATGAAAATTTATCTCAATTATTTTATTAGCAGTGCAGCATTTATATTATTTTTTCTCTCATGTCAATCAAAATCTTAAAAAAATAATATAAGTATATAGATGATACAATAATTTTTTTTTTGTTTCTTTTATACTAACATTACATTTGTACTACTTAATAACTATTTATGCAACAAATCAATCAATTATAAATTGGATCATACTCATATATGATATGTATTATAGAGATAATTAAGGAAAAATTATAGCATGTAAGTGTGATAGCAACAAAGTGAAGGAAAAAAAGAGAGAATTTCAACAAGAAACAAGTAAATTAAAGCTAAAAATGTGATCAAATTCATTAAAAATGGGTTTGTGAAATTTTAAGTTAACAATTTTGGTATTTTGACAAAAGTGAATAATTATATTTGTAATTTTCTAAGATTGTTAATGGGATTAAATTATTAGAATCCGTCAATATTTATTATAAGAGTTTTTAATTTTTCGAGATTGTTACGGTACTTTGAAGTATTGTGTTATTTACTAACTTCTATCAAATTATTTAATTAATATTCAATAATTATCAAATTTAAGTGAACAATTTAGGTATTTTGATAAGAGTGGATACTCCTTTTTATTTTTCAAGATTGTTAGTGGAATTGAACTATTACATTATATATTAACTTTTGTATGTCATAGTTGCATAATATTCAATCATTAACAAAATTAAGTGAGTAATTTTTGTTTTTTTGCAAGAGTAATTTTTTTTTTAATTTTTCAAAGTTGTTGATAGGATTATTATTAAAAGCTTTTAATATTTGCTAACAGTTTTTTTTTTTTTCAAGATTATTAATATGATTGAACTATTGCATCATATATTAACTTCTATCAAGCTTTCTTTTAATAAAATATTATAAAAGTATTATTAATATGATATGATTTATTATCTTTTTGTTTATATGAAATATAAAAGTATCTTCTTATATCTATATATTAAGTCACTAACTATACATTTTCATGTTATTATTTAGTATATAAATACATCATATATCAATAAAAGTGATTTTTTTTAAAGCTATTATTATTGAATTGAGAAGATTCAATTGCAAAGTTTTAAAAAATATTAATACAAGTGCAGTACAAGCAAAACACTCGAATAAATCTAACCAAGAGTCGAATTATCCGTCTAATTTTGAAAGCCCTCCCAAAATTTAAGAAAGCTTGAACATTAATATTAATTAAGCTCGTTAAATGGATATGAGCTTAAATTAAAGCCCATTTAGGATATGGGTTGGGCCACAAGCATAATTTTAAGGCCCAAGTTTGACCCGACCTGATTTTTTTGTATATTTTATATTTATATGTTTTATTACATAAAAATAAATAATAAAATAATATATGTGTACAAATTAATAATCTATGCTTACACGTACACAATCTCACTCAAATATCAAATTAAATTAATAAAGTCATTTTTTATGTTTTATTTTATTAATTATTTTTTTCATAATTAATTAATATTTATTATCAAATTTATTTTTATTTAAAAAAATTGACATATGAGCAGGTATAGACTTGTCTGAACAGTTTTTTTTTTTTTTTAGAAATGATCAATAACTGAGATCTATAATTCTTATGGGGTCAAGTTTTTAACAAGTTGGAAATTTATTAATATCTTATTTAAGTTTGGTCCAAATTTGATCCAATTCATAAATAGATTTATTCTGAAATAATGTATTTTTTTAAAATAAAAAATTGTGACCCCGGAAAGATTTTTTTGTAGTATATAATGCAATGTTAATCCTACTAACAGTTACTATACCAATTATAATATTGGAGCTCCAAACACTATTTACCATGCAAAAATTTGGGCCAGTGAACAGTGAAAACATATAGCAACTTAAATTTCATTAAAAATTTGTTGCTTTCTAAATAATGATTAGAACACTATTATAGACAAGTAGGCAATAGTTATGTAGTTATACACATATATGCTGAATGATAGTACTTTAAACTACCAAAAAAATAAAAAGAACGACAGCACTTAGGAACCAATCAGATCTTATTTCCTCCAAACCAAATATTAACAAATTATTTCATCTTTAAATTATTATTTTATACATTTATATTAAAAGTTTTAAATTTATTTTTTTTATATTTAATTTAACATCATTAAATTTCAATCATAGATTTAGTTTGAAATGCATTACTTACCTTTGGATAAATTAATGAAATTTTTCATTGATTTTGAAATAAGGGAAAGGATATTCTTCCGAGATAATTTACCTTCATTTATTGTTAATGCTATAAACTTTGCTTAGGCATCGTTATACTGGACACAATTTTTTATTTAAATACATTTTAATTTTTAAAAATATTTATATATTTTTTTGCATATTTTAGTTTATGTAATTAATTAAATCTATCACAAATTTACATTAATAAAATGAAATGTAAGCTAAAAAATGAAATTAGTACTTAAATTTTTTTTTAATGATAAATATATGCATGTGTCTATCAAAGAGTTAGCTCTATTCTTAAAAAATTATACTAAAAGAATAAAATATGAATATAATTTTCATGCATTATATAATTTCTTATACAATAAGTATATTACATATAAAAGTAAATATTTCAAATGAATTTTTTAATCTTATTTAATTAAGCATAATATTTTTATGCTTTCATTTAATTTTTTGGAAATATAATATAATAGTATAAATAAAATATATAATTTAGTTAATTAACATACAAGCATAAAAATTAAAATAAATTTCACATATAAGTTATAATTAATATAATTATACATTTTATTCTTTATTAACAGAAAATTAATAGTTTAGTTGATCGATAATTTACGATTACATAAAATAACTTGCATTAAATTTTTGAAACCTCTTTGTTTTCTTTAATTGGGGTTTTAATTACATATATCAACCTGTTTAAAAGATAGCTTTAGGATACATTAATACAATTGCAACCATACAACTTGTTGGTGGCTGAAGCTAGGGTTGAAGTACGTTTAAAATTTGCAACTGAGCATTCACGCCAGTTCCACATGAAAAGCTAAATAAGGTAATTCATGTGATATCAGATGATTTAATTAAAATAGAATAATTTTAAATAATTATGGATTTAATAAAATAATTTTTAAAATTATAATTAAAATAAATTTTAATTCAAAATTTATGGACCGTAATATTAACTCCAAAACATTAAAATTAAATTTTGTGTTGAAAAAAATGGAAATACTCGCAAGGAGGAAGGAGTGGCTAGGGTGAAAGCCGAATGGAAGGAGGCTAAGGTTTAGGATTCACATGGGGAAGCGTGTCGGCTGGGTGAATATGTTATCGGGACTGGCGTCCCAACGACAATAACAGTAATATAATTAATTGTAGGGGTAGGGGGACCAACTTGCACGTGGGACAAGACTTATCACGTGCAAAACGAGAGGATACAACTACAAAACAACAGCCAAAAAACAGGCAACTGTTTCTTCGTAGCTTTAACAGTTTTAATTTATGAAGGCTGTAATAAATATTCCTAATAAATGGAGGTTAAAAAAAATAGCAGAGAAGCTGTTGTTTTGTGCCTTTGGCCAAAAATTATTTTAAAGAAAAGGTTAGGAGAAATAAAAACCAGAAAATCCCATGGATTGACAGCACATCCACTGACTGTCTTATGATTTCAAGACCCCCGATTTGACGTTTGACTTGTCTTATCACTCTCCTTCACAGTTTTTCCCTTGGCCTTCCTTTTTATCTTTTTCTCTCATCCTGTTCATAATCAGAACACACACATGCACTCAAGCTCAAGAGCAGCTTCAGTTTCGTACATTTTCCCCTTTTTTTTTTTTCTTTTCTTTTTTTAATATAATTTTTCCGTAGAAAAGATAATCCAAACTCTAATTTGATTTGATTTTTTAGAGTTAATTTTTTTAATTGAGTATTGAATCGGATTAGATTAAATAATAATAAAAAAATTAAAATTAAATTTTAGATAAATTTGATTTGATATATATAAAAATTTATTTTTTAATTAATTATTTAATTTTATATTTATATATTTATTTAATTTTATATTTATATTAAAAAATATTTTATTAATTTTGAATCGAATTGAATATAATTTTATATAATATCGAATCAAGTTGGGTTCATAATTTATACATATATAATTGAATTAAGTTTGGAATGAACAAAAATTCGTTTTAATCTGATCTGTTACTATTTCTAGTATCAACAAATAATTTGTATATTATATATTTATATTATTTTATGCCTTTTCTCTTTGCATTATAAAATAGACTTTGTTATTGTGTTACATAATATTGTTTTTCAATACATTAAAAGTTATTAAATTAGAAGAATAAGAATAAAAATATTATAATTATACTTTAAATTTGAATCCTAAATTTATTAAATATCAAGTATTAAATCAATTATTACATTTAATAAAAAATTATTATAAACAAATTTTGATTAATTTACTAATTAATATTCGTTAACAAAATTCTTGAAAATTTTAAGACTGATAAATTATTTCAATCCCAAATTGAGATGCAAGTATTGAGAATTATAACATCTCTTATCATATCATTGTATCAGATCATATTATTGCTAAACACAAATATATTGCATTTAAATTATTAATATATACATGCATGCATACATATGTATGCATGTATTTATGTTTATACTATATGGTACTAAATTTAGATAGTCTAGCTAATAAAATTTTATTTTTTTTAAATGAAATGGGAAATTAATTATTAATTAAATGTTGTGGCTTAATGTTCTATAAATTTGAACATTTTAATTTAACTTCATATGTAATAAAATAATTTAATATGTCAGGTGCATTTTCTCAACTCCTAAAATAAAGAATGGTTTTTAGCTTTAATCAAAGAAAAAAAAGGAAGAAGGTGGAGAAAACACTCATCCTCCCTTAATAATGAAAGCTAAGACTCATGAGGATTCCAATAACTAGTGGTGGTTTGTTTAGGAAAGAAAGTTAACAGTTTCAGGGTGCCAAATTAGGAAACTTTAACACCAATTAAGGTACAAAAGAATAGTTTAATTAATATTATTATAAGTCAAGTTGGTAATTAAAAACATATTTGACTCAATGGTCCTCATATCTTTATTACCACTATTTTTTTAATATCTAAATTTAATCTTCTTATTATATTACATTGCTCCTCCAACCAAGAAATGATCCTCCTTTTTTATTCATTAATTAATTAATTGTACAGTCAGAGATAATCATTTTCTTTTTTTTTTAATATTTATCTTAATTACCAAGATGTTTTTGCGTACGAATCAGACATTCAACATTAATTCAAAAGATATATTTTTTAATTTTATTTCCATATTAATTACCAAGATGCATGATATTTACTGTTGCTTTTATTTTATTTTTTTGTCCATATGTGAGGAATGATCCTTTTGCCTAATTAATTGGAGAGTGATTTTACATCCCCTTGCCTGGCGATTGAGATTAACAGTTAACCGTTGATATATAATATTAATTGATGATTAATAAGCCTCTAAAACACATCGATAAGCATCACCAAAAGGGGAAGTGTCATTGGCTCCTCCTTTTTGTCTATGGAGGAGTCCTTTCGATCTTTTTTTTTTCTTTTTTTCCTTTTCAATATTTTTTTTTAAAAAGTATTTTACTTTAGCTTATAAAGTTATACTATTGCTATTTTCACTTTTAAAAATGTTTTTTTTTTTTTATGATATTGCATACATTTACTTTGCTAAAAATTTATCTCTTTACTTGTTTCTAATATATATAATTTTTGACTAGTTTGATTTTACGAGCCAAATGACGCCAATTTAATAAAAAAATCAAATGAAAAAAAGAAAGAGGTTTCTAGTCTCACATCAAAAGTGTTTAGTAGTTTGATCTAAAGTACGTCTTAAAACCTTTTTCTTTATCTTTGAAGGCTTCACCTTTGAATCAATACAAAACTTGAAGGCAAAACTATAACCGGTGCTTAAGTAGAAGTTCTTCAACAGTAACAAGTCCTTTGTAAGTCGTGTGTAACAGAAAATATCCTTGGCTGCATTAGGACTTTTTAAGTACTCAAAGGCAAAAGACAAAATACAATCGTAACAAAGATAATGTAGGAGCGATCCTTTTATAGAGATAATTTGAATAGTTTATACGAGTGAAAATTTTCTGTCTTTGAATAGTGCAAAACAAACTTGAGATTGATGCTACAACACATCACAAACTCCTCAATTTGAACTCGTCATATCCATTGTCGACTCATTAATTCTTCGTATCCATCAATCTAAATTGATAAAGGGCATATTCATTTGAATCATTTCAATCGTTAAAGAACCAAAAAAGCAAAAGACTTAGCTAAGTTTAAGGAATAACACTATTTTGATTTACCAAATCTCCTTGTAAGCTAGCTTTCGAGAAAAAAAGGACCCAAAATGGAATAGTGAATGATCAACTAATCACCAAGACATGATTGTCAACTATTGTTGGATAAGGCCATAGACTTTTTTATTTTGCTAAATTGAAACAGCTCCATGTCAAATTTGAACTTGTCTGTTTCCAGGTGCTTTGTACCAATCATATACCAGTCATGTCTTTTCATATAATGGTAAAACGAAAGCCAGAAAGGGGCTGCAATTGCATTTCAAAGTTTGTGTGTGAGGTGGGGTGTGAAGGTCAGCTTGGCCAAACTATTCAATTCAAACTCTTGTGGAACAATTCTCCCCCTTGAGATTGGACCATAGATATGCTAAGTTGTCCAACAAAGTCAAGTTGATTAAATGGTTACAATGATCGGATGAGGTTTGACTCTTGACTAATAGATGAACTCTTAGGTGGAACCCAATTGAAAAATTTGTGGGTCTTTAATTTCTTTTTTTTTTTTTTTTTTTTGCATTTGATTGTCAATCTTTGATATTGGGAAGGATGACAATTCCATATAAGGGAAGTGGATGATATTAATGTTTTTGTGGAGGGAGTAGGGTCAGAACCCCAACACTTAATTTTGCTATATGTGGTGGTGGAATATAAATTTTATTGGAGTCAGTTCATGGGTCATGGTATACCCATCCATTAGGGGATCCAAAAACATCAATCCTCCTCCAATATTGCACATTCCACCAATTAAGGCTCTCAGCTGGCTCATCGAAACTCTCTTTTTTTTTTTTTTTCTCTCAAAACCTTGGGTTTTGGGTACTGAACAATTCCCTGTTTTGTTTTTTGTTTCTTTCAGTGGAAGGTCGGCCAATTTTGACCTTGTAAATGACTAATGTCAAGTGAGATGATATATCCTAAAGAGTGACAAATACTTGGATTTGACAAAAACTTTGTTTGCCACATGAAATTATGAATCAGATAGTGGGCTTGCGTCCACATGGTCGTGGTGAAAATCATTAGCCTTTGACACGAACAAGTAGATGTCAGGCCCTCTCAATCTAGCCATGAAGAAAATCGAAAGCAACACAGAAGAGAGAGATGCGTATTTCAACAAGGCAGGCAATCATGTTCACATGTCGAAATATTCTATTGTAGACTTCAAATGGCACCTAATTTTTTTCTGACGGGAATATTATAGGTTTCAAAATGATAAGATCATCAACTCATTACAACAAAACAATTAATGTACTTTAACAATAATAATACATAATGCATAACATAATTTCTTCATTTTTTTTATAATTAACCAATATTACAAGTGGGAGCAATTTATTAAGAAATGATGACAGAAAAAGTCCGAATTTGGTGACATGAATCATGCAAGTTGTGCAATATTAAAAAGGCAATGAAATGAGTCCATATGGGGGATCAGACTTAGTGTTATGATATCCAACAAAATTTTTGCAAGGAGAGATGTCTTTTCTTAAACTCAATTTTCTTGTAGTTAAGCTTGGTGGATAGATATTTGAGCTTTGAAAGACCAATCATTTGAAAGTAAAATTGTGACTATTATTCTTTTATTGTCCATTGCTTGGTCACCTCTCAATGTGCTTGCCATTGGTGATCACAAGCTGGTTTATTCAATGGCAACTATGGTATATCATTCCTTCTCAGACATTACCTACATATATATATATTCGTTTTTTTCTTTGAAATAAGGTTTAAAAACTTGCCACTATTATTTAGTGTTGGATCGAATTGACAACTTTATTTATGAATGAATGCATTTTACTATTGCACTTTTTTATTTGGTTTAAAAATGATCAAGAAAAAAAAAAAAACATATTTTGTGAAAAAATAAAGGATATTCTATAAAATAGTTTTATTCTTAACCATTTGTAAACCAAAAATTAGAAAATACAGTAGTAAAAATTGAACCTCTTTAAAGATAAATGATAAATTTGAGCCATCATCCTAAGTAGAGTGGTTATTGAATTTGGACCTTATTATCTCTTTTTGTTTTCATAACTATGTTTTTATATAAATATTGGAAGCTTAAAAAAGTGAATTCGAACTCAAAACCTCAATATTATTAAAGAAGTATAGAATTGCTAAATTAAATCTGTATTATTTACCAAATATTTAATCTTCCTCTTGAACAGGTTTTGTAGATTAAACCTAGAAAATTATATTTTGAAATTCAGAGCACTTGTTTTTAACCTCAGAATTAGTAGCAAGGGTTGTAAAGTTATATATTTGGTCCATATAATTGTTTGAGATTAGAGTTTGGTTTAATACTTCAAACATATGTTAGAGATAATGAAAAGATTAGCCCTAATTAACCTTGATAGACAATAATTTTCCATATTCATGGTACTATATATTTTCACTCTGGCTAAATGTTAAAAAAGCCCCTAAACTATTCCACGTTTTCTTAAATAACCCCTTATGCTTTTATTGCATCCAAATAAGTTCTTATTCTTTGATTTGTAATTATATAAATATTCATTTCAAATCAAAGATTAATTTATGTAGGGCTTATTAGGTATAAATTTAAAGTTAAAGACTTATTTAGATACAAATTAAACATTAAAGATTTATTTAGTTGCAAATAAAAGGTTAAGAGTTTATTTAGATGCAATAAAAGTATAAAGATTTATCTAAATAAAATAGTAAAATTTAGAAAAATTTTCATTATTTTAGCCTTTCACTTTTTGTTTCATTTTACATTTTACATATTACAATGAATATCTTCAATATATAGAGTATAAGATTATACAACTTCATTGATTGCATTAAGCGCATAGCGCTCTTGAGGCTTTCTTTTTTTTTTTTTTTTATAAAAAAATGAGTATACAAGTAAACATAGAAATTACAATTCCAACAAAAGAATATTTGACATATATAGCATAAAATATCCTACAGTATATAAGAAAATTCACTTAGAGTGCATTTGGATGGATACTTTTAAAAGTTTGAAGAAATTTGAAAAGATGCCCTTTTAAAAATACTAGCACTTTTAATTATTTTATTTGGATAAATATTTCTTTGAATGAAATTTAGTCTAAAGTTTGATAAGATTAAAAAATAAGTATAAAAGAAGAATAATCATATTAAAGATAAAATACATATATACATAATATGCAATATGGATATATATCATTAGATTTATAAAAATATATAAGAATTATTAATAATATTAAAAAATAAAAAAATAATTAGAATTAAATAAAATGATATTTTGTTTTTTGAGTTTTGTATTTTATGATGTGCCATGTAGAGCAAAGTAAAATCTCTTTTGGTGTAATTTTAATAAGAAATATGAGGGGTTTAAATCTCCTGTTGAAATTCTTCTTAAATTATAAAATTCTCATTTTCTATTACCTAAGCAGATGAATTCATTTTTAAACTTTTAAAAATATTAATTGAAATGAAACCCCTTCTCCAAATCCCCATTCAAACCCACACTTAATAAAATAAAACAAAATTCGCATAAGCGAGAATTAATTATCCTTATCGTTGCTCTTGTGGGTTTTTAATTGGTACAATATAATTTTTTTGTACTATGGTCTTTCAAATCTTTGGGTCGAATATTTGTAGCTTATTGGTTACTTTTTAATAGATTACCATTCAAGAATATTTTTGATATTTTGATAATATAATTTTTTAATTCTACATGCGTAATTAAAAATTGACACATGTTTTATTTTTTTAATTAATTTTTTAATATATTATAAATGATATGTGTCATCCTTCTAACGCTACTTAATCTAAAAACTCCATTGACAATGGATTAAATAATTTCTTTTATTATTTTAGCTTAACCACAAAAAAAAAAAGTTAATATCCTAAATAGCCCCTCATATACATATGAGAATGACTTAATTATTAAGTACATCCAAAATTAATAGTCACAATTAATGATTAGCAACTGTTTCTTTCTTTGTTTTTACTGGCCGTTAATAAAATGTTTAAGGATATTAAGCATTTATTAGGTGTGTTAAAAATGGTTTTGGTGTGAGAATGATATTAGTGTTTGGGAGACAAGGTGTTGCTTCGGGAGTACTGGATTTGGACATAAAAAGAATTCAATACCTTGAGTGACTTTGCAGGCCTTTAGGAGACACCACCCACTTAATATATATAAAAAAGCAAAGGAGGGATCCTAGCAAAACCCACTTTCTAATACTCCTTTGACCACCACTAATTAGGGCAACCATTCCATCATGAGATGGGAACAACACTTATTTGAGTGGGAATGAGGTTGTGTGGCTCTCATGCATCTCTTCCCCTCTCTCCTAAAAACCATCCCCTTATTTTTGGGTCCCATCACATCCCATTCCCTTCTTTCTAGATTGATGGGGTTTTTTCTTCCTTAGACTCACCTTATTTTGTAGCACAAATCTTTGTTTGCAAGACTCAACTTCTTGTGTGTCAATGGGGCTAGCTGTAGCCTGTATATATGGGAAGTGTTTCCAAAAAGGATCTCTCTTTTGGACTATCAAATTTCCATCAAGACCAAAACATTGAGCTGCTTGATTTCCAGTCTTTCACCAGATGCAAAGAACCATGAAAATTATATCGGCCCCACATTCAACTAGGTCAATTCATATGTGCATATAGCCACTTTGGAAAAGGGTTGGTTTCCCATCCCATGCCAAAGCCAAGTCCAAGCGCCTCTGCCCTAAATGCAATACAACTAACTACTTAGACTATCACAGAATTTTGTTGTTTTTTTTTTTTTTTTTGGGTTTAAAGATGGCAGATAAAAGTAATGTTAGAAACTGTACACTTTCAATGAGATCTGCCTGAACATGTGATGTATCAAATCTTTAATAATTTGTTTTGGAATTGCTGTCTCCAAAATCGGAAAAGCTTGCCTTAATTCCAAACCCTCTTTGTTTTGCTCCAATGAATTGAGTTAGATTTTGTATCTGATTTGCATTAATTAAGTACAGTGATTTTCAGTTAAGGTACTGACAAGAAAACTTTTGTTTATAAAGCAAAACCAAAGCTAATTATAATTGGTTAAGGATAAACTATTGGACGTTTATTTATGCAATCATCTTTGTCTTCATGTTAAATCACGTCAAAATTTCGCGATAGCTTTTAAGAAATCGAGCTCATAAAATCAAATCTCACTTGTATCCATGGCCTAAACTCGTTCTTTTTCCAGCAGTCAACACATCATATCGACCCCCAGAGAGCCAGCTGGGCATGATTGAATTTTGAAGCCAAAAATACGTTGTATCAAAGCTATATACTTTGCTGACCGTCAAAGTCTAACTGCCGAGAGATTTAAGGAGTTAGATCTGCTGTTAGAAAAAGCATAGATTTCCCAGGGTTTTTGGCTTTTGCAGTAGTGCAGGGAGTCAATTAATTTGCTTCACCAAATTTTTTTGATTGAGCAATAAATGATTTGGTTTTTCAATTTGACACAATTTGTGAAAAAAACTCAATGGACATACGTCAATTTCTTTCTGATTAGTCACCTCAACAACTCTCTCTCTCTCTCTCTCTCTCTCTCTCTCTCAACTTTCATCAATTAATTTGCTTCGACAAAATTTTTTGATTGAGCAATAAATGAATTGGTTTTTCAATTTAACACATAATTTGTGAAAAATCAATCTCTCATATTTCATCAATATAGCTTTTTCCATCGTTTTTATCCCTTTTTTCTACTTCATGTTATGTCTTTAATAAGTAGTGACTAACAAAGGAGAGCAAAAATTAAGTAGAGAAGTGTGGAAAAGTCATTCGACAACAAATGGAAAACACCACAAGTTTGGCAAACAGGAAAAAGTTTTGTATGTTGGAGTCTCCTTCATGTTTATCAGTCAAATAAGCAAAGTTCTTAATCAAAAACTATGCAATAAGTTTTGATGATGGCTCAGCAAGCCAAACTTTACTGCACCCACTTTCAATTTTCTACATTCAAATTCAACATAAACCATTTTCCCCAGTGTAACACAGCAAATTTAATGGAGGCATTAGCTATGGAAAGAGATGGCTGAAACATCACTCTGAACTGGCACTACTGGAAGACTTATTACTGTCCTACGGGTTTCCTTTTAGGTATAAAAACTTAGAAAGGAAAGTTGAAACTTAAGTTCCAGCCTTCCTGTCTGTCAATTATACCTGCAAGTAAAGTTTGAGGAATTAAAAGACCAATCAAGTTTGTTTGAAAAAGCTGGTTTTACTCAAATATAGTAAATAGACAAAGAAATGTTGATTTAGTAATAGTTCTTTTTTTATTTCTTTGAATAAGGTCCAGGGAGATTTAAACAACAAAAGGGTAGTGACAAAAGGAGTCATGCAAATTAATGTGCAATTAAGAGGAAATAAAAAAGGGCTATATACGTATATTTATACAATTCTACGGCAAATAAGTAGTAACAGGTATGGGAATACGAAAGAAGAAAGTAAGATGTGATAGGTTTGTTTGATTCCAAGTGATTTGACAATACAAGGGTTACATGTGAGAGGGGATATGATGTAGACATGCGACCTAACCTTTCGACCCAGCCTCAGCCTCAGCCTCAGCCCAGCCAGTTCCAACGCAGCAAGCTGCAGGCAAAGGCAGGGGCAAGAGAGAGAGACTACTAAAAAAAAAAAAAAAAAACGGCTAATAAACCGTACGACCAAGAAGAAAAGGTTCCCCCTGGCCCCTAGGACCCATTTCTAGTCGAAACGTGTAAAGACCATTATCACTCCATGTCTAATCTTCTGTTTTTAATGCTATGAAACTGTTTTGCAAAGACAATTTACTGAGTACGTACTATCTACTATGCTCAAGGAGTAGGCATAGGGGTTTTTATTTTATTTTGTTTTTTAAATTATTGATAAAATTAAAATTTTTTTAAAAAATAATGGGGGCACTGACTCCCAGGTGCCAACGGTTGCCATCTGACACACACAACTCTTTCCTTTTTCTCTTCTCTGGTTTTGGTTTTAATGAAGAGTCTTTGATGACTGCTTGATGTTAAACAGAAAGAAAGATCAATGACAGAGAGAGAGAAAAATATCCCATGTCTCTTCTTTCAATTCTCTCTCATTCCTTTTGCCCTTTGGGATTATTTATCTCAATTTGATTTCTTTTCCCAATTAAAAAAAAAAAAGAAGAAAAGAAAAAGTCATTGATCAATCTGTCTCTCTGCTTTCGTCTGTAAAGAAATAAAAACAAAGCTATAACTTCTCATGCAGCGCAAAAAAATAAATAAAAACTTAACTATAACCACAGTTGAAACTGGGAGTTAAGTCAGTGTCAGTGAGCAATATTTGTCTCGTTGGGGGGTATTCTTGGATCTTTTTTCATCCAACAACATTACCATCGAACTGCATCACACCTTTCCGTTGGATTTCTTGCATGCGGCCCAACATTTGCTTCGGAATTTGGAATTTCTATAACAAAATAACATCTTCATAATTTTCCTTTTTTTTTTTTGTTTATGTCAAATTTTAGAAATAATCCATGTATTCAATTAAAATTTGAAAATTAATTGCTACAATAAAAAATAAATTTCAAATTTTATTTCAATACAAGAACTATTACACAATTAAAATTTTTTTATGCATGAGTTATTCTTATTGGTTTGTTTTAAGACCTGTATATACTTAATAATTAATTTTCATCATAAAATTACTCAGTGGTGGACCAATTATTGGTTAGAATTTACTTGGTTATATGTACAATGAAGTGACACAATTACAGAACAGATTTGGCCCAATGGTTCAAGATGTGACCAACTAATGGCTGTTTATCCTCTGAAAAAGTAATACTTTGCTGTTCATTACGGGCATGCAGCAATTTGTACTTCAGTATATCTCAAAGAAGTACTAAACTCTTATTACCGGATTGATATGACCAATAAAGGTTTACGAAGATTTTTACTATTAACTTTCGAACACTAACTATTCAAAAAGAAAACAATAGAGAAACATGTGAAAGTTTTCTACATGTAAGTTCTATAAATGTGAACGGGAGGTATATTTTTTGAGTTTTGATAGATCTTGTTATAGACTAGGTTTAACATGATATTAAAGTCTAAGTTTTATTTTATTGTTCTTGTATGTTACTTTTATCAACTATGCCTTTTCAAGATTGGCACGTGATAAACTTGTGTCTCTGTCTAGATGTGGTATCGATTAATTAAATTGATATTATTATATATTTGTTAAGTATTTTTTACTTATTATCAATCGATTTTAGATTATATGCTTAACAAATCTCACTAACCCCTAATAATTTATGTTGAAAAATGAGACTTTAACCATAAATAAATTTTGTTATTAACAATTGAAGGTGACATAGCAAACAAAGAGGGAATAACCTAAAATTTTATGTTAATGCTAAACTGGTATGATCACCGAAATAAAGCCGAGAAGAATTTTTATATTTA
Source organism: Durio zibethinus (assembly GCF_002303985.1). The sequence continues at coordinate 398,665 of NW_019167937.1, read as the reverse complement.
TGTAACACTGATTGATCAAGAAAAAAAAAAAAAAACCTTAAACATAAATCTGATAGAACTATTACTAGAAGAATGAGTATCCACATGTTATAGGATGTGGATCACGTAAAAAACTGTCATGAAACTGTTGAAAATGGTAGCCTTTTTGTCTCCAAAATGACCTATAATTAAGTATAGTACCCTAGATTGGGCCATTGTAGGGCTCTCTCTCTCTCTCTCTCTTGAACATCTACCAGAATTCTGGTTACGCAATTTTTGGACTATTAATATTAATAGAAATCAAGGACTATTAAAATGTTGAGTTCTAAATTAAAGCCATGTATGATACAACTATGCTACACTCACTGAGTCGTCACATGGGAATGCATCGTTGAGTACTGTAGGATTATGATTATAATTTTACTTGTGAATGTAATCCAAAAAAAAAAAAAAAAATCCAGGGATCAATGCTTCTTTTCTCTTTTAAGATTTTGATAAGACAAGTCATGTAAAACCCCTTCATTTCTTTAGCAACTTGCGACAAAAGGTAAAACCCAAAGGAAAACAAAAGCGGTACAAAAGCTTAAAAAAAAAAGAAAAAGAAATAAGTGGAAATTTCTTTCTACAATTTGTTGCATTTGTCAGATTATTATACGAATACCTTTGGAATGATTATTGCACAAATAGGTAAAGGAAGATTTGGTTGGCTCCATAAACTTTCTAACATACTAATTAATTTAAGAGCTAAATGCTATAAAAATCTTGGCATATCTTTTAAAAAAAAAAAAAGAAATGGAGAATTGGGCCTGCCCTGCCCTGCCAAACTTTAGGCAGTACGGTATTGGATTCTAACATGCTTTTTACAGAGCAAAGCAAGCACAAAGTGCTTTTTATGCCTCAAAATGGAAGTTAGACAACACCTTTTAAGTGTTAAAGCAATATGAAGACAAATGATTAACAAAATAAGCAAGTGGAAAGATGAGGAGATAATTAGAGTTTGCAACAATTAATAGCTTTTGAATAAACATCATCATCTTCTTCTTTTTTACTTAATTATTATCTTCTACCACCAACAGTTTTAATTATTATTTCATTTGGCCCCTGGCCCTCCTAGAGAGATAGAGGATTTTCACTGTTTGAGATTAGTGCTTTTGAGGTTTTGACCTATCGCATATGGGAATGAAATTGTCCTCATTGTCAAGCATTTTGAAACATCTCATCAAACTTTATGTTAATTATCTCTCATTTTCAAGCTATTATGAAATTACCTTTTTTTCTTGGATGACATGAAACCTCTTTCTCTTTACTGCTTTCGTTTTTTTTTTTTTTTTTCCCCAGCAATCGTTATTAGTCATATTCTCAATTAACATCTCCCTATAAAGGACTTAATTGAGTAATATCCGAGATATATATATATATATATATATAAACTTACTCATAAGCTTTAGAGATTATCTCTTTATATTAAGTGGAAAAATAATTTTATTCGTAAGAGTAGCAAACCTAATACTTGTATTGCTTAAATGATTTTAGTTGTTCTTCTAAAATATAAATAAATATATATATATATATATTTCTTCAACTTATTACTAAACCTGTTTAAGGGTTGAAGTACGTTTTTAGTTTTGAATCTCTTAATTTCGAAGGCCACTCAATATTTGGGGGGGGTTTGGCAAAAAATAAACCCATTAAACGAACTCAAACAAACAATTGAGGTTCGTTTAAGAATAGGCAACTTTGGCTCCTACATTTATGATTCAAGCTTAGCTCGTCTCGACTCAAAGTATTATATATATTTTTATATAATTTATATTATATAAAAAAATATAATATTATAAATATGTTAAATTATTTGTTTTTAAATTTAATAAAACAAAAAGATAAAAATATTAAGGATTAAATACAAAATAACATATTTTTATTTTTATTATAATTAACAGTAACATTAGTTATAACTTGGATCATCCTAGACAAGATTTAGGACCTGAATTTTCAGGTCGGCCGCTCTCGAGCAAACAGTCTTAATCTTTTGTCCAGACTCGATCAAACCTGACTTAACTCAGCTATGAACTGTTCTGTCTATTGCTTTTGTTTTTACCTCAATCAATAAAGTCGTTGGTTCCTTCTCCCCCTCCATGATAGCATTGTCTTAAAAACTACGGGAAAGGATTGTTACCTTTAGCACGATAAGGTCCAAGTTCCAATTCTATATTCTTTCTCTTGAACTTACCCCTATGAACTAAAAAATAAAAATGAAATAGTTAAATTTATTTTGAGTGCCATTGATGACTTGGATTGAGTTATTTTACATGTTAATTCTGTTAAGGGCGATGGGATTTGGAAGAACATCAGCAAGACCCCACCCCAAATTGAAAAAAAAAAAAAAAAAAAAAGGGATGAAACTTGGAGGGCTTTTGCATGATGACATTATGAGTATCCTATGAACTGTAACTTTCTCAGCCTTTTGGCTAAGATCGAAGACATTATCAACAATTTGTCATCCTTAGCTTTCAGTTTGCTTTTTATTGATTAGACCAAAGCAAAAACATATGCATTAACTAAATTAAAGCTTTAATTTGGATAAAGAGAAGCATATAAAGGTATGTCTGTGTGTGTGTTTTTGCAGCTAATAAAGTAAAGCTTTCTGTTTCTAGCCATAGGCTCTATAGCACGTTCATAAAAGGATAGTACTAATTACTAATTTGAAACTTATTTTAATTACCACTAATTATTGAAACATTCTAGTTTACCATACTTGGGTTAATTAATTAATAGTTTTAACGAGTTTCTTAACTCACTCTTTACATATAGTTAATATACCATTTATAACAACATTTTTATCATAAATACAGTAGTTGATAGTTAATTTGATAATTTTTAAGGCATTGAATAAATATATTATTCGATATAATAATTTTAAAAATAACTTTAAAACATTTCAGTCCTTCTTTGATGATGCTAAAATGCTTTGTCGAGAGAATCATATGTACTAATTAGGAGATCGAGCAAGTGGTTTGAAAAGAGCAAAAGTAAATTTTGCCAACCACATCCACCTGGACAAAGAAATTTCAACATAAGAAATAGCTCTAAAAATGTTAAGTAATGTCGACAAACACATTTTTATTTTAAAAATCTATAACAGTTGCATTGTATTTACATTATGTTTGTTTGTGTCAAACATAAAAATTATTACGTCATAATTTGTATTCACACGTAAAATTTAAAATTAAAAAAATTTCTTTTAAAAAATTTAAAATAAAAAAAAGATTCTTATCTTATTTTTTACGAGATAATTATTCAGTCATATCAAATAAAATCACAGATAAAATCTACATGGATCCCACCTACACAATTATTCATTCTAAAGAATTAAAAAAAAAAAAAAACAATGAAATCATATGTTCATCCTCTCTTTCTCTATCTCATATGTTACTGGTGTATTACCCTTGACCATTTGCTTTTTTCCTCACATAATGTCTCTGTCAAATTAAGGGTGGGAAGAGAGAAAAATCACCTCTCCTGTCTCAACAAATCAAAATTATTGTGATTTTAAATTTGAAATTTATCTTGTCGGTACATATATTTTTAAAGATAACATTCAATAGATCCAATAATTGTAACCTCTTTTATTATTCTCAAATTATGACTTTCTTTCTATCCATTAAAGCTGGTATGTAAATCAGCTGGTTTATATCAAATTAATAAAAGCATGTAGCACTGAACTATAGTTTGGTTTTTAATTCGTGGTGTATAAAAGTAAAGACATGAATGATAGTCAAAAAAATCTCTTTCTTAGAACAAATGCTCTGTAAGTTTGTAGAGTATGGGCCAAAAGTCTAACAAATGAGGGAGCTGCGATTTCCATGTCCATGCAAATGCACAAAAGAAGAAAAAGAAGATGATGGATTATGGATAGAAGCAATAAAATGATCAAGTAAATGGTAGATTAATGAAGAAGAAGAAGGCAATAAGGGGGAGGGGGTTATTGAAGCAGCAAGCAAGAAATAATGGGGGCGAGGGGAGGGGGGGCGGGGGGGGCAAAGGCAGTAGGGAGACAAGCGTGAGGTTGAGTTGTCATATCAGTTTTTCTTTTGAGTTGCATCTCTTTTCACACTGTCATTCCTTTCTCTCCTTGCTTCTTGCCTGTTGCTTGCTGCTCCCTCTTTATAATTTATTAATTAAAATTACTTGATTGTCCTCCATTTTATGAGCAAAACTCCTTAGCTTCTTTGCTTAGGTTTCCCAATAAAATTGGAACACCTGTTAAATTCTTAAACGTTTTTCTTGCCATTGAAAAAAAAAAAAGCTTCCTCTAACCACTCTTATATAGTTTTTTCTTTACCTATGCTCTACATCTCACCCATAACACCTAGAAACCCTGCACGGCAAGCCCTCCCCCTAAATCATCGTAAGCCAGAAAAAACAAAGAACCAGATTGCTTGGTTTAACGGCTAGAAAACGTTAGATGGGAATTCTCTGTTCAGTAAGGAATTTCAACAGGTGTTTTAGTTCCATTGGGGAACCTTTTATGTATTGTATTGCATGGTTAGCTACCTCAAGGACTGACTCCAAACTCCAAAGACTCAAGTCATCTCTCTCTATATATGTCTCCAGTAAAAGTGTCTAACTCAAAGTTGAAAGAGTTTATCTGAAGGGGTGTGGACTACTACTTGTTATCATATTATTTACTCAATTAATTCATGTAGTTACCCCAAGTCATATCAAAGACTAAACAAAGATGGAAGCTTCTACTTTCATTGTTAACGGCTGAAGCTTGGCAGAAATTCCTCTGATTATAGAAGCCCAGTTCCAATATATAGAAGTTCAGCCCATTTGGCGTGGTCTTTGAATTTATTTAGATTGTAACAGTTATTCTTTTTTCTTGTTTTGCCCAAAATAATATATATATTTTTAATGAAAATCACTTCATTTGGGATCAAATCAGAATTCTACGGAGGAAGAGGCAAGCGTCATTTGTTAGAATTGTAACCATTTTTTCAATAAAAATCAAAATAATTAGAGGAAAGAAGGGGATTGTTTTGTTAATAATATAATGATTTTACCGTAAAAAAAAATAGTAGTTAACTGCATGTGCACCATAAGAATCTGCTGATTTTATTTTAACAGTAGAACATTTACAAATTACTCCATGATGACCAAGCAATAAATCAATTTTTCCTCGCACTAATAAGGTTAGTATTTACAAATTAGAGGGGTAAAAAGGAGAACAAAAACTGAAACTCATGGTACAAGAGTAACTATAGACCTTTGGCTTGGAGGGGCTGCAGAAAGAGCAGCATTAGTAATGCATTTTTGTGCAGTAACTTGTTAAACAATAGCCCAGAATTTCTTCCTGCAAATTAGCACAGTTTCTCTTTGCTTCTCCTTGTTTTCCAGAACATGTGATTCAACCTCCCACAGAAATTTCGGAGCAAGATCTTGAATTCTTGATGTAAAATAATCTTCATCTCTAATTATAACAAATCCCTAAGAAAAAAAAAAAGTGTGCAGTGAATGTTAAAACCAGAATATGCGGCTTGGCTTATAAACCAAGTAACAAATCAAGCACAGATGTTATTGGATGTCAGTCTCTAGTCCACCTCCAGTAGATATAGTCGCTGGTATATGACACCCAAAAAAGAAAAAAAACCCATGAATCGTTACTTTGGTCATTGCGTTTGTAGCTGAGGTCGAACAAAGGATAGAAAATAGACATAATATCAGATAGAAACACTGAAATAGAGGAACTCCAGTGAGATATATAAGAAATAAGGTAAAGATTGAAGAGAGAACCCCATATCAGTGAATCTAAATTCAATCCAAAATGTATGAACAACTGACTGATTACTATATTTCTTTTTGAGATGCTAATGACGCTACTCATGAAACAGCAACTGCCTGATTCAAATTAGAATGCTTAATAGGTCCAGCCATTGCTTCTCAACTAACCACAGAAATACTGTCACCATCTCAATGACCGTGACATTCAAATGTAACATTTACTAATGAAAGGAAAACTTTATGAAAACAATCACCTGAGGTCTTAAAACACGGTCCATCTCAAGCATGATATCCTCCAGCTGACAGCCTTCACCACTATTTTTATATTGAGAGAAGAGATGGTTGGCATGCAGCAAGTCGTATGTGCGTGGATATGTTGAAAATGGCTCACACCTGAAGATAAATCATATACATATTAACAGAACTACTAAAGATCTAAAGTAGCCAACATGAACAATCACTACCATATTGGGAAAAATTTAAATGAAATTCTCTTTATGAAGTTCGTGAAGTTTTTTATTATAAACGATTCAATTAAAATTTTAATAAAAAATTCAAACTGATAGATTGATAAAGTTTAATGAGAATATCAATAATATGTAAAAAAAAATTAAATTGAACATACTATTTATAAGTCAAATTTGATCAATGTTTATTCAATGATATACATTCTATCAAAATTTTTTACTAAAAATGACTACCTAAAAAATATATCAAAATTTATTAATTTTTTTTTTTCAAAATTTACACACTTCATCTATATAACAAGACTTTTCAATCTATCATCTTTTTCTTTTGATTTTAATTATTATTTAATCATTTTTAATAAAGAACTTCACAAACTCTGGTCCTGTATTGCCCAAGGAAATTAGCAATAAGGTGAGAATGAAAAAAAGAAAAATTATCTTACCAATCATGAAAAGCACCAATAAGACCCCTGTCATAAATTGCCAATAAGGTATTTTGTGTGCTTGAAGGAACTATATTCATTACCCAAACAGGAAATTCATTCAAAGCAACAGCAAATCCACCACAAAAGGCGTTCATGTCCATTACATTTCGTATTTCTGTCTTGCTAATGTTCATCAGCTTCCAGTAATAGCGTACTTGGTCTTGCCAAAAGTCAGAATCCATGCTAAAGTCTTCTTTACTGATGCCTGTTATCAATACGCAAAGCAACTATCATGTTGGATCAAATAACATCTCCAAGTGCATGCCCCAAATAATAGGATAAAATACTCAGTGATGTGACCTAGCGCAAACCTTCCAAGTCAAAAAGCTCAAAACCACTGAAGTGACACAAATGCACTTAGCAAGACATAGTTAGCCTAACGTGGAGACTGATAAATAGCAGCAAAGTTTGAGTAATTAATAGTGTATTTTTAAACTTTAGAGGCCAAAATCAAACATTTGACTATAGTTTAGGTAGCAAATGTGTAATTAAACCATGTTGTTTTGTTTGGGAAAAATATGAGTTATCTTAAAACAAGAAATTTAAACAAATGCAAGCTGAACTGACCAATTCTACTGAGACTCTCCGAATACACTGACAGACGCTCTGGCCTAGGAGGGAGCTTCCGAGTTTTTGTTATTGCATGTCTTAGTTGTATACAATTCATTAGAGGAGTCTTCCATGATGGTTTAGTTTCATCTACAGCAACACAAATATCAATGAGCTTCAACTCTGAATTAAGCTGAAGGCATGATGGATTTTCCTCTTTGATCCAGATGGCAGTCTGAACTTTACGAGCAATAAGTTTCCAGCACATTGCTGTCGTCAGATCCACTAACTTCTTCCAAATTACTGGATAATCTTTATCCTTCCTATAAGCGGGTGGAGCCGAGTAGACAAAATACCCATTAGGTCGCAAGAGGCGGTTCACTTCCTTGAGTAAAATACCATCTGAAGGAAACAATATGATACAAATTAAGATTAGGAAACTCAAAGCAGAATAGGATAGTGTACAAGAAAGCTAAAAAGGCAATATCTGAAACCTGTTGGTGTCGAACAATGGTTTTATGGAGTCAGGTATACATTTTAACATCATATTACCACCTAGTACAGAAAAGCACAAGAAATAAGCATTGAAATGGGAAAAGACTAGCGGGAGAGCAGCCAGAGGGAGGGCGGTTGCGAGGAGCCCCCTCTATCATAAGCATCATATAGGATATCAATGCATAAACATATTTAAGGACTGCAAGACATCAGCATATTAAAATTTGCAATTTAAATGACAGGAAAGTTTTTTCCCACCATGGAGCTCTTATACAAATACTTCATCAGCACATATTTGAGTGTTTTTCATTTTAATCCAACTAGTAATCTAGCAAACCTAACACTGACACCAAAAAATAACAATACCTGCAAATCAAGAATTGACAACAACTTATCAGAGTATAGGGAAGCCATGAATAATGTTTTCCACATCATAAAAAATGTCACCTCATCAGGTAGCTGCCCCTCCACCTCCCAACTTTATGCAGTGAAACTCAGTCATGATGTGGTCAAGTACATCTAAGTCGTGTTCAGACTTACAAATATTAGATATCTTTACTAAATCATTTGAGTTCCGCCTATTATGCTCTTCAATCTTCAGTATATTCCTTCAATTTGAGGGAAGAAAAAGTCACAATTATCTTAACAAAAGAGAGAAACTACCAATATTAAGTGACTTTCAGAAATATTAGATCCATAGGTGGAGATTTATGCTACAGGTATGATAAGGAACTTGTTTGTTGCAATAATAAAGAACCTTTCTAAGCAATCTAATGATGTAGATCATGGTATTGGTCCCAAAATATCAATTCCAGCTGTTGATTAGATGAGTGGCTACCAATAAGGTACTAGTGACCTTATTTCTATATTGTGAATGTTATCCACAACAGGTTTTCTGATGCAAGATCCAAAAGTTATATTTATCTAACATTTGAGCATTTTGGTCATGAACAGCAGCAGAAAGTTAACTTGAATTGAATATAAAGTGTGCTGCAGAAACAGAAAAGTACCATTCTCATGCCAATCAACACGACACCTAGAACAATGAACCATCTCAAAAGAGTTACTGGGATATGGCAACTGTTTTGTGGCTATGGCAGAGATCATTGCACCAATTCCTCGCTCTAAAGCAAACTGAATCTGATTTTCATGACCATCTTTGGGAGCAAAAGACATTGTTTGTATATCCAAGGGAAGAAGATAAGCTGAGAAGCTGGCCACTCCACATCCAACATCTAGAACTTGAACTACCCCTGCTGAACGCAGGTCACCTGTTTCATCAGTTGTCATATTTCCTAGCCTGTATGTCCAACAACAGGGAGGAATACCACAAACAAAAATTACACAAAAAAGAAGTTAATAATGCCTCTTGAAATAAAAAAAAAAAGTACAAATACATTAAAAAAGAAAATGTTAAATTTTTTCCAAATCCTAAAGCATGGACAATAAATATGGATAAACTCAATTATATAGTTCCTAAACGAAAACCATTCATCAACAGTTCAACACCCTGATATTTTCAACCAGGCCTAGGAGTAAGTCAGTTTAATGATTCAAGGAGGAAATGGACAATTTCAAATCCTTCAGGCCAAATATAAAGAAGATTATCTGGTGTCCAGACATTGCTAATAGAACTCAAACCAACTACATCTTAAACCCAATCTAGTTCGGCTTAGCTACACAAATTCTTTTACTCGAGACAACTAATGCTGTCAAAGTATATACCAAGTGAAAGAAAAAAAAAACAACTTGAAAATTAGGTGTCATTAGCAATCAGAAAGATTGACATGCAAGCAAATACATATATGTAAATCAGTAATAAATATCATCCATAATTCTGACTGACGCAGAAACAGATGCATGGAAGTCTGTATCCTACAAGTAGACTTGTAATACCATATATATATATATACATATATCCCCTACCCACTTTTCCACCGGGGCTAGAAATCTTCTTCAATTCTCAAGAATGATTTGAATACAGGGTTTCCTTTTGATTTTTCTTGGCATGAATAACAGAGTTGTGGACAGCAAGAGGAGTTATTCATAGCCTTTTTGGCAGAGTAATCCAAAGGAAACAAGCAGGGAATCTAACCATAGAATTTGCAGATTTCATCCAGATGGGCATATTTAAAGTGTTCTTTGCTTTGGCAAGCCACCGAAAATCACATAGAAGAGATGTTTTATGGAGCTATAACCACAATATATAACATTTTCTAATATAGTCAACAAAGAAAATTATAAACAACCAAGGCTTGGCATAACCATTGCTATCAAGCAGAGATAAGGTCCAAGGTTCAAATCCCTCCTCCCCTCTTGGACTCCGTGATATGTACCAAAAGAAAACAAAGAATACAATAACGAATAGTTACTATAGACCCTAATACTGAAAAAGAAGTGGCGCAATATCAGAACTTGAGGAACTATTCATCCAAAGATTTCATCATATGTTTTAAAATTGCAATACACATCTATATCTTTTTTGCATATCACTAGAACAATTTTTGAATATGTTTTTTTTTAGGTGCATTTCAGGCTTCCCATTTTTTAAACATGTATTTCTTTGAAGGCTGTTGCACTTTCCCAAGGAGAAAACTGGTAAGATGGATAGTCCATCCAAAAGTTCCCCAAAGCTTAACACCAAACAGTTTCTACTTTATATTATGGGTTAAAACCATTTTTAAAAGTAACACCGAACTTTGTAAAAATACAACCTATTTCAGTGCCTGGATGATTGAAGTATCACAAAATACTTATCTCAAGGCAATTGCAAGAAAGATGTACAGCATTTGTGAAATTATATCAATGTATATACCTTTGAATGTACTCAGCTGCGCCATGCTTGAAATGAGTACCACCACCAGGAAACCACCACAGCTGATTTTTCCCATGCACCCAGTTTTGTCCACCTTTGACTTCAGCAAGATGTGTATGATTCACATTGCTTCGCCAAACATAATCCCTGCTCACTGGCCACTTTATTGGAATTTTATAATCTTTAGGTGGTGGCACCAAACAAAATAAACGCTTTTCAAGTGGAGGACAGTGTCTCTCTAGCTCTTCTCTTCTGGAAACATTCAAGCTTTGAATCAATTGCTTCAAATAATTGATGTCATTACAAGGGATATACTCATTGAACTTCAATGGACATATATTCATCCCATTTGGTGGGATTACAAGTGGTGTTTCTCGATAAGTAAGAGCAACTTTGTTAATAAGTGTAGATATAGCTGCAAGTGGAGAAAGATGTGTATCATTCCCAAGCAAAAACGGTTAAAAATCTCAGTAACATGGCTACAAGCTTTATTAGCTATTAACAGTTTCATGGTAGGGCCCGCCCAAAGGCTAAAATGAGGTAAGTACACATTCATATATTTCCACCTTATAAACAAAACTTACATGCTCCTGTTTAAAGTATTAGGCCTAGATGTTACAAATATAGCATGCATTTATGGTCTTACTGAAGTTTGAAGTCATTGAAAATTGGATGCAGTGTATAATTGATACCAGAAATTACAGCAGCATCTTAATAAAGATGTTGAAATTCAAACATTCCCCGGCAATGAACCTAGTGCTTTACATCATGCATAGAGGAGACCGTTGATTTGAGCTGCTTTTTCATTTTTTTTATCATTTTAGTTCTAATTCTTCATTTTCCTTTCCAAGGCAAAGAAGCTAATTTACATACTGCACTATAACTATAAGTTCGAATTTGACTCTTTTGCTAGACATACTGTTTGCATCATTAATAATAGTTTGATATAGTAAGCACATTAAAAGAATCAATAAACAAGCTGTAGCCATATTTTGCACAGCAGAACTAAGGCCCAGTAAATTTCAATATAGATTATGAATTTTAAAAATAATAAAAAAAAAGATTACAAAAACAAACAGTCCCTCCGAAGAACTTATCATCTTCTATGACTTCACCACCCTAGAACTTAATTATAGAAAAAGCTGTGTACTTTTCTATCAGCTTAAAGTTTTGGGAAAATAGACCACCCAATCTACCCTCAAAGAAAAAAAAAAACCATATTCTCCTTATAGTTTAAGCTAACACTCAACGAAAACACATCAAAGAGCTAAAAAGAGATAAATTGCTTTGTACTAGGCACTGAATTGGAAGTGCGTATGAGGCATTTCAAGTGAATAATGAGCTAGTAGTAAAGATGGAAAGTTACCATGGGAAGATGAAGATGCAGATACAGATGGTGAAGAAGAATAAGTATCAGAGTCTTGGGTGATGTAAATGGGAGCATTGTTGCCAAACAGGTTGCCAACGTAGAAAGAGCCAACCATTAAAAGCAATGCCACCATTATCATCTGCCCTGATTTTGAATCAAACGCCGAACCCAACGCGTACCCTCCCATTTCTTTATCTTCTTTTTTCTATCTCTTCTATCTATTATGTCTGGCAAATCAAAAGGAGTTTCGGGTCAATGTTCAGATCTCTGTTCCTCGCGGGGCTTGAAGAGATAAACCTCATTCCATTCTAGTATATATCTTTTAAAAGCAATAACGCCATGCTTGTATTATCAATGTTAGAAGCCTCTTGGATCACACATCTAATATTTTTGTTTGTTGCTAATTTTATTAGTACCATCAATTTTTTATTATCACTGACGTGTTCTAATTTTCACCGTTGCTAATTATTACTTTCAATCTTTTAGGGGCTAGGCCGATAACTAAGCCCAAGTATCTAGTCCGACTCAACTCGGGTTAAGTTTGGACCTAGATCCAATTAACCCTACTTAAAAAGACCATTAGAGTCGAGTTAAGCCCATGAACACGAAACACCTGTGCTTTCACCTCATTTTGATTTATATCCCTCAAACCAACTAAATTACATTGTTTATTTGTTGTTTTTCCCTATTCTTTTTAAATATAAAAAAATTTCTTTCATATATAATTATTCTCTTTGCTTCCTCCCAAATTGATTTTTTGCCGGTATTTAAAATTAAGTTCTTTCTTCTAACAACCAATATGTTTAGATTAATTTTCATTTTTAACATTAAAAACTATCAAATATCGATTTAATTAAATTTAAAAAGTTTTTTATCTTAATTTTCATGTGTAGTTAAAAGCAAACACTAATGCCACAAAGATTAAGAAGGGCATTAAAACCCTTTTTTTTTTATACCCTCCCTTTCAAGAATTGGTTATTTACTATTATTCTCTGGAGTTTATGAATGAGTAGGAATAAATTACTCTTTCAACAGAAACAGGATACCACTGCAAATGGTGGTGAAGAAGTTTGCTAAGGAGATTAATAGTGTGACCAGAATGCCACTAAGTGGTTTAGAATCATTAACCTAGGATGATCCCTAAATTATTGGGATGATCCTTACTTGGGAACAAGGCAGGCACAAGGAAGAAGACAAACTCTGCTTTTTTGGATAAAGAGATTCTTAATACATTGATAAAAGTCCACCTGATATCTACGTATCATGGAAAGGCCCTTTTTTCATGGAAGACCACTTGTTCTTTATGCAATTACTACGCATAAACAACAGATGATACAACAACTTTATGTCCGCTAAAGTTTGTAAATTTGACCAACAATTTATACATACAACAGTCAGAGTGGTATTTTAAACACAAAATCAAATTCAAAGACCAGAACTGAACGAAGAGCAGCAGCAGTACCATTTTACTGGCTGAGATCGGCCGACTTACCCACAAGCTACACATCCATGAAAAGAATACTAGAAAACCATATTCTTTTTCTTATTCCCCCTTTCCATTGCAGGCAAGTGAGAAAGGGCAGAGCATAAAAAGGAGGAGAGGGCTAAAGATCAAGTGTAAGAACAAGGAAATAGATCAAGGAAGAATATTGGTGGAAGATCTGATCAGAAAGTCTAGAAAAGAAGAGAGATCAAAAGTGAACAAGGACAAGAAAGCTAAACTGCAATCAGAAGATATGCCAAAAGTAGCCACATAGGGCACTAAGACGAGCAGAAAGAAAGGACAAAGAAATAGAAGCTGTGCTAGGAAATAAAATACAGCAAATATTGTCAATTGAGAAAGAACATGATATAAGCCAAATTGTTCAACAGAAAGTGATAGTAACAGAGAAGGAAAATAGAGAATGAAGAAGATAGAATTAAGGAATACCTTGGAGAGAGAGAGAATTCATCTTGATATTGCTTAACGGTCCATTCTACAGTACCTTCCCTTCATCATTTGTATTACTCTAACAGAATGCACAACCTGTGATCCATGAGTATAGGATGCTACAACTCACTTTCTTTCTCTTGTTCCCTCTTATGGTAATATCAGAACTTTAAAAACCAAATACAAGCTAATGGGACCTGGTCTGGAATAAAATCTATTAACCAAACCAACAGCATGGTCCACAATTATTTAGTTAAACCTAGTAAAAACATATAGCCCGCAACAGAACACCTGGGGCATATCTTCAACATAGTATTTTAGCTTACTGTTCTTATTCACGATTCTTGTCATTGTCACTGATAATCTTCCCACATAAAGCATCATTCTGCACCTTGAGTACCTTATTTTCAGTTCTTAATTTTGCATTCTCCTCAGATAGCTGTGCTAAGTAACTATTGAGATTGGCATTCTTCTTCAACAAAGCATTTTCATCCTTTAGCTTTTCGTTTTCCAGCCGCACTGGATCAGCCTACAATGAAAACTACTATATTAAAAATCTATTTCATCATATTTAAGCTCTAACATGTTAGAGCAAAAATTTTGTGCTTTAGAATGAGCTTATAATCATTTAAACAAAAGTCCAGTAAGAGAGCCCATATGAAATCAATAATAAACTATCTTCAATTTTTGGAGTTAATAATAATATGATTTCGTACATAACACCAGCAGGGGTTAACAAAAATAATCAAGAGAGATGCAAGAAACGTAGGAGACCTGCTGAGGGCAAAGACAAATTGAAAGCTCTCTTTATAGAGTAGTACAAAAATGCACATAAAATAAAAATGCCAATTAACTAATATAATTATTAGCAATTTATTTTGTTTTTGGATAACCTATTAGCAATGTATTCTAATTGAATAATTTAGGATCCCTTTAGCACAACAATGACACTGCACGGTAAAATAGAAATACTGATTAAGCAATATAATTATTAGCAATTTATTCTGTTTTTGGATAACTTATTAGCAATTTATTCTTGTGTTAAACTATTTAAGATCCCTTTAGCACAACAATGAGATCTGTGTGGGGTTTAAAGCTGAAAACAACATGACAACAAGATTGAGTGTTGCAATAGGGAAATTGGAACTAGTGGTGGAATGATGTTCATTAGGAAAGAGCAATGGTAGCTGTGTGGTGATGGGTGGTGGAGAAAATGATCATTAGTGATATCCGATTAAGGTTTGCATATTCTGTAATTGTATTATATATTTGATGTAATTGTATTATAATAACTATTGTTACAAATTAATAGTAATACATTTACACATACTTGAACTTATTAAAGTAATAGTTGTTTTACTTAATTATTTATGTATTTATTTATCCCGTTAGATAAAGAAATCATTCAAAAACATATTAAATAAGAGTTTGTTTTCTATACGCTATCAATGGAGTTTTTAAACTCCAAGCGGAATTAAAAAATTGACAAGTGTACTTCTTCTTTATTATATCTTGACGAAGTATATGTCATCCTTTTAATCCTATTGGTGAAGTTTAAAAATTCCACTGCCGGTGTGGATGAATAATTTTTCAATTTGTATTTATTTATTTATTTATTTACCTATCATACAATTTATTACATTAAACAAATGAAAACTTGAATATACTAAAGCCAAAATTGAATCCAAAATGAAAATTTATAAAAAAAAAAGAAGAGAAAATAAATAAAACCAAGAATAACCAAAACACAAAATTGTAAAGAAAAAAAAAAAAAGAGAATAACTAAAGTGTCAAAAGGATGTGTAAAGGACATATTCTTCCTTGCATTATAGATTTGAGGGTAAACAAGAAAAAAATCAAAACTAAGGATAAATGAGCAAAATTTGTGGATCAATGCTATAAGAGTTAATATCTGTTGTAGGAGGCCTAGTGCGGCCTCTCTACAGCATTGCAGGCTTGGTCGAACAGCAGATCCATGTAGCATAGAGGTAGTTGAGGCCTTGGCCATGCAGCCTTGCCCTTAATGGTGAGCAATTGATCGACTCGGTCGGTTCGGTTTGAAAAAATTAATAACTGGCTTAACCAATTTTTATTCAATAAATAATCAAATCAATCAAAAATTTTTAAATAATCGACCATAACCGAACCGATTAAAATCGTTCGGTTCGGTCGATTAGGTTAAAAAATCGAGCTTTTTTATCATTTTTTTCGTCCTATTATGAATAATTATTTAACCGCAAATTCAATTCAATAAAACTCAAACTCAAATATCATTCAAACTAAATTACTAAAGAATTTAATAATTTCAACAATATCTTACAAAAAATAAATAAATAAGAATACTTATATCAAATTTTTTATCTTTACTTATTAAAAATTGGTTAATTTGATCAGTTTGGTTATCAATTTTAAAAATCGAAAACCGATCGAGTTAACCAATTTAATCGATTTAAAAAATCAATTATAACCAAAACCAAATAAACTGAATCGAATTAATTGAATTCACTTGGTTTCGGTCGATCTAATTGGTTTAAACCGACTTTTGCTCACTCATAGTTGTGCTTTCAAACGGACCCTTACTAGATTCCTTATTGCTGATGTCCTTTTTTATAAATTTAGTAATATCTCATTACCAATTTATTTGATACAATTGAATTAAAAAAAAAAAAGACATTAACAATCATCAATTGACCTAAATTTTGTAGCAATTACAGAATGAGAGTAGTTTTTTTACTCAATTCTGATTTGGAAAAAAAGAAGAAGCAAATTTACACTTCTACTCTTGATTTAATAAATTATTTTATAAATTTATTAGTTAGTAAATTTATCAACTGAGCTAAAATCACCAGACTCATGACACCAAACTCAGTCAAACATATTACAAATAATATCGATACCGAAATTTAAAGTTAAACTATTATTCTAATATCACTACTTCACTAGTACCCTATGTTTCTCGAATTTAGTGGTGAGAGTCAGATCCAGGTATTTCTCCCACGCATGTACGTTCAATGCTTTCCAACTTTCTCCATATATTTGGAGGGTTGGACCACCATACCCATTTTTGATGAATATTTGTCAAACATAAATACTTCAATAAAAATGAAGAGTTGTAGCAACATATAATAGTATCTTAAGATGAGTACCTCGAAAGCCAATATCTTTTCTCAGTATCATAACCAATAAGGAGTATAACCCTTATTTTCTTCAAGTGAAATGCAAAAGAGATTTGACATATATACTGAGAGTAGAGGGTAGTAGAGACTTACTAAAATCCCTGAAAGTGTTTGCACAAGAACATTTTGCTTCTCATGCTCGTGCTTAAGCTGACAGAGATCACTCCTCAACTTATCAATCTCTTTTTCTTGATCTCTCAAAGTCTGATTCATCAAAGAATTATCCATTCTTAAGGATTCATTCTCTTTCTTTAAAGATTCATTTTCTCCCTTGAGGTTCACCAAATCCACTTGCATCGACATTTTGAGAACTGTGTAGAAAGGAAGGAAACAGACATATCATTCATGACTCAAATTACCCATCCCTACTCACCAATCCTCATAAAGAGAAAGAGCTACAAAATCATTATGTACATTGAGATTTACTTTTAAAACTACCTTTTTAATCTCTCACTCACATCTCTAAGCTCTAAGACATATAATGATTACTTTCTTCTTTTAAAACAACATTTTGAATATGCAGACAACTCTTTAGACCTGTGCATTTGCATTTTCAAATTAGGACAATCAAAATTAAACTTCTCACAGATGAATGGTATCGGTAATTAAATTAGTAATAAGTTCAAATGGTTCAGATTCTATTTTCAGTATCAAAAACAAAAACCGGAATGAAAATAGCACGAAATTCAATCCCTTTTTTCCTTAAGGCAGGACCCAAATTCTTGCAAAATAAATGAGATTAGAAGAGATGTTACACTCACCTTACATCTTTGCCGATATGCCTGATCAATTTCCCTTTTCCTCTGAGTTCGTTCATCTGGTTCAGATAAACTTGATACGTTTCTTTTCAAAAGAGAACAGTCGGAAATATTTGGAGATTGAGATGCTTGTGGTGTGCCTACGTTAGAGATCTGGTTTGGAACAGCTCCACCGCTTATTCTTTGAGGCCAGTATAGCACAGATCCCCAACCCTGAAAAGGCAAAAAAAAAAAAAAAAAAAAACCAAACTTGAATATCTACACAATCAAATTGAAATATAGCTTCAATTTATGTATTCTATTCTAAAAAAAAAAATCACCCACAGTCACATGCCCTAGGATATCCTGAAAATCATAAGATTATTAAGTTTACAGATCTATACGCATATATTCTATGAGGTTAAAACTTACATCTTCATTATTATCAGAGCAGGTTTCTGTAGGGAGCTTCTGGGAGTAGAAAGGCTCGCTTTCGGCCAAAAGTTCGGACAAGTCCATGGATTTATTTTAGCAACAAAGAAAGCATTCATGGTTGCCATTCCACGTGTATATATATAGATGAGGAGATCGGAATCGCGCGAGATGGGTAGAGAAAAACTGTGTATTAAAAAGAAAAATAAATAAATAAACAGAAAAGAAAGCTGTACGCCAAGTCCAAAGTTGGGCGGCCCAACGTCGAGCGTTGCGATACATCAGGATAGACGTAAGGGATCGCGCGATTCTATAGAGCTGAAGTGCTGATATGTTAAATGCATAAATAAATATTTTTATTATATGGGACCCAATCTTGTTGAATTTTTTATCGTTGGCCCACAAGAAAAGAACCAATGCAATTTTTTGGCCAAAAAAATAGGCATTTGTTATGGTTTTCTCATTATTTTGGCCCTTTTTTTTTAATTTGGATAGCTTAAATTTATTTTTCAATATTTAAAAATTTTATTTTTAAAGCAATTTTTTATAATTTTTATTTTTTAATATTAAAATTATAATGTATTAATTTTAATATTAAATATATTGAAATCAACTTTTTTAATTTCATAAAAATCAATGAAATATATATTTTAAACAAAAAGAATATTAATTTTAAGAAGTTTGAATTTGATCTTTTATTATTTTAATTTAATGATTTTAATCTTTTATCCTAAATTTAAGGAATTTCATTATTAAAAATCAATTTAAAGATCATTGATAATATTGTGAAATTTTGATTATTAATTTTTTATGATATATTTTTTATGCAAAATGATCATATAGTTTCTATTGATAATATGACATCGTGAATTTGAATATTTTTAACCACATAACATTAAATTAACAAAAAATTAATATCTTTACCAATTAGTTTAAATTAAGTTTTGATAAATATAAAACCAAATTAATTAAAATTAAAAATTTGTAATTATCAAATTAAAATAATAGAGACATCAAATTTAAACTTTGATAAAATAATTTATAAGTTTAAAACTATTTTTTTCATTATTACTATTATTTTTTTTGTCACCAAACAAACTTTAATTTTTTAACCAGCGCTCCACTGTTAAATTTCAATGGCGACAGCAACATGACAGCGACTGGAAATTACAACACGTGGCAAAAAAAGAATGACAGCAACGATTTGTCTTATTTTTTTTTTTTTTTTGGGTGGGGGGCGGGGGGGGGAGGGGGAGTTTGAGGGGGTTAAACTTGAATGGAGCAGTGGAGCACAATTCCAATGTAACCGGCAATGCAAAATCGTGCTCGCATATAATTCCAAGTTGAAGGGCGAAGCCGAAAACGACAGCTACGAGGGTTTTTTTTTTTTTTTTTTTTTTTCAATCGTGTTTGCGTCGTTAACGCACAAGCGTCGCGCGAGCCTTTTTCTTATCACTTTAAAACCATTCTTCGGCGCGAGCCCACGTGATAACCCGAAACCGCCAGGCAATATCACGTAATATCGCGCAATGTTGTCAACTGTATTGCATTTCTAAATTGCAATCACATGTCTGTGTGTGTGACAATCACTCCCAGGAAAAACTAAAACCAATTTACAAAATTCAATCCTAAAATTAACGATCCATCAATTATATTCTTAAAGACAAAAAACAATCCACCACTTCTTATCACTTCATTTGATGCATGAATATATAGATTTGGATTTTTATTAACTATAATTAGAAACTTTGCTCGTTGTGGGACAAATTTTTTATTTAAATTCATTTTATTTTTTTAAAAATATTTATTTTTTTATATTTTAATTGATATAATTAATTAAATCTCTTAATAATTTATTATAATAAGATAAAATATAAGTTAAAAGATGAAATTATTACTTAAAGCATTTTATTTAATGATAAATATTCTTATATATATTAATCAAAGAATTAGCTTGGAATCTCTATTTTTCAAAAACTATATTAAAAAATTAAATATGAATATAATTTTCATGAATTATATCATTTCTTATACAATAAGTATACTATGTATAAAATAATTAAATATTTCAAATAGATTATTAAATTTAATTAAGCATGCTTTCTTTTTTTTATTTTATTGAAATTATAAAATAATAGTATAAATAAAATATAAGGATAAAAATTAATAAATTTTCACATTTGATTATAATTAATTAATATAATTATATATTTTATTCTTTACTATCACAAAATTAATAATTGAGTAATATTTATTGTATTTGATTAAGTGCATATTTGAATCAATATTTTAATTTTAATTTTAATTTTATAATTTTTTATCTAATTTTTTATAGTTTGGATTTTAAGTTTATTTTTAAATTGAGCTTTTGAGGATTTTTTTATTATTTTTGGGGATATTTTGAAATTTTTGCTTGATTTTTTGAATTTTGTTATTTAAAAAAAAAAATCTCGAAACGGACTTTGACTTTTGCTTATGACTTATGGTAACATGAAGAATTTGGTCTGAAGCCAGTTATGGAAAGAAACCCTATACTGCAGGAGAGCCATTTTCCCATTGAATGGCACATGGTTCTGCTTTAACAAGTAAAAAAAAGTAAGAAAGAAATATTGTATCACTTCTTTCCTATACTGATTGAAATTGCGTTATTGGGCATGAAAGACACCTTCGGTACCACTATTGAAGATCTCACAAAGATGAAATCTCAGTGAATTTCCATTTACTGATCCTATCTTTCACAGAATCAATCCCCCTTTTATTGTACATGAATATATGAAGCTCAGCATGTCTAGAAGCACGGGAGAATGTTCTTTTGCGGATGCTTTTACCAATATTAGATACTGGGTCATTCGCAGCAAACCTATACCTTCCCTATTTACTCGACGAATTAAGGGGCTTGTATCGAACTCGGAGATTGAATAGGAAGATAACTCTATGCAGCGACAGAGGCAGGATCTCTATATGTTGATAGATACCCGAGAGACTGAGTCCTATTCTTAAGGCATGCCCCTACTCAACTTCCTATTGCAAATGCCAAAACACCAAGAGCGGCAACTCCAAGTTCTTTCATACTTTCCGCTCAGGGAAAAGAGCTAACTGCCGCGGGAGAGGCGACTTCTCTTTCACTTCATTCACGGGAGACCTATCCAATCTGCGTATTTCTATAAGTCATGGTCACATGTCTTGTGAACATTCAACCATCAAGAGCGAAGTTCAAAGGAATGCTTTTCTCACCGTCGTTAATTTTAGGACATGAACTGGGCATTGTTTGAGTTGAAAGCCTCTGTCATGGTGCAACTGCTTTCATGACCCATGACTCGACCAACAACATGATTTGCAAGGAATCTGTACGTACATGTTGCAAGGCTTAATGTGTTAAACCTTTTTTTTTCATACATATTCAATATTTGTATCCTGCCGTGCAATATCAAGATCAATAGCGTAGTTTTAATTAAGCAATATTTCAGACTTAACAGTTTATTCTTTTTTTTTTTTAAGTGATAATTTAGAGAGATCCAAATTCAAATCGTCATATGTAAAAAGAAAACGACGACGACGACGACAACCAAAGTGATCAAATCGAAGCTGCCTCTACCCTTGCAACCAAACGTTCCTTATTATATATAGAAGAGAAAGCATTTACATATATATTAATATATATACTCAATGCAAGGTCGTCTCGATCTGAAGTCTGTAAATGTACACAGTGTCTGTAAATGAGTATTTAGATATACTCATGAATCACGAATTCATGATATCAGTTAGATGTTCTGCAGTGTTCTTGTCGGGATTTCATGATACTCCTGTCGGATGGAGTTCAAATATGAGTAAGCACAAACTTAACAACATTTATTAATAGATCCAAAAAGCCATAGTCATCCCTAAAACACCATAGAAACCAACGCGGCTTGGTTATCCCGAAGTTAAAACAAATTGTTATCAACTTAAACTTGATATATATATGTACTGATGACTTGAAGAGCCAAAAAC
This sequence comes from Durio zibethinus, assembly GCF_002303985.1. Next base: position 376,460 of record NW_019167937.1, on the reverse strand, counting down.
AATACTATTTCTAAGGTTGTAAATACATATATATATATATATAAATGTATAAATAAATTTAAAGCCCATGAGATATATCAAAAAATAAACCCCAACCTTATAAGTCAACTAAACATAATATACATTTTAATAGTCCCCTCAAATTGAAGATGGTTCGAAATGAAACATCTGGAGTTTGGAAACTAAATAAAAAAAAGTGAACTTGAAAGAGATTTTGTAAAAAGATTCACAACTTATGATTCAGAAAAAATATACGGTAGCATGATGGTACCTTTATGTATCTCTTGTCTGATGAAATGACAATTTATTTCAATATGTTATTCATGAAAAATATCATTGTGAGCAATTTGAATTGCACTCTTACTATCACAAAAAAGTGAAATAAAAGTAGACATGTCAACACCTAAATCCATAAGTAACCAACACAATCAACTAATTTCTACTATGATGTCTGATAAAACTTTATACTCTGTTTTACTTAAAAGTGTCACAATTGTCTACTCTTTGCTTTTGCAAGATATCAAAGAATCACCCAAAAAAACATAATAACCAGTTGTAGAACATCGATCATTAACATCACCAGCCCAATTAAAAAAAAAAAAGCACAAAGTTTAGGTTTAAAAGTTGGTGAGAACAACAAACGTTTATGTAGTGTTCCTCGCAAATATCTCAATATCTTAAGAACTATAGCAAAGTGAATTGTCTAATGTGCTATAATAAATTGGCTTATAACTTGAACTGTATGACTAATAGTAGGTCTTGTAACTATCAAATATATAAGACTACCAACCAACTACCTATACAAAGTAGCATCATTGAGAAGTTCTCCATCAATAGCTTTCCATTTGACGTTAGTTTTCAAAATGAGTGTCAACAATTTTATTATCAGATAAGTCAACTTTAGAAATAAGATCAGAAACACATTTCACTTTAGACAAAACATATCCATACGAGGAATTATCAACTTCAATTCTTAAAAAATATCGTAATGGACCAAGATCTTTCATTTCAAAAGGTTTGGCTAAGATGAATTTTTATATTTTGAATACCAAGGAGTTATCACTATATCATTAATATAGAGAAGCAAAAATACAATCTCTTTTATATCGATGAATAAACAATGTTGAATGATAAAGACTCTGTATAAATTTAGAGTCAAGCATATAGCAGTATTGAATTTCTCAAACCAAGCATGCAGTGCTTGTATAAGACCATATAAAGCTCGTCACAGCTTGCACACTTGATTAGTTTGGCAAGAAAATCCAGGGAGAGGTTTTATATAAATTTTTCACGAGGATCTCCATTAAAGAAAGCATTTTTTACATCCACTTGTGATAAAACCCATTCTCAAATAGAAGCAATAACTATAAAAGTTTGAACAAAAGTCATTTGAGCTACAAAAACAAAGATTTCTTTATAATCAATACTATACTCCTGTGTAAATCTTTTTGCAACCAACCTAACTTTATATCTCTCAATAGACCCATTTGATTTAGTTTTCACCTTGTACATTAACTTACAATCTATTACAAATTTTTTAATAGGTAAATCAACAAGATCTCAAATATGAGTTTTCTTAAAGGCATCTAATTCTTCTTTCATAGCTGCTTGCCAAAAAACGATTATAACTTACTTCACGATAGGATTTAGGTTCATAAACCAAAAGAATAGCAGATAAAAAATAATGAAAATCATGATAACATTTTGAAAAAATTTACTCACATGTTGAATGTCTAATTTCTGGGATAGACGACTCTAACGAATTGGATAATGGTGATGCATGATTACTTATGGTAAAGTTAGTGATGGCACAAGTTTAATTTGGATGAATCTGTTGAAGAGTTAAAGAACTTTGGGACACATAAGAAGATTGATTAGAGTTATTTAAATTAACAAAAGGATAAAAAAAGATAAAATACTCATAAAGATTAGTAGATTTTTGAAAACGTAGCAATAGATACATCGAAATATTTTTTCAAAAAGTTACATGTTGAAAAACACGAAATTTTTATGTAAAAAGATCATAGCAACAATATCTTTTTTGTCTAATACCATGCCCTAAAAATACACAAATGGTAATTTTTTGAAATAATTTATCACACTAAACTTTAGAAAGAGAAACAAAACATATAAAATAAAAAATACAAAGCTTAGGATAATTAGGAGTGTTGTTATACAAGCATTCAAAAGGAGAAATTTCACTAATGACAAAAGAATGAATATGATTAATAATACAAACTGAAGTAACTACAGCATCCTCACAAAATTTCTTAGGAACCAATGAAGATAACAATAAGGCTCTAATGGTTTCCATGATATGATGATGTTTTCTTTCAGCAATACTATTATGTTGTGGTGTATCTGTACAAAATAAATCAAGAATAGTACTTTGAAAAGCTAGATCTCTTTTAAATTACTTGATTGATATTCTCCGACAGAATCAGCACAAAAAAGTTAATTATTTTTAAAAAAAAATTGTGTTTGAATCATGGCAGAAAAATCTTGATAAATTTTAAGTAAATCTGAACAATGTTGAAACAAATAAATTCAAATGTACCTCGAATAATCATAAATAAAAATAACATAATAACAAGAACCCTTTTATAGCAAGCAAATAAAATAAGCCCCATATATCAGAATGAACAAAATCAAAAGAAGATAAAGAAACTGATTCAGTTTTATTGAAAGGTAAAGTAGACTGTTTTGCTAATTTGTAATCGATACAATTATTGGACATTTCTGACTTAACATAACCTAACTTGCCACTAGATACCAAATATTGAAGTCTAGAATAAGAAACATATCTTAACCTACGATGCCAGAGGGAAAAAGATTAAAGCTTATGAACACTAGAAACTAATAAGGATTTTCGCATAAAAGGATGATCAAATTGACCAAAAGGATGATATGACACATGTAGGTTTTCCAAAACAAGTAATATTTCAATTTTACAGCCTGTCCCAACTACTTTTCCCATGCAACAATCCTACACCATACAACTACGAGAGTGAAAAATGAAATTAAGACCTTGATCACATAATTAATCAACATAGAACAAATTCATGGAAAGTGATGAAACCAAAAGAACATTATCAAAAGAAACATTTTGAGAACTTGAGACAGAGTGAATATAAGTAGCAAACATATTTGAACCATTAGCAATATGAATAAAAGGTGAACAAGTAATAAGACTTAAAGAGTCAAAAGATAGAATTATCAAAAGTCATATGATTAAAAGCTCTAGAATCAATGATCCAATCCTTATAATTAGTACCTAAGTAGTTGACAATACAGATTTAGAAAAATTATTACTTATAGAGTTGTTACTCATATTAGAAATAACCTGTCGAATAATCTTTGAGTTTGATCTATATGAGTGAGAGTTAACATTAAAAGTTTCTATTGACAACATCGCAGCAGTAACTTGCCCTATTTTATGCAAGCTAAATTTCCTTTTTAATTCTAGACAATTATGCATTGTATGTCTCAATTCGTGATAGTAGTAACATTCAATCTTAGAAAAACCCTTTCGTTGATATAAGCTAAATGAATTGGAGATAAAATTTTTTATATGTGCAACAACTACTAAAATAGTATCATCCCATTTTTTGGATTGATTGAAGAAGCCTCTCCTAGTTTCTTTAGCCATCAATTCTAACAAAACAACATCAACAGAAAGAGAAGGGATGCAATGTAGAATAAAAGCACGAATATACTCAAAATCATTTTAAAGTACCATTATGAATTGTGTAAGATGACTTTTTTCTCTGTATCAGTAATATAATTATGCATCAACAATCCATTTAGGTTTTATAAGAGCTAAGCGATCCCAAATAATTGACATTTCAGAATGAAAATCAGAAATTGATTGTCGCTTTCTCTGTTTTCAAAGTAGCAAGATCTATTTTAAGTTTATATCTTCGAGCAAAATTAGTTTGAACATAATATTTTTCAAGAAAATCCTAAACCTCCTTAGCAGTGTCAAATTTCCCAAGTTGCATACTAATTGAATAAGTAAGAGTATTAGCAATCTAAGTAACAATTTTGCTATTATTAATCTCCTATTGTTCATATTTAGACACAAAATTTTTCAATCCATCAAGAGCTTTCGAACATTTTTTATCACCTATAACATAATTCCTAAGTCCTTTTCCTTTTAAAAGATTTCACATCAAATAAAACCAATGAATGTAGTTTGTTCATCTAATTTCATTGGAATAGATTATGATGATTCCGAGAGAGCCATGAGAGCAAAACAATTCAAAACTAATATATTGATCAACCCATAATAAGCTAATAAATTGATCAATTTGTAACAAGTGAAATAGACAAGCCAATTACACAAGTGAACAATTCAAAACAAATAAAGTATTTAGTTAACCCATAGCAATGAATAAGAGTAGGAAAAGATAAAGGCAATTCCAATTTCATCAAACCCAAGTTGTAGTTAATGGTACAAAAACCAATTTCACCTAGTTTCACAAAATGACAAAACAAAAAATAAATAAAAATGCGACAGCCATTTATTAAGGAAAAAAGAAAGAAAGATTAAACAATAGCATATCAAAGTGACCTGAAACAAAGAGAAATAGCAATTACTAAAAGCTCTAATACCACGATGACTTAAAGAGTGAAAAATAATATTATTTCTAGGGTTTTAAAATATAAATATATACAAATGTATAAATGGGTTTAAAGCCCACAAGATATATCTAAAAATATAGTCCAACCTCATAAGTCAACTAAACATAATATACATTTTAACATATACAACATATGTTTGCTTGGTTTTAGAGTTTCCACAAAAAAGAAATAGACCGTATACACAAAGGTATCCCCCATCTGAAGGTTTTTTGAAGTTTAATGTGGATGGAGCTGCAAGAGGAAAACCAGGGCCATCATGATGTGCTAGAGTACTAAGAAATGAGAAAGGGCAGGTTGTAGCATTATTCTCTGGACCATTGGGGATTCAGGATTCTAATATAGCAGAACTAATGGCTATTAAAATGGCTTTGGAAGTATTCTGCAATACGGAATGGAAAAATAAAGCTGGCTTGATCATTGAATCTGACTCCAAAGTAGCAGTAAACTGGTGCCAAAAGGTGGAAAATAGGCCATGGAAACTATGGCAGATTCTTCATGATATTGACAGATTGATACAAGAGGTGGGAAATGTGAAAGTAACAAATATATACAGAGAGGAAAATGGGATGGCTGATTCATTGGCAAAAGCAGAGGTGGAAAGAATGAATGTGTTTACAGCTTGGTGGCAGTTTGAAATGAGGACTATCAGAGAATTCTACTGCTTTTAACAGGATACTGTTATGATACATTGTAGAACTGGCTGACTTTTATGTAATGGTATAAAGTCGGGTGGTTTGTTCGGATGGGAGACATTTTGTAACTCATTCCTTTATTAACAAAATCATACTGATTTAGCAAAAAAAAAAAAAAATCAAAATATACATCTTATAAAGGCTCAAAAAAGATGAGTCACAATTGATTTTTTATTCTCTTCTCAACAGGAAATAAATTGCGACCAAAAGTAGTTACTAATGGGTTAATTATATTACATGTCCTCTGCCACGCAGAAAAGCAGCTTGCTTGAAACTAAAGCACCAAGCTAGAGCCAATTACTACTCTTCCTTGCTTTGTTTTGCTATAACTTCACTGCAATTTATATAAAAAGGGAAAGAATTAGTGAAAATTATTGATAAGTATATAATCATGAAGTTTAAGAAACATTTTTCTAATTTTAATGGTAAAAATATGCTTCTATTATATTTTCTTATTATCATTTGTATTTTTTTTTTTTGCCATAGTATTTCATTTTACTTCCTTAAGTTATAGTATAAAGTAAAGAATAATAGAAAGTAGGAAGGAAAAAGGACATTAATAAGGGAATTAATTCTAACCGGAGAATCTGAGTAAGGGCAGCAGCTTGGGTGAAATTATTGACCTCTCGTGCTTTAAGGATTTGAAACATAAGAGAAAGTCGAAGTTGGGTGTTGAGACTTTGCAATGTTATAAAATCAGTCTCTCTTCGGAGTTGCACACGTTCCAACTCTACCATTTCCAGTTTTGTTTTCACTTCTCTTTGCTCCTTTCTTATGCTTTCCTGTTCCTTGCTAATCTCCTCCATCTCCTCTTTTAGCCTTTCCATCCTCCTGTTTAAAATTTCAGTGGCTCTTCTCCTCTTCGTACGTACCAAATTGAACAATGAGACCAACAAAAAGAAAAAGTATTAAAGAAAAATCTTCACAATGACATTAACGATGATAAATGAAAGTATATATATAATATGTACCAAATGCTTCCTTTGGGATGATTTACATGATCTTTTGGACATTAACAGCAGAGACTGCCTGGTGGCTAGATTCATGCCAATGGTTTTCCGAGGACCCTGCATACCCCAGCCGACCTTGTTAGCTAATCAGAGTGATCCTATAATGTATTAGCCTCGATTCGAATGATCTTCTCAGCTCCATCCCCATGCAAGCATTTATATAAGCCATGTCATAAATGTAGCGGTTGATAATTATCCGACAACTTCTCCGTTAGTTTCTATATATTTCTGTGGTAATAAATTTCGACTAGCGGAATAGAAGAATAATTATTAATCCATCAAACGTTCGAAGAAACTATAGAAAGAGATGCATTCGTCGATCAAGAGAGCTCGCTCGTTTTCTTTCGATTGATTGCACTCGACGTCAAGTCTATCGCCCAATGAAAATGTTTCTTTTTCCTTTTATATAGATTAAAACTATGAAACAAGTTAGTCTTTAAAAATTAAAAAAAAAAAAAAACCACAAAAAGAGCTTGACCACCATAGATTATATTTTCAATAAATTCAATTGCCACAAAACTCTGCTAAAACTAGCTGTTGTTTTTTAGTACGTCTTTCTCGATGCAATGGATTGCTAAATTTTTTTTATATATATCAGAAGAAATCTATCCGCAATTGGAGGATCATACTAACCCAAGGATAGAACCAATGGGTCAAAACAAGTGGTTCCAAAATTTCTTTCTGATAAAATATTCTAATTAATTAATTGGGCGCCCGTTGATGGTGACAAGGACATTGTTTCCAAGCATAGCAGGACTTGGTTAATTAGCACTTCACTCACGACATTTTGACAATATTCTAAATTGACATGGTCAATCTTTTATAGTATTTAATACCTAAGTAGTACGGATCTAAATGCTTCGACAGGTCTTGTCTGTACTTTTGCTAACATTAGATGCATGCATTTGCAAACATAACCCCACACTCACTGTACAATTGGCAATTTGCAATGTGATGTTCCCCAATTTCAATTGTAAAATTGTAGAAAATATATAGTAAATCTACCATGAAAAGGACTAGCCAATAAAAGTGTACAAAATAGTTTTGTATTATGTTAAGTTGGGTGACTAATTATATTAAAGTTATGACTTATCGCTAACACACAAGTCAAGTTGATGGTTAGTGAATTTACACACGGATCTTAGTACAAAAGAAATCTGATGCAAGACCAAAGAAGCATTGGAACAAAACCCAAGAAATTACCAATAGACTAGATGAAAAAATTTTAAAAAGTACTCAAGTTTTTAAGATTTAAATTTAAAATCTTTTCTACGAGGAAATTAACATCAAGAAAAGCACAAATTTTGAATTTATATTAATGTTAGATGGGAGAAATTTCAATCAATTTTTATTAAATCTTGTGATTTATATATTTATATAATATAAAATATTAACATTTATGTATTTTTATCATATTTTATATAAAAATTATTTATTATAATTTATATTAACATAAAAATATAAAATATTTTTTTTAATTTTTTAAAATTTATATATAAGGGTGATTAAAATTTTAAATCATATAATTTTTATGTCATATTAATTTTAATATTTGACCATTATATTATATCTTAAATTATCATCAGAATATACGCCAAAATCTCTTTCTCTTTAGCAGTTTGCTCGCCCATTAACTCTTGATATTTCCGTATTGATCGGTCATTTGGAGTTTCAGTGATAGAACAAAACTTTGCCCAAAGAAGGGGGCTGAAACTGCAAAAGCTCAAAAGTTTCAATGTTGATTTCGACCCAACATCTTGACATGAACGGAATGTAATCTCAGGTGATTTGAATGTTAATTAACATTTTCAAAGAAAATATGTTAAATTTTAATATAGATATTCCATCTAAAATTAAATTAATTTTTTTAGTATTATTCAAATGTTAGAAAGTTCTTTTCGATTGAAAGTATTAGAAATAACTGAAGCTCTATTGGTTTTACTTATGTTATTTGCTATTAATTCCTCAGTAATTACTATAAAGGAATAAAATATTAATTCAAAAAATGAATTTTAATATTGAAATAAAGTGATGCATATTGTTATCCATGAAAGTAAAATTTTAAAATTATAATTCTTCAAAAGTTTTGTTTCTTTTATATTTCGATACTACTTTTGTTTTTTACTTCTATAAAAAAAAAAAAAAAGCAAAAATGAAAGCTTAACATAAGTTTATTGGCATAAATTTTCATTGCAACTATCGTTAGATGATGAGTTAATTTAGACCAAAATCCAAAGAAAACTAAGACAAAGCCCAATGTTTATCCTAAATAGAGGGGTAAATGGGTTACTTAGATTAGGTTTAGGTTAAATTATTTTAGGTTAAAAAAAATATAGATTCCGAGTTTGGATTTGGTTGAAGATTAAAAAATAATTGAATCATTTAATATTTGAATTATTTTGATTTTAAATTAGGTAAGGTTCAAATAGAAAATAACTTAATTATTTTGTATTTGATATATTTTTAAGTTGAATTAATTTGAGTTTAGATCAAATTAAATTTGAATTATTTTAGATTTGAGTTAATTTAAGATCGAAATATTTTAGTATCAAGTTATTTTATATCGGATTAACTCTCGGATCATTTTATGTTAAATATAAAATTAATTTTGTTCATTATAAAATTTTATTAATAATTTTTTATTAATTGATATTTCATATTTATTTTCAATTTAAATTTTTAAGTTAAATGTCTAAAGTGATTTAGTGGTCTCTGTTAAGTACTATAATAAATTACAATACATCTCTTTAGCTCCTCTCGACCTTTTCAAAAAATAACTGAAGGCATTAAGCATAATTGCCGTGGCTTATGTGCTTGGTGATAGGTTGGCCATTGTAATAATTTTATTTTAGTTCTTCTTGAATTTGTTTATGGTTGGATGTAGATGAATGTGTCATAAAAGTAACCATTTAAATTTAATTAGACCTAAAAAATGTAATTTTCATATTATTATAAAATAATTTTATTTTTATGATAATATACTAATTTAGTCATTAATTATCATAATTGTACATTTCCTATTTGTCTTAAATTTTAGGATGGATAATTTTAGGTTTGAATTCAAAATATTTTAAATTTGGATTAATTTAAATTTAAATTAGTTTAGATTAGAATCAATTCAAATTTAGATCAAATTAAATTTTATCACTTTAAATTCAATTTTTTAATTTTTTCTAATCGAATTATATATAATTAAATCATACCGGTTGAATTTAGGTTCGAGCCAATTAAATAGACTTTTTGAATCTAATCCGCTTTTACCACCTCTAGTCCTCACCTTTCAGTCCGCAAAGCCACACTTCAAGTCTAAGCCCTTTATCCATTGTATCCCAGCCACCAAATACCATTCTCTCACCAAATACCTCAAATTCTCTATTTTTAAATATCAATTTTTTTTAATTTTTTACTCAAAATTTTGTGTATGATTACATTGAAAAAAGCACTGCTTTGATATTATTATTTTTTTCTTGAAAAATAAATATAAAAAAACAAAAAATTATATAATTACTTAGAACAAATAACTATCCATTTTGTAATAGTTATATAAGTTACTAATTTTAATATTGTTAAAAGATAATACTTTATAAAATTTTAATAACATTACATGATAAATATTAACCAGTACGATCAATTAATTTATCCCTCTTTGTCCAAGACCTGATTAAATCAACTATGGATATAATTTTCAAGTTCTCCTGCTCAGCAAATTGATCAAACTTTAGTAAACTAGTTATAGATCCTTTATTATCTATAACCTCCTTGCTGATTCTTGCCACAGATTTGGATTCACCAAAAACTAAAATAAATCTTCAATTATTTTTAAGCCATCAAATACTTTAGAGCCACAATCCAACAAATACTTGTCGGTGTAAACAACAACACTGTTACTCTATTTCAAAGTTGAAACCTAAGAGAATACATTTGATTCAGAATAATTTACAAAATTTTGTTCGAAATCTTGATAATGGGCTTTTATTTTCTATGTTTTGTCCAGGATAATTCAATTACAAGAGAAATTGTTAGATTCCTAACAATACTCAAAGTTTTAAAGTCAAAATCTATCTCTCATTGTGGTATTTTAAGATTTTAAGGGAAAAAGTTATCTTATTTTTAAATTTGACCTAAATAAAAAATTTATTGCAGATCCATTACCCTTTTAAAAAGTAAATCTAGAATTTAGTTTTAGAGTTTTTTTTTTTAATTTGTCTTAGATTTAATTCAATTTTAATATATGATAATTAAAAGCTTTTAAGGAAGAAACATGTTAATTGATATTAATTAATTGCCACATATTCAGTTTTAACTTCCTTGAAATGCCATAATTATCACATATTAAAATTTTATTTTGGTCTCAAAGGCAGTGTTATGACATAATTGATTTTCGATCACAATTTAATAAAGATTCAAGTGGCTATTAAGATGTTTCAATGGAAAAACACCTTAATTGATTATTAATTAAGATGTTTCTTCCTAGAAACATCGTAAATGAGTTATATTAAAATTTAACTTTCCCTCTCAATTAAGGCGTTTCTTCATTTAAACATTGTAATGGTCACATATTAAAATTTTATTTTTTTCTCGAAGATCGTGTTCTAATAATATGTACGTTGTAATATCTAATCAAATTTAAAAGAACTTATGTTTAATACATCAAAAACGACATCTCTATATATGAAATGCTTTAATTGATGTCTTCATCATATTTCAATAATCAATACATTTTTTACTTTTATTTTAACATATATGAGCTCAAAGTAAATACTTTTTTATTTGAACCAACTTCAACTTCAACATCCGTCATTTAATTTTCGTCCTATTAAGTTTATTTACGTTTTTTTTTTTTAAATGATGTGTATACTATCTAATACCTAATTATTTGTTCTACATTAAATGTTGTATTCCAATCTTTTTTTTTAATTCTTTTTAGATGTTATTTAGATATGGATTGAAACTATATTGATATATCAAATGTATTATTAATTTTGGTGTTAACCACTTCATCTATAAATGTTTTGTTTCTTATTTATATTTTCATTTTTGATATTTGATAAATTCTATGTACCATATGTAAAGATTTACTTTCCAATTATATTTTCAACTTTAATGAGATTCTGTTTTCTAAATAGTTATGGCTCGTTTATCACTAAGAACAAAAATAAAATTGGTTACATTGCTTAGTATTCATTTGAACCAAATGAAGACTTTATTACATGTGTTATGTTTTGTTACTATGACTTTATTACATATGAATCTTAAAAAATGACAGTTTATTTTATGGTAGAACATCTTATGATAAGCTGCATATTAGAGAGTTAAATTTAAATGTAATGGTTTTTTAGATGGATAAATAGTGTGTAGATAATTCTAAAATGAATATGAGAGATTTTACAAAATTATATCATTTGTTTTAAATAGAAGAGGGATTACAGACATCTAAATATATGTCAATAGAAAACAGATTATTTGCTTGGTCACATCATTGCCTATCATATAAAAAATAGGGTTATAAAGCATCAAATAGCTAGATCTAGAGAAATGATTATTGGGCAATGCCATTTTGTGTTGAATTCTATTTTAAGACTGCATAAATTGTTATTTAAAAAACCCGAATCGATATCGAATAATTCAGCAGATAATAAAATAAAAATGATTCAAAGGTTGTTTAGGTGCCTTAGATGAGCCATACATTAAAGTCAATGTAGACGCAGTTAACAAGCTTAGATACAGGACTAGAAAAAATGAAATTGCTATCAATGCCTTTGGTGTTTGCACGTTAGATATGCAATTCATATATATTTTACTGGGATGAAAAAATTCTACAGCAGATAGTAAAGTGTTAAAGAATGCCATTACATATAGGGTTAATGACCTCACAAGATATTATCTTTATTATGTTGGTTTTAGTTTTATAACGAAACACTTTTTTTTCTTGTGTATTAATATTATTCCACTGCAATAGGTAATAACTATTTGTGTGATATCGGATACATAAATAGAAAAGATTTCTTGACACTTTATAGAGGTCAAAGATACCATATTAGTGATTGAAGCACAGGACTCCAACCAACGACTTTGTAGAGGTCAATTAAGGTGTTCATATTAGCAAACGTCTTAATTGACCATATTTTATAAATTAAATTTAATACATCAATTAAGGTGTTCATAATAAAAAAAAGCCTTAATTAATCATGTTTTATAAATAAAAAAATTATCAATTAAAGCATTCATCTAAACAAAATGACTTAATTAATGATGTATTCAATTCATATAAGAAATGTATCAATTAAAGCATTTATAGTAAAAAATACCTTAACTAATGATATTTTAAAAAATATAAAATTGTCAATTAAGGCATTCATGTTAACAAACATTTTTATTTGATGATGTTTTATAAATTATAAAACTTATAATTAAGGCGATCATAATAACACATGCCTTAATTGATGATGTTTTATAAATTAAAAAATAAGTCAATTAAGATCTTTGGTTTCTTTTGCTGCTTCATGCATCATTTGTCATTTGAATATTTATTATTAATGAAACAAAATAAAAAATTGCATACAACTTGTCAAGAAAATTATGATAATTATACATGAATTAATAAACATGAATTCTCTCAATTAAACAAGTGAATTTGAAAACAGAACGTTTTGAAAATCAAACAAAACTTTGGATATCGCATTTTCTTTCTTTCCCCTAAAATTCAAGATTCTGCAAACCAACTTGCATATTCATCAATGGTAAAAACTCTGTGGTTAAGTATCCGGCAGTTGAGGATAATCACTTACCAATCCATAAGAAATCAACAGATGAACACAAGGACGAGGGATCGGTGGTGGCTGTCACGGTTATTGGATTTGCATCCTATTAAATCCCTGCTTCATCTCTTCCAATGTTGCTTCCATTGCTTCAATTTTTTCCACCCATCAAGCAAAATAGCCTTGATTTCCTTGTGAAATTGATCATCTATCATGGCCAAAATCTTAGGCTCTCATACCAAATGATATGAGCCAAATTGTTCAACAAAAAGTGATTGTAACAGAGAAGGCAAATAGAGAATGAAGCAGAAAATAGAGGAAGAAGATAGAATTAAAAAAGAAGTTGGAGAGAGAATTCTTTTTGATATTGCTTAACAATCCCTTCTACAATAACTCCCGTTCATTTTTTGTATTACTGTTAACAGAATGCACAGCCGTGATCCATGGATATAGGATGCTACAGCTAACTCTCTTTCTCACGTTCCTTCTAATGGAAATATCAGAACTTTAAAAACCAAATACAAACTAATAGGACCTGGTCTGGAACAAAGCTTATTAACAAAATCAACTGCATAGTTCACAATTATTTAGTTAAGCCTAGTAACAACATATATCCCGTAACGGAATGCATGGGGCATATCTTCAACATAGTATCTTAGCTTCCTGTTCTTGTTCACGCTTCTTGTCATTGTCACTGATAATCTTCCCACATAAAGCATCATTCTGCACCTTGAGTACCTTATTTTCAATTCTTAATCTTGCATTCTCCTCGGATAGCTGTGCTAAGTAACCATTTAGATTGGCATTCTTCTTCAACGAAGCAGTTTCATCCTTTAGCTTCTCATTTTCCAGCCGCACTGGATCAGCCTACAAAGAAAACTACTATATTAAAAATCTATATCATCGTATTTAAGCTCTAACATGTTCGAGCAAAAATTTTGTGCTTTTAGAATGAGCTTGTAATAACTTAAACAAAAGTCCACTAAGAGAGCCCATATGAAATCAATAATAAACTATCTTCAATTTTTGGAGTTAATAATAGTATGATTCTGTACATAACACCAGCATGGGCTAATAAAAATAATCAAAAGAGACACAAGAAATGTAGGAGACCTGCTGAGGCCAAAGACAAATTGAAAGCTCTCTTTATAGAGTAGTACACAAATGCACATAAAATAAAAATGCCAATTAACTAATAGAATTATTAGCAATTTATTTTGGTTTTGGATAACTTATTAGCAATGTATTCTTATTGAATAATTTAGGATCTCTTTAGCACAACAGTGACAACTGCACAGTAAAATAGAAATGCCGATTCAAGTAATATAATTATTAGCAATTTATTCTGTTTTTGGATAACTTATTAGCAATTTATTCTTGTATTGAACTATTTAAGATCCCTTTTTAGCACATCAATGAGATCTGTATGGGGTTTAAAACTGAAAACAACATGACAATAAGATTGAGTGTTTCAGTAGTGAAATTGAAATTAGTGGTGGAATGATATTCATTTGGAAAGAGCAATGGTAGCTGTGTGGGCGGAGAAAACGATCATTAGGGATATCAGATTAATATCACATTAAAGTTTGTATATTATGTAATTGTATTATATATTTGATGTTTAGAAAGTTAATAAAATTAATGAAAATTAATAACAATTACTTTTATATCAAATAATAATTATTTTTACAAATTAATAGTAATATATTTACACATATTTGAAATTAATAAAGTAAAAGTTGTTTACTTAATTATTTATGTATTTATTTATCTCATTAGATAAAGAAATCACTCATAAACATATTAAACAAGAGTTTGTTTTCTATGCACTGTTGACGGAATTTTTAAACTCTACAAGCAAGATTAAAAAATTGACAAGTGTACTTTTTTTTTATGATATTAGTGTTTTACTTTTTAATTTAACATACCCTTATGAGGTGTGTGTCTTACTTTTAATTCCATTGGTAGAGTTTGAAAACTCCACTACTGGTGTGGATGAAATAAATTTTCAATTTATATTTATTAATATATTCATTTCAACATTTATTTATTTACTTATCTATTTATCTATCATATACTTTATTACGTTAAACAAAAAAAAAAAAAAAACTTGAATATACCAAAGCCAGTATCTTTTCTCACTATTAGAACCATTAAGGAGTATAACCCTTATTTTCTTCAAGGGGAATGAAACAGAGAGTTCACATGTACATTGAGAGTAGAGAGCAGTAGAGACTTACTAAAAGCTCTGAAAGTGTTTGCGCAAGAACATTTTGCCTCTCATGCTTGCGCTTAAGCGGACAAAGATCACTCCTCAACTGATCAATCTCTTCTTTCTGATCTCTCAAAGTTTGATTCATCAACAAATTATCCTTTCTTAAGGATTCATTCTGTTTCTTTAAAGATTCATTTTCTCCCCCAAGATTCTTCAAATTCGATTCCGTTTCCACTTTGCGATTCTGTGTAGAAAGGAAGGAAACAGACATCATTCATGATTCAAATTACCCATCCCTACTCACCAATCCTCATAAAGAGAAATCATTCTGTACATTGAATTCTACTTTTAAAACTTCCCTTTTAATATCTCTAAGCTCTAAGACATATAATGATTACATTTTTGCTTTTAAAACAACATTTTAAATTTGCAGACAACTCTTTAGACCTGTCCATTTGCATTTTTAAATTAGGGCAATCAAAGTTAAACTTCAATACTAACTAAATTAGTAATAAGTTCAAATGGTTCACATTCTATTTTCAGTATAAAAACAAAACCAGAACGAAAATTGCATGATATTCAATCCCTTTTTCTCTAAAAGCAGGAACCAAATTCTTGCAAGAGAAATGGGATTAGAAAAGATGTTATGCTCACCTTACATCTTTCCCGATATTCCCGATCATTTTTCCTTTTCCTCTGAGTTCGTTCGTTTCTTTCCAAAAGAGAACCGTTGGAAATATTTGGAGATTGAGATGCTTGCAGTGTGCTTACATTAGAGATCTGGTTTGGGACAGCTCCGCCGCTTATTCCAGGTTGGTTATTGCTTTGAGGCCTGACGGGGTTCGGTATAGGTCTCCAAAGCTGAAAAGGCTAAATAATAATAATAATAATAAAGAAAAACTTGATTATCTACGTAAATTGAAATATAGCTTCATTTTATGTATTCTGTTATAAAAAAAAAAAAAAAATCACCCACATTCACATGGCCTAGGATGTCCTGAAAATCATAAGATTATTAAGCTTACAGATCTATAAGCGCAGTGGGTGAGAAATAATTTGAGAAATTGTACAAAGAAAAAACATAGCAAGTCAAGTAACATATAATCTATGGGGTTAAAACTTAAAAAGGAAAGAAAATACATAAAAATAGACTTTTGATTCTAAGAAGAAATGCTTACCTCTTCAACTTCAATATCCTCGAACCAGTTTTCCATGGATTTTTTTAGGAACAAAAAAGAATGGATCGTTGCTAGTCGGAGGCGATAATTGGAGACGAGCGACAGAGATAGAGAAAAAGCATGTATTTGAAAAGAAAAATAAATAAACTGAAAGGAAAGTTGGTCGCGCCCGATTTTGATGAACACTCGCAAGGGATCGCGCGATTATATAGAGTTACAGGGCTTAAATATTATATGCATAAATAAATATTTTTATTAAATGGGACCCAATGTTGTTGAATTTTTGGTCGTTGGCCGTCAAACAAAGAACCAATGCAATTTATTGGCCAAAAACATAGGCATTTGTTATGGATATCGCATTATTTTTGCCTTTTTTTTTAATTTGGATATCTTAAAATTATTTTTTGAATTTTTTAGAATTTTTTAAAGTGATTTTTTATAATATTTTATTTTTTAATGTTAGAATTATAATGTATTAATTTTAATATTAAATATTTTGAAATCAATTTTTTAATTTCACAAAAATCAATGAAATATATATAATTTTTAAGAAAAATAAAAATTTTTAAGAAGTTTGAATTCGATCTTTTATTATTTTAATTTAATGATTATAGTCTTTTATCCTAAATTTTAAGAAATTCATCTTTATATTTTAATTAAAAATCAATTTAAAGATCACTGATAATATTGTGAAATTTTATTATTAATTTTTTATGATATGGTTTTTGTTGCGCAAAATGATCATATAGTTTTCTATTGATAAAATGACATCGTGAATTTAAATTTTTTAATCACATAACATTAAATTAACAAAAAATTAATATATTTAAATCAAAGTTTTAATAAATATAAAACCAAATTAATTAAAATTAAAAATCTATAATTATTGAATAAAAGAATAGAGATATCTAATTTAAACTTTGATACTAATAATTTATAAGTTAAGAACTTATTATTATTATTATTTTTCCAAGAAATTACCTTTAGGGGACATTTAGTTTGTAAAATTTTAGATTTTGAAAAAAAATGTGATTCCTTAAAAAAATACGATATTTAAATTTTTTTTAATTTTTAAGATATTTCATATTCAAATTCACTTATTTGATTAAAAAAAATCTATGTATATTACTTTCTATATAATTATCATAATCTACTTCTTACATAAAGGAGAACTCTGGAGAGGATGCGGAGCCTAAAAAGGTCGATAAATGCCTTTTATCAAATCCTTGTGCATTTACACTTTGAAGAATCTGAAAACAAAGAGAAAATAATAAAATCCCACAAAGCTTAATAACGAAAAAAATTCCATCTAGGCCTTCATTTAGACCATTTACACTGTCTAGCGGCTTGGACCACGAAACCAGAGGCTGCACTAGCCCCGGCCCTTAATTGCAAGCCACCAGAGTGGGCAATGACTCCAATAGCAGTTTCTGATACGTCTTAAAATTAGAATATTTTGTTATTCTCAGTCTAACAGGAAAGGTGACATGCAACTAATATTTGCTAGAAATAGGGACATTAAGCTTGACAAACCAGCAAAAAGACTAGTATCCATCGCCCAAATCAATTGTGTTGAACAATATTTCACCTGTAATGGTTCAAACAATCTTCTTTATTTCTTGGATTGTGCCCTGGTGCATTTCTGGTTCCATAATTCCGTTCTTTGATAAAGTGATAGATTCTAGTCATCTTAATGTAACAGTTATAGGCATGCATTTTTCTTATTTCCTCTTTCTGTCATCTGCCTAAAACTACTCTTCCGGCTGCCAACCTTCTTATGGATATAAGAAATCTGCAGAATCTTCATTCTTATCTTATTTGTCAAAGAGCTATGGAAGGCCCAACGCTATACTTTCAACTTGCTGATGGAAAAAGATGCAAGGGGCATTGATTAAAGAGTTCATGACAATTGTCCTTCATAAGTCGTAAACCTTTTTGCAGAGAAATAATAGCTTAATGCTATCAGCTAATAGAAACTCAGATCAGAGAAATTAGTCTTTTAAGGTGTTTTAATTGAAAAAATATTTTAAATAATTGAGTTTTTTTTTTTTTAAAAGTTTTTAAGACATTTTAATTGAAAAAACACCTTAAATAATTGATTTTTTTTTTCAAATCTTTTAAGGTGTTTTAATTAGAAAAACATCTTAAATAATTTATGTAAAAATTATTTAAAATATTTTAAAAATCAAATACCATAATTAATGATCATTTGTTTATAAGCATATCTGAAAATAAATCATGTGATAACATTTTAATTTATAAAAATAAAAAAAATTAAATTATTAATTAAGACATTTCAATTAAAAAATATCTTAAATAATTAATGTAAAAATTATTTAAGGCGTTTGAAGAACCAAACGTCACTAATTACAATATAAAAAAATTAGCAGAACGATATTTTTTTTTTGGGGGGGGGGGGGGTTTAAGCTTAAACCGAGCATTAACTGCTACGCATTATCGCGCAATGCTGTCAATTGTGATTGCACTTCTAAATTGCAAC
The DNA here is from genome assembly GCF_002303985.1 of Durio zibethinus. The sequence goes on along the minus strand of NW_019167937.1, from coordinate 357,463 downwards.
TTCGTGTATCTGTGTGATATTCACTTTTAGGGAAAACTAAAATCAATTTAGAAAATTTAAACCAATCGTAAAATTAATAATCCATCAATTATATTCTCAAAAAAAAAAATCCACCAATTATTATCACTTCATTTGATACATGAATATATAGATTTGGATTTGTATTAACTATAATTAGAATGTTGATTGCTCTGCTAAGGGATCCCCTGGTCCAGCGAGATGTGGTGATGTTATAAGGAATTCTCATGCCCCTGGGAATACAACATGCAAATTTGGTTCAACTATGTGCGATAAAATTCACGTTTGAGGTGTTCGCAAAACTAAAAAGTTCAAACCAAATAGAGGCCTTAATTATTATTGAATCAGATTCAATGATTGTCCTAAGCTAGGTAATAAATGGGGAGGTAAGACCATAGAGTCTTCATCATATATTTCTGAAAATTGAGTATCTAATGTCTGCTATTGAGAATGTAAAGTTTGTTAAGGTATTTAGAGAGGCAAATGGTATGGCTGATGCCTTGACAAAGGCATGGGTTGACAGAAGGGGCTGATGCCTTGGTTTACATGCCTCTTAGCCCACTACTTCTGGACGAGGAATCATAAGGTGTTCGACTGTAAGCATTCCACCGTTCATTGATAAAATTTTTGGCTTAAAAAAAACTATAATTAGAAATTTTACTCGTGGTGGAACAAAAATTTTTTATTTAAATTCAGTTTTTTTTAATACTTATTTTTGTATATTTTAATTGATATAATTAATTAAATCTCTCAATAATTTACTATAATAAAATAAAATATAAGATAAAAGATGAAATTATTACTTAAAACATTTTATTTAATAATAAATATGCATATATATTAATCAAAGAATTACTTTCAAATCTCTATTTTAAAAAAATTATACTAAAACAATAAATATGAATATAATTTTCATGAATTATACCATTTCGTATCGAATAAGTATACTACATAAAATAATTAAATATTTCAAATGGATTATTTCATTTAATTAAGCATGCTTTCATTTTTTATTTTATTGAAATTATAAAATAATAGTATAAATAAAATATAACTATAAAAATTATATAAATTTTAACATTTAATTATAATTAATTAATATAATTATATATTTTATTCTTTACTATCACAAAATTAGTAATCGAGTAATTTTTATTGTATTTGATTAAGTGCATACTGTATCAATGTCTTTATTTTAGCTTTTATTTAATAGAATTTTTATCTAGTTTTTGTTAGCGTGGATTTTAAGTTTATTTTTCAATTGAGATTTTGAGGATTTTTTAATTATTTGTGATTTTAGGAGATGTTTTGAAAGTTTTTGCTTTTTTTTTTGTGATTTTTTTAAAAAAAATTCTCAAAACGGACTTTGAGGAAACTAATAAAACCCCAAATATGATGTATTGTTATTATTTTTGTGTTTTTTTTAGAGATTTTGTGAATTTTTTCTTATTTTTTGAATTTTGTGATTCTTAAAAAAAAAAAAAAAACCCCAAAGAAGGCTTAATTAGCTTTCAAATGGCAGCCAATTGAGGCCTATAAGAAAATAAATAAAATATCTCCAAATAATAATACTACTAGAGGTAGTGCCTGCAATTCGGTGTCTAGAAAATTTTCCATATATAAAAATCACGTTAAGATATTATTAATCACTTATGACTTATGGTAACATGAAGAATTTTTGAAAAAATTATAGACATCATGAAAAAAGAGTAGTAACTCGTCGATAATTTTACGACATGGAGGGCATTATTAGGGTTGAAAATCTCTGTCATGCTGCAACTGCTGTCATGACTCAACCAACAACATGATTTGTGAGCAAGGAACCCTTGTTTTTTTTAATACCTATTCAATATTTGTATTCTGCTGCGTAATATCAATATCAATTGTGTAGTCTTTAATTAAGCAACATTTCAGGCTTAATTTAACAGTTGTTATTCTTTTTTCTTAAAGAGTGATAATTTAGAGATATATATAAGATCCAAGTTCAAATCTCACTTCCTTCTTTAACTTGGTCATATGTAAAAAGAAAACAACAACAACAACCACAGTGATCAAACCGGAGCTGCCTCCACCCTTGCAACCAAACGTTCCTCATTATATATAGAAGAGAAAGCATTTACATTTATATACTAAATGCGAGGTCGTCTCGATCTTAAGTCTGTAAATGCATGTAGTGTCTGTAATGAGTATTTACATATACTCATGAATCATGAATTCATGATATCAGTTAGATGTTTTGCAGTGTTCTTGTGGGGATTTTATGATACTCTTGTCGGTTGGAGTACAAATAAGACTAAGCACAAACTTAACAACATTAATTAATAGATCAAAAAAGCCATAGTCATCCCTAAAACACCATACAAACCAACGGGGCTTGGTTATCCCCAAGTTAAAACAAATTGTCATCAACTTAAACTTGATATATATATATATATGTACATATATATATGTACAGCATATGTTTGCTTGGTTTTAGAGCTTTCACAAAGAAGAAATAGAGAGCATCGTATCCTCCATCTGAAGGTTTTTTGAACTTTAATGTGGATGGAGCTGCAAGAGGAAAGCCAGGACAATCAGGATGTGGTGGAGTACCGAGAAATGAGGAAGGGCAGGTTGTAGCATTATTCTCTGGACCATTGGGGATTCAGGATTCTAATATAGCAGAACTGATGGCTATTAAAATGGCTTTGGAAGTATTCTGCAATAAGGAGTGGAAAATAAATCTGGCTTGATCATTGAATCAGACTCCAAAATAGCAGTAAACTGGTGCCAAAAGCTGGAAAATAGGCCATGGAAATTATGGCAGATTCTTCGTGATATTGACAAATTGATACAAGAGGTGGGAAATGTGAAAGTAACAAATATATACAGAAAGGAAAGTGGGATGGCTGATTCATTGGCAAAAGCAGAGGTGGAAAGAATGAATATGTTTACATCTTGGTGGTAGTTTGAAATGAGGACTATCAGAGAATTCTACAGCTTTTAACAGGATACTGTTACGATACATTGTAGAATTGGCTGAATTTTATGTAATGATATAAAGTCGGGTGGTTTGTTCGGATGGGAGACATTTTGTAACTCATTCCTTTATTAATAAAATCATACTGATTTAGCAAAAAAAAAAAAGAAAAATTCAAAATAAACATCTTATAAAAGCTCAAAAAAGATAAGTCACAATTGATTTTTTATTCTCTTCTTAACAGCAAATAAATTGCGACCAAAAGTAGTTACTAATGGGTTAATTATATTACATGTCCTTTGCCACGCAGAAAAGCAGCTTGCTTGAAACTGAAGCACCAAGCTAGAGCCAATTACTACTCTTCCTTGCTTTGTTTTGCTATGACTTCACTGCAATTTATATAAAAAGGAAAGAATTAGTTAAAATTATTGTTAAGTATATAATCATGAAGTTTAAGAAATATTTTTCGAATTTTAATGGTAAAAATATGCTTCTATTATATTTTCTTATTATCATTTGTATTTTTTTTTTTTGCCATCGTATTTCATTTTGCTTCCTTAAGTTAAAGTATAAAGTAAAGAATAATAGAAAGTAGGAAGGAAAAAGGACATTAATAAGGGAATTAATTCTAACCGCAGAATCTGAGTAAGGGCAGCAGCTTGGGTGAAATTATTGACCTCTCGTGCTTTAAGGATTTGAAACATAAGAGAAAGTCGAAGTTGGGTGTTGAGACTTTGTTGTGTTATAAAATCAGTCTCTCTTCGGAGTTGCACACATTCCAACTCCACCATTTCCAGTTTGTCTTTCACTTCTCTTTGCCCCTTTCTTATGCTTTCCTGTTCCTTGCTAACCTCCTTCATCTCCTCTTTCAGCCTTTCAATCCTCCTGTTTAAAATTTCAGTGGCTCTTCTTCTCTTCGTACGTACCAAATTTAACAATGAGACCAACAAAAGAAAAAGTATTAAAGAAAATTCTTCAACATGACACTAAAGATGATAAATGAAAATATATAATATGTACCAAATGCTTCCTTTGGGATGATTTACATGATCTTTTGGACATTAACAGCAGAGACTGCCTGGTGGCTAGATTCATGCCAATGGTTTCCCGAGGGCCCCGCATATCCCGGCCGACCTTGTTAGCTAATCAGAGTGATCCTATAATCTATAAGCCTCGATTCGAATGATCTTCTCAGCTCCATCCCCATGCAAACATTTATATAAGCCATGTCATAGATGTAGTCGTTGATAATTATCCGACAATTTCTCCGTTAGTTTCTATATATTTCTGTGGTAATAAATTTCAACTAGCGGAATAGAAGAATAATTATTAATCCATCAAACGTTCGAAGAAACTATAGAAAGAGATGCAGTCGTTGATCAAGAGAGCTCGCTCGTTTTCTTTCGATTGATTGCACTCGACTTCAAGTCTATCGCCCGATGAAAATGTTTCTTTTTCCCTTTATATAGATTAAAACTATGAAATAAGTTAGCCTTTAAAAGTTAAAAAAAAAAATCACAAAAAGAGCTTGACCATCATCGATTATATTTTCAATAAATTCAATGGATTGCTAAATTTTTCTTATATATATCCTAAGAAATCTATCTGCAATTGGAGGATCATACTGACCCAAGGATAGAACCAATGGTTCAAAACAAGTGGATCCAAAAATTCTTTCTGCTAAAATATTCTAATCAATTAATTGGGCGCCCGTTGTTTGTCACAATGACTTATTGTTTCCAAGCATAGCTGCGACTTGGTTAATTTGCACTTCGCTCACGACATTTCGACAATATCCTAAAGCGACTTTGTCAAGTATTTTTATAGTACTTGATACTAATAGTTTTTTTTTTTTTTTGGGGTACGAAACTGATAGTTACTAACCCGGAAAACACGCAAATTGTAGGGATCTAAATGCATTGACAGTCTAGTTTGCATTGACTCTTGTTATTTCCGTATTGATTGGTTCTATCGACTTTCAGTGACGGAACAAAACTTTGCCCAAAGCAGGGGGCAGAAACTGCAAAAGCTCAAAAGTTTAAATGTTGATTGCGACCCAACATCTTGACTTGAACGGAATGGTATATCTAGTCTCAGATCAATTAAATGTTAATTAAATTTTTCGAAGAAAATAAGTTAAATTTTAGTATAGATATTCAATCTAAAATTACATTAATTTTTTTAAGTGTTATTCAAATGTTAAAAAATTCTTTTAGACTGATGTTGTTATCCATGAAATTAAAATTTTAAAATTATAATTCTTCAAAAGTTTTGTTTCTTTTATATTTAGATACTACCTTTGCTTTTTACTTCTATAATAAATATATAGCAAAAATGAAAGTTTAATGTTCGCCCAAAATTTAATTGCAACTATCGTTGGAGTCAAAATTGTGATGAGCTAATTTTGACTCAACACCCAAAGTATACTAAAGCAAAGGCCAGCGTTTGTCCTAACCCCTTCGGCCTGGAAAGCCATACATCAAGTCTAAAACCTTTATTTATTGAATCCGAGCAGACAAATAAAAGTATCAAATGAATTGGATAGCCTATGATATAGAACAATTTGACACGATATAGATTGTGTTTGATATGATTTATTATTAGAATTATAAGATATTAAATCGTATCAAGCATTATTCATATATTTATGTCCTCTTGAGTCAAAGATTTTGAATTTATTGGATTGATACGGTATGACTCATCGTATTAATACATAATATTTGAATTGATATGATATGATATACGAGTACTAATTTATCAGTCTATAAATATTATAAATAAATTTAATTTATTAATTTTTAGATGTATTTTATGTTATTTTTATCAAATAATAAGCTTTTTTTTAATATTCTATGCTAGTGGTTTTATAAAAATTAAATTGTATTAACAAGTTTATGTATAAAATATTTAAACTGTTAGTAGATAAAACAAAAAACATTTTCATTTTAGTTTATCATTTTCTAAAAAAAATTATAAAAATATATATTACATAAAGATTGATTATGACCAAAAAACCCAAGATTAAGACGTAGCATATAATATAAATGAATCATCGTATAGTGAAAATGAAAAATAAAATATTAATGTGATATTTAAATTTTTTTTTTTTTATAAATTTAGACATATAATATTAATATTTGTTAATTTTTATATATTATTTTAGTATATTTTTTTAATTTTTATTGATAAACATAAATATTTTATTGAATCATACAAATTATGTGTTTCACATATTATTTTCATGCATTATTTTTTTTAAGACCATCGAAAAAAAAAGGAAAATATTCTTTAAAAAAATAATACTTTTTGAAATTATTAATGGGCAATGTTTAGCCCGATACGAGACGAAATATGGTACTATGTTAGACATAGTATAACCTATAAGGACTGTGAATCGTGTGTTATGTTAGACTTTATTCCTAATTTTTATAGATCATATCAATATAATACGTTAAATAATAATATTGAATCGACACGACCAATTAATATATGAATTAATTTTTTAATGGACTGTGTCGGGCTAACATAACCCATTTGACATCTCCACAGCCAAATATCATGCTCCCATCAAATTAGCTCAAATTATTTATTTTTAAGTATCAAAATTTGTTGTTTTATTTTTTACTCAAAATTTGTGTGTATTGCTTTGATATTGTTATTAATCTTTTTTTGAAAAATAAAAATAAAAAAAAAAATTATATAATTACTTAAAATAAATAATCATGTATAGTGTAATAGTTATAAATTTTAATATATTTATAATATTTTATTTACTTTATAATAAAAAACAAATAAATTATTAATTAATAAATATATTTATAGATTAATAAACTAATTTTTTATTAAAAATCATTTTGGATTAGAAAATAAACCTAACTTATTTTTAAAATCATAACAAAAACAGAAAGATTATATTATAAATAAGATTAAAAAAAATTAAAGAAAACACAAATTATTTTTAAATTTATTATAATAAATATTAATTTAAAAATACAAATAATTATAATTCAAATAATTACAAATTTAAAAGAAAATAAAAATTTAATTCATATATTAAATAAATAATATTTTTTATTATTAAATTTAATTGATAAAAATTTTTAATTTATTTAAAAAAAATATAAATTATTTTTTAAAATAATGATTTAATCACTTTTAGAGCATTACCAAATAAAATTATTAGTGCTTATTAAATATGATTATCTATTCGCCACGAATAAATCATTATGATTAAAAGTTGGCATCCTACACCAAACACACTTCAACTGCTCTCTCACAAAGATTCCAGAAAAGCCCAAAATAATCTAATAGCTTAAACTTCAAAGACACGTCGTTTCCGCTGTTATCAAAATAAAAAAACACTTGGGTCGGTGTCACCCAAAGCATTCGCTTCAAAATTTTGGTACTTCATTTTCTATTAATTTAGATATTTTAGTAATTTAAAATAATATAATAATATAATATAAAAATAATATGAAAAAAATTATGTAAATTAAAATTTTTAAAAAAATTATATATAAATTTAATAAAATAATTTTATTTTTTTTATGAATATAAATTATAACACATACTATAAATATATAAATTATTAATATTTTACATAATATAAATATATAAATTATTAATTTTAATTTTAATAATAAAAAATAAAAATTTTAATTAGAAAATTTCAAGTTTAAATTTTGAAAAAAAAAAAAAGAATAAAATTTATGAGATGTGGTGTTAGAAAGATTATCTTATATCCCATTACGCAACCCCAATGTCACATCTAAAAAAGGAACATTTATACAATTACCATAAAAATACAAAATGAATTTGCTGGACATATTGGACTTTGTATTTCCTGCGTTCCGTTTCAGCGTTCACAATCTGAACAAAAACAACCACAAGCTAAAGTCTAAATCCACCGCCCTCCGTTTTCAACTTTGCTTTTTTTTGTTTTTTCTGACGAAACCTCTTTTTTTAACTCGCTCTCTGACAAAAGAGTCCAGCCAAAAATTTTCCTTCCTTACGTGATAGCGACTTTCCTCAAAGGCAAAGGAAGTTTCCTGGAAAGTTACTTAACCGTAAGAAAGTTCTCAAGCAAGACACCTAACGTTGGAATTAACGTAGCTTTTGTTTTAGTACCGAATAAGAATACAAAGATAATGGAAAGACTGTTCTAGAAATTTTTTTTTTATCAATTGGGATTAAATTTTTGGAAGGAGTATTTTAAAAATAAAATTTTGAATGTCGATATGAAAAATATGTCTTATGCATGTTACAGTCAATATAGAAAGAATTGTCATTTTCAGATTTAATATGATTTGAAAAATATAAGCCTCATGCATGCATATAATAATTAAACAAAGAATTAGTAATAAAAAAAAAAAACCGTCGTTAAGAAGTGCCATTTTCAGATTCAACATCGATTTGAAAAGAAAGAAGATAGTGATGAATGATTGGTGTGTTTGTAGAATAAGTCTTACGCATGTTGCGGTCAATATACATTAAATCTGATCAATTTTAAAGATCAAAGAAAAGAAAATCTGATCAATTTCCAAACAAGATATTAAGACCCTTATAACATATCATTTATAATTCTGTTTATTATAATTATTTTAATTATAATAACAAAATATATAAAAATTCATCACTTATAAATAAAATTTCGCATAAAATTTTAATAAATTTATTAATTATATTATAATATTCATAAATAAAATAGTCCGTTCTTACCGGCCTTCGTATAAAATAACGTTAGCTCATTAAAACTTTTTTAATTTTATCACTTTCTTGCTTTGAATGAGAAATGAATGATGTATTGTTAAGGGTTGTTGTCAACCATTAATTTCAAATTGTTTAAATTATTACGAAATATCGTGGCATGACGATGTAACTTCTTCCCTTCTTCCAATGCCTAATGTGGCAGATGCGAACTCACTGTAAAACATTTTGAAAGCGACCAGCAAAGAGCGAGATAAAAACTATTGCAAAGTCTAAACAGGTGGGCACTTAAAATTGTCTCCTCCCCCTGTCAATTTCTGACTATTGAGAGTCCACAAAAAATTTGTTTTTTAGGAAGAAGTTCAAAAGAGCAAAAGCTAAGCGAATTTGATTATATATTTTGTCTTGCCCATTTAACTAAGCCATTCTTGACATGAGTTTCTATGATTTTATGGGAGTGATCACATAATCAAGTGACATGATTTGATTATAGTTATGAAATTATCTTAAAAAAAATTAAACCCAAAGAAGAAAAAGGATAAGTAAGAAAAAAAACCCAAATCTCAAATTTAAAATAAAAAATCAGTTTTCCTCCTTAACTGAAGTGCATATCTCAAATCACATGATTATCAAACACACACAGGATAAAATTAAAATCCCTTTCTAATCATGATCATGTCTGCAGCTCCATCATTTCTTATCAACACTCATCTAACGTGCACACGAACCCATCATTCTAGAGAAGTCCTCGAAGCACACGAACCCATCTCCATTCTTATCAACACTCGCTATCATGCGCCGGCAATCCTCTAACGTGCACCGTTCATCACCTATTTTCTCTTTATAAAACGCCATCAACTCCTCCGCCGTGATCTTCCCATCATGATCTGTATCAAATATATCAAAAGTCTCCCTTAGCTCCGGTTCGCAAGCTGGTTCGCCGCAAGCCGGTCCAACCACCTGGCTCATCAACGTTTCCAGGCTGATGCACCCATCGCCGTCTCCATCCACCTCACTCAACATCAGCGAAACCTCTTCCTGACTCGGCGGCTGCCTGGCGAACTTGCTAAGCAAAGCCTCGAGTTCGCTTCTCGTAATAACCGCATCGTTATCTTTCTCTGCTATTTTAAGCGCTTGACAAAGTTCTAAATAAAAATTAGTGGAAAAGTTCGACCAATCACCTGATGTTTTGAGCAAGACGCTGGTGGGTGTTCCGAAACCAGCAGTAGCCGACGAAGGGTACTGATGTCCTTTGCAAATTGAAGACACGGATTCTGACGAAGAAGATGACGTACCGGAACCGGAACTATAAGACGAAGGGTCGAATTTGGAGACCATGGATCGATTCTTTTTTACAGATCCAAAGAGACCTTTGGGACTAAGCCTTGAGTTTCATGATGATTTAATATTAAAAGACACAAAACAACGCGAAAAAAGAAAAAAAGTTGGAAGCGAACGAAGAAAGAAAATAATTGGGACTGAGGGGAAAGAGGAGCGAAGGTTGGGTGCTTTAATGGTTGGAGAAATGTGGGTGCCATAGCAACTTCCAGGAAGCTTCCTTGATGAGAAATTTTATGAACACTTATTTGTATAGGATTTTTTTGTACTTTTGTTTTCGCTTCTAGTAGTATTTTATTTACTAAATAATTGTTGTACAGTTGGGTAACCGTATAAGTAGTTTTGGGCTTTGGCCGGTGTGAGGTAGGTTTTGATTTCCTGTGGAATTGTGTCGGGAGGAATCCAATGTCTCCATCGATGTGATTGGATCCAAAAAAGATCCAATTGCGCACTGAAACATGGTGATATTGGATCCAAATCAGGCCTTAGTCTAAAACTTTAGCCCCATGAGAGACTTTTGACAAAAGTTTCCTCTTATTGGGCAGGCTGTTCAAAAGGAAGTCAATCATACGACAAATCTAGAATGGCGGAAAACCAAAGGCCATCGATCCCCGGCAAGCACGCTTGGAACAACTGGGGTTTCAGACTCTCGCTGTCCATCAAAGTTTTGGCGAGCCCACACGGTTTTTATTTTGCGTCTTAAATAGGCGTCGGTGCTGACCTGACACGTAAAGCTAATTTGTTTATTTTATACGGTCCAAATCTCAAATCTCGACTGTTAGCTGTCAAAATCGGACAAGGATTTCTATTAACAAAATGGTTAGGACTTAATGCCTAAATGCATTAAACATTTAAACGATTAATATTTTGGGAAAGGTTTATATATGCTTTTGAAAATAAAAATTATGAAATACTGTAAATTTCCTTTTTTTTATGCAACTCAAATTCCATACACTTTGATAGATAACCAAAGAGAAAATTATTTTTTTTTTTCATATCAAAGTTGAGATTTAGTATCTAATCAAAGCATGTAATTTTAAAGTTTGATGCATGCCATTGATTTCGTCAACCTCTAGAGTCTAAAGTACTGTGTTGGTATTTAAATGATCTAAGCCAATCCATCAATTGTGTAAGAAGGCATATTTTTCTTATATCTTTTTAATGCTGAATTTCTTCAAGAAACAAAGAAAGGTTAATATCCCCTGATGGAGTTCTGATAGCAGAATAATTAGCTTAAACCTTCACTTTATTGCAGCAATTATCATCACTCATTAGCATTTGGCCAAAATTTTTTTATCACCAATTAGTAATCTGTAGCTCACATGATACCCATCAAATAATGAAAGATGGGCAGCATGACAAATTTTCAGAGAGGCATATCAATTATCAAGCAGCATCATCCAATCAGATGAGCCAAATGGGCAAAATATGCTAGAAATAATGGAAAAAGCATGCTGTGGGTGCACATGGTGCGTAGACTTTTTCAACATATTTCCTCCTTAGAGCATTTCCATACATATCAAAATATAATACAATCAGCTACGGAATTTTCCTTTTATGTATACCTGCCATGTTTATAAATATAGGAATACAAGTAGTTACCAAAAAGTAAGAGGCCCACCAACCAAAGGCATAGAAACAGATTTGAGTCTATTCAACAAAGGCCAAAGTCAATAGCTCTTCCCCCTTGTACAAGTCAAGGCATCTAACTTCCTCCAATTTTACAATTCTCAAAACTATATTCAAATGTGACATGCAGCAGTTGACAGCTGAAAATTAGAATGGGAAACAAATTATTGCAGCCAAAACGCAAACTGTGAAATTTCTGGTCTTTTGTCATCCTCGAAATTTTCAATGCAGCACTTTGATGAAAGGTAACAAGTATTCTGCTACTCCTCCAAATACAAGAATCTTCCTTAAAAAAATCAGTTCCTATTCAACCCATCTCTATCTGTAACCAAATTTCCTCAAGCCTCTTGTTTGTCTAGTCTGGAAAATCAAGTCTGTCACCTTTTAGAGATTTCGAGAATGAAAGCTGACAAGCTTGAAGTTGAAGCAGATTCTGATTATTTCATGGAATCAGAAACGATGTCAACTACAACTGAATCATCGTTTGAAAATCAGGGTGGCAGAAACAGAGAAAGAACAGAACCAGAGAAGAAAATCAAGAAGCTGAGATCAATCAAGCCCTCAAGAATGCCATCAACAAGAAAGGGAAGGTCTTCATCCAGTCAACTTCGTGCCAAGTTATCTGGATATGCAGCAAGCTCGGAGCAACCTACTCCAATAGAGATGTCTGATGCATCACCAAATTATGTAAACGACATAAGCTCTTCTGATGCAAAGAGCGAGAATTTTCAGGCAAGTACTAAAATTTTCATAACAAAGTTTTAATACCATTAATTGCAGTGAAAATTCAAATTGTTCAAAAACCAAATTTTGCTTCCTGTGGACAGGTATTACCGGTAACATTGACAACACAATCTAGTTTTAAGCTTCTGAGAAGTGTGACAAGAAAGCCCAGCATGAAATTCAGAAGGCCCCAACTGAAGAAATCATCTGGAGGAACTGACTTGAAGAAGAAACTGAAGAAATCATCTAGGACAGAGGCAAATTCCCATGATGATCAGCATTCTATTATTCCGTTCAGCGTGGTAGATTCATCACCTCATTACTTGAAGGCAACTAGTTCTTCTGATATGAAGGAGCAGTTACAGGCAAGCCCACGCCATTCTGAATCTAGTTATGATAGCAGTGAGCGGGATAAGAGAATTTTGACAAATGAGAAACAAAATTTAGCTTATTCTGTGAACAAATCCATTAGAGTTCTAAGAGCATCTACTTTAGGACCTAAGAGGCCTTCCACAAAGAAATGCTCTGAAATTTCTTCTATTTCAGACCCAAGCATAGAGAGAGCTACCTGTTCCTCGACTCTAAAAGATTCCAAATTTCCAGATCATGTAGAGAATAAACTGGGAGGAAGTGATTCTGATGGAACTGCAGTCTTGAATGTCTGTCGATATAGTTATTGCTCTCTTCATGGCCATCACCATGATAATAAACCTCCATTTAAGAGGTTTGCATCGATGAGGCGGCGAGTGGCAAAGACTCAGAAGAGTTTGAAATCAGACCGTCAATCCTTTGGCAAAGCAAAGCATCCTGGTAATAGAAAGAAAGGACTCCAAACAGAGAAAAGAGTCTTTAATGGAGATCTTGGAGTTGCGGTTCAACTGACATCAACTGTTGATACCAGAAAGATCCCTTCAGTCCCGGGAAAGGAGGGCAGTGATTTAGTAACTTTGGCTGAGAGTGTGCCCACCGAATCATCATATCCAAATCCGAGCCATGAGGAGAATATGCACCAAAGTAATATCCTGCTTAAAGTAGAACAGCAGATTCCAGAGACATTTCAAGTATTCAAGGACAGAAGTGTGGATTGCTGTGGAATTGGAGAAGAACAGCATAAAGCAACTCCTGATACCCCTGGTACCAAGATCAAGGTTGAAGAAATTGTTAGAATCAATCCTCATAATGAAGACAATAAGTCCATTCACACTGTTAGCCATCCCAAATGTGGAGATGTTAGTAGTTCGCAAGAGTTTGGAAACCCAACACAGTTTGACAAGCTGTCCTTGAAGCGTGAAACTATATGCACCTGCAGTGAAGGGGTTCCAGCGGAAGAGGAAGCTCAAAAAGATGTTAATGAAGATATAGCTTCAAGTTTGAATTTGGAAGAGTATAAAGCTCATTCAGGAAATGGTGCCAAAGCCTTGGAGACTGTTTCAACTGGAATGATGGGAGAACCAACTTCAGCTAGAGAAGAGAATAATGAAGATTCTGAGCTAGATCGTGAGATCCTTCAACCTGCAGGTTCTATGGCAGCTAGTAATACTCATGCGGCAAGCAAAACAGAGATGGAAAATCAGAAGAATTTCAAATTTTGGAAATTGATATATCAGCAAATGGTCACAGGTCTTGATGCTGAACTTGCAACTCAAAAGCCTCTTCCTGTAGTGAATTCGGAAGAACAAGTAGAAATTTTGCGTAATGCATATGAAAAGAATGACTCTTGTCAGGAAATTTCACAGACAGATCAGACCATGAGCATAGAAGATCATGAAGCAAGCAACGGGAAGCTTGAGTTTAGTCAAAGTCATGCCATTAAGCTGGTACAGCAAGCATTTGACAAGATCCTCTCTGAGATTCCAGACCACTCATCGGATGATCAATCAATTGCAAGTGAGATAACTTCAGACCAGGCTTTCTTGTTAACGAAGCAGGATGGAGGCAAAGAAGTGAGCATCTCAACTTCCTCTAATTCCATTGAAGACTGTATGATACAAGATCAAAAAGAAATGCAGCTTCAAACTGATAACAAATTTGCATCTGAAGAAGTGAAAGCAGCCCAAACGGAAAGAAAAAAGTCTGACAATCAAATGCCGAACAGCTGGAGCAATCTGAAAAAAATAATCATCCTCAACAGATTTGTCAAGTCGTTAGAAAAGGTGAGGAACTTAAAGCCACGCACAATCCAGTACGGACCTATGGACAAAGACCCAAAAGAAGAAAAGATTCAACTGAGGCATCAAAATATGAAAGGGAGAAAAAATGCTGAGGAATGGATGCTCGATCATGCACTTCGTCAAGTTATTTCAACATTGGCTCCATCTCAAAAAAGAAAAGTAGCTATGTTGGTACAAGCTTTTGAAACATTCATTCCACTACCAGAAAATGGGGATGATATCAGTTCCAATGCAGCAGCTTCTTCTCCTACAGCTTCTGTTCAAGCCTATAATGAGTCTGTGGTTCACAATGGTGACAGCACAAAAAATGAAAATGGTTCTGAAATCTTGGCAGGCAAAGCATTTTATCCTGAAATGAGTTCCAAAGATGATCAAGACCAAGTCTGTGAATCCCATATAGCATACCAGAAAATCCCAAAAGCATCTCCTGAGCCCAAAGAAACAAGTCTGCATAGTGGTTGCCCAGAACAACCATTGTGTATAGCAGGCTCAGAAATGAGTGATACAGATATGAAGGAAGAAGTTACTAGTGCAGTCAATGACTTTAAAGGGAATGAAGTTTTGATTGTCATGGATGCTCAGCCGAAGTTGGTTGACCTCTCTTTGTCTGAACCTGAAGAACACAGGCTATCTGACAAGTCCTTAACTAATGAAGGTGCAGTAAGAAGCTCTCATGAGAAACTTTTTCCAGTAAATGAAGAAGTTGTTGAAAGAAAGTTGAAGGAAGAAATTTCAATTGTCAATTCCAAAGTCTGCAATGATGGTTCTGAATTCAATATAAAGAAGATGGGTTTGGAGTCCAGTGACTCGATTAATTCAGCTAACCAGCACCCTGGTAAACCTGAATGCCCAACGAAAGTTGGTGATGGAGCTCAGCCAAAATATAAATTCCTCCGTTCTCCACTTGAACAATCTGAGTTCAATTTTGCTGCTGATATTTCTAAGTTGGAAAGACAAAAATACACGAGGCTTTGGTACTTAATATATAAGCACATGGTGTCAGGTAGTGCCGCAGAAAATGGATCACAACCGCTTCAAAATGTAGCAGACGAGGAAGTACAAGGTGATGATGCAAGCAAACATTCCAGAGACAGCAATGCAGATGGTCAAGGTTCTTTTGCGACAGGTCAGGATGTGATGGAGAATTACACAGCAGGTAGCCAAAATATTGAATGCCACAACAATGAGATTATAAATCTGGTAGAAGAAGCAATAGATGAAATACCTCTTCCAGAAATTCAAGATGACACATCAGACAATCAATCTGTTACTGGTGATGTAATTCCAGATCAAGAACTCCCAGAAAAGAAACATGGTGAAGAAGAGGTGAAGTTCATCCCATGTTCTGCTGATTCTTCTAAAGGGAACTCTGAAGAAGCTAAAAACATAGCAGAAGAGCTTCGTTCAACCTTGAATTCTGAAGAGAAACCACTGAAGTCTGAAATTGTAAGCTCTCAAAAAGAAGCAGAGAGAGGAACAGATGAGGGAAATAAATCCAAGAAGAGAGTGCAGAGAAATTGGAGCAATCTGAAGAAAATAGTCCTCCTTAGGAGATTTGTCAAGGCATTGGAAAAGCTCAGAGAATTTAACCCACAGGGCCCTCGATACCTGCCCTTAGATCCTGCCCCAGAATCAGAGAAAGTTCTCCTAAGACATCAAAATATGGAAGACCGGAAAAATGCTGAAGAATGGATGTTAGATCATGCACTTCAACAAGTGGTCGCTAAACTAACTCCAGAAAGGAAAAGGAGAGTGAAGCTGCTTGTAGAAGCATTTGAAACGGTCATTCCCACTATAAGTTGAAGTCATTAAAAGCCCTGATACAGAAGCAGTAGCTTCTCCAGCAAAAGCCAATCATCCTGCTGTTAGTCCACAAGGTAAGGACATAGAAACCTGCATTTCTTCATCATAACAATATCATCCTTCTCAGAATAGGGTTTCCAACGTCAACAGCCATATGTATGTTGGTAGCCAGTTGGACTCTTAGTTCTAGTGACCAAGGTTCATCTTGGCAGCCTCAAGTATTGTACAGAAAAAGAAGCTAAGCATTTTATTTATTTTTTGTTAAATAAAAGATAAGCATTTCAAATAAAAGGAACTCATAATAACAAAGTATACAGACTAGCCCGCCAACATGAAATTTTAGAAGAAGCATATATACCAGATCTTTTTTCTTTAAACTCTACTTAGTAGAGCATTCATAGAAAATTTCATTGATATGGCAAAAAAGCACCCTGCTAGTATCTTTTCTTCAAGTGAAAATTTGAAATCATTGTGATAATGGTGAAGCTTCATTATTTTTTTTTTCCAACAATGTTGCAGGTATGGGTAGAAGAAGTGACTGTTTCATATGGTCAATTGGAACGGCGCTGAAGCATGAATTTGTTAGGGACAAACATCACTGTAGAAAAGCAATAGAAATTGGAATGATTGTTGTTTATTGTCTATTTAGGAGATAGCAGTGTAGAGGCTGAAAGTGGTAATTTAGTGGAGGATGTAAGTTACACCAGAATTTTCTAGCATGCTTATGGTGGGAAAACAAGCAAGAGCAATACCATTTCTACCTGGATAAGTACAGTTTTGAATATAACCATTTGTACCCGATGGACTTGAGCCAAAGTTTTAATCTGATTTTCCTTTTTTGCCAAAGTTTTATCACTTGACAGCCTGAAACATTAGATTAAATACAATTAATGTTATGTATTTTTCCACCAAAATATAAACTTGTAACCTGAATTCCAAGTTTGAAGTCTTTGGTTTGAATCTCATGTCGCGAATTCTTCCTGCAGCATTTTTGGAGGAAAATAAAAACCTTTTTAGTTTGCTTCAAAGCTTCACTCGAACAACAAACCATGAACTATAATACTACCCTTTGAATACATGAGCTCAATGTCAACTGAATAGGTAGGAAGAAGAGAAGAGAGCATCAGCAAACCTCAAAGGCAACTAAAATTGTAGCAAACATTTGCTTCAAAATTCCTTCACAGTTCTTCCATAAGCTGCTATTATGACTAGAACGCAAATCATATCTCTTGAAAATGGTTAGAGAGAAAACATTAACACGAGGTTTGAGTGATGGACAACGAATAAAGAAAAAACCAATGGAGAATGATATTAAAATATTGAAGATAATGAAAGAATTCCATTACACTAAAGTAAATCATAAAAATTGTTTCTGCCAACACTACTAAAAAGTAACTGTAGGTGCCAGAAATACAAGGAAAAATTGATTTCCTATTCCAAGGAAAGGTCTGAAACCTGCTCATCTACTCCTCTACTGCATCTTTGCTTTTTTTCTTCTTTTCACTTTTATCAACCCCTGCATCATTTGCACCAACAACAACAGCAGGAGCCTCCTCACTCTCTTTGTTCTTCTTCTTTTTCTTCTCAGACTTCTCTGTATCTCGTGGAGTAGCTTCAACCTTTCTTTGTCCTTCTTTTTTTCCCCTTCTCAAGCTTCTCTTCAGTTTCTGCAGCTTCATCCTCTTTATCGTTCTTCTTTTTCTTTTTCTCTTTCTTCTCAACTTCTACTTCTGCTTCATCAACTTTAGCTTTCTTAGCTACAACCGGAACAGGGCTATCACTGCTTTCATCCAATTTGCGCTTGTGCCCCTCCCCATCTTCCTCATCCTTGCCCTTTTTCTTCTTTTCCTTTTCCATCACTATAATCTCCTTTTTTACAACACCTGTTTCAGTACCCTTCACACCAGGTTCAGCTGAAGCTGCAAGGCTTGCAACCATTGAATCCCCACCAGTTGGCAACACAACATATCTTAACCACTCGTTAAGAGTATTATCATTTGGCTTTCCACGCTTATCCAATTTCCCTTCGGCAATCAATTTCTTCTTCATCGATGCAGTTGGCCCCAAACCCCACTTCCTCGGATAAGTATCCCTATCCATAACCACCCTCTTAATCTTTGCCACCACCCCATGATCACATGTAGCCATCACAGCAGTCGTCATTTCTGCAATTCCCAATGCAATTGCCTCTCCTTTAGTAGTCATCAACACAACTTCCTCCCCAACCTCAATATCATTCTCAAACCTCAGCAATCCTGGAATCATCAACTTCGCCCCATAACATATAGCATTAACAGCAGAATCCTTCACAACCAACCT
Source organism: Durio zibethinus (assembly GCF_002303985.1). The sequence goes on along the minus strand of NW_019167937.1, from coordinate 338,797 downwards.
CTTATAACTAGTCAAAAGAACTTCAAGAGGCATAATCACCCTCCTCAAATAAGCCTCATCTCTATAATTATCATAAACCCATTGAGCATCCATAACATCGTGCATTGTCACCATATTATCCTTCTCTCCTAAAATTCCGGACCTAACCCTCCTAATTTCCTGCATACTACCACCAACCCCAAGAATCAATCCCAAATGAACACGCATGGTCTTAACATAAGTACCCGCCTCGCAAGAAATCCAAAAAACAACTAAATGCCTATCAGCATCATACTCAAGAAGCTTACTTTCGTAAATAGTCCTAATCCTAAGCTGTCATTTTACGGCAGAAATCAATGGCGGCCTCTGAAAAACAGCTCCAGTCAAAGTTTCAAGAGCCCTAGCAACCTTAGCGACGTCGGGCACTTTGGAATGCAAACGGGCAACGCAGACATACTCTTTGCCTGCCCCCTGTTGGGATTTAACAAGACGTGTGGCTCTATCAATACAAACAATGAGATTCCCAGTGACTTCGGGGTCCAAAGTTCCACTATGCCCAGTCTTTTCAACACGTAGAATGCGCTTAACCCAAGCAACAACTTCATGGGAAGAAGGGTTAGAGGGTTTATCAAGGTTCAAAACGCCGTACCTGATGTATTCAGCAAGAGGTTGCTTGAGAAACCGAAGGGGAGAGGAGTGTAATGTCCCGTTCGAACGTTAAGGCGGTCGTAGTTTTTAAGAAGGATAGGCCACTGGGAAGTGTCGATAGAATGGGTGGTGCTCTGGGGTTTGATCACGAAATCTTGGTCGGATTCTTTGGTTGCAGATTCGGGTACGGTTTTTTTCTTGTGCTTTTTCTTTTCTGAATGAGAGAGCTCAACCTCAGACATGGTTTCTTTTCTCTTCTTAGCTTTTTTTCCGGTTAGGGCACACTGACCAAGGCTAATGGAAAATTTTACATGGTTAAGGTTTTGGAGGTTTTAGGGAGAAGAGAAAAACTGGAAAGTTTACCGAAAAGGTTGGGCTTGTTTTAATCTGTCCGTGCCCAAGAGATCTAATTATGGGCTTCGAATTTTATTTGTATAGCATTATTATTTTTTATTTGGATTTTAAACGGGCGGATGATCTTGGCCATTTCAGCTAACAAGCTAATCTTTTTAAGATGAAATTCGAACTGGTGACGAATGATAGTAGAGCCACTCAGGAGTATTATTGCGTGGGCTCAAAGGCACTACAGCAACAAATCGTCCAACCCCATGTGTTTGTTGGTGTAGACTGTTGATCCCCCCTAACAAGGGTGTTAGGGATTGGCTGAAACAACTTTCATGTAGTGTTTTTTTGAATCCTAAACTGAACATGTGCTTTAGTGATACTAAACCTTAAGTTTGGATTAAGGATACAGTCAACCAAGAAATGAAAATGAAAATAAGAAACATTTCACCTAGGGTTGCCACTTTTCTGCTTAGCTTTCTCAATGAGGGGTTTCAATTGCTTCTTTTCAGCAAGAATTTTAAGGAAGTTGAACAAAAAGGGTATGTAGTTGTGTTTCCTACGAATATTTTCAGTTTTCCATTTCTTGAATTTCTCCTCTTCCATCAAAATCTTCTCGGTGGCACCCTCAATCCCCGAATTCACTTCTGAAAGTTGTTTGTTTAGTGCTTCAAAACTAGTTTTGTCTGCGAGTCTGTCTGACTGTATAGTAGCCAGCTGCTGCAGGATGCGTTCCCTCTTCTTTTGGAGCTCCTTAAGTTCAGCAGTGTATGTCTCTTTCCTGTTCTTGATAACTGCCATGAGGTTGAATCTTATTTCACTTTTGGAATATCTCTCAATACGTTCTTGGATTACTGGTTGTACCATTTTCAACCATTCCATGTCACCTGGTCCAGCAGGGCACTGACCAAGGCTAATGGGTCCCTCCTTTAGTCCATCAAGCTCATAAAGTACCCCATCAACTGGTATGTAACTTATGAAATGGTAGACATCATCATCTTTCCCAGCAACCTTCTGCTCCTCTAGAACAAAAGGCTCAGGCCTTGCAAAACTATTATGGGCTGTACGTATAGCTTCACTGTTATTAATAGCCAGACCCTTGAGTTCTGGAGGAAAATTTTTAGTGAATTCTTTCAACTTCGAAAGTTCTGGGCCAATCTCAATTTCTAGGCAGTTCAAGAGAACAGACAATATTGCTTGTGTAGCACAAGCATTATTGATAACCTATGAAAACGCAGGAACAATAAGTTCAGAAGATGTTTGCAAATACGTCATTCCAGAAATTATGAATTAATTTGAAACCAACCTGGCTAGCAAAGAACAAATTAGGATTTGGGTCCTTAATTACTGGACGTTCATCTTTCTCCCCTGGGCGCCATTTGAAAAGGAAAATCAACCCATACACAGGCCTATGAAGGAAAGAAAAATTACAAAGGAAGAGACTTAAAAGTGAAAATGTAAAATGGCCAGTACCAAGCAAGAACTGACCTAAGATTGTTTAGAGAATCAAGATCCAATGAATACAACTCCTCTACCTGCAAAGACATAGGTCATCACGACCGTATAAAGCAGGTAAAAGAAACACAAACAACAAGGGAACGGTTATGACACAAACAAAAAGCGTTACTTGTACGCCTTTAACTTGCATCTGCTGTATAAGTTCCGTAAAAACACCTGCATCATATGGGAAAAACCATTCTCTTCAAGCTTAAATCTCAAAACAGATCATCCAAAAAGCATCACAACCTAAAATAAGCAAGAAGAGCACTAAAAGACAATTATTTAATTGATGCAACATGTTAACATGTGCAATCTCAACTAACAGATATAAGATATACAAAACAAATCGTATGCCAAAGAATAATGAAACACAACCCCATGCTGAAAGTATTATACAAGTAGCAAAAAAGCAAAGAATTAAAAAGAACTACCTAAGAACTCAATCTAAACCAAGTGGCCTTTGTTAGGCTTCTAGAAAATGCTTATTAATGCCAAATGAAGGGTCACCAAATTTTCTCTAGTCAAGGATCAATGATAGGCCTTCGAAAAGTGTAAAAGGACTTCATTTCTAATCATCAACAACCAGTAAGGCTCCAATCTATCTTATTATAGAGTCTTTAAATAGCAGGGATTGGCTCTAGCATTGTCATGAAATCAACATGCTTTTTTTTTTTTGTTATTTTGTATTCTTCCATTAATGACAGACATGTTCTATGTTGCACTTTGAAAAATCATATAAATCTAATGAATAGAACAACAAGATGATCCAATCATCTAACACCTTGACAATAATCAGATAACAATGAAGCACCGCTCGTGTGATGCATTAGGACCAATATCTCCATATGTTAAATGTTAACCATCAAAATATATATATAAAAAAAAAAAGAGAAAAAAAGAGTATGCCACTAAGGGACACTGAACAAGGCATTCGTTGCAATCCTATAAAACAATCCTAGCAAAATCTTTACCCAAATCACCCTCCAGTGGTCATTATACGATAAATTGTTTCTCTAATACGCCAAAATCCTCAAGTTATTCCCTTTCTTATCCGTAACCTTTCCTTCATGGCCATCAAACTTTCCCACTCACTGACTCATTTTTAACCAGTTAAACTATGTCTCTAGCTGAATGAAGATATTACACAGAAAAAGAAAAAAGTAAAGGTAAAATTAACAATTTCACCAATCAATTGCATTTGACTCCTAAAACCTTAAAAACAGTTATAATTGAAGCCTAACAACACAGTCTTCGCCTAACATTAATCATTCTCGCCCTCTGAAACTTCATCCAATATGCCAAAAAAGAAATTGAACACCTTGATGAAACACCAAAAAGAAAGGGCAAAACCCATCAACAACTTAAAGGAATAAGAAAGCATTTCAGCTTATAATTACGAGTAATTCTTAACAAACAAACAAATTGAATTAGAAATAATACCGGGATCGGATTCAATTGTGCACCAAGACATGATGAGAAATTAGCAGCTGCCACCAGTCGCAAACCAGCAAACAAACAGTAAATTATTTAGAATGTGAAAAACCCTAAACACAGGAATTAAGAAATACCCAAACTCGCTAAGTCCGTCAAAGCAAGAAAAGAGGGGTCTTTCTTCTTTCTAAAGCCTAATGGCTACAAAGCTTCGCAGGTTTACTTCTGCTGTTAGATTTTAAGCACTGCGCTTTCCCACAACAAATGAATCTCGGCCGTCGGTCACTCCGTGTAGTTTTTTAGGTATCTTTTATTTTATAGTAGTTTAAGATTAAAATATATATATATATATATATATATATATATATATTTAGAGGGTTAAAAGGTTAAGTGAATAATGAATATTGAAATTTTACCTTTTTATTTTGATTTCATTGAATTTTGACGACTTCTTTCATCTTTTCATTTAATTTTGTCATTGAGCTATTATTTTTGGTTATTTGTTTTACCAAATTTAAGGAAAATAGAATAGTTCCTAAAATATTTTGTTAATATATTTAAAATAAAATTTGAATAAAATATAAAATATGACGTTGGTATTTTAAATATAACTATACATGTGGGATATTTTAAATATCTTTTAACATAGCATGTTACGCTTATACTTTGTTATATGTGAAATATTCACGTGTTATTTCATTTAAATTTTATTTTAAACATATTAATATAATATTTTTACAAAATATTTTATTAATTTTTAAATTGATAGTAAAAAAAATTTATTTTCCTTGAATATAATATAATTTTGAGAAAGAAAATTTTAAATGTGCTTTACTTGATTAGAACTTTCATTCTTGATAAGAAAAATGATATTGAGCTTTAATATTTCTTTAAAAAATCAAATGAAAAAAAAAATGAAAATCAAAGAAATATTCTCATCATTGAGTTGTATTTTGACAATGTTTATTTAATACAAACTTTTCAAATTGTATCATTTTTCTTATCAAATAAAACCTAGTCTTTTCAATTGATTTTGAATTAAAATGAAGTCCAACATGTTAATTATAAATAATTATAAGTATTATTACTTTTTTGGACTTTGAAATTTGCTTTAGAAAATCAAAATATTTGCTCCAATATTTTGGACTAATTTTCTATCTTTAAAACAGAAGTTCTCGAATGCACAATATTGGTCAAACAATTTTTAAAGTAAAAGTTAACCTTTGCCAAAGAGAAAATGCACATAATTTTGGTTTTTGTGAAGAAAGCATTGATCATCGATCCATTCTACGCATAGAACAGTCCCTAAGGGCTACGAATCTGATCTAAAGATCAATTATCCCTGGCCTTTTAATTTTGACTCGGTAAGCATAGGGATTGATCCTTTTGGTGTAAGGATCGATCTTCTGTCCACACAAAAGGATCCTTTGGCTTGATATGTTGAAATGATTGATCCTTGGTTCTTTCATTTAAACTTGAAGGGATCGATACCAGGATCGTTTTCCTTGTATCCTTGAAAACAATCAACGTGCAGAATTTGATGCAAATCAACATCTCTTTTTTTCTTTCTTTCAATCGCAACGGTTTCAAATTCATTTCAACTATAAAAGACACTCTTCCATTATCATTGAAGTTAAAAGACATCATTTGTAAGAGCTATCAATCAAGAGCTTTCATGTGTTTTAGAGCTTTAATCCTATATTCTTTTGTAATTAATGTATCCAAACTTTATTTCATATTCATTTGTCTTTCCTTGTAATATATTAACAAACACCCAGTCGAGGTTATTTAGTTTGCAAAAACTTTTGCTTACACATTAATATTGTGAGTTCAAGGTGAGTGAATCCCTAAATGATTTTGTGAGAATTTTGATAGAACTATTAAGGGTTTGAGTGAAATTGTAAAACCTAGCATTGAAAAAGTAGTTGTAAGGTTGAGGATACAGTGGATTGAATTTCTCAATAAAAGAAGCTAAGGAAAAAGATATTGGTGCCTCGAGGAATAACTGAACTCCTAAAGATTTTTATGTTTTAAGTTTTCTATATATCCCTTCTCCTTTATTCAATTTTAAGTTTAATTGGGGTTAAGTTTTCATATATATTTCTTCTATTGTCATTTTTATATTTCTACGTATTGAAATTTAATTTATTTTAAAATTAATCCAATTCCTTTTTTGTTTTTTTGGATCGTCTATCTAAATTTGAGATAATAATTGGTATTAAAACTTGAACTTTATTTTGTAGGTTTAATAACTTAGAATGATCCTATGGCTAAAGTGGATATATTTAAAGATGGCTATTTTATTATTAGAAAATAAAAACACAGTTCATTGGACATGATACTTCATTCAAAAAGTAATGATTCTTCAGCAATAGATGCCTACTCATAGATATTTCAAACACCTATTGGACTTATAAATACTTCAATTAACATTCATTTAACATGACTTTACATTCAATTACTTGATGAATTAAATCATTCTCTGTCACTCTTTTTCATAGTTCATTATTCAATTGAGTACAGTAAGAATTTGAAATGTAAATCCTATTCTTCTTTGATTTATGCATTATATGCTGAGGATAACGTTTTCAAAAGTCCATTTCATCGTAATAGGAAAACTATCATTCTTAAAATAGTTTCATGAAATTAGTGTCTTACCTAAAGTTTCTCTATTTCTCCTCCATTAATTGTATTGGTTAGTCACTGCTCCATACAACATATAAGCACTTCTTTAAGACGAAAAGAGGCACTGCACAACTATGCTGCTGTGAGGTGGATGATGAAGCAGTCTATTATTTGCCCCAGAATTTTGTTCACCAAAAAGGAAGAAAAAAGTCGACAGTGCCATCTTCTCATACCAGACAAACTATACGATTTGTCACTGTCCCATTCTATATATTCCTAATATTTTTAAAACACAAATTAACAAACAGCCAGCAGGTCCAGCATAGATAGTTCACGAGAGCAAATTAAGCAAAAGCATATAACATAAGCGGTAAACAGAGATGATGGCTAAGGGCTAAGGCCTAATGGACTGGATGGGCGGCAGATGCAGTTGCAGCTGGCTCCTCCTAGGTCTTATCTTTCTTAAATTTCCAAGATCACCAATGAATCGTACAGGTCCGAGCAACACTAAAAGAAAGGGTCACGAGAATCGGATACAGTGTGAGAAATGGGATGAAAATAAAAACAAAAACAAAAGAAACAAACAAACAAACAGTTAGGAGTGAGAATTGAGAGTGTTACGTTTATGGTTTCTGCATGGACCATATATGGTTTTGTTTAATCTTATCTGTTGTTCTAGTTCGTGTCTGTTGGGACTCCATTATCACAGAACCATATAGAAACATGTGAGTTCACATGGAAAGGTAGCTCTCATGTCATTTTCGTTTATCGGTTCACATGGTTGGAATCAAATTAACGAAACCATTGGAATGTTCCGACCTCTAGTTTTCAAAATCTAATGACCACTTTAACCTTGATTAATCATGGAACTTGGTAGCACAAAACTAATGTTTAAAAAACGTACAGGTATATATACCGTTATATGTATAGGGTACACCATTAGAAAGGACAGAGGTATAGTTGTCCTTTTGGAAGGCAGGAGGGTTTGGTCATGTGCTGCTGTCTCAAACTGTAGTATATTCGGACCCTTATCGTGAATAAGACACATAATATTCTTCAAATCTTCAACCTATGGCTTCCAACAGCCTATAAATACCCCTCCTTAAGGGCCTAAGAGCCTTGATTGCAGCCTCAAAAACTCTCTGGTCAGTTGCTTCGGTTCAGTTGCATTACTAAGGCAATGGCAGGGAAGCTAACTATTGTGATGTTCTTGCTTGCTATCATGCTACTTTTACTAGCAGAGAACAATGTGAGTTTCTCTTAGTGTATATGTATATATATTTTGCTTTCTCGGTCATATTTTATTTTTTTTTGGGACCATTTTAAACTTAATTATTACTAGTACAGTAATTACGATTATTTAAGAAGGGTTTAGTGATAAAGAAATTGTTTAAATCTGAAAAAAAAAAATTGAGGGTATTTTCAATATTTAAACTAAAATTAGAACAATTATTAGTTTGATTGATGGAATTCTTACATTAGTTACTTTTTCAAATGAGATAAAATATGTTTTTCAAACTAATAGGTTCAAGTTTATTTTCAATAAAATGATACTTATATTTTCTTTTATGTCTTCTCCTTTCTTTCCTTTTTTTTTTTTTTAATATCTTTAACCAGTTTGTTTATAACTAAAACTGTTTTTAAAGAATGTTAATTAATTTATTTTAAATAAAGATAATTTAATAAGTTCTTCTCAAAATTAATATAAAATTGAATTAAAGATGGTTTAAAATATTTAACATGTATTCAAATTAAAATATAACTTAATTGTAATTTAACTTGATAGTAATTAAATATAATTTTAAAACTATTTAAATTCTCATTATTTTGTAGTTAAATTAAAAAAGTATTAAGCAAAATTAAGAAATGAAAAGAAATATATATACACATAGGGAAATAAATGATTAATAATTAACAAAAGATATATTTGTTTTTTGTTTAAAATTAACATAGTAAATAACATCTTAAGGTAGTTATTCTAATTAATTTTAACTGTCATATATACAATTTTAATTTTAAAAATGGCTTCGATATGTATCCCCAGGCTGCTACCAGCATTAGTGAGGCACCTGCTCCACAGCCCCAGCCACCCAGCAACTTTACCATGGTAATATGTGCATGGGCACATCTCCTCTCCTATATCTGTTTCCCCTTATGTTCCCAATGTTAATCATGTTGTTGATCTCCTTTGGCTTTCAGCATGGAATAACTCAAGGCAGCCTTCATCCACAAGGTGAACAAGCTCATCGAACACTAGTCTTTATAAAATACACTAATGAAGTTGGATATAAAATTTGCTTGCAAGCGTATATATATATATATATATATATATATAGTTGACAATTTTGATTTTATGGGTTGCAATGCTTAATGCAATATCGCAGAGTGTGCTCCTCGGTGCAGTTCAAGATGTTCAAGGACACAATACAAGAAGCCATGCTTGTTCTTCTGCAATAAGTGCTGCGCCAAGTGCTTGTGTGTGCCACCCGGAACTTACGGAAACAAGCAAGTCTGCCCTTGCTACAACAATTGGAAGACCAAGAGAGGAGGTCCCAAGTGCCCTTGATCACATCATATATAAGCAGCCTTAGTATGTGCCCTGTAACTAATCGGATTGGCTGTAGAATGATTTGTTGTATTTAGCATTTTATTTATAATAAAAGGCATTCTTACCTTCTAGTTTTATTCAATTCTATACTCATTTTATAAGGTAAGATCCATAGAATAATTATGCTTTACAAAGAGAATTACAAATAAGTTATAATTATAAGATGTTTATTGTATTAAAGTATCATTCCTAAAATCATCCCTAATCAATACTTTATCATGAAGTGGATATTAATATAAATTTTTGAGATCGATACACATTTATATTCTTATTTATGAATTAAACAATTAATCTCATAAGTTGAAGTATAGATATATTTAAATTGAAAATATAAGTGTTTGTTAAAAAATAAGTATACTGAATCTAATCTAATATCACATGATATATCACTTAAATATTTAAGCTAATATTCTTATGTGTTGGTTTGTATAAGTAAATATTTTCATCTTATCTTTTAATTATTATCTTTAAAATAAAATTTAAAAAAGTTTGCTCTTTAATTACTATTATTATTCGTAATATTGTTAACTTAAGATTTTCCGTAAATATTTTTGAAAAATAAAAAGGTAACCCAATGTGAACACAAAGTCAATATTCTAGCAATAATGAAATGTAATCTTTCAAACCCATAACTTTCATCCCTACCATCATAAGATTCAAATGCCAGCCTTATAGATTGAAATCTCAAGTTAGATGTCCCTAGGGAACCTCCTTTATCCTTTATTTCTCATCTACTTGACAATAATATTCCCCCATATCTTTACAAAAGAAGCCATACAAGTGTAAAGTGAGATCCTTTTACTTCATCATGCTTTTTTTTTTTATTATTAAAAAATTTAGATGAAAAGAAATTATCTCATTTCAAAATTAACGATGATTTATATAAAATTTATCTTTATAAAACAAACTTCTACAAACGAAACTTTATACTTTTACAATGATATGACCACATACAGAAACTAGATACAGAATGACAGAAAAGAAAAGAGAAAAAAAAAAAGAGATTCTTATAGTGCCAGCTGCTTTTTCAAATATGATTTTAAGGCCATTGATGAGACTTGGGTTAGATATTGCATCCTTTTACCCAAAAAAAAAAAAAAGGATTGGATTTGACTTTTTCCCTGTGTACTTGATTGCTGTATATTACCATAAATCAAAGAAATAAACAAAGGGAATTAGGGAATGAAGTCACATATCAACGGAGAATCAATATGAAGCCACGTGTAATTACTAATCAGTTAATTAGTGCTTTTATTTTTATTTTTTTGTGTTTGATACTGTCAACATTTGAATCACCATCACTGATTAAAACTAAAAATTTGATATTCTACCAGTAAATTATAAAACTGTTAACAGTATCTTTTATTTATTTATTTAATATATATGTATATTCTTTTCATACATATGCATATAATCAATATATTCTTTTTCTACCCACAGGAAGTGGGAATAAAGAAGATCAAAGATATATTCTTCCGAAATCAAGCAGCAGCCCAGCATTGCACCACCTATATTTTAAATCCTTGCATGAACGCAGAGGAATTTGTTAACAATTTTAAAACTTCTTTCGGTGGTGTGCTTGTGAACCAAAGCATATATTCGTTAGCAGAAGTAGCTGGAAACTTTTCTTCTTTTGGTTTTTTTTCCTCCCTTCTTTTGTTTTTCCTTATTGACGAAGGAATCAAAATCCAACTCATCTACTTGGTGGTGTTTTCTCTTTGGGTGTAGCCTTTGGTTTACTTTTTGCATGTCATCAGGTGGGGTTCAACGTATGGTTGGTTTTAGTTTTATTTGTAGTTTCAAACAAATGTTGATGCACCAGATAAAACCTAATTGAATTAAGCCACTGACACTATTATTTTAATTACAGTCCCTAGAAAAGTAATTATAGGATTTAGTTCCACTGTTACACAATCTATAGTATATAAAATGATAGGTAGGTGCCAAACTTTTATCATCTCTACAACCTCCTTGATACAATAGTCAGTCACCAAGAAACTCATAACCAGCAAATTAGATTTTGTGTTTATATTCCAATATGCCTAAGGCAGAGGCACAAGAGAATCAACCCCCGGCAGGTTCCAACTCTCCTCCAAAACCAAAACATCCAATTCTATTGACAGTACTTTCTAGATAATTATTTTCATGATGGGAGATTTGAGAACTTACTTTTGTTTGTGTTTTTGATGGAAGGATATCCTACTGGGGATCCACCTACTAAGAACAAATGTTTCCCTCGAAGAAAGAAGAAAGGAGACAGAAGCTTCATTGAGGGATGGTAAGAGACACATTATCATATCAATTTCTGCAACAAAAATATGTAGTTCTGCAAATTATATGCCTGCAAAATTCTATCAAAAAGATGAATACATTTCTAGTTACTAAATGATGATGAGGCATTCCAACAAATTAATACCATCACGTCTTATATTCTTCATTCAATCTAATAACAAGAGCCTTTTCTTTTGCTGCCATCTTACAACTGCAGCCTGTTCGCGCTTTGTTGCTGTTGGCTCTGCGAAACTTGCCTCTAAATAATGCTTTCAAGAATCATGATGCCTATCTTTGGTTGAATACCGTCGATTGCCGCATTTACTGGTATTCTATGAGTTTGGTCATGTGTTGCAATAAAGTAGGGAAGTCTTGAATCTGCTAAGGAATCTATATATGGAGGTTTTCTTTGTTTTTTTTTTTTTTTGGTTAAACCCATGTTCATCATCTTTATTTTAATGATTTTCTTTAATTTACTCTTGACATTTCTGCATATGTTTCCTGGAACAGAGAGATTTCGAGGCTTAATTTAAGGCATATATTATTCAGTAGCAGGAACAAGTTTGAGTTCACCTGAAACAAAAAGCCTACGGTTTATTAATACTAAAGTTTTATTTGGCCCATTGTTTATTAATACTAAAGGTTTGTTTGGTCCGGTTGAAATTTTTATAACCTGCTTCTCAAGTAGAATTGTTCTAAAAATGTTATAAAAGAATTAAAATTAGTTTGGCAAACTTAATACATAAGTATTGTAAAATGTTGATGTTATTTCATAATATTTTAGTATATTTTTAATAAAAGAAAAAATAAAATAATTAATTTTATTAACGTAAATCATAAATTTTTACAAGAGAAAATCAATCAAATAAAGATATTTTTTGTTAATTAGAATAAAAAACAAATATAATCAACAAAATAAAAAATAAACATAAAAATAATATCTTTTTTACAATTTTATGAACTATGAAAAAATAAAATAAAAATGTAAAAAATTATTAAAATTAACACTTCATAAAGATATTTTAATTAATCGTTTCGTTTTAAAGTTCAAATTTGTTTTCCATTAAAAATCTTAAAATTTTGAAAACCAAACACCACTAACCTCAAAAACATTGCATAATGCTAAACGACTCAACCAAATGGTATTTGATTAAAAATAAAAAAAATAATAAAAAAAGAAAGAAAGAAAATCACCCATCCAATACCCGAAGGAGACAGTCAATAAATACATATTGTATAGGCAAAGCATATTGCTTAACCTTGAACCATTAATTGGCTTGCACTTTAAATTACAAGATAAATTTATGAACTTTTAGTCCCAAACCTTCAGATCTCCTAAGATAGGACTCAATCATACAGTTCTGACATCACTCTCAAACTTCATTTTTCTTCCTACCGACCACAGATACAGCCGATCTTTATAGCATGTTGGGTAGCATCAATAAATACTGACACTTGGAACAACTTATTATATGTATAAATTGTAAATACACAGAATTCTCCTTATATCCTTCCATTCTGGTGTACAAGCTTAGTGCCAAAGATGCTTCCGCTAAATTAGCCAAAGGAACAGACCAAATGCATTTTAATTCTTAAGATTTTAAATGAATAAAGAACTAACCAATAGGGTGTACTTTTCAAACATTATCTGATAATGGGAACAGCTTTTCCAGCATGTTATTAGAAAGAATCCTGTTGGGATCCAATTCCCTCCGTGCTTTGTCATATGCCTCCACTGGAAAACGTTTTTTGAGCCTAGCTTGCAGAGATTCAAGTTCTTCCTTGTCCTTTGGAACCTGTTCATTGCATGGAATCACTTATGATTAAACAAGCAGCAACAGTCTTATTAAAGTCAACTTCGGTATGATATTGACACCATAAATATCCCAAATTCAGCCTTAAAAACACATGATCAAGTGCATACACAAAGAAGTATACACTACAGAAAGGTTAACCTGATTTCTGCATAACATTTATAGGATTCACACAGACGTACACTCAAACATATGACCCTACAAACTTTCACAGAACTAATGTTCAAGGAATGAATTAAGGACCGTATTGATCACAATATATCCGCATAAGTGAATCGCTAATTTCCAATTGTAGTTTCTAAATAAGAACTTTGGAGCAAGTATTTGCTTTTTTAATTAAAAAAGAAAATCAAACCATCAGGCATTGAAACTCCACACCTTACACCCACTGACAGTTTCAAACTGAATTTGGTGAATGCAAGTACTTCAAGAAACCTTATGATTAGACAAACAATACAAACAATCATCTACAGATAATCCAGACCCTATATAGATCATGGCTGTGATTTTACTCTTAAACAATCTTAAACAGAATATTTTTCAAGATAAATTCACTACCTCAATCTTAGCCCAATGTTCATATGCGGAATATTTATCCCACAACTGTGCCTGTGTAAGATATCTGTAGTGGAAGAATTCTTCTGTTATTTCCTTTCTCTGACGGGCATCCATTGTAGGAAGGTACATGATTATACCAACCTGATAAAAAAAGAAAAGAGAAGCAGATTTAGATAGGAGAAGTGCAAGCAATTCACCCAAAAACATTATGTACTCAGTACACAAAGGAGACCCTTTGCACTACGTTGATTGTATCAAGAAAAGAAACAGTAAGTTCATTGTTAACTAAAACTCTAAGAAATTGAAACTAGTTTTGAGTTTCAAAGTGTCAAAGGTTTTACAAGATTCCAAATTTTGTATCTGACTCTTTAGAACTCCGGCATCCATGTCTAGCAAGGTTTTACCTGATTCCAAATTTAGTAAAAAGTGGGAGATCGAACTCATGAAAATATGAGTTTCTTGATTATTTTAGAAAATTCAAGGATTTGCTATATCTCTATTCAGTGGTGAATTTGAAATACATATGACTTTGGAAATTTGAAATTTATCTACTTATACCCTCTCAGATCCATTGGTGTACTGAATCATTACTAGTTTTTAGATAATGTTTACCTTTATCACTCACAATCTATATAATAAATCAAATCCAAATCCATTGTCCCAAACTCATATTCTCAACCATAGCAATAGTTCTTTTTTTTCATGTATTCTAACAAATTTTCACCTGAAAAAATTATTCCCCTATGTGAAAGATTTTGGGAAACAACAAAGGTTTATCTTTTCTTTATCTCAGAGTTTCGTAATAGGTATAATAAACATTTTTTAATTTCTATCAATTGTTCATTCTTGCTAATTAGTACATAAGCTACGCTGTCAGCAGGATGAAACCAAGTACGTACAATTTCACATGTTCAGCTTGAAAAGAAAGTTAACCAGAATTGATATGCAAAAAGTTAAACCAATATGCGTGCACGTATGAACTTGAAGTTGTATCTTATGGCATATTTCCTGCTAAAACTTAAGATAGTTTAATCTATATGGATGGCAGGGGAGCTCTATATTTGAATATCAATTTATAGAGAAGACAACCCAACAAAATATTTGATCCTAATAAGAATAATACAAACTTGAAACATTGAAAGCAATTCAAAATTTTGTCATCCAGTAAGGGAAATATAAATAGCTGCTATGGCCACTGTTACTTGGACACGGGGGTAAGTGTTAGAACTGGTAAATGGGTCAGTTCAATTTCTTCCAAGTTTTTCCGTATATTGGGAGAGTCAGATTTCCATACTCATGTCCACCGGATATGAGTCAGATACAAGTACTTTAAGGAAAATAAAGAGTTGGAGCAATATAGGCTATGAAACTCAAATTGAGAAGGTAATATCAAAATTTCAGAAAGTCAAAACTAAAACCAACTACCATAGCAAGTGCACATTTTAGATCATACTGGAAGAAGGCAACCCCTGACACTGCCCATTCCTCGATAATTTTGAAAAACCAAAGAAGACAAATAAAAGAAAGAAAATGAAAGGAAAAAAATTACCCATGAGAATATGTCATCTTTTGCTGAGCTTGAAGCAGGACTCATTGGGCTCTGGCTGCAAGCTGTCCAGCGCTGCTCTATTGGAGCAGGAGCAGGTATCTCTTGCTTCTCAATGAGTTGCTTCAGTTCTTCTATGTACTCAAGGTCCTTCATGCTAGGCTTGGAAAGAGTTCCAGCAGGAAAACAGGTTTCTGATACCCATTGTTGCCCCCCACAATCAAAGCCCAAGATTTCATCACTCCATCCAACTCGATATCCCTCCGACTTCCTCCAGAATTCGGCCTCAGCATTATTAACCTTCATTACATGATCTTTGTTGAGAGGATCAAGAGAAAGCAGTTTATCTCTTAACTCTGTGAATGAAAACTCATTTATGTCTGGTTCATTGCTGTCAGGAGATTTAGTTGTTATTTCTCTAGCCCTGCAGAAAACCAAGTTAAGCCAGTAATTGACTGAAAATCTGTAATTGACACATAAACATAACAAAAGTCATATAAGAAGTGGATATCGATCCATTACAACAAACAGGGAAAAAAAAATAAAAACTACATGACCAAAAAGGTTACATAATCCCCTTGTGATAAACACAAAATAGAAGGATGGTTCCTAGCAGTTTGAAGACCAAACCAGAATTAACATGAAATTAGGTTAAGGCATAACCTAATTGGTAGCCATGCCACTCCCTTAAAAAGAAGGTCCTGTGTTGAAATTCGCTCATTCTGCGGTTAACTCCGCATGAAAAAAGGGTTTTGGTTGATTTCATTTTTATAGGTTTATTGTAATTCAAACTGGTCAGTAAAATGTGAACAATTGCTCGCATTTTCTTCCATCGAACAATGTAGATGCCCCTTCTCTGCAGCTATTCCCCACCATATCGAACATAGACACTGTTATGCAAGTTTTCATCATATGGATAATAGGGACCAGAAAAATATAATACCCTAAACAATAAAAAAGAAGAGACAACAGAGCTTGCACTTTCCAGGCAACAGCTCCTGCCCAACCAATCCAAATGGGTCCCTGACTAAGGCCCATTAACCATATTGACAGTGAACAAGAAATTCAATAGTAAGAAACTTAAAACAGAGACAGAAACCAAATTCAAAACAGTCATACATGTAATCTATCAAGTTTATTTTTCCTCACCTTTTCTCCGTAACTCCAACAACGCTATTCAAACCAGTATAAAACTAATAAATATAATTATCTAAAAGAAGATTCAAGAAGGTGAAAAATAGTAATTTCCAGCCAGGCTGTTACAAGGCACAAAGAAACAGGACCACCATTTTCATCGGCCCAATTTTGCAACAAATTGGATAAGCATCTAAAGACAATAGCAGTACCTGTACTTCTTTAGAGATTCCTTGTAGAGCTCACGAACATGCTGCATAGCCTCATCTTTAGTATATTTGGGTTTAAACTTGGGTGGACCTCTCCATTTTGAAACAGGGTTGCATGTCACAACCACAACAGTGTCAGTGTATGGAATGTAGAGGTACTTGACATGCTTATTCTCAGATAGCATCTTCCTACCAGCAAAAAGGTAAAAAAATTTCAGCATTGGAGAATCAAATACTTCCTCCATTATTCATCCTTTGATTTATGAAAAGGATTATAGGAGTATTTTCCAATTTAGACTCAATTAAAAAGAATGGATTGTCAAGCATTGTAACCATATGCAAATTATGTAATCAATGACCTAAAACCAGAGAAACTTTATCTTGATCCAAAATTTTTTAAGCTTTTAAGATTAATAATCATGGTAAAAACATATATTATAATTGACAAAATCAATCCTAATTATTTACAAGAAAAATATATATAGTCAAACAAGGTGCTACTTATTGATAATCTAGTTGCAAGTTGCCTTTAATTTTATGAGATGGAAGGAACTTATGTTTGTTCTAACTTGTGGATACAGGATAACAAAAGCATAAAAATGAAATAACTTATGGTTTTTCTTGATGTCCTTCATGTTTGAGACAGCTGTGTGCTCCACAAGCTCTTGTCTTTCAACACATTGAATAGTGACTTCAGCGACCACTCCAAGGCCTCCAAGACCACAGCGAGCTAAATAAAATAACTCTGGGTCTTTCTCTTTTGAAAGCTCTATTGTTCCCTTGGCAGGAGTGACAAGTTTCATGCTAATGACTTGTTCATCAATGGGAGGCAATTTTGCACCAGTACCATGAGCACCAACCTGAAGACAAGAACATGAAAAAGAGGAAAATAAGATCAAAGTAGCTAACTGAAAAAGGGCACACCTTCACGCAATTCATTTCATTAATAATGAAACAAGCTTTGCTCCCTAACTTTCCACTTCATCCACATATAGACCAATCAGGACACTGTATGCTGCCAGCGGACATCCTATATAATGAAAACTGTGCCAAAATAAGGCAGACCTGAGACTTGGACACTGACCAAACCCCAATTCCATGTAATACAAGAAACAAGATGTTGTGAAATTATATTTTTCTTTCATTGTGTTACTTCTCTTCCTTTTACAGAACCAAAAATATCATTCATAAAAAACAAAAATAAAAGAAATACAACAAGAATTCTGATATAACCATTTCATTTAAAAGAAAAATCATACATTTTATCATAAAATTATCACATTTTTTATTTTTGAAGCAAAATGCAAGTAACTAAAATATCAATAAATCGGGTCGGCTTTTGCTTCAAGAGAGGCAACAAGCAAAGTAGCAAAACACGAAGCTGGCGTATACTATCATCCATATCCTAAAGAAAAATAACCAAAAAAGGAATTAAAGAAAGACCTGAAGAATACCACCAATCTGCTGCTCTCTAATGGAAGCAAAGTTCTGAAGAGTTAAGCCATATTCCTTAATCTCATCTACCAATTGCTGCACTCTTATCCCCGCTTGAACTCTCACCGTCTTCTTCTCCTTATCCACCTCCACCACCTTATCCATCAACGCTAAATTCACCATCCCTCCACGGGCCAACCCAATCCCGTTCGGGGACAACCCAGACCCAACGGGCCTGAGCTTAGCCCGCTTCTCATTCGACTCTTTAACCAACTCCTCTAGTTGCTGAAGATTCTCGGGCTGGTGGAAATGTCGGGTCTGGACCTCGTGGGTCCCACTCCAGTTGGAGATAGTGTGGAGGTCATCCGGGAGTGGGGCGTAACGGAAGATTTGGGCCTTCTTGTGCTTGGCGTTGTCGGGGAACGGGAAGGAGTAGTAAGTGGCGGCGCCGCAGAAGATGAGGAGGGCGGTATAGCCGAGGTATTTGCGAAGCTCGGAGTCGGAGGAAGAGGAAGAGACGGTTGAGAGGGTGCGGATTGGAGAGAAAGGGAGTGGTGGTGGAGATGGCGGTTGAGAACAATGGATAAGAGTTTTGAGGTGCGTTTGGAAAGAGCGTTTAAGGGAAAGAGATCGGAACATGGTGAAAGGAAGGATTAATGGACGATAGGGTTTGGTGTGTTTTTTTTTTTTTTTTTTTTTATGCTTTCATTGCTATGCTAGTTAGGAAAGGAAGCAGGAAGGGAGGTAGTGTTGTTTTTTAGTTTGGATAGTGATCTAGAAACTCCGGAGTCCTGGCCTACGAGTAACAAGTGTGCTTTCTACTATCGTTGACCAAACTCGAACTTTTTTTTTTTTAATCTTTCGTTGAATTTTAGTCCTTTACCACTTTAATTATTTTTTTAAAATTTGAAGAAACGGAGGTGAAAAGCTAGCTCCAAACTTAAAAAAAAAAGCTATATATATCATGAAAGAATTAATTGCAATTAAAACTTTTAAGCTATAACATTTTAATGAAAATCTTATTCTTTGGACGAAAAAAACAGATAATTTAAAATTTTGTTTTCAACAAGGACTTTAGTATAGTCGATCTTATAATTGCAATCTATAATATTTCATTGTTTCAACATCAATAATAGAGTATCAAATTTGACGTTAATGTCTAAATTTTTATGATTTTCGAAAAATTTTGTTAGTGCTCCACTTTGACTGCATAATGTCTCGGAATGAAGTGGAGACGTGGATACCCATCCATCCATCTATTAAATTAAATTACAGTTTTTTTTTAAATAAAACGTGTTGTCACTAATTTCAAAATTGATTTATTTATTGTTTGAAAATTAGAAAAAAAAAAAAAAGAGGAAAATCCCATAAAAAAATAGATAAAAGAAAAAAATACATAAAAAGAGAAAAATACAAAATTCCCTCTTCACTGTGTCGTTGGGAGTACACCACACAAGCTTTACCTTTTGCCACCTATCTCTTTTCAAAAGCTCCAAAAATGAGCCATAATCCAACTTCCTCTCTATTTCTCAAGTTCATTTCCGCCTTCTGATGAGTCTTTTCTTTTCATTCTTCAATCACCTCTCTGATTCAGTTCATAACTTCAATGCTCTAGTAGCTCCACTTCCGGTAGAATGGCCTATAAGTGTTCATGGCTTGTTTAGTTTCAAAACTTTGGATGCAGTTGATTTTCTGAGTTGGAGATTTGTTAAAAGGCAATTTTTTTTTCAGATAAAGATTGTTATTTGAAGAACTTTTGACAATAGTTTGGATTTCGAGTAGATATTAGAGGACCTTTGTTGGAATCCATGGATACTTTACTTAGAACGCATAGCAAGCTTGAATTTTTGCCTCAACTCCATGTTAAGAAAATGGGTCTAGTTTCATGTAAGTGTTTTTAGACCAAATAAAGGTCATAGGCCTTGATCTTTCATTTTACACAGAGTCCTAGCTACTTAATAAAAAAGATGTGGAATTATTTTAAGTGTGTGTCGAAAACCAAGTAAAAAAAAAGAAAAGCAAAAAAAAGCAAAGAGAAAAAAGAAAAGGGAGAGTTAGTTGAATGGAAGTTGATTCGTGGTCCGATTGAGTTGAAACCTTGTCAGGAGGTTTATGATTCAGAATTCTACATTCTGAACGGTGAAGATCGGGTTTGAAGCTCTTTAGGAACAAATTCATAGTGTATTTGGTGAGTCACTTATTTGGTGAGATTTTTTCAATTATTTCTCTAGTTGTTGTTTAGCTCTAGTTTTAGCTAAAGAAAAACTTTGTATACTATTATTTGATAGTGAAGATTTTTCTGGTGGTCCGTGATTTTTTCCCTCTACCCTAGAGGGTTTTTCGCGTAAATCTTGGTGTGATTTATTTTTCCTGCATTTTTTGTTATTGATTGTTGTCTATTGCTTCTGTATTGTTGTGATTATTGCTTCAGGCACAACAAGTGGTATCAGAGCGAAGGTTATTTTAAGACATCGATACAGAAGTAACCCAAAATAGAAGTAAATTCTGTTTGAGATCATAGAAGGTGATACAGGTTTTATGATAAAATTGACAGCATCGAATTATTCAATTTGAAAACCTATGATGGAGGATCATCTATACCGCAAAGATTTGTGTGAGCCAGTATTGGGTGATTCGACTAAACTAGCAAATATGAAAGATGAAAGCTGAAAAAAGCTAGGTAGAAAGACGCTTGCTACAATCAAAAAATAGATTGATATCAACGCGTTTCATCATGTAACGCAGGAGTCAGATGCTCACATTGTTTGAGAAAAATTGACAGCATTGTATGAGAGAAAAACAGTATGAATAAAGTTATGCTTGTTAAAAAGCTTACAACTTTACAGTACAGGAATGGACGATCTGTTATAAAACACTTGAGTGATTTTCAAGATATATTTAATTGGATGACTACTATGAAGCTTAAGATGGATGATGAAATGAAGGTGTTATTTTTTTAGGCTCATTACCAGACAGCTAGAATACTCTAATTGTGACTGTTCTTAATTCAGCTCCTGATTATAGGGTGACATTGAAGATGATAAACGACAGTATGCTTAATGAAGAAGCAAGATGAAAAGATGTAGACCCTGAGAATCAAGCTCTGATCACAGAAAATAGGGGTAGAAACATCGACAGAGGTTATGACTCAAAAGGTCGTGGTAAGTCTAAACATAGATCCAAGTCTAGAGGTAACGTGAAGTGTTTCTATTATGGTAAGACATGTCATATAAAACGAAATTGTTAAATCTTGAAGCAAAAGCGAAAAGATGAGAAAGATAAGAGTTCAGATGATGGTAATATTGCAGCAGTGAATTCAGATAGTGATTCAGTTACTTTGATTTATACATATAGTGATTATAATCATGTTAGTGATCCCGGCATTGAGTGGATAGCTGACACAGGAGCGACATATCATTGTGTTCCTAAGAGAGAGTTGTTTATAACTTACAAAGCAGGAGACTTTGGTTGTACCAAAATGAGAAATAAGAGTGTCACAGATTGTTGGGATTGGTGATATTATTGTACAAACTAGTACAGGCTGCATATTGACTTTGAGGGATGTCAGACACATTGAATAAACTTGCTTGCTATTAATGTCCTTAATAAGGAGAGATATGAAAGTCGACAAAAAAATGAACAGTAAAATCTTCTCAAATGATCTATGATAGTTGTAAGAAGAAAACTTTGATGCATAATGTATAAGACATGGATGCAATTGAACGGTAACCAGGTAAATACCGTTGAAGATGATGCTTCAGCAAACTTGTGGCATAGGAGGCTGGCACACATGAGTGAAAAAAAGTTACAGGTTTTGACAAGGCAGTCTCTTATTCCCTTGACCAAAGGTAAGTCTCTTGATTCATGTGATTATTGTTTGTTTGGTAAACATCATAAAGTTTTTTTTCGTAAAAGTTCTCAGAGAAAAGAAAATATATTGGAATAAATTTATTCTGACGTATGTGGTCCCATTGACGTTGAGTCATTAGGTGGTAGCATATATTTTGTTACTTTGATGATGCTTCACGTAAGACTTAGGTGTATATGTTGAAATACAAAAGTCAGGTACTGTAGTATTTTTAAAAATTTCATGCCATAGTTGAAAGGATGACAGGGTTACCCTTAAAGTGTATTTGAGCTGATAATAGTGGGGAATACACATCTAAAAGTTTTAAAGAGTATTGTTCAAAGCATGGGATCAGGCATGAGATAACAGAACCTAGAACACCGCAGCATAATGGTATAGCTGAAAGAATGAATCATACCATTGTGAAAAAAGTCAGATGTATGTTAAGGATAATAAAATTATCAAAACCATTTTGGGGTGAAGCAATCAACACAGCTTGTTACTTGTTTAACAGGTCACTATCAGTTTCTTTGGGCTTTGACATTCCAGAAAGAGTGTGGACAGAGAAAGATAGTTAATACTCTCACTTAAAAGTTTTTGGGTATAAAGCATTCATGCATATGTCGAAAGAGCAGAGATCAAAGCTTAACAGTAAAGCCACACAGTGTGTGTTTGTAGGATATGGTGATGAAGAATTTGGTTACAGGGTATAGGATCTAGTAAAGAAAAAGACAAATATGTGGTCTTTCATGAAAAAAAAAAATTATAGCAAACCTTGAAAAAAATGAAAAGACTACACGAGTTACTATTGAGTGTGATGTTTCAACACTGACAGGGATTTCACAGGAAAAAACCACAGATGATGGAAATGAGTAAGAAACAGAACTTAGGGATACGAATGAGTCAACCACAATTGGTGATGAGCCAGATGCAATTAGTTTTAAGTAGGGAGAGCAATCCTTTTGACCTAAGAGTGTTGAGCAGAGAGAGTTACCTTCGACATCAAGTGATGTAAAGTCTCAGCTTAAGAGATCTACTAGAGAGCGCAAGCCATCTACCAGGTATCTAAGTTCATATTTTATTTTAGTTACTAGTGAAAGAGAGCCAAAAAGCTTTCAAGATATGCATGCTACTTCGGATAGAGAGTACTGGTTAAAAGTAATGAAAGAAGAGATAGAGTCATTGTGAAAGAATGATATTTGTGATTTTGTTAAACTTTCAAAAGGGAAAAAACCATTAAAAAATAAATGGGTGTTCAAGTTAAAAAAAGATGGTGACAAATTAGTGAGGTACAAAGCTCGATTGATAGTAAAAGATTTTTCTTAAAAACCAGGCATCGATTTTGATGAGATCTTTGCTCCAGTTGTAAAGATGAGTTCTATTTGAGTGGTACTGGGATTAGCAGCTAGTTTGAATCTTGAGCTTGAGTAACTTGATGTTAAAACTGTATTTTTGTATGGTGATTTGCAAGAGAACATTTATATGAATCAGCCTGAGGGTTTTGAAGTGAAAGAGAAAGAACACTTAGTTTACAAATTGAAAAAAAGCTTGTATGACTTGAAACAAGCTCCGCGACAGTGGTATAAGAAGTTTGATTCTTTTATGGTGAGTAATAGCTATAAAAGAACAACAGCAAATTCTTGTGTGTATGTTAAACAATTTTCTAATGGTAACTTCATTATCCTATTATTATATGTTGATGATATGTTGATTGTAGGACAAGATGTTAGTATGATTTACAGGTTGAAAGAACAATTGTCTAAGTCCTTTGATATGAAGGATTTAGGTCTAGCAAAGTAGATTCTTGGTATGGACATTATCCAAAATAGGAGAACTGGAAAACTGTGATTGTCACAGAAAAAGTATGTTGAACGAGTGCTTGGTAGATTCAACATGCAACATGCTAAATCAGTTAGCAGTCCACTTGTCAATCATTTTCATCTAAGTAAGAAATCTTGTCCAGTATCTAAAGAAGAGCAACTAACTATGTCTAGTATTCTTTATTCTTTTACAGTCAGTTTTATAATGTATCTTATGATTTGTACAAGGCTTGACATTGCTTATACAGTTGGTGTAGTGAACAGATTTTTTTCTAATCCGGAGAAGATTCACTGGGAAGTAGTAAAATAAATTTTTAGATATTTGAGGGGTACCTCAAAAATGTGCTTGACTTATGAAGTTTCACAACCAGTTCTAGAAGGGTTTACTGATGCTGACATGACAGACGATCTTGATGGTAGAAAATCTACTTCAGGGTATTTGTTCACTTTTGTAAGAGGAGCTGTATCTTGGCAATTTAAGTTACAAAAGTGTGTTACTTTGTTAACTATAGAGGTTGAATATATTACAGCAATCGAAGCATGTAAAGAAATGCTTTGGATGAAATGTATTCTTCTTAAATTTGCATTGTATCAAAAAGAGTATGTGATATTTTGTGATAGCCAAAGAACTTTAGATTTGAGTAAAAATACTATGTACCATGCTAGAACAAAGCTCATTGATGTTAGATATTATTGGTTACATTCAGTGATTAAAGAACATCAGATGCTGTTGAAAAAAGTCCATACTGATAAGAATATAGTAGATATGTTGACTAAGATACTTTCCAAGAAAAAGCTTGAGCTCTGCAGTAATTTGATCGGAATAAGTTCCCTGGCCAAGGTAAGTTCCAAATGAAACTGCTATGGTGATGAATCTCCTCCTAATGGGGCTGAAGGGAGAGATTGTTAAGAAAATGAGGTCTAGCCCCATGTAAGTGGTTTGGACCAAGTAAATGCCATGGGCCTTGATCTTTCTTTTTACACAGAGCCCTAGCTACTTAATAAAAAAGAGGTGGGGTTGTTTTAAGTGTGTGTCAAAAATCAAGTATAAAAAACAAAAGTAAAAAAAAACAGAAAGAAAAAGGAGAAGGGAGAGTTAGTTGAACAAAAATCGATCCGTGGTCCGATTGAGTTGGAACCTTATCAGGAAGTTTATGATTCAGAGTTCTATATTCTGAACGGTAAAGATCAGGTTTGAAGCTCTCTAGGAACAAATCCAGGGTGTATTGTTGAGTCACTTATTTGGTGAGATTTTTTCAATTGTTTCTCTAGTTGTTGTTTAGCTCTAGTTTTAGCTAGAGAAAAACTTTATATACCTATTATTTGATAGTAAAGATTTTTTGATAGTTCGTGGTTTTATTTCTCTACACTATAGGGTTTTTCACGTAAATCTTAGTGTGTTTTATTTTTTTTATATTTTTTATTATTGATTATTGTCTATTACTTCTGTATTATTATGATTATTGCTTCAGGCGTAACACTCTATTGGTTTTATGGGAAAGCTTATAACTTAAGCTCAGTTAGGTTTCATTCCTAGGAGCTTAAGTTTGGTCCCAAGAAGTCCTGTTTCAAAAGGGATAGGGATAATGGTTGTGTTAAAGTTAAGGCAAGTAGTAGTGCTTTTTTAGAGTCGATACCAGAAACTAAGAAAGAAAATTTAGACTTTGAGCTTCCTACATATGATCCATCAAAGGCACTGTGGTGGATTTGGCCGTTGTAGGAGGTGGCTCTGCAGGTTTGGCTGTTGCCCAGCAGGTTTCACAGGCAGGGCTTTCAGTCTGCTCAATTGACCCATCTCTAAAATTGATTTGGCCTAATAACTATGGTGTTTGGGTGGATGAATTTGAGGCTATGGATTTGCTTGATTGCCTTGATACAACCTGTGTTGGAAATATTGACTCAAATCTCATAAGAGATTTGTTTGAGATTTATCAGATATTGCTTGATAGATAAGAAGACTTATAAAAGAAGAATTTCAAGAAAAAAAGATTCTTAATAGGTAAGTTTGACTTGCAAGAGAAGAATTCTAAAAGGAAAGAGATTTTTAATAGGTAAGTTTTACTTATAAGATAAGAATTTTAAGAGGAGAGAGATTCTTAATGAGCAAATTTGTATGGTTATAAATATGTGAAGTCTCTACAAGGTTAGGTATGGAAAAAAGATATAAGAGAGTTGTAAGGTTTTATGGGATAGACACCCCATAAGAGTATTGAGACTTTACGTCTTATGGGTATGTATGTTTGTTTATGAGTGGACTAGAGGAGATTGAGAGGGTCACATAGGTATGATGTATGGGAGCATATAAGGATGTGTTTTGTTATGTTGAAAGGGTGCACAAGGGTTTGAATTTGTGTTTGTTTGGGTTGAGAATACTCTATAAGACTAGAGGAGATTGAGAGTGTCTTATGAGTATTGATTGTTGAGTGAAATTGATAATTTGATGTAAGTTTGTAATTTTTTACAACTAGTGGATCTTGTTTCTCATTCGTGGATGTAGGTCAGTTAGATCGAATCACGTTAAATTATTATCTCTTGTGTGTTTGATTTATTGTTTGATTTTGCTTCCGCTGGTGTGATTGGATTGGAGTTTTTTTTCCAACAAATGATATCAGAGCTGTGGTGTTCTCTAACAAGTGATCTCAGAGCTAAAGGTTCGAAACATGAAAAGAGTTGAAGATTCAAGATGTAATAAAGAGGCCGAAGGTTCGAGAACATGGGAATAGTTTGGACAGTTTGGACATATGAAAAAGAGCTTGGTTTAAGACATTGGGAAGAAAATAAGCTTAGGGAGCTCATTCAAGAACAGAGTTCCGAGTTTAAGTTTTGAAGATGAGGATTAGTTTTGTATGAAGCGTGAAGACACAAGAAGAGGAGAAGATGATTGTAAGGACTTTCATTATAGGTGGAGGCCAAGCAATGTCCTTAGCATGAAAACAGATGATTGATAAAATTTGAGTCAAGGTGAAAGATTATTGGGAATATTGACTCAAATCTCATAAGAGATTTGTTTGAGATTTGTTAGAGATTTATTTGGGATTTGTCAGATATTGCTTGATAGACAAAAAGACTTACAAAAGAAGAATTTTAAGAGAAAGAAGATTCTTAATAGGTAAGTTTGACTTGCAAGAGAAAATTCTAAAAAGAAAGAGATTCTTAATAGGCAAATTTTACTTATAAGAGAAGAATTTTAAGATGAGAGAGATTTTTAATGAGCAAATTTGTATGGTTATAAATATGTGAAGTCTCTACAGGGTTAGGTATGAGAAAAAGATGTAAGAGAGTTGTAAGGTTTTGTGAGATAGACACCTCATAAAAGTATTGGGGCTTTACGTCTTATGGGTATGTATGTTTATTTGTGAGTAGACTAGAAGAGACTGAGAGGGTCCACATAGGTATGATATATGAGAGTATATGAGTATGTATTTCGTTATGTTGAAAGGGTGCACAAGGGTTTGGATTTGTGTTTGTTTGGGTTGAGAATACTCTATAGGACTATAGGAGATTGAGAGTGTCTTATGAGTATTGATTGTTGAGTGAAGTTGATGATTTGATGTAAGTTTGTAATTCTCTACAACTAGTGGATCTTGTTTCTCATCCGTGGATGTAGGTCAGTTGGACCGAACCACGTTAAATTATTATCTCTTGTGTGTTTGATTTATTGTTTGATTTTACTTCTGCTGGTGTGATTGGATTGGAGGCTTTTTCCCTAACAAATGGTATCAGAGCTGTGGTATTCTCTAACAAGTGATCTCAGAGCTGAAGGTTCGAAACGTGAAAAGAGTTGAAGATTCAAGATGTGAAAAGAGCCGAAGGTTCGAGACATAGGAATAGTTGACAGTTTGAGATATGAGAAGAGCTTGGTTTAAGACATGGGAAGAAATAAGCTTAGAGGAGCTCAATTCAAGAGAAGAGTTCGAGTTCGAGTTTTGAAGATTGAGGATTGGTTTGTATGAAGCGTGAAGACACAAGAGAAGAGAAGATGATTGTAAGACTTCCATTGCAGGTGGAGCCAAGCATGTCTAGCATGAAGACAGATGATTGATGAAATTTGAGTCAAGGTGGAGATTGTTGGGAATATTGACTCAAATCTCATAAGAGATTTGTTTGAGATTTGTTTGGGATTTGTCAGATATTGCTTGATAGATAAGAAGACTTACAAAAGAAGAATTCTAAGAGAAAGAGGATTCTTAATAGGTAAGTTTGACTTGCAAGAGAAGAATTCTAAGAGGAGAGGGATTTTTAATGAGCAAGTTTGTATGGTTATAAATATGTGAAGTCTCTACAGGGTTAGGTATGAGAAAAAGATGTAAGAGAGTTGTAGGGTTTTGTGGGATAGACATCCCATAGGAGTATTGGGGCTTTACGTCTTATGGGTATGTATGTTTGTTGGGTATGTATGTTTGTTTGTGAGTGGACTAGAGAAGACTGAGAGGATCCACATAGGTATGATGTATGGGAGCATATGAGTATGTGTTTCGTTATGTTGAAAGGGTGCACAAAGGTTTGGATTTGTGTTTGTTTGGGTTGAGAATACTCTATAGGACTAGAGGAGATTGAGAGTGTTTTATGAGTATTGATTGTTGAGTGAAGTTGATGATTTGATGTAAGTTTGTAATTCTCTACAACTAGTGGATCTTGTTTCTTATCCGTGGATGTAGGTCAATTGGATCGAACCACGTTAAATTGTTATCTCTTGTGTGTTTAATTTATTATTTGATTTCGCTTCCGCTGGTGTGATTGGATTGAAGGCTTTTAGCCCAACAACCTGGTCTGGTGCTGTTGTGTATATTGATGACCAAAAAGGGGAAGATCTTGATAGACCTTACGGAAGGGTTAATAGGAAGCAGCTGAAGTCGAAAATGTTGCAAAAGTGCGTATCTAATGGCGTGAAATTTCACCATGCAAAGGTTATTAAGGTTATTCACGAGGAGTCAAAATCTTTATTGATTTGCAATGAAGGTGTCACAGTTCAGGCTACTGTTGTGCTTGATGCAACTGGTTTTTCTAGGTGCCTTGTTCAGTATGATAAGCCCTATAATCCTGGCTATCAAATGGCCTATGGAGTTTTGGCTGAGGTGGAAGAACACCCATTTGATGTAGATAAGATGGTTTTTATGGATTGGAGAGACTCACATCTTATCAACAATAAGGAGTTGAGAGAGAGAAATAGTAGAATCCCCACATTTCTATATGCAATGCCCTTCTCGTCAGACAGAATATTTCTGGAGGAAACTTCTCTAGTTGCTCGACCTGGAGTGCCTATGGATGATATCAAGGAGAGAATTGTGACCAGGTTAAGGCACCTAGGCATAAAAGTGAAGAGTGTTGAAGAGGATGAGCATTGTGTTATTCCGATGGGTGGGCCACTTCCAGTGCTACCCCAAAGAGTTGTGGGAATTGGTGGCACAGCCAGGATGGTCCACCCTTCAACAGGGTATATGGTAGCAAGAACTCTTGCAGCTGCTCCAATTGTTGCAGACTCCATAGTCAGGTGCCTCGATCCAGGAAGGAACTTCTTGGGAAACAAATTGTCTGCAGAAGTGTGGAGAGATTTATGGCCCATACAAAGAAAGAGACATAGGGAATTCTTCTGTTTTGGCATGGATATTCTGCTTAAGCTAGATTTACCGAAACAAGAAGGTTTTTTGATGCATTTTTTGATCTGGAACCCCATTATTGGCATGGATTCTTGTCATCTAGATTGTTTCTTCCCGAGCTTATAGTTTTTGGGCTTTCTCTGTTCTCTCATGCGTCTAATACTTCTGGGCTAGAGATTATGGCTAAGGGAACTCTGCCTTTGATCAACATGATCAAAATTTTGGTGCAGGATAGAGAATAAGATGATCGGGATATCCATTTTTCGCATGCTTAAGTTTGTTGAAGCATTTCATTTTACTCGTTTTTTCCCATAAATGTTGATAATAAACCATGAATTTGTTGTTATATGATTATGTAAGTAAAATTATGAGGAAGAAAAGAACACTATAATTTCTTGTGGAGCAGAACAGTATTAGATTCATTGATTTCTTCATTCATGTACACATACATGTTGTTCTATCAGGCAATTTATAGACACCCACACCCTGCATTTTCTAGAAGTCTTATCCATTTATTTAGCAATGGGTGTTCATTAATTTAGGATTGCTTTCTTGAAGATTAGCTAGTAGCAGCAATAACACACAAAGGATAGGTGAATGAGGTGTCATATGTTGTGAATGGAGATGTTAGAATGCATCAGTATTAGGGTGACGCTGTCAGACATGGCTAATCAGTATCATCAGTGTCCAACTTGCAGAAAAAATACAAAAGCATAGTATATAATGACTAAATAATGCAGTTGGTGGAAACTACAGCCTGGAAATAGAGGAAATTACTTTGTTGAATTGCATCGCTGTCATTTGGAAAGAGGTAGTTGTGGTAATTGCAGTTGAGTTCGTTTGTCCCATCTTCAACCCAGATATGCTGTGATAAAAGCTTTTGAAAGCTTCTAGCCTCTTAGGTGCGAAACAGGGATTGTTGTACTATAAATATACTGATGTTTTCAGTGATTGTTTTGGATAGATTAGGAGATATTTTACTACGATGGCAAACAAATTGATGAGGGCTATGTTAAATACATTTGTTCTTAATGTTATTTGAAAAGTATGCTTAGAGTACAAACAGTAGTGAGAAAATCTCGTCTTAGTACCATCTTAAAATGACTTTAGTTGTGTTTTATTTGATTCTGCATTCAGATCTAGACTGAAACTGGTATAGTCATAATGTTAACTTGAACTGCTACTCGACTTGGAGAGAACCTCTAGGCCTAGACCAGCTTACGGACTGTGACAATAATCCAAAGCCTTGAATCCTTGCCTTGGGTGTCGTCAAGCAGCCTTTGTATTTTGAGCGTAGCTCGTTCTTGGCTGCCTCAAACATAGAAGAAAATTATATGAAAGCTAGAAAACACCTTTAGTATTCTGCAAACATTTCAGCATAAATACTAGGAATATAAACTTCAGCAACACATTCGGCATGTAAGAAATATGTAGACTTGTTATGTTATTATACAACATTTGGAATCAATGCCAAATCAAATTGATACATTGGTACGTAACCATCTCTAATGTCCAAAATTGATGCTTTTATTTCTGGATAATAACCCACCCAAGAATTTTATGTTTTTCATATATAAAGAATTGGGGGAAAGGAAGCCACAGGATTTGCACGCAAGTAATTAGCTTTATTAAGTTAAAACAAGTAAACAAAGTCTCAGTTTTTTGGATGAACGGTGTAATAAGTCTGAATAGCACTAAGAAAAAGTGCTGCGATAGCCCCCACAAATGCTAGGAAAGTCCAAGGGCTTCTAAAATGGGTGTGATAGGCTTGAGCTGCATAGGTGATCCACACGTTCCTGCAATGATTCTGGATTTGCGTTTTCACTTCAGAGTAGATACTTGGACTGGGCACTAAGTCTGTGTTCATCTTGTTGAAAAGTTTAGCCACCTCTTCATCACTTCCTAGCCCATTGTGGAGTATGCCTGCATCTCTCAACGCCTTAACATCTTCTGCTTCATCAATCAAAGAATCAAGGAAGCATATGTAAGAGGTGACAGCGAAGTCATTGTCAAAATCTGGGCACATTTCGTAAGCTATCAAGTTCATGAACTTGGGCCCTGTTGAGTCGTCCACGGTGATAGGAGGGAGCCTTAGTTTTCCCACAAAGCACAGGCGGTTGAAACTAATGTCCTTGAGGCAGCTGGTCTCACTAGGTCTCAACCATATCCCTGCTTCTCTGAGCTCCTTGACGTTACGAAATGTATGCGAATGATGACTTATCATTCTTTTTCCTATATATCTGAAAAGCCGGTCGCACCCCCAGCTTTTCTTCTCTTCTGTTGTGACTAGCAGTCTTGCTCTAAGAAGTTCCAGAAAATGAGCAGGTTCTCGTTGCTGCTGATGTTTCTGCTGCTTTCCTTGCTGTTGTTGCTCCTGCTCTTTCTTCATCTCTGCTGGTGTCATAACATTACCATCAATGAACCTTTTGATTGATTCCTTAAACATTTCCCCCTGGTTGCTTGAGGTTGTCAACAATTCAAGAACGCGATAGGGTAGTTGGTTTTCCAATAGGAAAAAATCTAGGTACACAAATGTTAGCAAATCATTTTTAATATTCATTTCATTCGATGTACCCTCTTTAACATCTACACAAGGAGCATAGTTTAGATAAATTGCTTGTAGAACTGCACACCCGTCTAGGAAGAACATCCAAGTCAGCTTCTCATCATTATCATCACAATATCGCTCTATTTCCTTTGGGTCATAGCATTTCTTCAGGTTCGCTAACTCCATCTTAATCTTGCTATATAAAATTTCCTTTTCCACACCATGCTTTTTTATGAAATGTGCTGCCAATTTAAGCTTGAGTTTCTCTGCTCCCTGGAGACTGGGATCATCGTGGTGGAGGGGGCCAATTGCAATCACCTTTGGCTTGAAATACTTCTTGAAATCTTTGTTCCCACCTAGCATAGATGGAACTCTTTGTATTAATGGTTTGGCTGTGGCTTCAGTTTGATCAGCTTCCAAGGATTCATCTAATGACTTGAGGTTCTCTAAATCAACACTGCTCAGATTGAGGTCCCCGTCTTGTACTGAAATGATTGTCTGTGGAGCATTGTAGTTGCAGCTACTTGTTTCATTAGAGGGCGCCTTCTCCTTGGACGACATTAATTTTCAGCTTCAGCCTCCAAATTAACAAGGTGATTCTGTATTTGTTTTCGGCAAATTTCGCTATATCTGTTGTATCGCTGAGTGAATGACAAATTTGGGAAATTAACCCCGTATTTAGCTTCAGATGGCATGTCCAAAGTTATCATGAAAAAGATTAATAATCTTTGTACTTGACCAAGTTTCCAAGTTTGGTATTTTATCCTACTTTTTTTTCCCTAGGAGCCATTGTTATGACTTTACCAAAGGAATTAATACGATTGGTTGGTTCTACTCATAGACGGTTGCCTTTTTTCTTTTGAAAAGGAAATGGATTAATGTTTAGTACTGTTTTTTGAAAAAAAAAAAAAAAAACACCATTGATAAAATCTTTAGGCAAGATAGCATATGATGCTTCAATTATATAAAGGCTAGAATTGCTTCTTTTTTTTTTTTTTCTTTTGTAACTTTGAACATTTTATCCATTTGTTCGTAGCGTAAGAGCTACATGCTTCAGCCTGTAGCTAATAGAATACTAGTGTGTTAGCCCCGTTAGACATGGTATTAATCGGTTAATCTATTTTAATTACTAATAAGCTTAATAATCATAAGAAGAAATTTTTGTGAATACTTATAAATAAGCATTAAAAATAATTATATTTATATCACTAATGAAAATTTTATTTGAATATGCATTGAACTACCGATAAGAATATAGCATACAAAGTTAAAAAACGATTATGATGAATATTTTATAAAGAGTAAAGATGCTTGATATTATTATTCTGTTATGAAAAAAGCTGCTAATGGTCACAAAGTTTTTTACTGTCAAGCTAATATTTCTTAAGATATTTAAAACAGCTTAAAAAATAACTTAAACTGAAAATATCAGGAAAAGTTTGCTCCATATTCTGCAAATCACTTCAATTTTTCAGCACAAAACAAACTTCCAAAGAACTTAGCTATCTTCAATGCAAAAAGTGGTGCATCATAGCTTCTGATCATAATTTGCATGACATGTGATCATAACTTCAATTTTGGGTTCGTAGGATATGGTTGGTAGGAAATTTAGATAAAAAATATGTTGACATAATAAAGACGACAGACCGTTCAAACGGGCAAGGAAATTAAGATTTGGAAATGCACTTAACGCTTAAGTAAATTATTATGTAAGGAAGAAAGTGGTGGAAGCAAAGAAACAAATAGGAATAGGATGGCTATGGCAGAAAATAGGATTAATCTTACCTTGTAATCTTTTATCTTGCAATTTTTATATCTGAAAATATAATTGTATGATTTGAATCAGGTGTGATGCATGCTTTTTTTTTTTTTATCTTTCAGCGAAACATGATTAAGTACTTACCTAGATCACTTTTTTTCATGTGAATTTCACAAATTTATTTTTGTTTTGCACTTTTATTTAATAAAATTTTTGTATTTAACAATAACCCTTAAATTATTAAAAAAATTTAAAGAAATATAAAAAAAAAAAGAATCTGATTTTGAGCCCTGAAGATTTTTTTAAAAGGTACTATGGTTTTAAAATATAACAAAACTTTAAAATTTTTAATGCAAAAATGATTTTATAAAAAAGTTATTTATTCACAAGACAAACTCTTAACAAACAAATATAATTTGCTATTAATTATTAAACATTATTGTTATTGGTGAATAAAATCAATTATATTTATTACTCGATAAACAAACATAGTCTTTAATAATTATATTTAATTTATAAAAGCTAGCTAGAATAGTTTGCTACTAATATCGAGTACTTTGTCATTTCACAAGAATAGTTTGTCACCAATAGTTTAAACTACTAAAATGTTAGGAAACCTTTCACTCGTTTCTCTCATTTTTCAGTGATTGACAGAGCCAGCTCGTCGCATCCATTGCTCAGGATCTTGCCCACAAAAGCCCCAGAAGATGAGGTGTCTCCTGTTCTTCTCCTGATGAAGGATGTTGTTCCTTCTATCTGTTGTCATGTAAGACTCCAGTCGATGAAGTTGGTGACTGCTTCTGTCACTTCTCTGGCATTAATGGTTGGAGAGGATGGGCGAAACCCTTTAAATTTTAGGTTTGAATCATCAACATATCTGTCTCACTACTGCTGATCTGTTCGTTATTCTCATTTCCAAGGCCTATAATCCTGGGCGAGTTGCCCAAATACATATTGCTGTAGTACTTGCTTCTTACTTCTGTAGCTAACTTTAGACGATCTTTTATGCGATCTTTTATGCTTTACTAATAGATCAAGTCTACTTTACATAACATGAAATATACATTACTTATTATGTGGAGGAGTAATCTTTTAATGTTCTTGGCTTGAGAAGCTCTTTTGCTCTGATTCCAGGTGCTGAAAAAGTAGGGAAATGTTTAAATGATACCCTTCTACTTATCGAAGTTCAGTATTAATTATTATTCTTGAATTATTCACACTCATTCCCAGTTTTTTTAAGGTAAATAGACAAAAAAATAGCAATTGCATGCATCAGCACTAGCCAGTAGGAATAAAATCTGACAAAAAAAGATAGTGGCAAAAGAGAATTGTGTAGAAATCTGTTAACCCTTTCATCCAAAAAAAAAAAAGAAATCTGTAATCCTGAAATAAAAAAATAAAAAGAAAAAGAAAAAGCAAAGCCAAACTGTTAGCTGGCTCTTATTGTTTAGGGAAATAAAAGGATTGTCCAGCTGTCATCTGTTTTACGTTTTCAAAATGTAGAATCAGATGGACTTAACTGTTAGAAAGTTCTTGGCTGCGTTTAGAAGCGGCCACAACAGCATTCATCAACATCCCCCGAAAGCCACTCTTCTCTAACTCGTGAATGCCAGCAATTGTAGTCCCACCAGGTGATGTAACATCGTCTTTGAGCTGACCAGGATGCTTCCCAGATTTAATGGCCATAGAAGCTGCTCCTAAAACCTGCAAAAGAATGAATTGATTTGTCTTACAAAAAAAGAGGCATACAACCGGCAACTAAAAGAGCCCCGTTAGAAAGATGCCATCAACTAGTGATTGCTAGTCATGATGAACGATTAAAAAGAGAATTTCCACTCAAGAATCAAGATATTCGAACCATTACGCTCTAATTTGAAAAGATTTTGTAATTAAGATAATGATAAATATAGTCATGGGAGAATGCACTACAGTCGCCTCAACCCACCACATTCCCTGGCCTTCACTTTTTCCCCTTTTTATCTTCCTTCTTTTATGAATCTAGAACTACTACATAGGAAAAACCAAATTTTAGTTACACATATACTTCAACACCAAAGTGTTTGCAATCGATGTAGAGTAATTCAAGACTACCACATGCACATGTTAATTCCATCATATCAATTAACAATATGTTTCAGCTAATAAGCCTACACAACCAATGTATTTTTCCAATTTCTTCATGGAGATCATCTGTGTTGAAGGAGAAAGGTATTGCAGAAAACACCACACAGCACTGAATCCTCTATTTTTTCTTTGCAGCCAAGTGGCAATTCTCACCTCAGGAGGAAATTCAGGGTTAAAATTGTGCCAAGAGTTACGGAGAGGTCAAGGATTTTGCTAAGGTTATAAAAAAAGCACTGAAGTACATGAATAATTTGTAGTAAACATAGCATGATTCATAAAGTACAACTGACTTACGGTTTGAGAAGCTAGTCCCAATGCTAGTTCTCGTGGAAGACCAGCAGCCACTCCTCCATCAGCCAAAGCTTCAATTGCTAAATATACATATGCTGGACCACTGCCACTGAATATTTTCAGGAAACATATATCTTGTCAATCAAACTTTTCTCGGATAATCAAAGAAAATACATAGTAATGCATTCTTTTAAAAGAGAAATAATTCAACCCAACCAACCAGCCTCCCCCCTTCCGGTCTGCGGAAAAAGAAAAAACAAACAAAAGCAACAGGTACAAAAAACTGGAAATGATAAATTCCTGTTCAGACAATAGGATGCACAGACTTCTGAGACATATTATAGGTAATCACTAATCAGTTTGTTTCTTCTACCATTAAAAAAACATTATACCTTAGGCCAGTGATAGCATCAAACAATTTCTCATCAGCTCTCCATATCTTGCCAACTGATCCAAATAATTTAGCAACTAATTCCCCATCCTCTTCTGTTGCAGCTCCTCCCAAGCTCATAACTATACATATGGAACAAGATTAGAGATTTGTATAGCCAAGCACTGCTCACAAACATGATAGACAAATAAAAGATTGCAAAATGAGCACGCAGGATTTGACAAAAAAAATGAGAAACAAATGATGGTTTCTCTGATGGATTGTATTTAAATGGTAATATTACATATTCTCTGCCACATATTCTAAGGACAAATAAGAAATGAGAAATTTATTGTGTTTTATGATGCCTAAAGATAGGATCTCTATTGCTGAGACCACTTGTAAACCCAAAATGGTTTAGAATCCAAAGATTGAAGATGAAGACCCAGGTTTCACACCACAATTCTCTAGAATCTAATGACAACTTCTAATTACTATCTTGCAAAATAACAATCTAATATGAAAATGCCTGCATGAAATGTCTCCAATAGAATGAGGCAAGAGCAAAGGAAGAAGTAGAGTTAAATATGAGAATATTTTGGAATACAATTAAAATAAAGTACAAAGGCACAAAAGCACAGAAGAAGAAAAGAGAATGGACAAAGATGGCGGAAGAGCAGTGTTCATGTTTGTTTGATATGTAAATCTACATTTTACAGCTTTGATTCATCATAAAGGTAAAATATAGGGGATATTATAAAAAAATAGAAACAAGACCATAGATATTATTGCCATCCATATTCAAGACCAACCTAAAGGAAACATCTACGAACCTCTATGGTAGATGCTATATCTAACCTTATCTTGGATTACACATCAACTCTTGAAAAATTGCAACCACATTAATTTATTACACAATACACTCTGTTATCCCAGAAAAACTCAAAGTCAAACAAATGATTGTGCTCCCAAAGGATAACGCTTAATGAAAAGCTCTCAAACTTAAAACAAGGAAATCCTTTTAAAGTCAGATTGCTCTTTTGTATGAGATTGATAAATAAATCAGATGAAATTAGAAACAAAAACTAGCACATAAGCTGGTCACGGCCAAATTATGCTGAATTGCATGTTAAGTGCATAACTTCTGCAGTGCCTTATGGATAGAAATTTTAGCTTAAATCTGAAGACAACAGTAACAGGAAAACAAGAAGAAAAACTTTCAGGTAGATAAATTTTCCATAAATGTTCCACTTTTTAAACATAACAAAAAGCAAGCAACCCGTAGTTTAGAACTCAGCAAAATGCTACATTGAACATCATTAACTTCAAATACTGCTTCGGTAATAAGAAATACATCTGCATTAAACAGGGAAAAAAGTATACCTGATGCTGCCTCACCAACAGCAGATGGTGTGTTCGGCATCACCCGGATAAATCGGCCATGGCCAGCCCATTCCTAAACAGAATAAAACTATTACTTTAATGAAACAAACATCAATACCTGAAATTATAATTGCACATGAAGATGATAAGAATCTCAAGGAGTGCAAAGTTTAAGAATGAACAGGCAAAGATGATGGGAAAAGTGTTGTCAATCATAGCAGTTGATTTTCTTTACAATGTGATCTAGTATGGCCATTTGGTTAAATCTCCCTGATAAAAATTAAAAAAAAAAAAAAGAGAGAGAGAAAAGGGAACTTCTACAGCTAGACAGTTCTTTCATTGTCAAGCAAGGAGTAACTCATAGAGACAATTTTGTATCAGTTTTGCTTTAAGAAAAGAAAAAAAAAGATTGGTTTAAAAGAATTCATTGGTGCTTCATATGAAAACATGAAATTGGGACTGTAAATTTGGATTTTGTTAGTTATACAAATTGTGAGATGAATGCACACAACACATATAAATTACAAAAGATTAAAAATACCTATGTATTTGAGAAAGCATGAGGGATGGATATAAATTTCCCTTTGTCATCCAAGTATTTCTGATCACTAATTTATTGAGAAGTTAAAAGATCATGGATTTAAGTGTAATCATGAATATAATATAATATTTTAATGAGTTCTACTGCACAATTTTATACTGAATTTGAATCCAAAGCATTTATTTCAAATTTAAGTTTCCCAGCAAAACCTCAAAACCTGAGGTTTTAATCTGATCAAGGGTGTTAATAGAATTTTTTCTAGGTGAGACTCCTAGAAGGCCTTTGCAAGATATTATGGCTTTCTATCTCTTCCTTCTATTGTAGTTCTGTTTTCCTTGTCTTTTGTGGAAACACTCTACATACTTTTTAGCGACAACCAGCCCATTTTTTTACAAACAATTATCCACAAATCTTAAACTAATACCCTCATCATAAATCCAATAATCATGAAAACCAAATACTCAGTTTTCCAAGAATATCTGATAACAGATAATTTTATACTTTGACAAAGGTTTACATCTTGCAAAACTATTTGTGGAATGAAAAAGGAATTCTTTTAAATCATAATATACCACTTTTCACGTGAATACTATGGTAATGCATAATTTATACTAGGATCAAGTCTTTTAGGCTTTTGTATAAAGGCAACGGACTCAAAAGCACATACTTGCAGATCCTTCAGTTTTACTCCAGCAGCAATTGAAACCAAAAGCTTCTTCTTTGAAAGTAATGGCCTTAGCTGCAAGACCACATTTTTAACTGCAAATCACCAAAGTAGAATTTTAGACTAAAAACAAAAGTTTGAAAATGAATCTGAAGATGTTCTGCACCCATACTTTTTTGTTTTTCTTTCTCTTATCTCTTTCTCCACAAATATTTAAGTTCAATATCATGACTGAATTAATTAATGAAAACATTCAAAATCATAGTGCTCTAAGTGTGGTAACTTTACAAGAAATTAAGTATTGAGTGTACAAAAGAGTTCGAGATCAAAACAAAATAGACATGACCATGTTTTGCTACGGTCATTAAACTACCATACCCCATTTTTATTTATAATAAAAACAAAATAACAGATACAAGAGAGCCAGATTCACAGTTCATATTCTAAATTTTTAAACAATTTTCCATCGCACAATCCCCTAACATATTTTTCAAACTTTTCTAAAGGAGAAAAAGATGTATCACAAAGTTCCAGCATTTCATCAAAAAAATTGAGAAAAAGTACCTATTGCAAGAATGGTATTGACATCCCTAGAACTTCAAAAACAAAAAGGGAAGAGCACACAAGCAGTGAAAAAGGAAGCACTGCAGGGAAGAGCATTACCTACTTGGGGTTTCACAGAAAAAATGACCACATCACTATGCTCCACAACCTGGTTTCAAATATTCATGACTTGGATAAGAAACAAAATAAAAAGAGAAATGACATTAAAACTTAAGAGTGCATAAAGCTTAAGGATGACAACTTCTATTATTTTCTTTCTTTAATTAATTCTTTAGCAACCAATTTTTATTTCCTCCCAATTCCAGGTACAAACAAATATCAATAAAACTAGTTTGTTGTCTTTGCTATTCGCTTTTCACTTGGTAGAAAGCTAAAATGTAAACGCCAATGGTTAAAAGTAAAATCACAATGGAGAACAAAAAACTAAAATGAAAGATGAGTTCTAACATAATTACTTGGAATTAAAGTAATCTCACGTCTTTCTCCTCTAAAAATGTTACAATTTAAATTTTGCTAAGCATCAAAACATTATTTACTTTTGCATCCAAGTACCATTTTGGCCTCAGAGTAAGTCAAATCGTCAAAAACAACTTGCTTCTTTGGTCTTCTTTTTTAGTGCGATTTACTTTTTCTTTTCAACAATCTCTCGGAAAAGTAATAGGCAAGAATATATAGCAAAGCATTGGTTAAAAATAAACATATATTTAAACATATATGTCTCATATCCAAAGAACCAAAGATCTAATTTCTTTGTACTTGACCGGAAATAACTATTTTATTTTAATCATTCAAAATAGTAAAATAGTCAATGTAACAAAAGGGAAGGAGATAGAAATATACGTCGGAGTTGTGAGGAAGAAGGGAGACTCCGAGTGATTGAAATGCGATGCCGCGATGGGGATTTGAGTTGATTGCTGTAGAAATACGTTGGGGAGGCAAAACACCAGATTGCACCACTCCTCTGGCTATGCTCTCTGCCATTTTCCCTGCACCGATGAACCCTAGATTGAAGCTTTCACTCTGTATAGGCGCCGCCTCCATTGCTACGGCGTATTCTCTGCTGGGCCCTTTCGTGTTTTAGTCAAAAAAGGACTTCTTTTTCCTTGGACGTTCTCTTTCCGGTATACTTCTGTTCGGCCCCTTTGAAATCTACTATTTATTAACTAATTTGAATTGAGTTCAATGACCCGTACGAAATTTTAAAATTCTTTAGGCTATAAGTGTCTTATTATGTTATCACTTAGAGTAACAATGTCTTTTAATTTTTATTATCATTCGAAAGAGAGAATTGGAGAGAGAAATAAAAGAAAATTTTTATTTGCAGGCATAATTTTACTCGCTATAGCTATTCTTTTTTTCAAAATTACCTTTGTAATGAATTATATTATTTTAATAAAATTATTTTGTAATCTTATTTTTTAGTAAATTTGATCATTTATATATTTATTTTGTGTAAAATATTAATAATTTATAAATAATTTTTTAAATTAATAAAATAAATTATTTGATATTTTGAGTAATATTTTCAGAATTTAAAGGAGGAGTTTAGGGACGACATTAACACGATAAAGTCTTAGATCCTCCCACGTGGGAACTACCAATCAGAGACAAGTCAATTTCTTAATCCTCAAGTTCTGCTAAACGGATTCATTTCTCTCGACTCTCTTAACAACCAAGTCCCCAAAAATCTATAAAATAGAATTAGAAAACTAAACTAAAAGAGGGAGAAAAAAGGCATAAAATATCAAGCTATAAGCCCGGAAAAAATTTGTGGATAGCACAGTGACTGTTAATTGAAAAATGGAAGCGAAGATAGGGAAAATTTTCGAATCGGTCGGCTCCTTCTTCGGTGGTGGAGATCAGATCCCCTGGTGTGACCGCGACATCATTGCTGTAAGTATACTTTCAAGTTTTCCATTTATTCTTTGAAATTTTATCAAATTCAAATTGGATGAGTAGTAATTTTATGCTCTTTGATTGCTCACTGATCTGTTAAATTTATCGTTTGGGGTTTGATATTATTTTGGCATTTGGTTTTGACTGTGGTATTGGTGGAAGGGCTGTGAGAGAGAAGTTGCTGACGCCGCTAAGGGTGATTCCGAGGAACTGAAGAGCGAAAGCATCATGCGACTTTCATGGGCACTTGTTCACTCGAGGCAAGCTGAAGATGTACAGCGTGGGATAGCCATGCTTGAAGGTCACTTATTTGACACCATCTTCCCTATCTTATGGGTTTTCTTAGTATTGTTGTTTAACATGTTAATGCTTGTTTTTTTTTTCATCGCATGTATTTTTTCTTAGTAATAGTTATCCAATGTTGTCAATATAAATATTTGTCAAAAAGTACTCAAGTTGATAACTTTATTCTAGTTTCATAGGTGGTCTTTCTGTTTGGACACTTTCCTTTCTTTTTGCCTTCTAATTTCTTTGACTATTTGTAGATTGTTATCTATAATGAAGTTTTTTAACTGGTTTATAATCGCAAGTTAACCAATATCAACTATATCCTTGACTTGACTATGCTTTTTCTCTAAGCCTCATTCGGGTTTCTTTGTTACTTTGTGTTCATAATCATGGATCCTTGTCATGCTAATTGTCTTCAGAATGCTTTGTTTAGCATTTCCATCACTGCTGCTTATGCATCTGTCTAATATCTTCTATGCAATGTATCTGGATACAAGAAGTAACTATTACCCCTTCTCTACGAGTAATTAAAGCATTAAACTTTTCAGTAAAAATACTAAATGGGTTACTCTGCCGCCATCAGGTCTAGCTCCATTTATGGTCCTTACCAATTCCCTTTGGTGGACCACTTTGTTATTTGAATATATTCTTACTCTTTATTTCCTAGGTGATATTAATGTGTTGCTTTGAGTATTAAGCTTTATTTATAATCTTATGGGCAAGGCACAAAGTGAAAAAAAAAGTTTTTCTTTGCAGCATCATTGGCCAATAGCAGCTCTCCATTGCAGCAGAGAGAGAAACTTTATCTTCTGGGTGTTGGATATTACAGAACTGGTGAATGCTCGAGGAGTCGACAACTTGTGGAGCAGTGTTTGGTGGTTTGTCTTGTGTACCCTTTTCTATTTACAAATAGATTATTGGTGGTTATGCATCTCACCTAGACTGGATGTTCTTCTTGGCCCATACTTTTTAAATGCTAAATGCCCATAAAACAAGAGAAACAAGGTAATGAAGGACAGTTGTTTGAGGGATAGAGGAAGGTAATGGCAAGAGAATTATCTGTTAACTGTCATAATCAGTGGAAATTCTTAACATTAATATCTATGCCTATCTTCAATCAACTCAACGAATTGGTTTAGTACCTAATTTAGATAATTTTCATCTACAAACTGGAACCCTAGAAAATCAAAAACTGAAAAACTGAGCCTGAAATAAACCGAACCTGAACTTGACCCGGACACAAAATGCTTGTTAAAATGGTTACATTTTCCATAAAATTTAAAAAAGTGACCTGACTAACTTGAACTGAAATGATCCAATCCGAGCCTACCTGATTGCCACCTTTACTTCATGGCAACAATCCTGGTAGCATGACTTACTTCCTAGCTCTACTGTGTGGCATTTTTTTTCAGGGCAATGCTAGCTATGGAGTCTGTATGTGTGTGTGTGTGTGTGTGTGTGTGTGTGTTTAATTCATTATATGTTTTCTCTGGGTTAGTGATTTAAATTCTTTAGTGTTTGCCATTAAGCATTTTTTATAACACTGTTTTGACTTGCACAGCATGATATTGTGGGCATGTGTCTTCTGTGT
This sequence comes from Durio zibethinus, assembly GCF_002303985.1. The sequence goes on along the minus strand of NW_019167937.1, from coordinate 295,415 downwards.
TAGAACTTTTTATTTTGTTTTTATTAGTCCAACCCCACCTGATGCGGTGTGCATTCCAAAAACATTTTGTTGATAAAAATGTTTGTTTTTGGTGATTTTTTTTGTTTCCGTATTATGCAACTACTGGTTTTGTAGATTGCACCTGATTGGAGGCAAGCTCTTGCCCTTAAAAAGGCAGTTGAGGATCGCATTGCTAAAGGTGATAGCTAGAATTTTGTTGCAAATTCGAAAGTTGATTATAGCATAGACTGAATGAATTATGAGTATATTTTGTGTTCATGCAGATGGTGTTATTGGAATTGGCATCACTGCTACTGCTGTGGGACTTATTGCTGGCGGAATTGCCGCAGCATTGGCTCGCAAGAAATGATAAACAAAAAATGTGCATTTGTGCATATCGTTCACATCTACAGATTTGTCCCCCAAGCATTTTGCAGCTTTTCCCGAAGAAATGTTTTGAATAATTGATAAAAGTAAAGTTTTAGCATCTATTAGATTGCCAATGATTACTATAAGCGGTTTTGATCCAATTTGGCCTACCTAGCTGATCCGTTAATACTTATAACCATGGCCATCTTGTAAATGAGTTTTTTTTTTTGGCATTTTGCAGTTTGCTATCGTGGTGATAATGCTTGAATTTTCTATCTGTGAAAATATATTCTATCATCTGTGAAACTGTAATCATACCTATTATTGTATGGTGATGGTGCTTTTAATTATGTTTAAAAATTAAGTGTAGTTAACAAAGATGCAGAATGGCAGTGTGATGTCGGCATAAGAGAAAATCGTTCGCCGACCATGTTCATTCCAATTATATATATATATATATATATAGATATATATATGTGTGTGTGTGTATGTATATTATTATTACAACCAGTTTTGCTCACATGTTGCTGTTTTGTTATATTTGTCGAATGTGAAATAAATGAATGAATAAACCATAGACCATTAAATTTCCTCTTCTCTCTGGTTGATGAAGGAACCTATTCCAGCCCCAATTTTTTAAAACTAAAAATATTAGTTCTTTCACGTGTTGCTGTGTTATGTAACATGAAGCCAACCCAGATAAGGTTGGGGAAAAACTTAAAATACAGCTGCAGTTTCCCATAGGAAGATTCAAAAAGGACATTGTATTGCAGCATCACCAGACGCATCGGTAAGTAACATGTGACTCGATGATTTCGCCACCATAGGTAACTTTGACCACCTTACCCCTTTCAAAACCATAATATCTTGCAATGGCATCTTTCTTCAATAGTCGAGGAAGCTAGAAATAAATATTAAATCAGATGCCAAGAATTAGTGACTTCAACCAATAAAGCCTACCAAAAATAAAATATACATACAGTTATACACAAAAAATAAAGATGCAATTTTTCTGTCATGCAGTTACCATGAAATTTGGTACAGGTTTAAATCTTCAGAGCAAACATCACATATATGACATATGCACATCATTTTAGTGCTTTTCAATCTGAATCCTGTTGTTGACTTGTATACGGAAAATTCAACCAAAGCTCTTTTAATGTTTTGAGACTAACCTGTTTCTCTTCTATACTGTACTTCTGCAACAGCCTTTGTTTCTCTTCTTCTGTCAATACCTGATGCTTGGGCTTTAGCACATGCTTCGTAATATTAACAAGTAAGTCAGTGATCTGAGGACCAAGAAAGACAAGGGGAGATGTTAGGGGTGCAAGATTGTTAGAACAAGTTGCATATTAGATGAGACAAAACAAGTTGTCATCCCACGTCCACACTTGCCAAATTAAACCATAATGGATGCAAACAACTAATTTCTTTACCTAACATACAGTGCCATGTAACTCCTGTCTCAAAAGTTACAAATTTATCCGTCTAAGATTAGACAAGTAATACATATTATCATAAGATGGAACAATAATGAGAGTTATTAACCAATTCCTACAAACTAATAATGCTGTACGCTTACTAGCGTTTTCTTCCTTCATATGCTAATTTTAACTTAACCACTAAGTCCTCGACTGCCACAACAAGTAGACAAACGAGATCAACTTAAGCACATTTCCCCTTCCTTTATTAAACTAGTTTTAAAAAAATAATAGCAAATAATATGAAACAAACTCACACACACACACACACACCCAGAAGCATTAGTTTGTCAAGAAATCAATAGATGTAAATGTATGAAGCACGGACTAGGGCATGGGCCATATGTGCATTATGGAGTGGACAGAAACGCAGCAAATTTCACGACATGAAAGGCCTAGATGCCAAAGCATCAAGTAAGAAAACCTTTTCTTGTAGTTGAATTTACAAAACCAATGTCAATGGAAATAACACAGATATGACTCGTATTAGAAATTTCACCTGGAATATCTCCACTTTAAATGAGAAAAGGTCCAGAGCTTTCAAAGCTTGGTTTGTTATGTGGTTTTGCAAGATTAATATCAACCCAGTCAAACTTTCTTTGTTAGTAATTAGACCAGCAATGAGCCTAATCCCACTAACTTTGACTGTACCAGGCCCATAGAAAACTACCAGCACCTGCTAGGAAAAAATCATTCATTAAATTGCAGATCACAATGATTAAAGAATAGAGAAACACTTCTCAAGACAAAACTAACAGAAATTAACAAGGTAAAATTGGCACATTAATACAAGCATAGACACTAATTCAGCCTTATTTTATAAAGTTTTTGAAGCAGAAATAGCATGCAGTGTTTGATACTTCAGCTTCGTTATCAGTTAATCTACATTAGTTTCTGAGCTATGCTCAAATTTCATAAGCCTAAAAACTTCAAGTAATACTTTCATGTTATGTTGGGAAAGATGAATTTGAGATGGTGGATTTGTATTTGATTTGTCATATAAATTGCGAGAATGAAATGCACACACTATGTACAAATTAGTTGAGATTCAATATGACTACATATTTGAAAAGGTATAAGCAGATGAATTTCAAATTCACAAATACCTATAGTTATGTCAAATACACCACTTAATAGGCATCCAACAAATCCATGAATTTAAGAATAATCATGAAGGTCCTGTTTTATCACATAATTTATACTAAATTTGAAATCCAAATCCTTTTTCTTAAATCACTGTTACCAAATGCAACCTAAAGGAAATAGCAAACTCAATAAATGCTGCAGGTGCAGCCATTGTCATTAAATGAGATATCGATCTCACTAAGAAAAGCTAATTTGCCACAAAAACAAATTTCTTCAATTTAATACTAAATCAAAGAAGTTTCCTGCCTCAAAGCAACCAATTTGGTGGTATTGTGGAAGCACAAGACATAATTATTAACATCGCATGTCAGTTTGGATGCACAGAAGCCAATCATTAACCGAATCTATTGCAACTATAAAATAACCAAACATGATCATGTATAGTGGCTGGATCAGGACATCAATGGAAAACCACAACGTCAATATGTTGAAAGGGAGGTCAGTGCAGATTTCAAAAAGAATTATATGGATCATTGCCAACTGGGGTTTGCTCAGGTGGTCAGCTGGCCAGAGATCTTAAATTCAAGCCGTAGTGTTCATGTCAAGCAAACACATGACAGTGGCAACTAACATCGAAGTCAAAAGGAATAAAGATTCAAAGAAGTTCAATCCGCAAGCTTCCATCCAAAACACTAACTCTGATACATGTTATGCCTAGTTCATACATTTCTTCTACTGAACTTAAAACTTCCAACAAAAAAAATTTATAGGTGGTGGAGAGAGAGAGAGAGATTATCACTGATTCTAACAAATTAAACACTCCATGAGTGAAGAAAAGTGCAGGAATATAAACTAAAACTAATGCTTGCCAAACTCAGGTGCCATTGTTTGTAACTAGCAGGGTAAGGGCATTAATGACGTATACCAAATTAAAAACAATTTATGACAGGGTTAAAAACTGATTAATCATCCAAACTCAAACTGTCGGAGAGGAAAATTGTATGGAACAAGTTTAAGGAACATGCAATAAATTGAGACCTATCTAATCATGCAATGTATATAAAAATGAGGAAACAGCAAGCAAAACATAAAGCAAAGCCAGGAAACACAAAAAAGCATTACCCGCTTGGAAGGGTCAGTTTTATGACTAACAGAGATTCTAAGACGATCAAAATCAAGGCTTTGGCCATGAATGGCTCGAAATTCTTGAAGGGAGAGGTTGAATTCAGAGATGGGTACGGCATAGCCTCTGTCCCTCAGCATCTCCAGCACAGTTCTTCGTGACAGGTAGTATCGGTGACACTCCGTGCTACCATCGTCCACTAACCCACTCAAGCAATTCGGCAGGGCTTGTCCGTTTGATCCATCTCCTTCCAACCCATTCCCATTCCCTTCCATTTTTCTCTTTACTTCAGTCTATGTATTTAGACAGACAACTTAACTATGCTTTGGTTTGGCTCCTCTCAGAAGACAGAAGTCTTTGTTTTGACGGGACGAGGGGTGATGCAGATGGCATTGGCAGATGTTGTAGTTTTGGATTTAAAATCTTAGTCCAAGCCGAAGCCAAGAACGAACTAGGCTAAGGGCCTTGATGAATGGCCCAAACCCATTCATTGAATGCAGCGCACATGCGCGATTATTTTTACGATTGTGGGGGACGCATCCGACTGTCCACTGTTTCGATTTTCTGACCTGCCTTGATCATTACTCCTTTGCTGCATTTCACTCTTGATACATAATGCCACTCTGCTTCCTACCTGTACTCTGCAACGAACAGAATTCAGACCCCCATCGTTGCTTTGCCAACCATGCTAAGTAATATATTTGGCTGCTTTCAACAGGACAACAGCATCCCCAGATGAATTGGCAAGAACTAATTTTTAGTTTTGCCTATTTGTCAGACTACAATTCACTGGCTTATAATGAGGTTCATTCATCAGCTTTGCTAATTATCTATGTGCTTCTAGCTTCCGTTGAGACCTCTTTCTACAAATATTCGTAATGAAGACATGTGTCAATTTGAAATTAGCCAAGTTTAATCCTGTTAACAGGTTTAGACCTGGTTGAGATACACTAAAAATTATGGCACCAAAATGAAACATTTGAAACTGGTGTGAAATTGCAACTAAATCAAGTAGGTGATGAATTAACTTTCTCACAACTAACATACAAACAGACACACAAGAATTAAGTGTTACAGTTATATTCATACAAGACATACATACATATGCTTCACAAACTTCAATAATTGGATCATGAGCATCGAAACTGTCATTTTTTTTTATTTCATACAGCTCAATGTAGGCAGACCATAAAGAAACTAGTACCAAACAAAACCCTACTACAAATAGCAATTCGAGGAATTAGTCAAACCAGAAACATTCTTTTTTATCAACTTCAATCACAAATAAAGTATAAAAAGTATGCATCCCCTAATTAGCATTGGCTAATTAGTTATCATAAGCAACAACCAGGACACCTTATTAACCCGTTCTCATTGCATTCTGGGCACCTTCTCAACTTTGCTTCATCTTCCTCAAACACCTTTCTGCTTCCATTACAGTTAGGACACGGCACAAACCTTGCATCCCCACAACCTTCACAAACGATTCTAGGATCTCTAACTGGAAATCCCTCCAAAAGCTTTGCCAATTCTCCACTCTCATTAAGCTGTTTAATCTCTTCTACCCCACCAACTTGCTTTCCCCTGATGAACACTTGTGGCAAACAAATCACTTTCCCTCCAAGTAGACTTTGCAACTCGTTTCTATACATAGAGTCCATTGAGATGTCCCTCTCATCTACTGGCACTCTAAATCCCCTAAAAATCATTCTAACTGAACAACAATCCTCATAAGTCTTTCTTATTCCTCTTAAACTTGTAAAATATAATACAATTCTGTTTTCGGTTCTTGGCACTCTAAACCAACTATCAGATAATGAAGAACATGAAGGACTAGAGCCCACAGTTATCGTACTTCTGGACTCATTGCTTCCTAACTGCCTGGAAGATAAGGCTCGTCTGTAACTTGAAACCACATTTGGGTCAAGTTTTGATAACAATGATTCTTCAGATAAATGTTTCCATAATGGCTTTGTCAATGATGGCTTAGTAGGTTTATCATCCTCACATGTCTTTACAGGCACATCAAGACCCTTGCAGCTAAAGGTGTTAGATTTTGATGAAAGCTCCTTGGTACGAGTATTAACAAAAGAATTAGGCTTACCCAGATCAAAATCACAGTCATCATCAAGCCCATCCATGAGCTCCCAAGTGTTGATGACAGAATCTGGAGACAATGACTCCTTTTCCTGAACCGGTGAGTCCTTCTGTTGTTGCGGTTGATTTAGTTGATGATCAGAGAAATCCCGACTTTTCATTTCAGATGCTTTTGTGTCAATGACTAGGAGAGAGCCATATGTAGTAGATGTTAAAGAGACGAGGTGGTGGGTATCGCCTTTCCTCAGTGGTGGGTGGTGAACAAGAGGAGTGGACAGTGAAAGAGCTCTAGGAACTGGTGGTGATGAAGAATGTGAAGAAACCATGGATTCTAGAGAAGAGCAAGAATATGGATCTTCTGGAGAATTATGGCTTTTGGTGAAAAGAGTAGCGTTGGGTCTTGAAGCGGAACAGCCCATGACTGAAGAATCTTTAGCTTCTCCCACACTACAGACTTTTCTTTTGCCTTTTCTATGTTAATCAGCTGATGCTTTTTGGACCATGGGGTTGGAGTTCATGGCTTAAAGAGAAGGCTTTTCTTTTTCTTTCTAGTTCTGCTTTTGGACGGGGAAAGAAAGGGAAATGGAGAAAGGGAATTCTAGCGGTAGATTGGGTACGTTTCTGAAGGCTTAGAGGGAAAGGCAGAGAAAGAGAGAGAATGGTCTTGGTGGGAAAGAGCTGTCAAGAGAGTTGAGAGTGGGAGATGGTGATATTAATGCAGTTTGGAAGCAGAAACAAAAGGCGGTTTTGTTTTTAAACTTTGAATTGATATAATGATGATAATTTGATGTACCAATACTTTAGCAGTTTGCAGAAGACAGCAGATGAAGTTCGGATTGAGACAAACACTCTCCTGCTAGATTTGGAGTTCTTTTAAGTTAATTTTATGAAATTAAACACTGTTTCTTAGCTCAGACTTGGTAATTTGGGAAACTTACAAGGATGAATGAGGTAATTTTCCATGTTACCATATACTATTTTTTTGATGGCATGTCACAATCTCTTGGTTTGGTTATTGTACTCAACTAGATCTTGGCCATGTGAATCCATTAAAGCATATCTTGATACTGAGGAAAGCCAATCGCTTTCACTGCCAGCCTCGTTGTGTTTTCTGCATCATCATTTCTTCCTAAGATTTTTTTTTTCCTTTTCTTCATAATTTTTGCGAGATTTAATCCCATTTACACAAAAACATAGTCCATTAACAACAGGTTTTGCTAACAAGTGTACAAAGGTACTTGTTTTAGTATTATTTACAAAAATATTTTCATATTGAATATAGTAATATAATTTCATATTTCCATTAAGCACTTGTTTTAACTTTTTGGGTTTTAAATTTTGTTTATAAAGTAGATGGGCATATGTACCTGAGGCAAAAGCAAAAAGGGTAATTGCCCAGGAGAATACAATTATTCATGGCATTTTACTAATGGGTAGGCCCAACAAGACATTGCTTTTAAACTAAAACCATGATCCAAGCTGGAAGATTTCAACACCCAAGGCCCAAGCCCAAGTGATGTTGCAAGAAATCCATCATGCAATGCAAGTAACGGCTTGATTAAATTCACAATAATATTTCTAATTCTCATGAAAAATAATAATAATAAATAAATATGTTAACAGAAAATATAATTCAGCATTTTAACTTACATTTATAAAGATTAATTTTATATCTTAATCATTTTAATAATCAAATTGATGAATTTTACTATGTTAAAATATGTCTGTCAACTGCAAGCTACGACCCAATAGGTGTGTAAAAAGGGGAATACTAAGGGCACTCAACTTTGTCAGCCGCTGTTTGGCACCCGTTTTCTCAAAAAGCCACGTTATGCTATTTTTTTTTTTAAAAGTTACAACCGGAAACTTTGTTTAGCAAGTTGTTAACTTGCTAAATGATATTTACCCTTCTGTCAATGAAAATATACGATAGTATAAAGACAGAATTATGTAAAGAGGTAGCTTTGTAGGATAAATAAAGAGAATTTTATTCTTCTTTGACTTAGAGATAACATATATATATATATAAATTTTTTTTCTTTTATCGTATATATTTTTTATTGGCATATCTCCTTTTTATTTTATACTAAATTCATTACAAATTCATTTTTTATTTAATTGAATAAAGATAACATATAATATTTATATAAAGATAACGAATAATAACAAATAACCTCATTTATATCTCTTTCCATAATATATACCGTTCTTATAAATGATGATCCCATAAAAAATTCAATCATGATGTTGAAATAAAAATTCTCTATTCTAGTTCAATTATGTTTAATTATATGTGAAATATGTTTTTTAGACTCTTTCAAAAATTTCAAAACAAGATAATGGCACATCAAATTTTACTTTTATCAACATCAATTTTAATATCAATTTTATATTAATTTTGAGTTATTTTTGAATTAAATCTACTTTTTTAAAATTACTTTTGATAAATTAAAAAGAATCTTATATTTATTTTATTAAAATTACTTTAAATCAAATCAATTACTTTATATTTAATCATAGATCCAATATCATTATTAAGGTTCTATTAGGGTACTATTTATTTATTTTTTCATTGTATAAATTTATAACTCTTTCGAGAAAGTATAGAGTCACCCTACTTTTCTAAAAAGCTCACCTTTTGTAAGAAATTTTTTTTTATAAAATATGTTTAGTTAAAACCTCTACTCTTTTTAGTAATTATTTTCTCATTCTTCAATAGTTAGGTTTATAATCAGAAACAATTTTTTTTATATCATGATTTGCAATAATACAAATTAAATATACTTTACAATTACTATAATATCGTAGATCTTTTATATCAAAAAATTTTATAAAATTATTAAATAAATTATTGATTTACCAAGTCAAAAAAAATTATTTTATCAAAATTTTATTAAAATAAATTATTATAGTGAAAGACATGTTTTCATAAAAATCAAACTATCAATTCGACGTTATATCAAGAGAATGCTTAATCTTGAATACTGATTAAAATATGTTAATTATATATCTAAATTATAAATTATTTATGTTTAATATTTTCTTGATGTAAGCAATTGACGCTAGTTAATTGCAATCAAAATTACAATTACGATCAAACCATACTTCTAGAAAAAAACAAAAAAATGAAACCAATAGTCAACAACTAAAAAACAAATGTAAAATTAGGTGAAACTCACACTTGGTGACAAAGAACTGTCATTTTCATCATACACTTATGCAATATATAAGTTTTTAAAATTCTATTATAACTTACACAAAGTTTAATATCTTTCACATGAATCCTTAAAATAAGAAGTGAGTGTGTGAAATGATTGTATAAGATGAGTGGCTGTAGAGCACTGTCATAACATTATATATTATCTTGTATCAGTTGCTTATAATTAATCATTTGATATTTCTCAACCATAAAAGAAAGGCATGTTTTCGTTAAAGCATCCTTTGCTGAAGCTCCAATGGCTCGTCTTGGCAACATCTATGGTATCAGCTTTAGTAGCTGTGGAAGGACAACCCAAGGCGCCTAATCACTGCAGTTCCAGTTGTGAGCATCTTAAAATTCCTTACCCTTTTGGCGTAGAAAAGGGATTCTATCAAAAGGGATTTCGCATTACTTGCAACACTTCCAAAAACCCAGCAAAAGCATTTTTAGGTTCTACAAAATATGAGGTTGTAAACATTTCTATAGCTGAAAATCAGGTACGAGTAAGGAATTCTGTCCCTGCATCTGTGGCTCATACCTGCTTGCAACTCAATTGATCTGAAACTGATGGACAGACAACCATGATTAATTTGACTGATAGTCTGATACTCCATTCGCACTGTCTCAAAACAAGTTCATTGTCACTGGATGTAACTCTGTGGGCACGATCATGCTTGGAAAGAGAGAGTTTTTAAGTGCGTGCATCTCTTTGTGTCACAGGAAGCGCGAGGATAGGACCAACGGATCTTGCTCTGGGATTGGGTGCTGCCAGGTCACTATTCCTAATCGTCTTAAATTAGTTGAAACGTATGTGAATAACTTTTTCACCAATGAATCAGAAACAAAGGAAGTGCTTAATGAAACAAAGATCTCGGTGCCCTATCGTTGTGGATCTGCTTTCTTAGTGGGCCAATACAACTATAGTTTCGAGGCATTTGATCTTGATGATGATCATAAACTTTTGACTAAGATACAGCATTCTACTGTGGTATTGGACTGTGAGCAACCACACTTGCGAAGAATCTCAAAGAGACTTGCTCACTTATGCTTGCTGGGGGAATAGCCACCGTGTGGATTACAAAGTAGAGGGTAGTCAAGGCTATAGCTGCAGTTGCAACAAAGGTTACCAAGGGAACCCTTATCGTAGTCAGGGATGCCAAGGTATGGCTTGCTTATTATTCCGTATATGCTACTCAATTCTTTCATCACCCTTGTTTAACATCGTCTATAATTAATCTTTTTAATATTCTAAATGCTGTTGAAGTTTGAGCATATAACCAGTACATCATGTTTCTGTAAATTTTTTTTTTTTTAATTTCCACTATAAATTAATGCTCATGTTTTCCCCATAATACTACCATATACAAGTCAGTAACCTATATATATATATATATACTGATGTCATTTGTTTTATTTGGGGAAAGACATCGATGAGTGCATTAACAATCCGTGTGAAGGCAATCATAAGTGTATTAATACACCAGGAAGTTATCATTGCAAGCAATTTCTTTCTCAGCTGCTCCTGCTTGTTCTAGGTAACTATATAACTCAACACACCGTTTTGCTTTATTTCTTTTTTGTTTCTTTTCGAGGAAGAGCTCTTAATATATATATATATATATATATATATATATATATATGATTAATTCATGCAGCTTTCGTCAGTGTTTTGGTTCTGCTTCTGTTAGTCTTTTCCATATACTTCTTCTTGAAGAGAAGAAAACTAATCAAGCTCAGAGAAAAGTTCTTTCTTGAAAACGGGGGACTATTATTGCAGCAGAAAAATCCTTTCCGTCAAAGTGCTGTTGAGACAACAAAAATTTTCACGGCCAAGGAGTTGGCAAAGGCTACCGACAATTATTCTAAGAGTCGAATCCTCGGCCAAGGAGGGAATGGAACAGTCTATAAAGGTATCATAGGAGACAATCAAATAGTTGCTGTCAAGAAGTTGAAAATAGAGGCTCGTTCCCAAATTGAACAATTTATCAATGAAGTTGTTGTTGTTAGCCAAATCAACCACCGAAACGTAGTCAAGCTCTTGGGATGTTGTTTGGAGACTGAAGTCCCTTTACTGGTCTACGAATTTGTCCCCAGTGGAAGCCTTCACTATCACATTCACAATTCCGAGAAGGCAGGCTCAATCTCCTGGGACATCCGTCTAAGCATCGCCACAGAAACTGCTAGCGCACTTGCTTACCTTCACTCTGCAGCCTCGATTCCAATCATCCATCAAGATGTCAAATCTGCCAACATTTTACTCGATGAAAATTACATTGCCAAAGTGTCAGATTTCGGCGCTTCAAGGTTGATTCCCATCGATAAAACTCAAATAACTACATTAGTCCAAGGTACATTTGGTTACTTGGACCCCCAATATTTCCAGACAAGCAAGTTGACAGAAAAGAGTGATGTTTACAGCTATGGGGTTGTGTTAGTGGAACTACTCACTGGCGAGATGCCAGTATCTTTTGCAAGACCAGAGCCTGAAAGAAACCTTTCTTCTTACTTCATTTTATCAATGCAACAGGATCGTCTCCTCCAGATCCTAGAGCCGAACTTGCAAACGAGGAGAATAGAGAAGAACTGATAGCTGTTGCCCACCTGGCTATGAGATGTCTGATGTTGAGGGGGGATAAAGACCTTCAATGAAAGAAGTGCTTATAGAGCTGATAGAGTTGAGAAAACTTGAGAAACATCCATGGGGTCAAGCTAACTGTGAGCAGGCTTTGAGCTTGTTACATGAACAAGCAGAATTATACCCGACTCAGAGTTCATCATCAAATACTAAAGACAGTGGCACGCCGACAAACCTGTCACTTTCATTAGACACCCCAGGATGATGAGCATCCACAAGATATAGATTTTTTGTACGTTCTGTTGCTTTGTATAATTTGGTGAACCTATATTATTTTTTATGATACCTAAACCTTGTTGTTGTTGTCTACGGAGTTTGCTTAAGTGTTTCAGACTTAACCATTTGGTATTAATTATTTAAGACAAGTTCATAAAGGTTTCTAACAAGTTTATAGCAATTGGTAGGCATTTTCATAAGAATACTATTACATATATATATTATGGTTGCATCAAATATAGCAACACAAACGTAATGGTAGTTGGATTAATCCTAATACCAATTAACAGAATACTCACATTATCAAAACACAGTAGTATAAGTAAGATGTGAAGCTGACCACCTTCCATCAATGCCACAAAACCTGAAGAAATATTGTGTTTCTGTACAATGTAAGACGTTCATACCTCCAGTAGTCCTATCAAAGAAAAAGGCCAAACCATGCAGCTTTCTGCTACAGCCGGACTAACATTACGAAACTGAATTGATACTTTTCAACATACTGGAAATAAGAAAACCGATAATCTAGATGTACAAGCCACAGCAACCAGTGAAATTAAATATGGGTTTTTCCATTTGGATCCCCAGTTTCCTTGTCCAACTCTCCATTCCCTATAGAACTTCTAATTCATCTTGTTGGTTTGTCCTGCAAAAGATATAAATAAGAATGTTATCTTTTAGACCAAGATAGTTGTAAAACTCGAAGCAAATACAAATCTTTATACCACAATGAAAACAATTAACAAAAACAACATTTAGGACATTAAATTCGTTCATCTAGTTTCTTCCATTTAGTTTCAATTAATTCATTGATTGAGAATAAATCCAATTCATCAAGGTCAGTCCCATCACAATAAGTACATTTAAGCCACACATGCCTTGAATTTTTTAATTTGTACAGTCTTAACCAGAAAACAGCCAGTGGTAATGAGCAACTCAATTTGTTACAAGCTTACATAAGAATGTAGAGCAGTACTTATATAATAATATATACTAACAGGGTAACTTAAAATGGGTATTATTAGAGAGCTTATCCATCATAAACCAACAGCAATTACTCAACAAACTAAAAAATAGCCCAAGGAAACCATGGCTGATTTAGACTATGCATCAGACAGAAACTTCAGCCCATAATACATTACCTAGATTGTACAACTAGGATGACAAACCATTAGATCTAAGAAACATCAGATTAGCAGATAACTCAAGAAAAAAATGAAAGATTACTAGAATCTTGCAGCTAGATAACAGCTGACAAATAAATCTACAAAATTAGATAGATATGTTAGCTTCCTACAGGTGTAGTTTGAAAGTTTCAAATATGTAATATTAGGACAAAAAAAAAGGATCGGTCAAGAATCATTTTCATTGGTGAGCAATAAACTTGTCTAACTTTATGATATTAGGAATAGTAAATGAAAGCTGTTTAAGCATCTCAAAAGGGGTTTCTTTTATATACTTCTATGCAAAATGAAAGCTATCAGTGATCAGCATTCTAGTATATCTCTGGTGCGAATTTCAGAATCAATACCTTTGCGGTCGGATTGCACACAATTTGCCACGGATGGGGACACATCCCAACCTTATCTCGAACTCTATCCATTTCTATCCCCACTATATCCTCTATAGTTTATTTATTAATTAAATTTGTAAGTTTCCCAGGCTGAATCAAGCAGATAATTTAGTCACAAATTATGCTTCAAAATTTTATATAGTTAGAAACAAAACTGAAAGGATTAAATGGGACGAAATGAACGAAGTTTTCTTCAACATACAAACTATCAGCAGAATAACAGTATAATTATAAAAACTAAGTAGTATTTCAGCATCTTATGAAGAATATAAGCACGGAAGAAACCAGAGCAACAATCAAATAAGGATAAATAGAATATTCAACTCTTATAGCAGACAAAGATTTTCAGAACTAAGAAAAAACAAAAAAAGAACAACCTTTTGATTCTTATCTTGATTACGCATAAGAAAGAAGGAGAACAAGAAGAAAAGAAGTATAATTTGTGAGAATTAGGAAGGAAACAAACCAGAGAAGTGGGTTTGATTGAAAAAGGAAGAAACAGAAAAGGTGAACTTAGCCAACATGGAAGGGACCAATATCACCACTCCTGAGAGAAGCAGCAACTTCATCAGCAATTGTCAAGCAAGAAGAAACCCATCCACTCAGAGCTATCCACACCATCTTTGCCATCCATAGAGTCATGCCCCAAGGCATTGCCATTTCCCTTTTTTTTTTTTTTTTCTTGTGCTTTTCCTTCTGCTTCTTGCTCTGTTTACTCAACAAATAATTATTCTTTTTGTCATTTTTAAAGGAAACCCATTTTGAGGATCAATCAACTCTTTTGATGAAAGAAATACAGAAGGTTGAACAATCAACTTGAGGTGAAGTGAAAGTAAACGGCAAGACTTTGATGTTGTGCCTATCTTTCATTTCTTTTGTACTTTTTCCCTGTGAATGACTCCGTCGGTTGGGGGATTGATTTTCTGACTTTCAGTTGAGACTTGAGACGCACTAACGAATGCAATCTCGCCACCAATAAATGTTTTTCATTTTTCATTTTTTTTTTTGGCCTTTCAATAAATGTTTATTCTAATTGACTTATGTATTTTTATGAAATATTATTTTATATATTTTAGGAGTTTTAAATTTTACAAGCATTGTTTTATTATATTAGTTCATTTTTTTTGAAGTTGATTAATTTATTTTTTTAAATACGCTCTATTACCAGCATGAATTAATTTTATAATCTTATTAGAAATTTTATAGATAGCAAATAAAATAATTTTTTATTTTTATTTCAAATATTTGATATGACATGATGTATAAATATTTAATATATTTAAGGTTTTTTTTTTGCCAATGGCAAATTTAAAGATAAATTTATCAATGCAAAGATAAATTAATTAATTTACAAAATAAAATATTCATAGTACAATAAAATTAATAAATTATTTCACATCTAAAAAATAAAATAAACGTATCTAAACAAATAGTATTTCTTATTTTATTTCACACAACCAAACATAGATAAGTTTTTTTTTTATGTGTAGTAAGAAGTTGGATTATAAACGTAGATAATTTTTTCTTTTCTATCCATAAATGATGTATAAATCTTCCAATTTATTTAAGATTGCAATTCGAAATCGGAAAGTTAAATCGCAAATCTTAAACTGATGTCATTTTCTTTAAAAAAAATCATTTAAAAAAAAATTAACTCGGACTACGTAATATAAAAGTGATATCTTTTCATTTTTAAAATTTCTTCTCTCTCCCCCGCCATCTTATATTAGAATTCGAGATTTTTAAGTATGAATTTCACATTCGTTTTTTTTTTCATTCAAAATTTTAAAATGGTAATTAGGAATTTGTGTGTTTTTCCTATGAAGTTTAAGAATGCAGTGTAGGGGTTATAGCATTTATAAATTCGGAATATAGATAATATAAACCCTAAATGGAAGATCAATGAAGGTACAAGATGACATGCAAAACGTACATCAGGGGAAATGTTGTTAAACTCCTATTCTTCGTGAAGGCATTGAAGAGTAAAATACGAAAAATAAATTACTGTCAAGTGTGCATTGTCACTAAGAGATCATGTCTCTGCATATTACTCATCGTCCTTGTA
Source organism: Durio zibethinus (assembly GCF_002303985.1). Next base: position 279,571 of record NW_019167937.1, on the reverse strand, counting down.
AGGGTACTCTTCTGGAACTTGCTTCAAAAGTTTCACCTGCAACTCATACGCATCATCTCCTCTAAGCATATCACGTATCCAGGTGACTTCAGTCTTCATTGACACCTGAACAAATGAAGGAATTGCATGGTGAAGAAAATAACAAAGACGATATTGATAGCTTCACTTCAGGCTTTGGCATTAGAAGATAATAAGGCAGCTAAGGTTCGACCAATGACATTAAACAATAATCTGGATCCATATATCAGAAACTTGAAATACCATAACACTTTGAATATAAAAAAAATAGGTTGAACTTTTGTACAACACAAGATAAATTCTTCAAGGCAAAGGTTAAACTGTTGGTAAACATAGAATACCTTTTATCCCAATTGAATTGCAAGTAATTAGAAATGATTTACAGCATATAATACTGAACAAATTCATCACTTTCATTCATGATTATGAAAAAACGATTTAATAATAACTTTACAATAGATAATCACATAGTTCTATCTCTCTAGAGATCATGATGAAAGGGGTGAAATGTTTTAATGTCCTATTAATAGTCATAATGAAATAACATATGGCTAGCATTACCAACCTAACCTTGATAACTTAGATCACACTTCATGAATGAAAAGTGGTACTGAGATTGAGAACATCGATGTACTTTTACAATAGCCACTGCATGATTGACAGTGGCTGACAAAGATCAAAGATGTTTAATACTTCAAATGCCATTGTATTGAACCCACCAAAGGTAAAAAAGGACCACAGTCTTGCAACTATAAAATAGAAGGGGATCAAAGATGTCTTTACACTCACCATCTCTAGGGCTCCTCTTATGACTCCACTTAAGATGTTGCAATAGTAGAGACCTTGACACGTATCAGGCAGCTCTACAAAGTCTACAAGGGGATTATCCTCCAAAACAATGCTGCAACAGGTCCCATCAGCATCCCAGTTCGTAACAGATGCAGTGACCCCAAGAAACATTTTGAAACCCACCTATATAGAAACTTCATTAGGGCTAACAAGAGTTGGGGCCTAATTCATACTTGTTAAAAACAGAACTAAGATGATATTTTAAATGGCTTCGGCACAAATAAATCCAGCAAACATTTCTAAACTAGGCAATGTACAAATAATAATCATAAATCTTTCAAAAGCTCACATTTGTTCATTAAAAGATAAATGATCCATCTCAAAAGGAGAAAAAGGAAAAAAATTAAAGGCATCCTTATGTGTTCATGAAAATGCATATGAACAATCATATATCATTTCATGCACATGTTATTGCCTTCTTTCAGTTAGCAATTTAGATTCCACAGGACAAGTATTAACATACCATCATACATAACAGTCTACTAAAATGAATAGCCAATAATTTAGATCTACTTGAATGAAGAAAATAAATTAGTGGTGCAGCTGACATGCTGTAAAATATGCCCTACTCCGACTAGCATTTTATGAACAGAAGATCAGAGAGCAATTAAGGAACAGATGAAAGAAAATTCGAATCATTATATATAATATGACCATGAAATAAACCTAACAGTAATAGTAGACCTTTGCAATCACTTCCGCTGTCTCCTTAAAGTCAACACATCTGGACACATTAGATTTTGCCAGAAACTCATCAATTAGTCTAATCCCTATATTATAGCCCCTGCATGGTAATCAAAGAAGTTAAGTAGCATGGATTTTGACATCATGTAATCAACTTCTTTACTAAATTACATAAATAAAAAAAACTATCAATACTAAGAAACGCAAGCAATCCAAAATGCATACAATAATCAAGAATAATAAAGTTAAAAAAAGTTAACTAATAGTGCTTGTGAGCCAACCCTTGATGGCATCAAGTTGAAAGATTGCATGGTAGAAACGAGTGTAAGAGATACACAAAGATGCATGCAGAGATGCGTAGATGCATGGCATACACAAAACACGCAGGCACCCAACTGTTTGTATTGGCATAAGGCTTCTATCATGATAAGAAGATAGCATAGCACTATTCAAATACAGTAGTGATTAATGTGCTCATTCTATATAATAAAAAAAAGAGTCAATCACCAGCGAATCCATATGATCAAATAAAATAACAAGCATCATTCTTTCAGAACAATGACATGAAACCCATCATAAAGCATGCACAGATCACGTGATTATAGTAAATAACTATTGAGTGAAACTAAACAAAGTTTGTCGAAAGGGGAGAGTGTACATTTGATCAAGCTGCTTGTTGACCTCCTCAACCTCCTCCAAGTCAGTAAGCAATTGACGCACAATTGCTCCATAAGTTAAAGTGAATAGTTCTGCATTCTACACCGGTTCAAATTCCACATATCAGTAACATATCAGTTATCAACAGCAACACAATCGGCAGTATAATTTCTGTTTGGTAGCCAAAAACTTTTATACAGGTTCTACAAATCAAACTTAGAACAAACAGATCCCTCAAGTCATAAAATTTCTTCCTTTCTCTCTGAACAGTATGATCCGATGCAGGAAATGAGAACAAATCAAACAAAATTGAACCGTCAAAAATTAAATTTCAGGCATATAAAGGTTTTTCTTTTCTTTTGCAATTTTTCAAACGAGAAACAGGAAATGAAAAGAAATCGAAAGGTTCACCGATTTTCCAAACAGAATGAGAAAAAAATAGAGAATTCTAGTTGTGTTTTTTCTTACCACGCGTTCGACGCTGGCGAAGATCGCATCACCGGATCGAGGAGCCGCGGGAGGCATTTTTCTAGAGATCTAATCACTCAAATTCCTAAACTTAGTTCAAACCTAATTAAGAGAATGTTTACGCGAAATTCAATAATAACTTAAACCCGAAATCACAGAATACCTGGAAGTGCTCAAATGGAGTGAGAAGAAGTGAACAAGAAAGCCTGGGGATGTTGCGGTGACCGGAAGAGGCGGCAAATAAGAACGGCTGTGGCTATGGCAGCTGCAGGTGAAAGAGTGAGTTGTGACGATGAAGAAGTCTTCCTTTTTTTTTTTTGCCAATGAAGCGAGTATTTTTCTTTCTTTTTTTTTTCTTTTGTCCTAGATGTAGTATTAATTTGATCAATTTCATTTTTTAAAAAAAGTAAAACTAGATTTGTCACTAAGGTTAGTATTATATTTTATCATTACTTTAATTTAGTTGAATTTTATTAGACATAACCAAATAAACATTTGAACTTTACTCAAAATAAAAATAAGTTAATAATATTTTATTATATAAAATTATGATTGTGAATTTTTATTTTACTGTAATTAATCCTTGATAATATAAAATACTTTGTAAAAAAATCTTACTTAAATCTCGCCAAAACACAATCTTAATAGAAAAACTTTCCATTTAGATAAAAAATTATAATGCTATATAAATTACTTTTTCTTCTTCATTATAAAGCAGGATTTGCTAGGTCAACCTACAAATGACAAATACTTAAAAAAAAAAAAAAATCATTTACTAGTTACTTTTGCATGTGCTCCAAAGTCCAACTGTAGAAAAGCCTTTACTTACCTAGTTACCTTCTTTGAGAGGTTATAAGCGATAAGACATGAGTAGAATTTATTCCAACAACATAATTGTTTTACTCGGTGCAAATATTATTTCTAGCTATGCAACAAAAATTTTAGCTGAAAATTTTGTCACAAAATCTGCTATAAGAATATTCATCGGGGGAAGTCCAATGAAAATGTCGTTGAATTGTGATTGCTATATTGCCTAGTTGGCATGTCACTATGACGATTTACTCTTGATGAACTCTCAGCTGTGTATAAATCCAATGGTTCATCGAGCAAGCCTACAGCCTCCTCATAGTTGACTTGATTCCAACAGTGTTTGTCAATCCCTCTTGACCCTGCAAGCTCTAACACCACTCCTTTCATTGTGGGCCTTTTTTCACCCCTAAATCTGAGACACCTCATTGCAAGATCTGCAACTGCTTTAAGCTGTTCTCTATTCCCTTCGTTTGCAAGCCCAGGCTCAAGAATTTGGGAAAGGTGATCCTGTTGCATTGCTAAAATGAAGTAAGAAGACAGGTTTCTCTGAGCTTCAGGTCTTGCAAATGACACCGGCATTTGTCCTGTTAGTAGTTCCACTAGCACCACTCCAAAGCTATAAACATCACTCTTTTCTGTCAGCTGGCTTGTTTGGAAATACTGTGGATCTACGTACCCAAGTGTTCCTTGAACTAGAGTTGTTATTTGAGTTTGATCAACAGGTATTAACCTTGAAGCTCCAAAATCTGACACTTTTGCAGTGTACTTGTCATCCAATAATATGTTGGAAGACTTAACATCTCGATGAATGATGGGAATTGTAGTCGATTTTCTGATTTTTCTTTAAAATTTTGCCTAATATGGGTTTTTTTTTTTTTTTGCTGATCTAAACTGCGTCAGCTTAAAGGAAATTCTTGATAATGGAGATGGATTTGCTTTCCTTCTGAAACTTCCGAACTCATATCTGTTTAAATTCCATTTTTATGGTGTTCTGGTCATAAAACCCGAATTTTTTTGTTTGATATTTTTTTCTAGATTCTTATTTTTTCCCGCTGTTGAGAAAATTTAGTCAACAAATTGGTTAAGCTGATTTGATTTGCTGAATTATTAGGAAAAAGTGGTTTGCTTTTCTCATTTTTCTTACCATATGTATAGTATGATGTTTAAATTTATTGTTCTTAGCATTTTCAGAGACGTAAGTTTGATTATTCATACATGATTTCAATTATCAAAGTAATTTTATTAAATTTTGTTTCTTCTTTTGGTACAGGGGTATCCTATGATCTGTCTGATAAAGAGCTTTTCTGCATTGAAGAGCAATATGTGTTTGATCGCATGTACTCGTTGGCTCGAGGTTTTTCCAGCCTCTCCCCATCTTGCAAGTTCATTCTTGTGGAAAGTCTTCGGTCCAATCTCAGTGTTCTCCTCCAAAATGTGGATTCACTGATCCGTGTTTCTCAAGGTCAGGATGATGATGAAACTCTGATGCTTGATCGTGTCACTTCATATCGTAATGCTTTTAAAATTTACACATTCTTTCTCCTCCACGTTATTTTGACCGAGGAGTCTAACACTGGTTCTAGTAACAATCCAAAGGTATAACCCCCGCTGCCCTTTTCCTCCCTTGCTATATTATTGCCATTGTTGGTGTTATCCTATGTTTAATAGTTTTGGTTGGTAATTTCTTCAGGTGACAGCTAGTAGTCGTAAGAAGCAACCATTAAACTCATTGAAATGGGAGTTACAAAGGGCCGGTTGCTTAACCTGATTGCGAACTCACTAGAGATAAACCTCGCGTTGCTCTTTGGATCAGCTGACCCAGATGAAAATTATCTATCTTTTATTGTAAAGTAAATTAAGACGTGTAACTAATCCTACAAGCTATTAGAAGCTCTTTCTTTTTTTTAAAATGAAATTTACTTATTCTGATTTTGGTTTTGCAGAAATGTGTTTTCTCTGTTTGAGAGTGCCATGCTTCTAAAGGACTCAGAAACAAAAGATGCTCTATGTCGCATCATTGGGGCTTGCGCCACAAAGAACCACTACACAGAGCAATCATCTGCTTCAATCATGCACCTAATTCATAAATATGACTTTGTTGTTACTCACATGGCTGATGCTGTTGCTTTGGCTGAGAAGAAGTACGCTGATGGAACACTTGCAAGTTCCCTTATCAGAGAGGTAGGGAGGACTAACCCCAAGTCCTATTTGAAGGATACAGCAGGGGCTGAAAATGTTGGGCGCTTCCTGGTGGAGCCTGCTGATCGACTACCAAAGTTAATGTCGACTAACATTGGACTTTTGGTGGTGAATCTTATAAGATAAGAATTGCCCTTGTAGGTGTTTTGCGTAAACTAGTTGCAAAAGCATTTAATGATGTTGATGGTGAAATGAGTTCTAAATCTGTTCATCTTCGGACCAAGCAAGCCGTGTTGGAAATTTTGCTTGAGCGTTGTAGAGATGTTTGGGCTTATACAAGGAGCCGAGTTGTTCAAGTTTGGGCTGAGCTATGTGAGGAGCATTCTGTTTCAATTGGTGTATGGAATAAGGTTGCAGCTGTTGCTGCTGGGAGATTGGAAGATAAGAGTGCCATTGTTAGAAAATCTGCATTAAATTTACTGATCATGATGTTGCAGCATAATCCTTTTGGGCCACAACTCCGAATAGCTTCATTTGAAGCAAATCTAGGGCAGTACAAGAAGAAGCTAAACGAGCTTGAACCAGATAAATTGTCTGAACGCATGAAGGATGGTGTACTGATGAGAGTGAGGTTGATAATGCAAATGCTGAAGAGGTGGCCAACCACCAGCCTGAGAGTTTAACTGATAGTTTACCCCATATGGAGCAAGAGATTGCTAGTAAGGATAGTTCTGTGCCAGATGTTGGGAACTTGGAGCAGACTAAGGCCTTGGTTGCCTCTCTCGAGGCTGGTTTGAAGTTTTCTAAGTTTGTATCTGCCACAATGCCAACACTCCTTCAATTGATGGTTTCATCTTCTGCTACAGACGTTGAGAACACAATTCTCTTGCTGATGAGATGTAGACAATTCCAAATTGATGGTGCAGAAGCCTGTCTCCGCCAGATGTTGCCACTGGTGGGCTTTCATTTGTTTTCATTCCTTCATGTCTATGTTTTCTTCTAATTCTACGTTTTTTTTTTCCTTCTTTTTGTGCTTTTGAGGTGGTCTATCCTGTGAACATGACTTCTTTTACTAACCTTTGACACAAATAGTACATGATCTGTTGTGGATTTTTCAGGTATTTTCTCAAGACAAATCCATATATGAAGCTGTAAAGAATGCTTTTGTAACAATTTATATTAGGGAAAATCCAGTAGAGACTTCTAAAAATCTTTTGAATCTAGCCATAGCTTCAAATGTAGGGGATCAAGCAGCCCTCGAGTTCATTGTTGGTGCTTTAGTGTCTAAAGGTGATATATCCAGTGGTGCGGTATGTTCTCTTTCATGCCTTTAGAATAACCATGTTGATTTGAATTACGATCGTTCCTTTATTTATGGAAACCTAGAAAGGTCAACCCTTCCTTGGAATTGTGATCTTCTTTTGTTTCCATGAATGAAATAGAAGTACAAGTATTGTACGTCTCCAGAATGTGATGACAATTATGGTAGTTCTGTAGGTTTGTAATGAATGAATCCATGTCTTTTGGAACCATTTGCTTATAGATTTTAAGGCCATCTTTTATTTTGTAGATTCATATACGTAACTGGATTCACATGAAATGCTTTATCATGATTTTCATTGCTTAAATTTCTGTGTGGTTACCCAGTGAGGGATAGATTGAAGTAATTTATTTTAAGGAGGTGTTAAAGTATTGCCAAAGATAATTTAGTGCAGAGAGAGTCTGAATCATATTGTTGCATGTCGTTCCCTTTGGAGAGTTTTAGCTATAAAAATAATTATCTCATAGTTAAAAGTCTGCTTTAATGAAATCAATGATTCTTTTTCTTCATTGTGCCACTGTCTTGCAGATATCAGCGTTATGGGATTTCTTTTGCTTCAATGTTAATGGAGCCACTGCCAAGCAAAGTCATGGGGATTTAGCTATCCTCTGCATGGCAGCAAAATCATCTACTGCAATTCTTGGCTCTCACTTAAAAGACATTATTGACATTGGGTTTGGTTGTTGGGCTAAAGTGGAACCTTTGCTAGCTAGGACAGCATGCGTTGCTATCCAGAGATTGTCTGAAGTGGACAAGAAAAAGTTGTTAATTAGTAATGGCAGCCGCATATTTGGTGTTCTGGAATGCTTAATTATAGGCTTTGGGCTTCCAGATAATATATGGTATGCTGCAGCTGATAAAGCAATAGATGCAATATACACAATTCATCCAACCCCAGAAACCTTAGCTGCTGATCTTGTGAAAAAGTCCCTTGGTTCAGTTTTCGATGGTAGCAGAGGAGATACATTACATGACGACATTGTCAGTGGTAACTTCACTGTACTTTCCACCGTTCAAGTAGCAAAGCTTAGCAGATACTTATTTCTCACAAGTCATGTTGCCATGAACCAACTGGTATACATTGAATCTTGTGTTCGGAAGATCCAGAAACAGAAAGGTAATAAAGAAAAAATGGACGCTGAAGGTACAGCAAATGCTGAAAAACAAAAGGTAAGATCAGCTTCTAAATGTTCCTTCACTAGTGAGCTAGAGCACAGCCTATTATTTACTTCTTAATTATAAATTTATAATCTGATTTAAGGAAGCTATATTTATGAATTTATGATCTGATGATGTCCTACAGGATAATAGCATCAATGCTGAACTAGGTCTTGCTGCTTCTGAGGATGCATTACTAGACACACTTGCTGAAAGAGCAGAGAAAGAAATTGTTTCTGGTAGCTCCACTGAAAGGAGTTTGATTGGAGAGTGTGCACCTTTCCTCTGTAAGCTCTGCAGAAAATTTTCTTTGATGCTGAAGGTGCAAGCTTCAACTTTTCCTTCCTCTATTTCCCTTCTTTCATTTTCCTATGGTCCTTTGGGTTCCATTATCAGCTTTCTCAATAAAGAGAATTGTGCACAGCAGTTATGACTTTATTTCTATACCATTTGAATTTATGACCGAAGTCATCTCCCTTCAAGGTATCATGTTAAAATGATTCATGACTTCGAAAATTTAATATCCTGACATTTGCAAAGTTCTTGAGAATAATCTCATGTATATAGATGGAAGACAAAATATAATTGTACTTGTACAATCATTAGTAAATTATTATAATGAATTCATTTTAATTTCTCATGGAAACAAAAGAAAGCAACTTCTCTTTTCTGTATTTGATTACTTGCATGCTTGTTATTTTCTACGCGTCAAAAATTTTGTTCAATAGATTGACTTGGCTTTCTGTTCTCAGTATCCAGTACTACAGGCCTCTGCAATGCTTGCCTTATGTCGATTTATGATTGTAGATGCCAATTATTGGTAACTCTCTCAATTTATATATCCTTCCATCTGTTATCTGCTATTTTAAGTCCAAAGGAGACTTTATGCCTAATTTTTTAATTGAATGAATTTCCAGTGATGAAAATCTCCAGCTTCTATTCACTGTTGTGGAGAATGCACCATCAGAAATTGTTCGTTCCAATTGCACTATTGCTCTAGGAGATTTGGCAGTCACTTGCCGAATCCGTTAGAACCATGGACAGAGAACATGTATTCTCGTTTAAGGGATCCTTCAGTTTCAGTTAGGAAGAATGCTGTTCTGGTGCTTTCACATCTCATACTAAATGACATGATGAAGGTCTGACAGGCTGGCTATCAGCAGCATACTCTTTCATTTTAGAGATGATAAAACTTTAGGGTTCTGATTCTGGGCATGTCTGGATCAGGTAAAAGGTTACATAAATGAGATGGCTGTACGAGTAGAAGATCATGATGAGAGGATCGCTAATCTGGCTAAGCTCTTTTTCCATGAATTGTCAAAGAAAGGTGAATTGTGATATTCAACCACTAAAATTGTAGAAATGACTAACATATATTTCCTCGAGTCAAATAGGTATTTAACAAATTTCTTTCTAATTATTTTGTCAGGAAGCAATCCGATATATAATTTACTCCCAGATATACTTGGCAAACTATCAACCCAAGATCTGCAGAAAGGGTCTGCAACATCATGCAGTTCTTAATTGGTTCCATCAAGAAGGTATACATTAATTTGTTTAGTTGATACTGAAATGAATGTTCTTTATAATGTCATTAACTTATTATCTATATTATTTTTCAGGACAAACAAATGGAATCACTTGTTGAAAAGCTCTGCAATAGGTTTAGTGGAGTCACAGGTATGCGATCTTTGATTCATTTAAATTCTCTTTGTATTTATTCATCTAAGATGATATTCTTCTTATAATATCCTCCTTTGAATATTACTATTATGTTGCTGAAAGTAAGACAAAAAACATGATTCTTTATTGTTAAGAAACTAGCATGCTTCTGGGGCCATTTTAGTCTTACTGCATTCAGTTGTTTTGATCTAGATGCATCAGATTGCATAAGAAAGAACAGTCTTTCTACTTGTTTGTAAAATGTCTTTGTTATTCATATTTTTGTAATATGTCAGATTAAGGGCCAAATTTACCATTCATCTTTGAACAAGTATAATTTTAACATTATACTTTTAATTTGGTTCAAAATGATAAAAAACTAATGGTAAACGAAAATTCTGTAGAATGTTCGGTTGATTCCTTACGAAATATTCATGTACTGTTACCTTTTGATATTAAAATTTTTCCCATATCCCCTGCGTTTTTAATAGATACACTTTATCCAGTCGGAAGATATACTTTCAGTTTAAGCTTCAAAATTTATGAATGTTATTTCTTGAGATCATTTCCTTTCTTTCTTTTCAAAGTTCTTTTTATAGTTTTTAAAATGCATTTCCCTTTTCTCTGGGCTGAGAACAATTGCATGAGCATAAGTGCTGCTGCAGATGAGGCTGTCTATTTAGTTGAAATAATAGATTATTTCAGAGCCATATTTTTCTGTTAACTTTTGTTGCCTTTAGTAGGATGTGCAGGATTTAGGAACCAGAGCGTCTTTTTCTCTCTAAATTATAGTATATAGGGTTCGAGAGAGCTGCAGCCTCCTTTTTTTCTCTACCTTTCTTCTGTTTGTTGCTACTTTGCTTCATATCGCAAACAAATAATAATTAATTAATACTTCTTTCTCGTGAATGATATAAGCTAGATTTTCCTCACAATATGGTTCATCTTTTGCTGCAGATGTTAGACAATGGGAGCATATTTCTTACTGTCTTTCTCAGTTGTCATTCACTGAAAAGGGAAATAAAAAGCTTATAGAGTCATTTAAGACTTATGAACATGCCCTATGTGAGGATTCTGTGATGGATCGTTTTAGAAACATAATTAACAAGGTGCCCTATTTCCTTCAGTTTTTCTGGCCTCTCTTTTTAAACCAGATGAACATTTTCTCTTCACATTGGCTGCAAACAGGGCAAGAAGTTTGCAAAACCAGAAATGAAAGTATCCATTGAGGAGTTTGAGGAGAAAATAAGTTCCACATGGAAAAGAAGGAGCAAGAGGTTACAGCAAGAAATGCAGAAATACATTGACAGAAGGTTGGCAACATAGAAGGTTTTGTTATGCCCGTAAATGATGGAGAAGAAAGTGCAGAATCTGACATTTCGGAAGGTTAGTTCATGAGTTTAATCCATGTGCCTGTGACTTTATCTAATTTCTTGCTACTTTCACTATCTTCTTATTTTTCTTGGATCTCTAACCTGGAAGTTTCTAGTTATAGTGTGTGGAAAATTGACTTACTGTATATTTAATTTTATTGTCGAGGGGCACCTTCATATTAAGGAATACAGATAAATAGAGAAAATGTCAGGAGTTGGTCTGCTGCAATGCAATTTACTTTGATACATCAGGCGGTCTAGTAAACAGTTAGATCTTAACATCTTCGTTAAGGATGCAAAGGCACTAGCCATTAGGTGAATATTTTAATTTGCAAAATTTTCGGACATGCTTTAATCGTACAATATATATGATGTTTGAGAGTTAGGATTGTGACTGGTGACTCTATTTATGTACTTAGTAGCATCCTGATTTTCTCATCCAGCGTGTTAGAGAAAGACAGAGCAAGGAAACTGTTATACTAGGCAACTCAATTACTTAGCTGCTGAAAATTGGTTAGTGAAAGACAGTGGTTACTAAAAATGGCTTCCAAGTTTTAAACTTTTCCTCCTATGGTCATCCACTCTAGCACAACAGATACCAAAATTTTCTGCAAATACAAGAACCAAAACTAATTTTAAATATCTCTTCTCTCTTTTATACGATAGGTGAAATAATCTTTGACATAATTTTATAATTATGATATCAGGATACCATGTGATATATCACAAACATAAACAAGTGTGTCAGTGTGTTAGATGGTAAGTAATTTCTTATTTCCACTCTAAGTTATTATGTTGTCAAGTGTGTCCCTAAGTACATGTATTACCGTAATTCTTTAAGCTCTTGTTTTCACTTTTTGCTTAGTGCTTCCATTTGGAGAAAATAGTTTCATACATTTACTTTAGATTTTTAAAATACATTCAAAGCAGTGAAGCTGGTATGTCTTTTAGGTGTTAGAGACGGTGAGGTCATTAATACAGCCATAGAAGGGTAAATCGAGTCTTTGGATGAATCATCATCATCACAAATTGTTGAGTCAGAGGAATCTTCCGGAGCTTCAAGTGAAGTGACTGAACAGGAAGAGATTGAAATTCAATCACTGAGAATTAATAGGAAAGGTAATTTGAGCTTTATAACTCTGTTGTTTGCAGTTTATTGAACGTGTTTGGTAAACATACTATGCCACTGTTATAGGTGTGCCCAGATCCCGAGTTAAAAAAAAGCCATGTGAAAGATCTGAAGGGTGACTTGTCCGTGACCTTCCAGAGAAATATCTGGTTAAAGAAAAAGGTAACTTCACTTTGTTTACTGGGCATGATTTACTTGAACTTCCTTTATATATATAAATATATATATATATATGTATATATATATATATATATATTCATATTTAATTTGAGTAAACCCTATAGATAGAGGTTTTTGTTTTTTTGACCAATTACAGAGTTTTGGATATGGTTGCATACCATACCAACCATATCTAAATGTCATGGATTCAGCTGAAGTGCAAGATATGGATGATGAATGGTGGAATTGGGGCAGAAATGCTTGCACCATTTTGAGACAAGATGCTTTCGCATTTGATAGTGTTCGTTACTGATGGTATCATTGATGCCATGGCTTCTTTGGTCCTCCTGTTTTGGGTGGTTGGTTTACTTGAATTTAAAATTTGTGGAGGGACAACTTATGAGCACTGTCTAATGGACGGTGTAAGAAATCAAGGATGCAAGGCATTTGTCTTTTTCTTGTTTATGTAGGAGGAAGGGTCTTCAGGTGATTCAAAGAATATGGAACTTGTCCAATGAGATAGCTAGCCAACTGAGGTGTGATCCTGTTCCTATGGGTGTGACAAGGTTATTACATCTAACGTCAAGAATAAGGGTCTTCAATTTGTTACACTTGATCACTAGGTCAAGGAATACCTTTTTTTTTTTAAATTTTCTGGGTAGCTATAGTTTCTGCATCAAAGTTTAAGGAAATATTCGACAGTTCATAATGATTATGCAGGTAGAAGAATGAAATTAATCAGTTCAACACGTTTGGGTCATTACTTACTGAATGGGAGAAAGCCGGAAGTTCTTTATGTACTCAAAAGTAGGCAGCGGTGTTGGAATACACGGTTTGGCATGGACCACCCATCTTTTAAAACAAAAGGGTAGCGTTATTCTTTTGAAATGGTTTCACTGCCGTATATAATATATTTAGTTTGTCCTGTGAGCAATGAAAATGCACACGCCATGATATTGTGTTTCAATTTTTTGCATTTTCATTGTGCACTCGTTTTAAATACATCTGTTACCGTTCTGAAATGAATTGGAAGTGCAGGCACGGGATATTGCCTCCACATTAATCAATTAATCGATTAAGGCCCAAAACATTAAGATTCAAGTTTAAATAAAAACTTAAATTCTCAGAGAAATAAGCAATCAACCAAAACAAATACTCTCCACAACTTGATCACAAGAGGAAAAAGAAAGTCTCAAACACATTCCTTGATATCCATATTACTCACATAAGAAATCACTTTTATCAACAACCTCCTTATATTGTATGGGTAGATACTACAAACTTAAATTGATGTTCATAAATTTCTCGTGTCCGGATATCATTTTGGCCAAAGCAAAAAGCCTAAGTGCCAGCATTTCTACGGCCAACACGAGCAACAAAACCAGCTTTAATTGGAGCAACTGATCGTCCAGACCCACACTGCAACAATGAGATCACAAGTTTTTAGGACAACAGCATGCAGAGGAAAAGTTAAAAAAAAAAAAAAAATCAAGACAACGCAAACACCCAGTCAGCCAGTCAGACAAAGTAGTCAGTTCCCAGAACATAAGCCTGCATAGTGGAAACACTTGCTAGTAATGCAACTGCTCAATACTTTTTCATAAAATTGTTTACAAGCCTAAAAGCTGGAATATAGACAAAGACCAAGATGGTTCCCTACCACATAAGCATGGCCATCAAATCAATTTAACTGGAAACTAAAACTAATATTCCAAATATATGGTACGACTTAATAATATCCACCATCAGAAATCAGCTTTATGTGATGACCAGCAAGTCTAGGCATCAGATTTGTTATTTTTATTGTCATCAGAGTGAAGATCCAATAATGTAGGCGACTCTTAATCATCATACACCTTCTTAAAGCTCAAATTCATTACTAATTGCATCATTCAAACCAAAGCTATATGCAGACTATCGTGCATGTTTAACACAGTGAGAAGATAAAGTTAGGTCAGTCCAACCTACCAAATGAGTATGATCACCTAATCAATAAAAAATATAAGAACTAGAGGTAATAACATAATGAGAAGAAAAGAGTTCTATACATACATAATCAACCAATGCAAATGAGAGCATAATCATTTGACATGAAGGATGAAAGGGTTGGAGAAGAATATGAACAATATTACCTTCTCACATCTGAGAAAGAAAAGACGATTCTCCTTTGAGAGTATTGTATCTGGACTTTTGCATCCAAGGCAAATAACGTACTCATCTGAGAGGAGAAAACCAAATTTACAAAGGAAGTCAATCAAAATATTTGCAGCTAAAAGTTTACATTTACCATCGTTCAATATAAGTTAGCATGAAAAGAAAAGGTACTTACTGATATAACGCCTAAGAATCCCTTCAAAATTTTTTGGTGCAAACCTGCCCTTAACAACCAACCTCTGCTGCCCATCAAGTGATCCACTTGTCCCTAACTCAGCAAGCAAGAAGGCCATGACATGATCTGGTTGTCGATGCATCCTAAAAGATTTACCCAGCCAACAAGTTGTTAGAGAGGATGCGGTGTTTGATATGAAACTTGGCCACCCAAATTTGCAAATAGAACACCATCAAATGGTAAATTCAACTTCAATAGCTGAACATTGTCCAAGTGCAACCAGGTGTAGAAATATTTGTTTTTCCCAAATATGATTAACTCCTAAGTGAAAGATTGTCGGAATGAGGACATCAGGAAGCTATTAATACAATATGAAGCATGATCCACATGCGAGCAATATATTTTTATAGAATAAATAACAAAAATATCCAGATTCTAAAAATTTCCCTTAAGAGATATAAGATCCTCAGCCATCCCAAATAGCACAAATACTCTATTTATAGCTGAATAGAGTACATAACACAGGAAAAAGAGCAATAACATACGTCTTGCATAGATCCATGAAATTCACAAATACAGTTTTCTTGGTGCCTTCACGAAGAACTTGTGGAGGCCTCATAACAGTTCTACGCCTATCTCCAGCAAGCTCAGGGTTGTTCTCCCGGAGAATGTTAAACACCCGACCAAGAAGCTGCATGCATCACATCAATAGAAGGTTAAACAATTTATCAATGGCACAACAGAGGAAATAGCAATAGAAACTCAATAATTTTCAAGTATGCTATGAAAAGTGAAAATTGAAAAGCCAATCCTGTTAGAGATCTGGTAGCCACCAATCACCGCCAAATAAGATAAAATTCTCTAGCATTATGAAGAGACACAAAGACAGCTATATAATCAGTAACCTTCAAGATACATAAAAACATCCTCCAAAATGGATTGTTGTGAATGGTGAAATTCTTAGTTATATGAATCTCAAGATCCCATCAAGTACAACTAATAGGTACATTACCATGACAAGGTTATGATATCCAATCAAGAATGCAAAAACGGTAACACATTGAGATACGCACTATACCTCTTCATATTCATAATCACGATCACTTCCTTCCCAAGGAAAACGTTGTTGCAAGACAATGCCGTCACCTTCTTCATCTCCATTAACATGATCTAGATAAGAAGGAAACCAACATATAAAAAATATCAATTACAAATTTTAAGCAAGACATGTGTCCAGTTCACAATATTACCAATCATTAATTTAATGAAAGAAAATTCTAACCATCAAAATCATCTCTGGCATCCTGACTTTCCTCTTCGAATGTACTGGTCTCTACCTAAATATCATAGTAAACACAATTAGTTGATTGAGAAGCAACCATACATATCTATTAATTTAAAGCATGCAGACTTACTTGTTTCTTCTTCTTCTTTTTCAGGTTGCTAAAGTCAAGGCCATCAGAAACTGTAAGTAAAGAGAAATAAAACTGAGTCTCCTAGCAAAAAATAGCAGACTTCTAGGGCGCCATCTGGTTGATGCTTTTGATTTTTTGCTTTCCACCCTTTGTCTTTCGTTTTCTATTATATTTTATATTTACTTTATCTTTCACTCATTTTTTTTAGAAGTATCAACCAGACAAAGCCCAGGAAAATGAAGAAATACTTGGCAAAAGTACCAGACAAGGCTTCAGTTTTCTCGGCTAACTTATCAACAGAATCATCTGCAGGGTCCTGTATCACAACCTTCTTCTTCTTCTTCTTTTTACTAGGATCGAATGGCGCAAGCTCAACAAAAGAAATCCATTAATTAGAAAAAAATGGAATTGCGTAATATAGATCATGCTTTTGTGTGAATAAAGCATAATTTCCTTTTCCATTAATTAGTTTACTTTCCATAAATCGTAAAATTTACAACTTGGAATAGAAAAAAATATAAATGATTTTATTCCTTTCAGTGGATTAGAATTAAAAAAAATAAAGGAAAAAGAAATTCCATAACAAGTTAACACGTTTCAATACACAATCTTACACAAATATTAAAAGTGAACTAAGTTAATCTTATTATCCCATTAATTACAGAAGAAAGACAGCCAAATAAAGAAAGAAGAAAGACAGCCACCTCATCCCTCACTTCATCGTCTTCCATGATTGCTGCAAAAGCAAATAAAATTAAAAGAAAAATCAGAATAAAGGATCGAAAATAGATATTTTTTTTTAAAGAAAAGAAAAATCATAGAAGCTATGAAGCACAGAAATTGGTCGCATGGATAGGGCACAAAAGTGAAAACACGAACCTTGGTGTTTGGCTTTGCTTGCCTTTAGATGCGAACGCAAGCCTCAAATCAGAGAACAAAAGAAATTGTTGATTTGGCAGATAAGTGAAACTAGAGTAAGACGGCCGGCTTTTGGAACAGAAAGGGTAGGGTGCTCGCTTTTTCTTGGGTTACAGTTACGGAGAAAAAAAAACCTATGGACTAAATTTATAGGGCAAATAAAACTAGGGCTTGGTGTAATGTGTTCTTAAGCATAGTGGCCCATTTAGTAAGCCCGTATTTTTAAACAATACTTTTCCTTTTTAGGCTTTCTTTTCTGCAAGGCACTCCACGATACTTTCAAGATTTGTCTCGACCTTTGCAATTCAAGATTTTACTTTTCGATGACTGTTCACAAAAATCAAACTTTAATTGATGAGAGAAGAGAGCTCTTTCCATTCTGTTAAACTATTCAAACAATTTTGGCCACTAGTAATTCTCTACATTTTGTCTTAAAAGTTAATGGATTGCCAATTGCTTGTTCAAATTTGGAGAAAAAGGAAATGATTATATTCATCAAGTTAATTATTATAGTAAGTATATAAATGTATAATTAACCATGTGCATCTTCTCATAACTCAATTTTTGTTTTAACTGAATCTCTATTTTGACAGGTGAATTTTAGGGGGTTAAAAACTGGGCCTGGTTCACGCTAAATCTGTCAAGATTGCTCTGCTTGAAGGCTAGGTTCTCTCCATGAATATTTTGTTGTGAGCTTCCTTTGTTACTTTCTCCATTTCTTGCTTTATTTACTTTTTTTTTTTTTGGTCATTAATGAAAATGAAAGGAGAGAGACAGAAGAGAATCAGAGATCACCTTGTTCACTTTTCCAGCATGTTAGTCGTTTCATATTGCAAATTCAGAATGTTGCTTAATTGCTGAATATCACATTAAACTACAACCATCGGAATTGGTTTGAGCCACAAGGGTAAAAGATGTGGCCTGTTCTCTGCAAAGAGTTTGCATCTCCACTTTCTTATTTTCCTGCGCTACCAAATCTTCCCGAACCAACAATGTTTCTAAATGACGACAACCAGTCACCTGTTGGCTCAACATCCTGAATACAGTGTGTTTGAAAGCACCAGTTACCGCAAGGTGAGTACAAAATCCTTTGAACCAAAGATTCAATATTATATTCCAATATCACAGAAAAAGCTGGTGCTTTTCACGTGAGCTTTATTTGCATGCCTGGTTTTGGCCTTAAAAGAGTGAATCACTAAAGGAAAACATAGCTTGAAAGATTCCATAAACCTCAACACAAATCAATTTGTATTTTTCAGCAATCAAACGAGGAGGATAGCCCAAGATAAAAATGAAACAAGAAGTATCTCGGTAAAAGCAAAATTTAGTTATCATCCTTTTATCCCCCTTCTGGGATCTTTTCTATTCCTTTCCTGCAACAAAAAGTCAAAGAAGCCAGCATAAATATATTACAGACAATCTTAAAGTTTCTTATCTTGCAAACAATCTCACACATCATGCCCACAACAAATATGTTACAATAATATCAAATATAAATGAAAAATCATTGCCAATCTCTGTAAGGTTATTGATACTGCATGGAAATAGATATGTAGTAGTACCCTTTCACGACCACATTATATTTCATCCTCCTCAAAAGGATTTCGTTCAGGATAGTCACCAACCTGGAAATGACAGGAAAGTGCCATTCTAAGTTTCGAATCAATAAAAGCAGTAGTACATGTAAAAGGGTAGGAGACCCCAAATATTTTACTGACAGAGTACCACTCCTGGACTTTGGATATAAAAAAACTTAAGCTAATTATTAAACATAGATGCACAATCTTTTCTTTCATGAAAGAAAAAAAATTAAAGACAAAAATAGAGAGTTCATCAGCTGTTTGGATCGACTTGTTAAATAATCAACAGAGAAGTCTCACACACTTCTTTCAAATGTAAATCAAGAAGAGAACTCACTAATTTGCCCTTATGGCTTAGTCACTTCATAGGATGGCATTTGGCATAGTGGCACTAGTATGGTTCTTAGATCCAAATCTTTCAGAGCAAAAAGAATATTATTACTGGGTTCCCTAGAGTAAAATCTGCAAAGAAATAATGTCTACTAAGTTTATCCCATCTTTTAATCTGCCTATCACTTTTTCTGTCCCATCCACTACCATAAATCAATTAGCAGTCAATGTTAATTTCGCTTTTCTATTTGTAATTATGCTACAAATAACAATTAAGAAAACAAAAAATAAATAAAAAAGTACTATTAAGGTTAAGTAGCAGACTAACGGACAATGAATTATAATGTAGTAAACTTGCTTTCTCAAAGTTTGTTCAATTCCCTCATGGACTAACAACTTGGGAGAACGGGAATAGAACATGCACTATGTCTTTCATTTACCATAAATAAACTTTTAGAAAAATAAACTTTTAGAAAGATATTGTACGTAAAGGACTAGAGCCTAAGGGATCTATTCAAACCCTCAAAAATTGGCTACAAGAAAGAAATCAAATTCTCCCCTGCAGTACATGGATTTTTTTCTTCACTGAAGTAGGAATATTTATTCTCAGATCTACACACTACCTCATGAAAAAAAAAATTCCTACTTAACAATTTGGCATATGACACTATTCTTCTACGTATATATGCATTAAGAGATTTGCAATAGGATGTATATCTACCTAAATTATTTCAACTAGAGAAGGCCACAGAAGAACCCCAAAATGCATACATCACTTAACATATTTGCATACGAACCTTTACTTTGTCAGGCCTAACAATTGCACCACAAAGCGGAGGGCACTGAAAATATCGGGTTCCTTTCACACTGCAATATGACCAACATGACCAACAGATTATGTAAAAAAAGAAAAATGAATAGTAAAAAGAAATGACTCTGATAGAAGAATTTACTCCACAATGTCTAGTTCAAGCAAGAAACAAAAACTAAAGCCCAGGCAGTTGACAACATGAATTTCAGAATGGCATAAAGCTACAATTCATAATGTTGATGGAAACAAGGAATGCTACACTAAGCATGTCATGGTCTTGTGAATGAGGCCCTGAATATAGATCTTTTATACTTTGTTATGAAACTATGATGAAAAATGTCAACTCAATCCAAAAGGTTCCCCTTATGATTTCCCTACACTGTTTGTCCATCATTAAACTCAAAGCATTAAAATGGTATCCTTTCATTTAGATAAAAATGCCTCCACATAAGATATATTATTTAATGTGGATCCTCAATCCTAATAGGATTACCAATTTAATGCATCCGTTTTTTAAAATCCAAACGCATTCAACATGAATAAATTAAATACCATTCTTTAAAAAGACATATGATTGATAAAAAATATCAATCCTTCTAAGAGTTTCTATCACACAACAAAAAGTACCATATAACAAGAACATTATGGAAAAAAAAAAAAGAATATAGAGTTTACATACACGCCATCATGTTTCCCTAACGGTTCATCATACTGAACTCCAATCCAGAAGCCTGGCCCTAATGCTTCTGCTCGACCGACATATTTGACAACCCCTCTTTTCTCCCCTGGTTCAACTTCACATCTGTCTCCTACCTGATTTGAAACAATGAGAAGAAAAGCTATGATGCATAAGTTGAAGCAAGCTGGCAAAACAACCCAAAACACATTTGATATGTAGGGAAATGGGGGGAAAATTATCAAGGAGGTTCTTCAATCCTGAAAAATAGGATGCAAAACAAATTTCTAGAAGTAACATACTCATAAAACTACAGTTGGTCATAGGTAAGCATTATCGAGCATAGTATTGAATATACTATTCAGCAAAAAATGCTAAGTACAGTTGAAGAAGAGAAAAGTAAATATACAACCAACCTTGATATTTGCACAGAGGTCTTCCATGTAGTTATCCGACATCTGTAAAAGAATTCAAAATCCAGCACGACCAAGACAGAAATAGCAGCAATTTATACATGATTTCACTTTGTAATAATGCAGTAGGAATCCTTGCTATTGACAACTTGCATGTAATGCTAGTTGATGCTGTTAAGGCAGCCTATAGCTACCAATATATATTTATATATCAAATAAGAGATACTTACTTTATTTCTAAATGCTAATGGATTTTGAGATGCCATCTTTTCCTTGAATTTCCTAAAAGTACCTGAAACAACAAAGAAGTTTAAACCATTGCAACTAAATGCCAAATTAAAACGAAACAAAAGTAGAGGATAACAATTTCAAGTCAATAACATAGCCGAATCGGCTTTTACAGATAGCTTAACTAACTTATAGCCGAATCGGCTTTTGCAGGTAGCTTAACTAAATTACCTGAACGTTTATTGTATTCATCTTCAGAAATGGAGTACTTTTCGACTAATGAAGTATCTTCAAGCAATCCTCCAGAGGTTACTGATGAAGGATCAAGATCTACAATGTGCATTCGGAACCTTTTACAGTAAAAGGATGGAATTAAAAGGCAATAATTTATATGTTTTAAAATGTAAATTGATAAAATTAGATTTAAAAACACAAATAAAAATAGAGGAATTGGCAAAAGACTAACCCATCTAGTGGAGAATAGAAACCGAGAGGCCTTGAATCATCACTTAAATCACAAAGTTTATTTTTAAAATCATCAAAGAGCTCTAGCCGCATTGAATTTACCGAAGTCCCACATTTCTTCCACAGCTTCTCTTTCACTGCTTCCACGCTCATCTTGAAACAAATTAAATTTGTTCAACCTAACCTTGTTTCTTTTTTTTTTTTTAATATTTTGATAAAAAAGAACGTCAGGAATAATTTAAAGTTAAAGAAATTGTTGAAAAATGGAACCTGAAGAAAGAAGCGAATGTCGGCGGCGAAGCTTTTGAGGTTGGAGTGAGTGACTCGGAGCAGCACCGAGCCATCGCCCTCAATTTGCAACAGCGACGCCATGAATCCTTCGATATTTTTTGGGTTTAATTTTGAGAATTCAGATGTAAGTAACTAACGACATGTGCCTTTCTTTTTTAGTTTTCATAGCGACAGACAGAGTTCAAGGTCAAAGGGTAAAAAATTTTCCATTTACTAGACTTTTACGTGGCATTTTGGTATAAGTAATTTTTGGTTTATCGTTGAAGGTTTATTTAAACAGTTAAAGAGTCAAAACATTCATTTTAAAACAAAAGGATAAAAGTATCCTTTAACAAAAGTGAGACGCCCTACGGTGTCGTTTTATTACGAGCCAATAACCATTCGACAGACGCCGTTTGTTTAAACAGTAAAAGAGTCAAAACATTCATTTAAAAAAAAAGGATAAAAGTGTCCTTTAAAAGTGAGAAGCCCTAAACTAACCGTTACCTTCCTACGGTGTCGTTTTATTACTTGCGCTTGTATTATCAGCACCGTGTAATTTTGTTATTGGTAAATAGGGTCACTGTAAATCCAAGCCCTTAAAACCTAAACATAATCTTCCGGACATTTGTTTTGGAAAATGGCGTCATCACTCGCTCCCAAGCCTTTCTTTTCCTCCTCGCTCTATTCTGATCCTTCCTGCAACAAAGTAAGTCTCTTTTTCCTTTTTCATTTTTATGTTAACAGTAATTTTCCCTTCAAAATCATTTTCTGTTTTCTTCTTTCGGTTTCAAATTTCTGTAACTGGTGGGCGTAGTTCTGATGATGCCTTGTTGAGCTGTTATGAATTGGGCTTTGGTTGATGAGGGAAAGCTTTTATTCTTTTTTGTCTTTTTTTTTTTATTTACTAACAAATTTACATTGCTACTGATAATTGAATTCTATTGAGACTTCAAAACTATTACTATAAAACACTATATTCGATTGTCTTTGTTGAATATATAATAATGTATTTAAAACGTATCGTCTAATTTTTTCTTTTTTACTTGTAGAAGCAAAAAAGAAAAAGTCTTTTTGGAGCTAAAAACAAATAACGGAACTTTTTTATAATTAAAATTTAAAATTGTTTTTGGATAAATTCGTGTCTTTTTATTTTTGATTTACAATAATTGTGTTATAATTTTTGTTGAACTTTTGTCGTTTGTTCATTGTTAATGGCTTATGAATTTCTTTCTTAATAACGTTTTTAAGAAGCAAAATCAAGCAATCAAGTAGAGCCTCTGCAGTCTAATAACTTAATCAATTGCCCGAAGGACATGATTCTATTTGTTATTTGTGTAGGGTTCTTTGCTAGAGAATTTCCCAAGAAGTTTTCAGGTTAAGAAGGAATTAAATTTAGAGGGAAGGTGGGTGTTGTCTGCAAAGCAATTCAGATTGCATTGTTCAGGGCACAAGGACATGGATGTGAGTGCTTCAGTTTTAGCTGATTCTGTAACTGAGTGCTCAACTGGTTTGTGCCATTCTTTTATGGTTTCTTAATTTATGGGACTTTGCTGTCTGTAATTATTAATTTATTTATTTTATATGTTGCAGAACTGGATGTTGAGGAGCAGGCGCCTAGCATTTCAACATTATTGGTGAATATTGATAGTAAGTTTGATCCATATGGTGCAATGAGCACACCACTTTACCAAACAGCTACATTTAAGCAGGTAAGCCTATTGAGATATTTAGTTTGCATTATCTTTTAATTGTTTATCTATATGCAACACTCTGGGAACAAAGGAAACTTAAGAATTTTATGAATTTCTACGGTTTAAATGGTTCTGCTAGTTTGATGATTCTCGTACAACAAGCTTTTGTAGTTTGATTCATTTATTGAATTTCTACCATACTGTGTCAATTTTTAAGTTTATAGGTTGAACCGTTAAAAGTATTAATGAGATGACACATAGCCAAGATTGATTTGGTTTCTGCTTTCTGTCTCAGCCGTTTTGATTGGTTTTTCATGTAGCCTACATTCTGACATCAGTCCTCATTTTTTATTTTATTATATGATGTAAATATGGAAAATCCAGAAAATATATATCTAGTCTCTCTCTCTCTCTCTCTCTCTCTCTCTCTCTTGTGCACACAAATGCACATGCTCATATGCTCATTATATACAACAAGACCGGCATGCTTATTATTTATTTCCTGCCTATATGTGGCATCTAACTCGGGTGAGACTTTGATTACTGTGTATTATACTTTCTTTTGAAGCCTTCGGCAACTGAAAATGGCCCATTTGATTATACTAGAAGTGGAAATCCTACGCGGGATGTTTTAGAAAGGTGTAATTTCACATTGCCATGCTCAGAATAGTTGAAGGACTTTTATCCTTCATCAGTGAAACCAACCATTTCACCTTCTTTCATTTACTTTTCTGGAGTGTTAAATTGTTTTTATTCTTATTTCATAGGCTCTTGGCAAAGCTTGAGAAGGCTGATCAAGCATTTTGCTTTACCAGTGGAATGGCTGCTTTGTCTGCTGTTACTCATCTTGTTGGAACTGGTACCTTTTTTTTTTACTTTTGCTTTTTCCTTTTTGGAGTATATTTCATTTGAGTTTTATAATGCTTATAATCTCTTACGACAGTTTGAAACTTGCTATGCTGGTATTTTCTTATCCACATTACAATCTTTCAATCTACGTGTTGCCCTTTCCTATTTGGTATGTAGTTATAAGAGTCCGACTTTTTCCTTTTTGTTCATGGTCCTTGATCCGGGCATGTTTTGCATGGTTATTTGTTCGAATTTATAGTTTATTTCTGTAAATGCCTTTCATTCCTTTCATGCAGTTTAAGCAAACCTTAATAAGATTGTCTTTTTTTCCTTTTAGGCCAAGAAATTGTTGCCGGAGATGACATCTATGGTGGCTCTGATCGTTTATTATCTCAAATAACTCCAAAATCTGGAGTTGTGGTTAAGTTAGTATTCTCTTCTTTTGATCACTGTCATCGTACTGCTACAGAAATCTGAGATAAATTGCTTAAAATGTTTAGACGAGTAGACACCAGTGATCTAGCCAAAGTTGAAGCAGTTGTTGGCCCCAAGACAAAGCTCGTGTGGCTGGAGAGTCCAACCAACCCTCGACAACAAATTGCTGATATTCGTGTGAGACATTTTTCTTTTCTCAAATTATATATCTTTTTATTGACAAGAATGCTTAGATTTTGTTGATTTCTTAGTTACACTTGTCAGATATATGTCAATTTGTCATTTTGCTAAAATGCATTAATCTAATAATGCATATCTGTTATGTTTTTCTGCACATGAAGGTATAAAAGGGTTGTGGATGATTTAATTTGTTGTCAGTTTTTATACCGTGAATCATTTTTGTCATGGTTTTATGTGTGCGCTCCTTTATACTTAAATTTGTTCTTCATTGCTGAAATCATAATTGCAAGGCGCAACATCTAATAGCAAAATGTTTTTTCCTGTCTGTCTAATTCCAGAGAATTGCCGAAATGGCTCATGCTTTTGGAGCTCTTTTGTTGGTAGACAACAGCATTATGTCTCCGGTACTATCGCAACCATTGGAACTTGGAGCAGGTATCAACAATATACATGGCTTTGGATTCAATTTTAAATTTTTTAAGGGAATATGATTACATGCTTCAGATTATTGGTAATTTTGATTGGTTCATCCTATTTCAGACATTGTGATGCACTCTGCTACTAAATTTATAGCTGGACATAGTGACGTTATGGCAGGTGTGCTTGCTGCTAAAGGAGAGAGGTTGTAGTTCTTTTTCCATGCATTTCTGTTGTTCATCTTGGAGACTATACTTATCTTAAATTCATAATATACATTTAAATATTGATCAATATTTGATGATTTGAAGTCTTTATGACCATCATCTATGCCTTTATACTTGGACGTAGGCAAATCTTTGCTTTACCTTCTTTTCCTCTTGTTTTAGAAAAGGAAGAAATGGGTAATAATACTATGCTCTGTAAATTGAGGGTAAGACATTGAACCTCAAATATGCAATTGGAGGAGGGAGAAATATAACCTGATGATTTCCTGAAATTTTGATTGAAGGACTTCATATCCCAAATTCATTGTTGTTTCTCATACTTGATTGATGTCGTTGGAGTAGAAAAGACAATTGTTTAAGCTTTGATTGTCAAAGAATTGTTGCTGTTTCTGACATATGATGTAGAAGAGGAAGATGCTAATTGAAGGATTAAATTATTTGGGGGGAGGGTTCATTTTATTAGATTTTATAGGATCAATTGCATTTTATATATAATTTACCTTTTGTTATTTGGGTTGTCTATACTATTTATTCTTGCTTGGTTACTGAATACTAAGATTGTAGTCTACAATATACTTGGATATATTCAGTTTCTGATGATGAATTGTGTCTAATTATGTCTTGGAAGATTAGAGGATGGCCCCTATGTTATTCTTTCTTCAATTTTGAAGAACTAATTTTCTTCACATTTCTGCTAATGCTTAGGCTTTGCTTAGCAGGAAAGATGGAAAAATTTTAATTTAATGCATCAGTTTCATAATCACTTTCCTAATTTGTAGTAGTTTAACCTTTGGATTAACAAATTTTCATACTTACCTCTTTTTATCCTTCCTACCAAGCAAAGTCTTAGTTGGAACCTCTGCATTAGTTTTCTCTTAACCAGACGGTCTTTTCACTAATGTCCCCTTTTTGAGAATTCAAACATCAATATATTTAAATATAAGTATTATTGGAAGCATGTGAAAATACAAAGAATTCTAAATTGCCCACATTCTGCTTAACTTGTGTCCTAGATGAACTCATTCCTATGCTACATTAAGAACAAAATCTGTACCGAGAGAATATGTACATGGAACTGTCTGTCTCTCTCTTAGGAGGTCTATCATCTCTACTTTCTTCTTACTCTTCCCTGCTCATAAAAAATGCTAAAGTCTTCATTTGCTTATTTAAAACATTAACCAACTGGTAGGACTTAAAAATTCTAGAATATAGCCAGAAATGTATCTTTCAATTTTGTGTGCCCAAATTCTTTTTTTTTTATTTAACTGTTTTAATTTTTTTCCATGAATATACATATAAAAATGCTCATTCGTGGGAAAAAATTGTTTATTTGTATGCACTTTTCTTATTCGTAGTTGTTATCGTAAACTTTTTCTATTCTTCTACTAAAGTATTTAACCTCCACTTATTAATTAAGTTTTTATTGGCCGTTTTTCCTTACGATTACCTTCCCAATTCCTAATAGTTTTTTTCTTTTTTACTTTCACTAGCTTGGCAAAGGAGTTATATTTCCTACAAAATGCAGTTGGCTCTGGTTTAGCTCCTTTTGATTGTTGGATCTGTTTAAGAGGAATCAGGACCATGGCCTTGCGTGTTGAAAAACAACAGGTGATGCTTTAGACATTTTGAGTACTGTATTTAATTTTGTAAAGTAATTATTTGGTGAATGATGTTCTTTATTGTGATTTTTGCTATCTTCTGTTTGTTGACATTACATGACAATCTGCTTAATGTTGGACTTGTAGAAATGGAATAGCCTAGATATAAGCATTAGTTAAGACACAACTGATGTGACTAATTATGACAATTTATACAAGTAAACTTATGAGGCCTTGATATGGAGAAAGAGGGTTTCTGAATCTGCAAATCCCACCAAGTGTTAATGCTAAGTCATATGTGCTGTTGACATTACATGACAATCTGCTTCATGTTGGACTTGTAGACATGGAATAGCCTAGATATAAGCATTAGTTAAGACACAACTGATGTTACTAATTATGACAATTTATACAAGTAAACTTATGAGGCCTTGATATGGAGAAAGAGGGTTTCTGAATCTGCAAATCCCACCAAGTGTTAATGCTAAGTCATATGTGCTGAATGCTGGCAATTGAATAGCTAAAACAAATTGAAGTATTATGTGTTTAGATCACATGGTGAGTTGTTTGATCTAGCATGGGCAGTTTTATACTTAAGATATGTTTTTATTATCTTTGGTCTCTATCTCACGGGGTTGGATTAAGGTCTTGACTTGCTCATATGCTCTGTGTACCTTCTTTTTATATTTCTTATTGACATGGTGAACCTCGGCGCTTCCCTTCTCTCTTTCTGATTGCAAAATCATGTATATATGTATCTTTATATGTTTGTCTGCATGCTCTCATGATCTCATCTGATTGCTGTTACTGCACATGGCTACAAAGATTTAAAGTAAGAAGAAAGTTATTAGCTTAGAACTTACATTTTTTGGTAGATGTGGATTAAGCCTTGGACTACGCAATTGGAGGTAGCCCTCTCCCATCCCGGGATTCAAATTTGAGACCACCAAGTTGAAGTCTCAAGTTTTAACCACTGGGGCAAGAGTAAAGTTGGAAATTCTCCATTGGGGGGAGGGGGGGCGTGATAATATATATATATAGTACAAGTAAAAATAGTTGAAACAATAATTAATATCAATGTTTTATCATATTGATTGAAAGGAAAATTTTTTAAATTATCATATTAGCGTACAAATTTCATAAAGGCAGGGCCAAAACAAAATTGTACCTCTCGTTGTTGCCAAGAAAGGGTGAAATTCATGGGATTTGAAGTAGCTGAGGGGCCCTGAAAGTTCCTGTACCCCCCTTCCCTCCCTGGTAGATTCGCCCCTGCCACTGGGTTATCCCCTTGATTCTGTTTAGATTTGTACTTTGATAAATTAGACATGTTGTTCTGTCACTGTTAACTGTATGCCAACATTATTTTTGCAGTGATCATCTAATTTAGTTAAGGCTATTGAAGAATTTCATTGCTTGCAGTGATCTTCAATCTTGCTATGTTACTATTTTCCCCATAGTTGCAATTGTTAAAATTTGCTTGAGTTCAAACTTGAAACTAAGGTTTCTGAATCTCCTACAGGAAAATGCACTGAAGATTGCTGAGTTCCTTTCTTCCCATCCACTAGTGAAGAAGGTTAACTATGCTGGTCTTCCTGGTCATCCTGGACGTGATTTACATTATTCTCAGGTACTAATGATGGTTGTAAATTCTGATTTCAACGTGCTTGTGCTTAATTTCCTAGCACTAAATACCAAACTCACTCTTGCAGGCAAAGGGTGCTGGATCTGTGCTTAGTTTCTTGACAGGCTCTCTGGCACTCTCGAAGCATGTTGTTGAGACTACCAAATACTTCAGCATAACAGTTAGCTTCGGTAATAATACTTCCTAACCAAAGTATATACGTGCCTTGCATAATCTTTTTTTTGAGCAATTGGTTTCTTTATGCATCACATGACAACCCTAAAATGATGACTAGACCTCTATTCTGTGAGGATCAATATTATTCTCCACAAATGTACAATGCTTTTATTGAACTTTCATTTCTTTGAGATGAATATTTTCTTAAAATGAAAAAAGAAGCTCCTTGCATTCACAAACACTTTTAGTGGCCAATCTGAGCTTTCAAATATCTTCTGAGATGGAATTTGTATCACTTGCCTTAATGGATACCAATCCTTGAAGAAGGAAGAAAGGGGGAAAACCATATTGATGAGTCATAAAAAGAAATAGAGCAGAAACTAACTTCAGTGCAAATGTTTAATTCTCAGATGGTGTAGATGTATTCTTTGAGTCTTAAATGTTGATGGAACAACAAAAGATAGTTTCTAATATTTGATGCTTTTAGATGATTGTTAAATTTGTTGAAGCTTTTGGCTGTGATCAAAACTCACAATGTGATTGTCATTGATGATCAGGGAGCGTGAAATCCCTCATAAGCATGCCCTGCTTCATGTCCCACGCAAGCATACCAAGTGCAGTTCGTGAGGGTAGAGGTCTAACTGAAGATCTTGTTCGTATCTCCGTTGGAATTGAGGATGTAAATGACCTCATTGCTGATTTGGAAAATGCCCTCATAACTGGCCCTTCGTAGGCCATCAATATTTATTGGATGTTGCTTGGTGACTTGCATTTAGTTGTTAGCATGTTGTTAGTTTGCCAATAATGCATGTTGGTTTCTCTGTGTATTTGAATTAGGGGGCAGCTCAAAATTCTTCGTTTTCTTTCATTTGAGATGGTTTTTTTTTTTTTTTTAAAGCGTTTTAAGTGGCCAAGGCCAAGAGCGTTACTTTCACTATGGTACCTCAGAGAAAGTGCTATTATTCTTATTCTATGTTAAAAAGAAAAAAAAAATTACCCTAATAATCTCTGTATGCATCGTAATTTTTTTTCTTTTTTGGCCTCTGCAATTCCATGCTATTAACTTACAATTTCGTTTATTATGCTAATGCCATTATTAAGTAATGACAAATTTATTAACAACGCTAGGCTTCAAATTTTTTTACAATTCATGAGGAGAGAATAATTTAAAATTACTCATGTTGAATATAACTTTTTATTTATTTATTTATCGCTCCACTTGCTGTGGGTGAAAATAATGGCGTGGAACGCTCAGCTTCAACTTCAGCCTTTCAAGAATCTAGAGGGCCAAAAACTCTGTATGTTTTATTTGAAATTATTTTTAACCTCATTTTCCCTCCCCAAACCATCCTATTGTCAATTTTCATCACAACGGAATGATGTCAGTCAACTTCTTCTTCTATCCATCATCAATCATAGCAGTTAAGAGTTTTTAACTTCTAAAATGCTATTTTATATGTACAAAACCTTTTTCTTTTGCCTAGGGGAGCAATTTGAACCTGCAGTAAAACATTGCACAAAATACACATTGTAAGTGAAATCTGTATAATCAAATATAACAAAAATGGCAGAGAATAACAATTTTCTCACACATATTCTGAAATAGCACTATCCACTAGAACTTGCTTAAATTATTAATCACTCATTCACAATGCTTTTTGTCTTGTGTTTTTAATACAATATATGGGGGAGGGGAGATTTGAACCTTTGACCTTATCCCTCCTAAGGAGGAGTAACAACTACTAGACCAAGCCTCGGTTGTTTTCTTCTTCTTAATAAAAGAAGACGGTCCTTAGAATGTGGGTTTCATAGCATAGCCAAACCACCTTTTCTCACTGAGTAAGAAAGCAGAGAATTATAGTTGTTTAAGAAACAAACAGTATAAAGGTATCATAAGCATTGCTAGTTCAGAGACGCAATAATCAACATATTATCACATTGACTACCTTGAAATAAAATTATTACAATCAAACTCAAACAATGACTATCACCATTCTTCACTTAACTAGCATTTAAGCAGTGAAAGAGTAGCTTCATTTCACTCTACACCCGCATTTTCTTGCTGTTTAAAAGCTCACCAAATTTAGCATTGAAGAATGAACTATATCATTATATTAAAACACCAAATGCAATTAATTAAAGTTGAAAGGAAAGCTTACAAACTTATCAAAATGCTGAATATCAAACTACTACATGTAAATTCCCAGATGATAAAGGGAAAAAAATCAAGCAAAGAAAAAGATGTGACAAAGATAACCAACTAGATTTTCTAGATCTCATAGTTAAATTCTAATAGTTGGAACAAATATTTAACTAAATATCCATGGGTCAAATGAAAGATTATGTAATACTTGGTTGTTTTATGATGTAATACACAAAAGAAAAAACTATTGACAAAAGAAAATGAGTGAGAAAACACATATAAGATTGGCAGTAAAGCACACTTAGAATATGCAAAAACTTTTTTCAAAAGGATCCACCATGCAAGTAAATTCCAAAACAGTTGCTAGCACAGTTGATAAATGAAAACAGAAACTAAATAAATATATAGTTTTAGTAAACCAATACCACTGATGTTGTAGGCTATTCATTTCTAAAATCTTCATAACTCAATCCCTCTGATATGGTGTCCAACCTGTTGTTTTCTCCTATAAACCAAAGACAAAAATGTCATGCTCTTCATAAATCACAACTAAAAAATTGAATGTATAAATATTTGGATGGGGAGGCAGGGGAGAAAAGAGGATCACCTTGATGTTCTCTTTCACGAAAATCCAGGAAATTTTCATTATCTGTTGCTAAAAAAGGTGACCGCGGGTAGCTCTCCAGTATATCTGAAATTATTCAGAGGTTATTCTGAAAGTAAGTATATCTAGATTTCTTTTTTTGGATCACATATATATATATATATATATATATATATATATCAGAACCCATTAAGAGATTATTCTTAAAATATTGTGTTTTTCATAAATGAATTAACTAGTGCTAACTGGGCCAAATACTTGCTTATACACAAGACATATATTTTAGATAGCTAACTCAAAGAAAACCCCCAAACTCAGCTAAGTCTAGCACAATGCTTAAAATAGACTCACAACCAAGACATGGATGCATACACATGCTTACATGCAGACAAATATATGTGCCACGGGGCACATGCATTTGCCCACACGAACTGACAAAAAGAGAGAGACCTGAACTCTGAGAAAAGTCAGCTGTGAGATCTGAAAAACTGAAATTGCTATGGATCTGGCCTAAAAATCCAAATGAAGAAATGTCAACATCCAGAGGTGGTTCATTCAGTGGTTGTGTGGTTGATTCTACACTACTGAAAGATGTATCCCCAATTGTTGGACGTGCCTCCAGAACATTGTTCTCAGCACCAAACATGTAAGCAGAACTGCCCGAATAACCAGCTTCTGATTTTATCATTTTCCCATTTATTCCTTGCATCAGACCCATGTTTGAATTCTGAGTTGAAACCATGGCTGGTGGGGCATCAATCCTACTGGCACGGGTAGGCAGCTCAATAGGAGCATGCATTCCAGTAGGAAATGACAAACTACCATTAGTGAATAAATTAGTCAACCCAGATCCCATGAGATGATGCATGTTCTCCTGCTTCAAAACTTGTCCTGTGTTCTCTGGGCCGTAGCAGTATGAGTTCTGGGCCACTATAAGAGAAAGCTAAATCAGTTGCAAAAAACTGAAACTTGGAGAAAGCCATAGCTTGGCTTTCAGATTGCCAGCAACTAATAATTAGTAATAGTAAAAACTAGTACACCAATTACTACAAATGGTGATCTATCAAATTATTAATGGATTGCTACATTCTCAAAATTCAATTAAAAAAAAAAAAGCAAAGATAAAGGAAGAGTGGGGAAGTTAATAGACCAAAACAAGGTGAAGCAAAATAATTTTTTCTGCAACTGGTCTCTTTTATCAAAAGTGGATATGGAAAAATAAGTGTATAAGAAGTAATCATCCTGATGTCTACGACTGCCTACATCCAAATTCCACATAGGTACCGATAAGGAGGAAATTAAATTGATGCTTTTATGCATATTGTCAACACTTAGAGTTAAAGAAGAATTTAGACAAACTCTTATTTCTTCTTTCTTCATTGGTCTTTACAGTTATACTAACATAAAAGAGCATAAAAGAGCATAAAAAACTACCTTCAATCTTTGCTGCTAGAAAAATGTATAATGATTGTTTAATAAATCAAATCTCAACAAAGAAAAAGCATATTCAGAAAGTACTTCCACAAATAAAGAGCATGCCTCGGCAATTAAAGAAAAATGTGAACATGTCCAACTATGCAAAAAGCAATCTTACTCGGCTGTATGTGAGGTCCATTAGAATTAGAGATTGAGGAAACTCCAGTTGGATCAATATGATGCATCAATCGCACCTGTTGCTCAAGTAACTTGTTGAATTCCATTATTTGTTGCTTCACCATCAATCTCAGATAATAAGCCTGGAAGAATTCTCTATTCTCTTCTTCAAGCTTTTGCCAAACTGACAAGCATGAAATATTTGTAAAAGTAAATAAAAAAACTAATATGATGTAATGATCGTAAAATATTGGCAGAACCCCATGGTCAGAACAATTTATCTATCAGTTGACCAACAATTCTTACCCAACAATTAGTTAAAGCTAGGTACTAAATTCAGGGGGCTTGGACTGTCCAGTCTATAAGCTTCCCTTCAAACGGATTTTGCCACAAGGACTAGTCAATCTATGTGACAAATGGGTATTGGATTGACACACCTGTTTCTACATAGTGGGACCTCCTTTATTTTTTCTTTTTCTTTTTGTAAAGGTTGGTAGATGGAAGGCAATGCCATCGCATGGATTATTGTATCTCTTATAATTTCTCTAATATGTGATTTATAATAGGTTAAAGCTATCAAGTTAGTGGTGTTTCATAAGGACGAAATGTGGAACCAGGACAAAATGTGGATGTTATGCCAAAATAAAATATTTAAACTGTGTTACCAAGTTCAGTAAAACCAGGCTCAATTTCAGCCTGAGCCAGCAGAGTTTCCACAACTTCCTTCTGTGTCATGTAGAGTTGAAGACATCGTTCTATTAGGTTTTGAACCTGAAATCACAAATATAAGAGCAAAAACACCATTAGCCACTCTGGATAGCATACTACCTCTCAGAGCTACATGCCAAACAAATCTAAGAAAGAAGAAACACCTCCATGGACACACACAAGGAAGAACAGCATCCAACCATGCAGAACTAATAGCACATCAGATATACATCTTAATTTTTCTAGGGGAAAACATAGAAATAGTTTTAAGCAGTTTGTGCTTTTTCTCCTTTAGCCAGTCCTCTCCCCTTAACATATGAATGACTAATATTTGTTCAAGAACTGGCCAAAAAATATATATATACTTTGTCAAGAACTTAATTCCTCATATTCATCAAGAAGGGATAAATGACTGGCAATAATTACATCATTTAAAATTATAAATTTTCTTGGTCACCTAAACTTTCCTTAGCTAGCATATGAAAATGCATTCATTGCTAATTGCCACATACAGTCAGGAACAGCATTATAAGCTCCATAAAGTCAGAAATTCAAGGAAACACATTCCCAAGACTAGCCCTTTCTACAGCATTTGCATAAGATGGTTGATCCAACAACACAAAATTAAAAAGCACAAGGTTTTATTTTAATATAAACTACTGCCTAAACATTAAACACAATGACTGTTTTGCAACAACTCACCAAAGATTTGTTTGCCAGTTTTTCCATGTCACCACAGGCTATTGGAGATTTAGATTCTAGGACAAGGTCTATGTTTCCTCTGAGATGTTAGCGGTAGAGGAGAATAGATGAAGACTGAACCAGAGGCTGCTTGTGATTTCTATAGTGAAATAAAAGCAGCCCATCTAAAAAAAGGATCAAAATAGCTTGGCTATAAGAAATATCTACGGAGATACCTAGGCCAGCAAAATTTAGTTTTCCATGTCAAGTGTCACTTTCCTTTAAGATCTTCACCTACCCTCCGTCTTTTGTATCTTTCCACTTTATGGTATAAAGCAAGTTATCTTTCATTCCTCTTGCAATTTTATCTTTGCACATATATGTAACCATTCATTATTATAAAACTTGTTAGAATTACAAATCTTGTATGAACTACAAATTATAAACAATTTATTGCTCTTGGAAAAAGTTTGTTTACTGTGAAGATGGATTATACTAGTATCTGACCTAAAGAAGGACCAATTGCATAAATCAAAAGTAGATTCCACAACTTCAATAATTTAGCCTATGCTTTAAAGCTTTTAAATTTAAATTTTTATAAACATACCAAGCATGTGTTTTCTGCTTCTTATTATTTCCATCAAATAGTTCGTTCCTCTAAACAGCTTCAAAATTTCAAATTTGTAGAAACATTAAAAAAAATAAAAAATGTGGATTACCACCTAAGCAACCATATCTACACGATTGTACTCAATCCACAGTAATGACCTCACTCCACTCTGCCCGACATAAAGTAATAATTTAGAAAGAAATTTAAGTTTTCATAAAGGAAAAAGAGGAACGACAAAATTAATATGTAAACTTATACATACAATAAAATTAATATGTAAGCATACAATTTATTATACACGATTGTCTGTTAACTGTAAAGATCAAGGTCAATATCTTACCAGCTGGATATCTTGACGTGAAACCCTTCTCACTGGTCCAGTCGACATATCTTTTACTTGGTTCCAAACAAAAGTAAGATACTAACCTAACACAACTATACCAATAATTACAAATTGTCTTCCCAAGATTACCGAAACAACGAGTCAGGCAATCTTGCATGCAGCTATATACCTGAAAATATATACCCAAAAACATACACAATTTGACATCAAACAGGTAGCAAATATTCAAGAATCAATAGTTCAAGATAACCATACGAAATTCTCTCTTGATCAATTTTTCATCAATAATTCAACAGCAATTTCTATAATCCAAAATCATATCAATCAAAAAAGATAAATCCTTTAACAGTTTTGATCATGCAAACACAAGATTCGATTAAAAAAAGAGCCTAAATTGCTTCAAAGCTATCTAATTTCATCTAACACTACAAGTTTAAAGCTGTGATGAACATGAAAGCAACAAAATTTCAAATTCTTACAACAAGAATTCTTCTATTATCTTTCTTTCGAATTGGAAACAGAACACAATTAAAAACGACAAAAGAGAAGGGAAAATCGCAGCATATATAAAATTGAGGGAGTAATTTCATTTCAATTCCCGGCGGCATGCAAAGAAACGCGGGTTTATCGGATACGTTTCGAGCGTGTAATAAAGAATTAAAGATTGGTAAAAAAAGTAAAGAGAAATAAAAAGAATAGAGATTTCTCACCTGGGAGGAGATCCGTACAAAACTGAGGTAAGCTGAGGAAATAATGGGAAACGGAGAGAGAAGAAAAGAGAAGAAGAAAGATCATAAAAGGTGGTGGTTACCTCAATAACGCAGTGGGAGAGAAGATTCTTGCTTTTTGGACACTGCCCTTTTTCTCCCTCTTTATTTTTCTTTCTTTTAAAGCAGGCTGCACATTTGATTGTATGTGGGCCTAATTTTTGTTTTGTTTTTTCCACATATGGGCCTTGGATGGGTATTGTTTTACATGATAAAAGATTCAAATTTATAATTTTTTTTTTTTAGCTAGTGTAATTTAAATTTGATTATAAAATGATCAACAAATAATATTCTTAAGACTATTTTAGTAGAGTAACTTTGAATAACATTATTCCTATTAAAACAATTAATAATATAACTTATTATGAATTATGATTCATATGAAAATTGAAGGTTAAGTAAAGCTAATAAAAAAAAATTCCCTTGGAGTTTCTTTAATGATCGAAATCTTACAACAGGATATTAAATGTTACATTAAATTGTAAAATACCCCAAAAAATTCAGCTTAACTTTTCAAATTTTGTTTGACAGAAGAATGGTGTAGGCTGCTGCCATGTGTGCTATGGGTTGGAGCAGTAGAGCAAACCCGACTGACTGGGTAACTGGGGTTAGTTATGGGGAGTATTGGAACTCGGTTCCTAGGACAAACACTCTCTATATAATTATTATTAACCCCAATAAAAGAGTAATAAAACTCATCTCTCTCTGCCTTAACATGTATCATATATATGGAAATCCTTGAGAATTGAAGATAGGATGACCATGGCTGTGATTAAAGGTAGGATGAAAATCATGTCAGAGCATTTGAGTGCGTTAGTTACAATACAAGGTCCTGATCAGCCCCGAAATCAAGAAAACATATCAGACCAAAGATTTCATCTTCCCGTTTCGTGTAAAAGTCAGTGGTTTCAGAATCAAAGGTGATGCCTCCGACCAATTCCAGTTTTTGAGGGAAGAAAGCTCCAACATACATGATTTGTGGTCCATTCCTTTTGATGAAAACTGTGAGCTGTTTCAGCGTTGGATATTCCACCCTCCATTCATGACTAATGATTAAAAAAACAAAAAAATTCAAGTGATGAATAAGCTTTCCTCGGCTGTGCATTGTCCTATCCATCATATTATACATTGGACCAAGGTCTCGGATAACGGTATCGATTCTAGGCCCTAAACGACCTTGGTTTTAAACCATTGTTCTTTTTTTTTTTTCCATTCAGTTCTCAATCATAAGAAAGTGTGGCTGACATACTATTTTCCAATCAGTTCCGTTGCATCACCAATCCAAAGATAAGTTCATCATCTCAAATCATACTGTTATCTTACACTTTTTTTTATTTTTCTTGTCTAGGGAATTCAATTAGCACAACAAAATTGGGAATTTTCAACTTTCTTTTTCATGTAAGATGTATACATGAAACCACTCTATCTCTACACTTCTATCAGAGCCTGTATACCAACAGTAAAAATCTAAACACCCCCCCCCCCAAAAAAAAAGGAAAATTTACCTGAATTACATTTTCAAAAGAAAAAGAGAAATTGTGACATCTTTTTGGCAAGATCATCAAACCACAGTTGTGATACCGCTGTATCTAGGCCTTGATCTCTCGGGTGAAAGCCCTTCCTCTACGGCCTTTCTCTTGTTATTGCTGGATTGTTGTTGCAATAATTGTTCCTGGTGCTGCTGCTCTTCTTCTTTTTCTTGTCGTTTTGGTGATTCAAAGTCTGCTTTTTCTTCTTGCTTCTCTTGTTTTTTATTTTGATCCTTGAATTTGGTTTTCAACATATGGGGCCTAAGTTTATTCAAATCTGATAGCCTGACTGGCTTCAAGAAAAATTCTTCTGCACCTTCTTCTAAACATCTGGGAAAAAAATTATAGCAACAAATGAGTTTCACCTCAAAATCAAATTACCCCTATCCCCTGATTTTACCATAAAAGCAATTTCAAAACTTCTATTATTTGATTTTGTCTTTTTACCTGCTGATCCTTGAAGGGACATTCTCAGATGACATGATAACTACTGGTATGGTTTTTAGAGATGAAGATTCCTGCAAAATTAGAGAAGAAAAAATCCTGTAAATTCTCAAGATCTATTTTTCACGATGGAAAGTAATAAGTTTGGACAAATTTCTCCGTAGACAATATGAAATCAAAATAAATCAAGAAATGGCAAATCATGACATCATGTTTCCAGTGAATATGTTGAACCTGATTTTGCCGTTGGCGGTAAACAAGTGGCAAGATATTCCAAAAGATTGTTTTTCTTTTTTTTTTCATTTGACATCCTCAAGCAAGTGGCAACAATAGGACCCCAAATTGGTAACTTTTTTCATTACAAAATATTACAGTACTAATAATATTGCAATGCAAAATTTCAAATCTAGAAAAAAAAATCAGAAAGGTAAAGACTTGAGGACAGGAATAAGGGAATACAATGATGAAAGATAAAAGAGACAAAGAATAGAAACAAAGCACACCTTGATTTTCTTGAGCAAATCATAGCCTGTCATGCCAGGCATACAGTAATCTGTAATAACAAGATTCACTTCAACTTCCTGTAAATCACAAAAACAAGCAGAAAAATTTTACAAACCAAGCCAAAAAGATAAAAAGAAAAGTCGGGTAATCTCAGATATTAAAAAGAAATTACCAACCTGGTGATTGTTAGAAGAAACAGAGGGTGTATTTGGGTCGTTTGTGTCACCTTCATGTAAACCCAGAAATTCTAAAGCTTTACTGCCTGAATCAACTGTCGTAACTGCCAATGGAATCAAAATGATACATGACAATCAGAACTCAGAAGTACATAAAAGCAGCACAAAAATTTTTTTAAAAAAATGATACCCATGATTCAAGTAGGAAAATTTTCCCAAGTACCTTGATATGAAGAGGTTTTAAGTAGCCTCTCAATAAGCTTTCTATCTATGATGCTGTCATCAACAGCCAGAACATGAAACTGTGATTCTGCTGTTATGCCCATTGTTCCAACTCAAGATCCAATCCGAAAAACCAAAGACAGATTATGTATTGAGAGCAATGGGATTGTGCTGAGATTGAGAAAGATTGTTTCGTGTGTTTGTTTCAGAGGTTGGGGTTGGTTTTTTATTCGTTCTGGTGGTTCAAAGGAAGGTGGTGATGAAGAGAAAGAGTTCGTATTGAAATAAAACTCCACAAGGAAAGATCCGACCAGATTTCATCCCAAATGTTGCAAATTTTACAAGTTGATTGAAATTGAATTATAGGGCAAGCAATGGAGGAAAAAAAATAAAACAGAATGACAAATAATAACGAATAAAATAATGAAATAAATCTAAATGGGAGATTTTTAAGGAGAGACGACGGGGAGAGGTGGTCTTAATTTATACAAACTCATATAATAAATAAATAAATAAATAAATAAAAAGAGAGAGATATAAGTGCATTAATAATAAGGAAAAAGAAATTAGAAAGAAAAAGAAGAGAAAGTTTTGGTTGAAAGCAAGGGGTGAGAGACATGAGGGCGGAACGTGGGACCATCAAAATCCTCCAAGAGATACAGGTGATGTCAGCAGAGGTGCCTTTTTCCCGCAAATGTGAAATCATGTCATGTGGGGGCTCTTGCCATATCTTGAGCAGGGGTAATTGCCGTTGGCAAAGAAAGAAAAAAAAGGAGAGGCCTTGATTCTCTTTTAGGATTTGCTTCCCATGCATCCCCATTACTCCCTATTTTTTTCTATTCTTTTCAAAATGGCAATGGCTGTCATTCATTCAAGCATCTAATCTTAACCCATAGGAAGGGGCAGATCAGCTCACAATTTCCATCCATCCCACTTTAACTGAAATGATTGTTTGTATTCCATTTTATTCCAAAATATTTTGACATTGTCTTCAATGTTTTTTAAACTGAATTTAAGTTCACCTACAACCAGTTATGTCATTTCGTATTTATTTATTTAATATATATAAAATATAAAAATTATTATATTATAATTTATGTCAAAATATTATATATAAAATATATTTTTCATTTTTAATAAATAAATTTATTAAAATTTTAACAGTATAATTTTTTGTTGTTTTATTTTTATATCATATATCATGTCATGTTTAAAATTATTAAATTTATTTACAAACTCTAAAAAAAATAAAAGGTAGAACCCAAATCTCAAATTTTTGACTATTTAATATCTAATCAACCATTTGATGAACTAATTTAATTTAATCTTATCTTATCTCAAAGCTAATCAAATCAAATTCTACTTAACTTAAAAAGTGTCATCTATTTTGGAGGAAGCTTTTTCTCCTTTTTCTTTTAAAGAATTATTTAAGGTGTTTCATTTTTATATGACGATGAAGAAAAATTCAGCATTTAAACCATTACAAAGAAAAAGATATTAGAGAAAGAATAAGCTATCATATTTCCTATATATTGTGGGTATGATGGCAATTTTCCCTAAAAAGTAACTATATATTTTAATTATCCCAAAAGAATAAACTTTCCAACAACAACAATATAAGAGTCATGATTTGATCAAAACTTTAATATCACCTAAGCCCTAACAGTGCATATTATGTTAAACTCCATAGGTGATTTATGTTTTGTAAGCTTTGGGAGAATCCAATATCTTTGTTGCTCCGCTTGGTCCCGCTCGGTATCGTCGCTTTCTCTCCCCCTTTAATAATTAATGAAGGCTTTTATCATAATATTGAAATAAAAAAGGCCAGTTAAATTATCATATTAATCACATTTTCATTATTTTTATATATAGGATTTATTTCATGAGCTCTATTGATTTCGATCTTCAATTTAAAATTTCATTTGATTATTTTAAATCATAAAACTTCATGAATTTTATTTATAGAATTCTATCTAAATCTTTATGATAAGGCATGTGATTATTAAATAAATTATATTTTAATTTTCTTTGTTAGCTATATCTCTATTATCATCATAAGGATTTCCATTATTTTATATATATATATAAAGTCACTTATTTAGATTCTACTTTTATTATTTGTATTTAAAAAAAAATTATTAAAAAAAAAAAAGTAAAACATAAAAGCAATATCCTAATTGGTTCAAAATGAAACATGACCAATTAAAAACATAATTAATCTTTATAGGAGAAGAATTTTAAATTTTATCATATAAAAGGTTACATATTATAGGTATAATCCCTGAAAAATTTATCCTTCTTAAATCCATTATTTGTACTCATTGTTTTTTCCTTCTAAGCGAGAAACAAATAATAAAAATGTCAATCAAACAAAATCTTAGTCACGAGAACTAAAAACAAATTTAAATTGTCCCTTTTACATTAATTAAATAATTGATTGTAAAATAAGATGGTCTAAAAGTCTTGTTTAAGAATTCCACAGTTTCTTGCAGTTTGATGGAAACTACCCATCGTTTGCCCCGAAGTTTCAAAGTCAATCCTGCTTTTGAATTGGTATTGAAACATAGGAGCAATAAAATCAAATTAAGAAAATCTGCATTGTTAGTTGAAAGGAAATTTCACACACCCACGTACACACAAAATCCCAAATCCAAGATTTGGTGATTGACTATCAAAATTTGATTCTGCTGTTTCTTTTTTTTTTTTTCCTTCTTCTTCTTTGTCTTTATATGCAAGCAAAGTTGGTTCAAAATTGTCGTCAAAAGGGTCAAAGAAATCTAAAGCGTGAAAGGCTACAAGTAAACGAGATTGACCCTCTAGAAACAATTATGCTTGTTTAAACAAATATAAAAAAAAAAAAAAAAAATCTATTCCTATGTCAAAATTTAATTATATGATGTGATTTTCTTGATTGCATTCATACTTGCACTAATAATGTTTAGGAGACTTTAAGCACTAATTGAGGAAAAAACAGAAAAACTCAATGATAGTAAAGTATATATGTTAGGTGGACCAATGTGGCCTAAATCTTGTAGTAGTAACTTCTTCCCCCTTTTCTTCACTTTGTTGGATACAGTTAACATTTGTGAAGGATGGATAAAGGCAAGC
This sequence comes from Durio zibethinus, assembly GCF_002303985.1. The sequence continues at coordinate 237,079 of NW_019167937.1, read as the reverse complement.
TACTCTTTTTCATTGTATTTCATGCTGGGTTTTTTTTTTTTTTTTTTTTTTCATTTTTTATAAAAAGATTGTAATTTAAAGATAGAAGAAGAAGTTATATATTTTTAAATTAAAAATTGAAAATTATTAAATGTTACATTTTTTAAGAATAATTGTATAAATAAATTAAATTAAATTAAATTAAATTTTGCATTCTCTGTGTTCCCTTTTTTTAAGTATGTATAAAAATGGTTCAAACTTTTGTACATATATTTTTGCATTTATGGAACAAAATAGATATATAAAATAATAATAAATTAAGTTTATAAAAAAGGTTCTATTTAATTATAAGTTTAAGCCATGAAATTGGCCAAAAAAGCCATATACATGGTGAAGGGTAAAGAATACGTTGTAATTATTATTGAGACTTAACTAGCGTGATAGAAATGAAAGTATAATTTTTTTTTTTTTTTATGTTAGAAAAATTTTATACTACTTAAAACTTTTTTTCTTTGATTTATAATATTTTGGCATAAGAAAAACAGTATGGTTGGAATTAGAATTTTATACAACATATTCTTTTGACTATGAATGCAATCATATTTTTAACCAGACTTTATAATATTTTTACTAATTATTATTAGAATCTTATATAATATATTATCTCTAAAAACCAGTCTTCCTCTTTCTAAAATCTCACTGATTTCCACCGCTACTAGTAATCAGCATATACTATCATCATCTGTTATCGTTAATCACCGATGATCGATATCAATTTTCATCAAATTTCACCACTCATCTTAATTTCTTTTTCACCTCTATTTACTTCATTTTTCCTAAAACCTTCTAAAAGAGCATAGATATAGCTTTTTTCCATCCTAAAACATTATCCTAAGTCACTCCAAATCGCCTGAAAATTGAATGTCTCTCCCCTTACTTAGCTCTTCCATCTCGTTAGTTTAACTAAAAACTTTTCCAACCACCGCTGGCCTCCTCCGATCTTCCTTTCTCCCTTCACTTTGTGTTTTTCTTTTTTTTTTTTACTTTTCGTGTTGCTTGCTTCCTTTATGGAATGATGTTTATTGTTTTTTTATGATTTTCTGTCCATCGATGGAGTATTATTGCCGACAAGAGTTTCTAATTTTGTATTTGAGATTATTTTAGAAAATGAATAAAATGTTAAAGGTAAAATAGGGTTTAAAACATATTTTAGTTTCATGGTTTCACATAGTAACAAATAATAGGGGAAGAAAGAGAGCGTCAATTTTGATCAACCCGACCGGTTGATAAAAAATGAACTCCATTTTCCCATTTTATCCTAACAAATAAATAGTAAATGGAATCGGTAAAGAGTCCGAATGGAATTCAGATTCTGTTGAACAAAACAGCAGGAGGCAAAGGAAGGTCCTCTTCCTTAAACAAGCATGAAAGGTTGAGGACATATATAGGGTAGCAACTAGCAACAGCGAACATGTAACGGAAAATATTGCAACCGATGTGTGTGTGTGTGTGTGTTTTAATCAAATAATAAAAGATTGGCCGACACACTTTAATTGGGTGTACAACCTGTCACACATAATCCATGCTTCCAAGATTGCAAAAGCTCCTCTTCCGGAGGCCATTCCCCCATTCCCAAACGTGAATGCCTGATATTCTGCTGCTAACCCTACCTCCTTTTTTTTTGTTTTAATACTTATTCCTATTGACCTTCGTTGTCCCTTGGGCCCCTCGAGAGACAAACAAGTTTTTGCTTTCTTTTTATTTTTTTTTCTATAAAAAGAAAAAAATCCCACCTATCAGTTTAATGAAAGTTCTTCTTTTAATTACTTTCATGACTTAATAGTTTGTTAATTGTCGCGTGAGAAATTTGGTTTAATAAGAAATGGATGTATGTATGTTGTGTTCATAAGTTAAATTCGAATTCCTCTCACAAATAAAAGATAATAATAATATTAATAGTAATTTGCTATTGTTTGGGTTGAAATATTTTGAGCACAACTTGATAATTATGCATTAATATATATATATATATATACACACACACACACTCACTTACTTTTCTTATATTTTAAATTGATTTTAATTTTTTTTCTATCCGTTGACAATAAAAAAAGTATTGTACATCAATGTTACAAAAAAATTGAATTTCTAATATTAATTAAATACACAAAAATAATAATATCTTAATATAAATGGAAGTCAAAGAAAAAAAATTCCAAATACTTTGCCATTTAATTGAGGGAATATTAGTTTACATTTTGCAACAGTTACCACCAAAGTTTTCGAATTGTTGTTTCAACTTCACTTGATTGCATTTCTTTAACAGCTTTACTACACTGTTTTAGGAGCGTCAGCCGTGGTAAAGTAAACCGCAGTGGTTCACTACTGAATAAGACAAGACACGAACCCAAATCCCAAACGTCAAAAGGCACAAAACTGTAACTTGCGTTTAAGAAGTTAGTTGTTGCGAATATAAAACCTCTGTGAATTCAGACTTGAAAGTCCCCATACTTAGTTTTAGGCGATTTCCAGCATGCACTCAAATTTAAGTTTTCAACCTCAGCTTTTGTGCTCAAACAAAGTTCAAGGCTTAATTTTGTCAATCCAAGCTTGAACAGACACGTAGAAGCTTCGACAAATGCTTACGAGAAAACTTGGACAGCATACGACGCTAGTCAAGACAAGCTTGAACATCCAGCCATTTAGATTCAGCTTCACCCTTTTGAAGCCATTACAAATCATTATTCCATGAAAGTGTGTTAAACTTCAACTTCATTAATACTTGCATCTTACAAATTCTCTTCACCAACGGGTTACTCAAGAAATAAATAGAAGCATATAACCTGAATAAAAAAACGCATATCCCCTCAAAAGCTACTGTATTTTAAACATAAATAATCGTACCACATAATGACTAATTCAACACTGTTATCTATCCCCAAAATTTCTTGGTGTCACAAACATCACCCAGACGGACATACGAGGGTTACAATATACTCCGCTTACAGGGTTTACAATATATTCCACTTATCTGCCAAAGCTTCAGTAATCCTTGCAATGCACATAGCAGCACTTAGCGGATAACCAGAAACTGCAAGAAACGGGAGAAATAATAATAATTAATTATGTTTAAACAGCAGGTTTTTGTTCAGCCTTGATCAACACAATCACTGACGAGAAAATAGCCAAATTCAAGAAAAAAGTATATGCCTAGCAATAAAACCACCTATATGCACCCATATGCATAAATGTACACAAGGAGATTATAAACCTTGTTTGAACCTCAACACTGAGATATTCTTCATTCTATAGCAATGAGAAGATATGCCATAGAAGACAATGATGTAGGTCTCGTCCCCTTGAGCATGTTCTGCCTATAGCATAAGGAATGATAAGAATTAAAATTCCATGCTCGTAAAATATGATTGTCTTGAATATTGTAATAAGCTATGTTACTCAGGAGGGTAAGTGACAGTCCCGAGATACTCGATTTTTTCAAAGTTTTTTCATATATTTGGAAGATCATACACCATACCCATGTCCGAATATGCGTTGGAAATGGGTACTTCAGGGAAAATGAAGAGTTGCAGTAACATAGGTAATAAGTCAGAAGTTACCATCTCCAACCCACACCACCTACTCCAGAACTCTTCATGCAAAAATGATCTACTAAACATAGAAAACAACTATTCATGTTTCCTCTCCAGGCTTATCAGTAACCATATCCTTCATCTTCTACAGGTAGTTTAGCTTTCATCTATTCCTATTGACTAGGCTTACTCCCTGCATATTTCTACTTGATTCCTGGTTCTTATGGGATTCAAGGCTTACGAATCAGAATCCTCAAAATTTCCACAACAAAATCTAACAAAAATACACACATGCAGAATGTGGAACTCACTTGCTATAAAATCATCTGTATACTCTGTCTCTATTCTCCCATGGGCCATTGCACCCACCTGAAAAAATGCAGAGATATAGGATAAGGAAACAATTATAAATAGGGAAGAGAAAGAAAAGAATTCTATGTCACACAGGACTTACCACAAAAACAAGGTTCACATCATCACCAACAGCATCCACATATTTACTCATTTTAACCAATTTCTCTGAGCTATATGAGAAGCCTGATGCGCACGAAAAATAACTTAAATGCTGGAAACAACATCTTTGTATTGACAAGATACAAGAGAAACAACAACCAAATTGAAACCAACCTATTTTGCGAGAGTTGACAGGAAAATACTTGGTTATAGGATTCTTTATCACTTGCAAAAGTTTTTCACGCTTACCAACAGCAGTTATATTTAGTTTTTGTAACAGCTGCACTGCATGATGTTGAATAGGTCAATAAGAAATAGCCCTGTAAAAGTTTTAAAATGTGGTGGAAAAGACATAATCTCAGAACGATAAACTTACACATGATACCAGAGAACCGCTTATACGTTCTTGGAATTCGAACATGAGGTTTAACTTCAAAAAGTACTCCTTTCTCGGTTCTAACATACACAGCTAGCAATCTCCCAGCCTTATTGACGGGGCTATCTAAAATTGCTAGAAGAGCCTATGCGAATCAGCACAGTTGTCAGTTAGTTAAAGGAGTTAAATCCTCCATTAAGATTTTTACATCAGGCCTTGTCCCGAAACATCGAGAATGCACTAGGAATTAGTTTATCATAGTTTAAACAAAAGAAATATAAATTTACAAATAAAACCAGAAAAAAAGAAAGGAAATAACCTGATGGGTTATGTCAGGTCTGAAATCAGCAGGATTCTTGTTATTTTTCCGCAAGAAATTGGCATGATCATCCGAGTTCAAGAGTTGGAAACTCTGTAATTTAGACCCAACAAGAGAAATTACAGTTGAAACCGAAAATTAGAAAAAAAAAAAAAAAACCTCTATTAAAAACTACCATAATCACAACATATGCAAATAAAATTTGATTACTTAAAAATGATAAAAGAAATGTTAAGCACAACAAATATAAAAATACAAGTTCCATATACCTTTCCAACTTTAGCAACTTCCAAAGAAGCCTTCTCAAGAACAAAAATGACCCCAGTTTTGTTGGTCTTTTTATCACTGGGGGCAATTGGGATTCCCACAAGGTCATCTGTTCCAGCTTCGTCTTCTTCCTCTTCTTTACCTTCAGCTTCCTTTGTTGGCTTTGCAATAGAAGCTCCCTTTGCTGCCTCTTGTTCTTCCACTTCTTCTTCTTCTTCTTCTCTATCATACTTATCCTCTCTCTTCTTCCGCTTCTTCCCTTTTACAGCATAGGGCCGTACCATTTTATTGGCTCAAAAAATTATTTATCTTTTAAGCAAAAGTAGCATGGCAAGATAACACTACATCAGATTAAGACTATAAACATCCAACAGGAACAGTTTTTTCTTTTAATTTCAAAATTTACACTGGAAACAAAGTAAGTAATTGAATTTAGAAAATGTAGTATTTTCAGGGCGGGAAAGTACCTCGGAGTGTGGCGGAGATAAGAAGACAGAGTAGCAGAAACCCTGGAGCCTTAACTTGAGAAACGGGATTGATTATAAATGAGTAACGAGATTACTTTTAGGGCAAAGTGTGTTGCTGGGCTTGGGTTAAGTGTCCTTCATGGCCCACCCCTAAGGCCTCATTCGCACAATTCTTAAACAAAGCCAGTATATTTAATTTTGGAGTAAAATCATATTTATTTTATTGTTATTGAATTAAAAAAAATTATTTCACTATCTTTTACACTAAATTTTAAATTTCTTTTACACGCTTGATGTTTCATAATTTTATAATCTCAAAAAGTAAAAAAAAAAAATGAAAACATAAAATACTACAAATAGCATTTGAGATGTTTAAAAAAGATTACCGAACAAATAGGATAAAAATACTACAAATATCATTTTATAATTCCAGGGGGGGCGAAAGAGGAGAAGGTGGATAATGGAAGATGATGGAGGCATCGGAATGAGAGACATTGATTTTTAATTATAATTGAAGAAATTGACTTGTAATTGAAACATTTTTAAGAAACTGAAGATTCAAAAATTAAATATTATACAAAGATTATATACATGGATAATTAGTGGGGTAGCTAGCAGCTTTACCCCGACATCTTGGTTAATTCTATTGTATTAAAATAAAATAAAAGAGTCATTTTACTTGTTTCATTAGTTTTATCTCAAATTTTTATTTTGTGAAACAATATAATTATTGAATAGATTCAAATGTGGGGTATGCTATTTCATGATTAGGCTAACTAATTCATAAATGATATTTAATTATATGTCATGCCAAAAAATAAAAAATTAAAAACATAAATGACGAAACGAATGGTATTTTTTAAATTAAAAAAAAAAAGACGACTAATTAATCTTCAAGTGTAGCCAAAAAAAATTAATCTTTATCAATATATATATATATATATATATATATATATATATATATATAAGACCATCCCCATCCAGAACTCGAGGGTGGCTTCGGCTGTGCGGCTTCTAGGCACACGACCTCGTAGTTTATGCATGCGGAAGCAAGTGAGAAGCCTACTTCAGCCTCGTGTATGGCTTTCACCACGTATGCAACTCACACGCCTTCTGCCTCTCTTCATCAAGGAAAAATATTAACAAACTTTGCTCCCCATGTTGTCATTCTTATTATAGAATGTCCGAATCCATTTTAAATATGGTTACACGAAAGCCCTGAGGTAGCTATCTTAAACTGTCATTCATGAGCTCACCAACTCTTACTAACTCTATTAATTCAACTTTCAAATCTATATTTGTTTTGTTATAAACTAAAATATAGCTGATTTTAATTTCATGAATGGTATAAAACCAAAAATAATTAAAAACATTCTAATGTTAGCTATGAGTAAATTATATGATTAGCAAATATGTTTGTAATTGTGTGAGTAAATAAATTAATATTTCAAGAGAGACAAAGTATATTTATATGCCAATATTATTTGAGACAAGATTCATATTTGTATTTTGATCATCTCTTCTTAGAATAAAAAAATTAAATAAAAAAATTGGGAAATATTCACATTCTTGAAAATATTTTGCATGGATTAAGTGTGTATATAATAATTAACCAAAAGCAGGTCGTGCATTTTTATTTTGAAAAAGTAGAGTTTCAATATAAATAAATATATAACTAATTAATGGCTCATCACAGTGCGAACGCATCAAATGTACCTTCAATTGGTATTATATATAATAAGCATCTCCCCAATCCCAAATTGATTCTTATTAACAAGGTTCATTTAAAAACAAAAAAAACCCTATATAGACGATTAAGCATGTGTACATTATCCCCTTTGTTTCCAGTGTGTGACTGGCGCTTTGATGCTCCCATAAGCCATGAACAGCTCAGCTATACCTTTGCAGACGCCGAAAGCTTTGAGGAATTCCTTGATCATTTTACACCAACTCTGCAAGAAATCCAGCTTGATCGGTCTCTATCATTCATGGGACACAGTGGTAACAACCCCACCATCGACAAGAAGCTTAACCACAACGCCAGTGAGCGTGACCGAAGGAGGAAGATAAACCGTTTGTACTCCTCGCTTCGTTCGCTGCTTCCAGTGTCTGAGCAAACGGTAGGAATTAATAAAATAATCATTTGTTTGGGTTAATTTGGTTTTGACCAGAGAAAGTATTAGCCTACGAATTAATTGTTAATTTTATCTTGTTCCAGAAGAGGTTAAGCATTCCAGCCACAGTCTCACGAGTGCTGAAATATATTCCAGAGCTACAAGCGCAAGTGGAAACATTGGGTCAGAAGAAAGAAGAGATTCTGTCCAGGATTCCTACGCAAGATGAGTTTGTCCATAAACAAAACATAACAAAATTAGAGAGGTTAACCACCACCTCTCCTCTTGCTATTTCAGTCAGTCGGGTTAGTGAAACTGAAGTTGTGGTTCAGATTTCAACATTTCGGGCGTATGAGACTCCATTGTCTGCTGTCTTGCCTAATTTAGAAGAGGATGGTCTATTTTTAACCGACGCTTCTTGCTTTGAGTCTTTTGGAGGACGAGTCTTCTATAACTTAAATTTTCAGGTGTGCTTTTCAAATTTTACATATGTTAATTGCAACTTGTTTAATTTCTTTTTTTTTTTTTTTTTTAAGAGAGAAATAATTTTTCTTTATCAATTAGATCAGCCTTAGCTCTTTAATCAAACCCCACAAAAAATTGGATCAGCCTTTTCCTTTAAAATCATAGTTAATTTGTTGTTGATGTTTATGTCCTTAATTTCTTAATATTGCAGGTGGAAAGAACGAATAACTTGGAAGCAGTGGGTTTGAATGAGAAGCTATTGTCCTTGTATCGGAGAAGGAAATGTTCATGGCCATAATTTTTTTATTATTATATCTTAAAATAGTCCCTAGTTTCATATATAAATAATAATTTGAATGAAATTAACAGTGTATAAATCAAATGGACTGTATGGTGAGGTGAAAAGAATTTCTTCTTTATGAATTTAGGCAGAGGAATAATTCAGTTGATGTATATGTTAATTAGCTTTTACTCCTACAGGCATATGGGCATTTTTATATGTAATTCAAGTGTATACCTATTACCTACTGACTCTAAGATTAATTACGAGATTTGTGTAATGGATTTGTAAACCACTTCAATTATCAGGCTTTCTAATGCTTCAAGGAATGCTTCTCTTCAACACATTTTTATTATTCAAGCAAATATATGTAAGAATTCTTCATCTTTAACATGCTCAGTGAGACAAAGAGAACATTGAGCTTTCTTCTAAGAATTTGAAAAACTGTCTGCAACGGCCTTCTTCGGAGGAGATATCCATAAAGCTAGGTAAGTCTCCAATACAATCATACCATCAAGTTGGTGGAGAAGATAGAAAAATTCCAAGTTCTTTGGGTAGACTTGAAGCCAAAAAAGCAGTTGCTTTAGCTAAATCGACAAACTTTGTTCACAGCAACCGATATGTCCAAAAAAAAAGTGAAAATGAGATATTATAAAGCTCCCACAACACTCCCATATATATTCAGTATGATCCAAGAGTTTCTTTGGACCAAATTTGGACCAACTTTTTTCATATTGCCAAATTTCCATTTTCATTCATTTCAGAAGATCATTCAATCATGTACTTGCTTTTAGAAAAAGATATAACTGATCTGATGCTTGACAATAAGTCTCAACGCCAGAGAAGTAATGCACAGGTTCTGAATCTTTGATAGCAAAATCAATAAATGCTATCATTAATCAAATTGGAAATTAAAATATCATATAAGTACATATAAGATGTAAAATAAACAATCTAATTATATAATCTGTTTTGGAAGCAACAAACAAGGCCCAATTCAAGAAGTTGAACCATGCTCATATGCAGCCTCCAATCAGTACAAGGACTTATGCAATATGCAAATATGCTAATACAAGTTAAGGATCAGGTGGCTACTATATTCAAACATCTTCCTCAAAAGTACCATGATGTAAAAGAGGCTTTTTGAACGTCTATTGTTTCAACAATATTGATCTATTAATTACTATAACTATCTACACCGTAAATAAGCCCAACAGCAGGAAAAAGACATGTAATAAAACAAAGATGATCAAAGATGGCATACAAGTTAATGTGGCAATTAGTTAACCAATTAAATTCAATCATCCTTCTTGTAATAATTATCTGATCGATTTATAGTTAGATACCTTTTGATCCAATCCCAGCCAATTGACTCAGGGTGAATTCGCCACCCACACCTCGAACTTTATTAGTTTAAGTCTAAAACAATATTCTGGCACGCTCATTCCATCTGGTATATAGAGTCGAAAATAACTAATTAACATCGTCACATTAAATTAAGATAATTATTCTATGTTACTGATATAAATAAACTATTCCTATAACTAAGAAAAGAAAACAAAAGATATGAATTGCATAAGGAAAGAACAATATTAAGAAAATTTTTTGATTTATTGAACCAGAATACTACCTCGCTTCGCTTAGGGACGGGTTTATTTTTTAAAGATTTATAGATAATAATATAAAATAAAAAAGTATAGATAGATGTGCTAATTTGAAATGATTAGTTGTTTTTACATTGGTGAGCTCTATAATTTGTATTAATAATCTTATGTGGTGTAATAAAATATTATACATCTTCAAAGCATCATTCACTACAAATTTAAGGTAATGATTCGGGGTTATATTGTTAAGCCTTTTGTTATATTCTTATAATTATTTTTTTATTAATGTTTCATTTCTCAAAAACAGTAAAAACATTCTGAATTTTGATTATAATGAGTTATTATTTTATGATTAGTTGAAATTAAATTCTTTTATTGAAAAATATAAAAATATTGATAGTCAATGTATAAATAAAATTATAATAAAATTTATATTTATAAAAATATTTATCAACTTTTAGAATTTAAAATTTATTATTTATATCACATTTTTATTTTAAGTTTATTAAACTAATTAATGATTATGAAAAAATAAAATTAATTATAGCATTTGAAGTTAAAGAAAAAAAAAATCTGTAACTTATAAATTTACAAAATGATCCAAAATATGTTTAAATTTGTTCGAACTTGAGAAGAATCGAGTTTGAAAAAATTTAAATTCAAAATTATCTAAATAAAGAATAGTTTAAATTTAAAAGTGGGTACTCAAAATGGATCGATTTTGAAATTATTTAAATTTTAAAAAATCATAATTCAAAATCATTCGAATCTCAAATGATTCAAATCTAAAATCAATCCGATCTGAACCCGTTGAATTTTTTACCATAATGGTTGAGAATATAATGAGTAAAGCTAAGATAAAGAACACTAAAGAGGAAGCACATTTGTGAGTTGTGACACGAAATATAGACAAAATGGAAGAAAAGTCAAGCTTCAGCTTGTTTACGTTGTTGTCAGGGTCGACAATATAGAATTTGGCATGTAAAAATTCAAAACTAGCCAAGAACATGAGGCAATCTTTTTATTATGTTTTCTAATTCCTGTGATGTAAACAAGCTACGGAAAGAATAGGTACACAAGCAAGAGATTAGCATGTCGGGCAAAAGATGAGCAGGAGAAATCTTTGTGTTGAATATGGAAAGAAGTGCATATAATTAAAGCTGTATAAAATGATAACAATAATAATAAAGTACTGCGAAATGTTGTTTTCTAAATCGAGCAACTGGTTACTTTGCTTCATATGCATGCATCTCACTTTTGTTTTTAGTATTACAATTTTTTCAAAGGCTGTGGTTAACGGCAATTTATGATTTATCAAAAAAAGATTGATAATTTTTTAGTCAAAAGAAATAGGCAACGAAATTCAATAATAATAATAATAATAATAATAATTAAGGAGGATCGTTTAGTTTGGTATGATCACGGCATCAAGAAAGTGATCCACCTTTTTAAGAAATTGTCACAAATTAATGTTATTCTTGATGAAATGGTGGTCAAGTGATGAATAAATAAATAAATAAATATATATTTATATATGGGAGAAACCAAACGCCTAACAAAATGCCAATATATAAATGCTACAATGAGGGGTATCAAGATTCAGTTAACTGAACTGGGACACAAAAACAGAAAAAAAGTGTGGGGCACGCCCACTGGTAACGACTGTGGGCAATAGCACTTCCTCACGTCTTCAGTACAGAAAAATCAATACATTTTCCAATTCTTTAAACAACATAATAACATGAAAATCCATTTCCTTATATAAACCACTGATCAAACTTGTCCTAATCTAAGGATTTCAAATCTACAGCTATGCAAGAGCGTGAGTGGTTGAATGATCAGCAGCCGGGATCATATATAGCTTTCATTACTGGTACGAGTATGAGATGGATCATGGTTATGATGGTACTAGCTGTGTCACTGCTAGTGCTACCGCTGCTGCTGCCATCTCTGCCTCCTCCACCGTCGATGCTGCTTTTCGTTCCGGTTTTGATAATGTTTCTTCTCCTTTTCTTGGCCTTGTCTCCATCCCAGGCTCCCAATATCACCACCACTGCAGTTTGAACTCTGATTTCAACCCCAAAGTCTTGAACTTCTTCTCATCTTCGAGCTAGGACTAGTTAACCTGCAATGGTTTCTATACGTATCAAAAATCCCAGAACAAAAAGATGAAAGAATATGATACCCACTAGACTCCAGGATACAAAGATGGAAGGTTTTCTTTCTGTATGTATTGCTTCAAGTACTATCTGTAAGTTGAATTCATTTTATAAATTTAGATTCTGCGTATGAAAACTCTACACATTTTTTTTATCCCCTTAATTGGTTTTGTTGTAAAGCAAAATCTTTGTTCCAGATTTCTTGGCTTTTGAGCTGAAAAAGAATAAATTAGTTGTAGGGGCCATGGCTGCCATGACCGGCCGAGCTTTTGCAAATTGTTATATTCATTTAGGCCAATCTTTTTTCATACATCTGTAACTTAGATATGATTCCAAAAAACTTCAATACAATCAGTTGTAGGCTCTAATGATGCTTCAGTTTCAAACTTTCCCTGGCACCCAATCTTAGATTTGAGCTGCTACACAGAGGAAAAATATGAGTGATGCTATTTGGGCGATCCAAACTGGAAGTTGGAATTATCCTTTTGCCCACAAATTCTTCCTCTCACAATTCTCACTTTGGTATAGTAGTTATTGTTTTTAAGAAGAAAAAAAAAATCTTGGTTTTGAATTAAGACCTCTTTTCCCTCTTTCTCATGAATTATATTCATCTTGAGTAATAAAAAAAAAAAAAATCGAGGATAGGGGTAGTTCCCTTGCACATTATGTAGACATTGTCTTTAAATCTCACCATGGGCTTTTCTTATATATATATATATATATATATGTGTGTGTGTGTGTGTGTGTATGTATGTATGTATGTATGTGTGTATGAGGAGTGATCCATTTACAATATTTGTACTTTCATTGAGTTGTATCCTATACCTTGTAGGGATACGATTGTTGTTATTGTCGATTTTTTATGAATAAAAAATTTATTTGGCTGAGAAAAAAAGGTAGCATCCTAAGCACATAAATATAAGATTCATGCTACTTGTCTCACCAATTTTAACTCAAATATTTGTGTTTCATGACATGACATATAATTATTAAACAAATTCAAAGATCAGATTTATCAATTCATAAGTAAGTCAATTAATTCATTAAAAAATATATTATAATCAAATCAATAATTATATATCATATCATAGAATAAAAATATTTTGAGATAAAAGTGGTAAGACCAATAGTATTTTCTTAAATCTAACAATAGTCTCTTTACCTTTAGCCAATTAATTTTAAATTAATGTTCATCTTAAAGTTAATATGATATCATAGTAAGCGTTGTCCCATTTGATGTTTTTTTCATGATAAATTTGTTATGATTACCAACGAAGTTCATACTACAAGATAAGTTTTTCCATTTTTCATATATGTGAGGGAAAAACTAAAAAAACGATGAAATAAATCCCACATCAACTAAATTGGAAACATCTCAAGCATATAAATACAATAAGAACTTCCATCTGTAACTATTTGTTGCTTTTAGGTTGGTTGTTCATCCTAAATTTACCAATTAATTGCCTTCACTTATTTATAAAGGTGACAAAAGTTGACTAGATTCGAAAAGCTCGTCCAAGGAGCTCATTTCCATATGTGATTGGTCTGATTTGATTAAAACAATCAATAGCTTAAACTCAAATTAATCTGATCCAAATTAACATGAATTCAATCAATTTGTTTGAATTCATTAAGACTTAAAATGATTTGATTTCTGAATTGATCATAACACAAATTAACTCGAATTTAAAATGATTTGATCTTAAATTTAAGGTTAGAATTAAATTGGGGGCATTCTTGGTTTTTGTTGAAATTTTACATTTCACTTTTGGAGCAAAAAAAAAAATAAAAATCAAAAGACAAAATATGATTAATTAATTTAACTTTATATATGTAATTTTATTAATTTATTGTTATTTATTAATAAGTAAAAAATATAAAAATTAATTATTAATTTTAAACAAAATATAATTTAGAGATAGAATAATAATATTATATTTATTTTAATTATTAAATATATTAATCTTGTAATAGATAAGTAATTAATATTAAGATTAGTTATATTAAACAAATAAACTTCCTAAGGTTTTTTATGGACAAAAATTTTAAAAATGTATATGCTATAATCTGTATATATACTTATATTATTTTTGTTATACATAAAATTAACACTCAAAATCAAATGTTATATTTTAAAAGTTAAAAATTAAAACCAAACCAATAAGGTCAAAGTCATGATATGCCATACTATGCCAGTAGACAATAGGTTTTCTTACTTTGTAATTTTGTCTTCTTTTGCGATATATTAGTTGATTTAAGACTCTTGAATGCTAACTTGAGATAATTCGATCTTTAGGTTTTGAAAGGAGGAGTGAAATTTTATTTTAAGTTGTATGAGTTAAACGTTCATGTGCGTTTAATTATCTTCTTCATTACTTCCACCAAACCAAAGTATTGTCTTTTTGCACCTCACTCCATCTCGCCAGGTGCAATTGCAGCTCCATGAAGTTGGGGGTCTGTCACACTTATACGTACAAATGTTAAAGTACAAATAATTATGAAATGGTTAATCGACCTAAGTAAAAAACTTTGCGGGCATTTGGCACAAGTGTTAGGGTATGTAACACTTTACTATTAGATTATCGATCCAACTTAATTAGTCACACATTGCTATTTTTGCTTTTTTTCCTTTTTTATGAAACTAAATTCTCATCACACAAATAAAATGATCTGTAGATTGTACCAAAACTAGTTTGTGCATGAAAGCGAAAAAAAAAATCCTAAAAAAAAAAAAAAAAAAAGAAAAGAAAAGGAGACCATAGAAAAACGATACCATGCATGCCTAGGAGACTTGTAATGCCCATGGTTATTTGATAATAATTCTACCCCAAACTCTGCTCTAGATTGTACATAAATAGAGAGCTCCTTTAAGCCGAAGATTATGTAACTTGGTACGGGTTGTGAGGTCGCTTTAATCTTTTGAATTTAAGCTATATAACTTAGGTTAGTCATTTTTATAGAATTTTTTTCCCTTTTGAAGATGATATTTCATCTCATAAATACTCTCTTAATTAATTTGACTTTTCTCAATCAAGTTTTTTTCAATTATACCTTCTCCTTTTGTTTTCAAATTATATTGTTGGCAATAATTTGCAGATATCTCCTAAAAATTTTCCAACCTCACTGAAGGCTTCAAAATTCAAATATTATCACATTCCATTGTTGAACCTACAGCTAACATGGATGAGTACTGGTTTTTCAAGTTTTGTTATTATTACTTTGAATAAGAGGTTTGTAATAAACAATGAATATCTGCGCAGCCATCAGCATCATTTTTCTCTTCAACATCATCTCCATTGTATCGATCGGTTGCTTTTTTTTTTTTTTTTGGATAATTTTATAATTTTATTACCTAAAAACAGTTATTCGCTGTTACTCATATACAACTCATATATATTTCATCTGCCATTCTAACTTCTGTACAAATATCGATCGGTTGCTTTCTAACAAGTTGCGGTTAAACAAAAAGAAGCCGATTCCCCTTATAGCATAAATTTTTATTTTTCCCTAGGTGCATGAACTTGTCTCTTCTTGTACATCAACTTGAAACCCCTTTATCCTTCGGATATTTATTTATTTATTTTCATTTTTAGTTACATGGAAAAAGGTTGTATGAATATCATTGTTGTATATTAGTCATCAAAACCAAATTGTCATGCTAAGAAAATTACTCAATCTTTTTGTCAGACAGAAAAGAAATTAAATAGATACATTGAATGTTGAACCAAGTGTATTCCCACAAGCTAGTCATGTAAATCAACAAAAAAATTCAAAAGTTTCAATAACAAATCAAAACGAAAGCAAGATTTGGTTCAAAGATAAAAAATTATATACGATTCATCTTAGGGCACGCTATAATGTTAAAAACGTTAAAATTGAAAACTTTGACTTAAAATGTTCAGAGTTCAAATCATAAAGTGGTAGGTGTTTTGAATAGAAATGCCTTTACCATGTTTTATATAGAGAGAATTATCATATATACTGCCATCTGCCATTGCTATTTTTAAATCTTATTGTAGCTAGTTATAGTCTTTGACACTATAATTAATAAAGGAAATGAAAGAAAATGAAAAGAAAAGAAAGGAAAGGAAAAATCATAATTAAAGGAAAGGGAATGACAGTTCATTTCTTTGTTTGGTTAGCTAAAATAAATAAATTGTAGCTTAAGATTGATCCAATTCATAGTTTTGGCTCTCTTAAAATTGCTTTCATGTAACTAGGATTGGCAATCCAATTTACCATCGACGAGTTTCAAATTGACCTAATCTGTTATTTTTTTTTTTTTAAATTAGGTTTCAAGTCGAGTTGGGTCTGATAATTATAGAAAAAAATCGGAGTCGAATTTTAGGCAAACTCGACTTGATATATATATAAAAAATTATTTTTAATTTTTAATTTATATATATTTATATATTATATAATTTTATATTTATATTAAAAAATAATATTTTATATTTTAAAAATAATATTTTATTAATTTCAGAAATGATCAGATCGGATACAATTTATACAATATCATATCGGATTAAGTTCAGGTATGAAAAAAAAATCTTAGAGTTGAGTCGAGTTTGGATTTTATGAATATAAAATCGGATTAGATTGAATTTGGGATGAGCAAAAACTCTTTCTGACCTGATCTAGTGCCATCCCTACATATAACGAGGAAAAATGTCTATTATGACTCTTGCCCATGTCCTAAGGTCAATTAAATCGATGAATTGTGAAGATTTAATTAGTTAGCAGAATTATGCTGATATATCTATTAATAAGGCGCACTGGATGCATGATATATCAAATTAATTTCACATATGAGAGCCATGTAAAGAAAGGTTTGGCTAGTACATGAAATCTGACAGTTTTCCAACGTGAAAGGTCATTGATCTCATTCTCAATCAATTTAATAATCATTTTGAAATTTGTTTTGAATTTTGGTTCCTCAATGTCCAATACATACACGTATTGATAGCTTAGTCAAATCTTAAAAAGAAGGACTTAAAGCTTGGAAAGTAACCACCGATCAAGCAATAGAAATCAAGAATGCTTATCCAGATAATAAACAAGAGAACAATCACATGATAAACACAAAGTCCCCTATAGTAAATAAGATTCATGTTGATTAAATGTGAAAGAATATTTTCTTTACTATAAGATGAAAACGACGGGTTCTGGGCAGAGTCATTCCCTTTTCATTATTTTTTTATAATTAAATTCCATAACCTGAATGATGTTTGGCCCATCTTGGTTAGAATATACGAAAGAAAGTAACCCAAAAGAAAGACTCAGATACATGTATACTAATACGACATATACAAGTCTAGATCAAGTTGCATATTTTTGTAATCATTGGTCCTAGGTAAGTACCGCCTTCAGAATCAGCCATCCTTTCGTACGTAGTAGGCCCTTCCCAGCTTACGACATTTTAGATTGTGCTCGATTTAATACTGCAAAAATCTGTCGGTCAATGATTGCTCAACCACAATTACTGTGTTGACCTATTCTTAGAGATACTGAAAGTTGGCCCAAACTTGGCTTTGAAGGTCTTCTATGTATGTATATATACAATTCCTTTCGAAAAACCTAGAAATAAATAAATAAAAAGTTGAAACCCTTCTACTTATTGTAATCGAAATCTCCCGCAACAAATTGGGATTTAGCAAAAATTTACATTGGTCATAGGTAGGCGTTAACTCTTGTCTATCAGTTCAAGTTTAATCATAATGTGCTTCCTATGAGCTGTGAAGCTACCATGGTAACAAAGATACACTATATATGTATGGATTGTTCCCTTGCTGACCCTTCTAGTTTGGGATATTAGAGCTTTTCAATCCTTCCACACTCAAGTTGACAATGACTTAATTGAAAAGTTATATATTATATACCAACAGATCAGAAGCTATTAAGCCCCATAAATAGGATTAAAGAGAGTTGGGACATTTCTCATTAAATATATTCATGAAAATTAATTAATAAATTATATATAATAAAAGTATAACCCTAGTAATTGGAAAGTTTAAAAATTTTTATAGGATTACTTGAACCAGGACATATATAGGAGCCTTTTCTTTAAATGTGCACTGATGCTGACCCAACTAAAAACTAAAATTCCCATCGAATCGAGCTGCAGGTTGGAAACAACACAAAATCCAAGTTAACCCTAGGATGAATTTACTGACGATCTTGACTTTTAATTTTGAGAAAATTAAAATAATAATTATTATAATTTTTTAAAAATATATTACATCTATTAATAATAAAAAATAGATACTAACATAAAATAACAAAACTTATAATTATAAATATATTAATATGTAAATATATATAATAAAATAAATATATTAAACAATTAGTCTCACGATTTCTAATTATATATTATTAATAATATTTTTTATAAAAATAAAAATATTATATTTTTATAATATTAACTGATTATTTTATCATATTTAATATTTAAAGTATTAAAGTGAAAAAAATCACAAAAATATATTTTTTAAAAATATATTAAAATTTAAAATAATAAAATAAAGACTTTAATGCGATAAATTAAAACCTTTTAATTTTTAATAGCATTTTTACATTATGAAAAATGAAAATGTATTTAACCTTATCATATTAATTATTTTGACATGTAACAATTTTAAAATAAAATAAGCATGCAAAATATAGTAAAAAAATTGATTGAAAAAAAGAGTTACAATTGGATATTTGTCAAGTCAATTTTAATTATTATAATGTTTGCATATATATTAAACTTAAATTTGCATATTTGTGAACATATAGTGCTGACAAATTTACTATTGTTTTAAATTGAAAATTATTTATAATAAGTAAAGATAAGTTAAAGAATTATATATTTTTTTTAAAATTAAAAGTTAAAATATTTAGACACAAATAACTTTTGTAACTATATATCCAATACAAATATACAGAATAAAGAATAATATTTATCAACAATATAAATTTAAATTTGAGGGAGCCAAACTAATTTCTTTTAACAAAAATTTCAAAATTATGATGATAATAATATATGTAAAAAAAAAAATCAAAATTTTTGGGTCCCAGGTTCTTTAAAGGATCCCCACTGGATGAATTGTTACTCAATCATCTTCTCCAGTCCTCCCTCGTTTCTCAAAACTTTGCTCCCAAACTCTTCATCCAATTCCCTATATAATTAAAGGTAAATCCTCTAGTACAAACAAGCTCTGCTAGCTAAGAAATTAAGGTTGCTTGCTACATATGACAATTAGTGGAAGTACCGAGAGGCGTGATGAACTAGCAAACTTTTAAATCAGAATCTGAAGAGAGAAGATCATTAGGCGGTGAAGAATTTGATGTACAGGTATTTTAGCTACACTTCATACATATTTATGGTTGTGCTGGCTATGTTGCTGTTAGTTTTGCCTTTGGTGATACCAGAATTGCCACCGCCGCCATTGATATTTCTCTTGGTTCCTGTGTTGATAATGTCGACTCTCATTTTCTTGGCCCTATCTCCATCAGCGAGCACAAATATCAGCGTGGCTTCTGTTTGAAGTAAAGCACATACGTACCTTTTCTGTAAAAAAAAATAAATAAAACATACACACACACACGCAACAACTTTGTTAAAGGAATTGAAGTCAGCAGATCATGATGCGTGGTTTTGAGAGACTGAATTATGCACAAATATTAACTCTTTCTAGGAAAGTGGAGTTAATTTCAATTTGCAAAACTCAACATTTTTTTGAGTGTTTAAGCGTTTTCCCCTATTTTGAATCATTTGCTTTGATACATGCTTCAAACCTGCATGCACTAGTCCGCTTTAATTGGTTGGAACATTGGAATTTCTCTTCTTTCTTCCTTTTCTTTATTTTGGTTCTTCATCTTTTATTTAATGGTATTTAATTTTACAGATAGCTTGTTTACTATATAAACAAAAAACAATCACTTCTTGGGAAACAAAATCCCAATTCTCTAGCCAGCAAAAATCGAGAAGAAGAAAATTAAATCAGAAAGATGGAGATCATATGTAGAAACAGTAAGAAATAAAGAAGTATTCCCAGTTTTGATAAGGAACAGGGCATTAGCTCTTGCTTGGATTTTGGCCGTCATCACCATCATTGTATAGCCTTGGTTTAGTTTTTAAAGATGATGCACCAGAGCTTTTGGCTTAATGAATATGACAATACATTTTTTTTTTACTCAAAAAAAAGTTCTATGAATATATATTAATGACTATGAAAATACAATTTTTTACACAGACGTATTAGAGGTAACAATGGGCCAGACCGGCTGAGCTTCTGTCGGTCTTTAAAAACCCCGTCCAAGGTTAAGCTTAGTCCGTCAGCCTAAAAGGTTCAAAAATATTTTAAAAAATGTTAAAATTTTAATGTATCTTTTAAATTAAAATTAAATAGACTCGGGCTTGGAAAATTATGTAATTGTTCACAATGCATATCCAAAATGAAAAGTTAAGGAATGTAAACACATTATCCCTCCAATTCCCCTAAAAAAAAAATTAATTCATTGTTTAAATTCTCCCAATTTTGAGGGAAAGCAAAAGGAAAAGTGCTTTAATGAATAACTAATTGATTGTCTGCGCTTTCTGGTGGGTTTGGTTAACCAGAACGGTCATGAGCAATATTAGTTTTAAGTAGGTGTATAAAATTGTGTGAAGTATCTGAAGATGTGATGTGATTTAGAAGGAGAAGCCGTTAGATTTTTTAAGCGGTTATTATAGGTGTAATTTTTTATTCAATGCTTTGGCGCCAAAACATGATTCAATGTTTAATTGTCATCTTCCATTTGAATGCTGTCAAAGGAGACGGAAATGGTGACAGTGAGCAAACCAAATGATATTAGAAAAAAAAAAAAAATCAGAATTTCCAAAGAAACCTTGTCAGTATTGTGCCTATGTTTCGTTTCGTTTATTTTTATTTTCTCCCGGTGATCCTTGTGGAAATAAGTCTTGTGGAATCTGTGTTAAAGCTGGTGAAGACGGATGATGTTCTTCTTGGAAGCATGGGCTGTTTCTCTGTTGAGAGGTTGATGAACCAGCAGCTTGTAATTGATGCTTGATTCTGAGTTTTCTCAATTTCAACACATGCAGGAATGGACTCTAAAATTTATGTCTCCATGCCAGTTTCGTATAGATGCTCCGACAACTTCATCAATCCATCAGCAAAGGCAACGAATGTTGTGCAATATCTATTGTCATCTTGCACGCATAATCAATTAATCTAAAGCTGAATAAACACAAAATAAGTGATTGATATTTTATAGTTAGATAGATTTGAGAAGAATTAGTTCTTTGATCAGTTAAAATTGGTATAATAATGTTTTAGTACCATAAGTAAGGTGTTTTGGATCAGGAGACCAGTGAGTCAGTGGCTGTGAAATGGATATCTCTGTCAAAGGGTCCTGAAAAATGAAGTATTTTCAAGGCAAAGAAATTTTTGGCAAATTAACTTGGCAGAGTATCACTACTTTTGTATTTTGTTGACAGCTGTTCAAATTCCATGAATTGGAAATGAACCAACAGCTGTGTTTGTTCGAGTGATGATTGTTTTTGCTGTAATTGTGATTGTGCAATATGCTGAAATTGCAATGTAAGTGTTTTCCATCGGTTTTTGAAAGTCAGCAATTATATATATATATATATATAAATAAATACTTTCTTCTTTCATTTTAGGTTCAAATTTCTGCATATCACAGCATGTAAAGCATTGCCACATGAGTTAACAAAGCCAAAGAGCCAAAATTTCACTTAGGCTTGTGGATTTTTTTTTTTTTAATTAATTGCAGGAGAGCAATTCTGATTTGAGATGTGTAAATTGAGTAAGAAAGCCACAAAACCTTTTCATCGGTTGCTCAACGGTCAAAAGTTAAGGCTGAGAATTTGTTTCCTTCTTTGGAATTTAAGCCGTACCACATGCGTGTTACACAAATATTTCTACTCCACGTCCCAAGTGAGGGCACGTTGTGCTTGTGTATGTCCGCGGTTTTGAAGGCTTCTTTTAAAACAACCACTCTAAAATAAAAAAAAATTAATATATAAAAATAATTACCTATATATATAGCACTTTCATTAAAAAAAGTTAATTACATTTTTTATATCTGAAATTTGAAAAAAAAATTATAAATTAATACTTAGAAAAAATAAAATATACAATTTACATTATGAATTTTTAAATAATGTATAATTTATATCTTGAACTTTTAAATTATATATCATATTAATCTAAAATCTAATTTTTTAATCATATTTACTTATATACGAGATATTTGATAAATATTATTAAATTATATATTCATCATACATACTATCAGTATTTTTTAAAAATAAATTTTAAAAAATTTAATTTACTTGAACCGTAAAAAAATCTAGATTAATCATTTTTTTATAATGTGATATCTATATAAAAATTTTTATAAAATATTTAAAACTTTTATTCAACAAATAACATATTTATAATAAAATATAGTAGTTAAATAACATATAAACAAGTTATGTTAATAATATTATAATTTGAATTAAAATAATGTATTATTTAAAAATTCAAATACAAATTATACATTTTATTTCTTTAAATATTAATTTATATATTTTTCAAAATTCAAATATCAAATATATATATATATATATAATTAACTTTACAAAAAAACTACAAAGGAAACTGATTACCAGTTGCGAGTCGCGACCATAGTTTTATACGGAAGATTATTTTAAAACGTGAGAAAACCCTAAACCAGTCATTAAAAAAATTTATTATTCTCCTAATTTACCAAACTGACTTAAATATAATAAGATAAAGATTGTATTTTAGATTAAGGTCAGTTGAACTGGGACATAATAAGTGGGGTTGGATGGTAACCCTAAATGACTAGTTTCTACGGCGCCCTTTATCATCCCATAAATACCCTTCAAACTCTGTCAAATACTTGTCCAAAAAATTCCTAGAAGATGAAAAGCTTCTCCTTATGACCCGACGGAGGATGATGGAGGTGCATGTAGTATGATGTAGATCAATGATTCGTGTTCGGTTTTCGAAAACAGAGTATAGGTTTGATGATCGTCAAATACTTTAGTGGAACTTCAATCATGGTTATGATTTTGTTGACCGTGTCGCTTCTGTTACTGCCGCTGTTGTTGCCACCATTACCACCGCCACCATTGATACTTCTACTGGTTCCAGTTTTGATCATGGTTGTTCTCTTTTTCTTGGCATTTTCTCCATTACAGGAACCCGACGTTGCTCTCTCCGGAATGTGAAGTGAGATATATTATAAAAGCATTGTTTCTTCATCTAAATGCCGTGACCAAGAAGCCGAAATCCATTTTTATTTCATCCTCGTATCAAGCACTAGCACAAACAGGTATTCTTCGAAGATGATCATTCGTTGAACAGACAGGTGAAAAATTGCGTGCTCAAGGTTCGGCTTCTAATTATCTTTTTAATCCATTTCAATTTATTGTTATGCTTGTAATTAACGTTATTTTAACTTGGAGTTCAGACCTCAATTCAGATTTGTCTTTTAGTGCGTGTTTTTTTATTTTATTTGGTCCTATAAATATATTCTCGTTTTCTGGGAAATGAAAATGTTATTATGAAGAAAGTTCACAGTATTATTACCTTTTAAGAATAGCGAAAACTAGGTGAAACAGGAGAGGAAATGGTAATGAATACTGCTGAGAAAAGGGGGGAAAGTAGCATAGCCATAGGTGGCGGGGCCATTGGTGATGCGAGGGGTCCACCACCTCCTCGAGCAGTGCGGCTCACCGCTAGCAATCGAGGCTTGATGCATGCACTCACTTGGACTTGAAATACACGAGTCTACAAACCTATGATTGTGAGATGCCAGGTCTATGTCTAACGCTGCTTGTGCTCTTACCCTCACTCTCAGAGTAGGTCAAACCCCTTCTTCTCCTAATAAAGCTTCACTTCACTTCTCTTTTTTTTTTTAATTTTTTTATTTTATAGAAAAATTATGTATGATAATATAAAATATATTTTTTTTATTTTTATTACATTTTATATAGTTTTTATTAAGTTTTTAATTTGCTTCAATAATAAATCAAACATCATTTATTTTTTATATATCATACATATTTAGTTTTAAATTATTAAGCTTCTTTTCTACTCTCATTTAATTCTAAATCTGAGGATACTCTCAATGATAAAGTGTGTTACAAAATTTAATTTCATCAGTATTTTTTGTTTATCCAAAATTTTAACATTTGAATAACAATCACGACAAAGTTTTCTCAAATTTTTTTTTTTGTTTTTAGCATATTATAAATAATGGGATTTTGCTAAGAGTAGGGTACCCTCATCTTAAGGCATTTAGTAAGAAGCAAGCCGTCTACTGCTTCGTTCGAGGCTTTGTTTTTGGGAACTTTAGGCCCATTTCTTTGAAAAAAAGAAAGTCAATGATCACACGATTAATGCATGGATTAAAAGAAATTAATTATCCTTGTATTCCCAAATAATATGGCTGAATTCCAGGTCATATCTGGGTTGTTCGGATTGTTACGTAAAGAGGAATGAGTAGTCAATTTTTGTAGATTCACCATCCACCCAAGAGAATTGTGTCATGTCATCTGTGCAGATTTTCCATGTCTGGAGTGTGGACATGATTGTCAAAACTCCAATATTTGGAGAAAGAAGAGAAATATGGAAAGGTATCCATCTATTTATGCAAAATTCTCACCAAGCAAGCAGAATCAACTACAAAGATCAAATTTCAGCTGCCTAATAAAGTACTAATTTGACTAGTCAGAAGTTAAGTATAAGTTTCTTTCTCTTGCAATTGCAAACAAAATAGCATTACCCAATAAATATCAATCTTGTCTTGCGTAGCTCGCTTAATTAGCTCCCTGAGGGCCTGGCGCCCCTCTGGAAAAATTCCACATGACTGGTGAAATAGTACTCGATCCTTCATATTCTTAATTTCATGCTTTATTGAACCCAAAACATCACTCTTTTCATCGCACATCAATTGTTTTTGCTGACATTTGATTTTAGAATTAGCTTGTCGCCCACTCGGCTTGAATTTGGTATAATTGCGTCCATCACAAGTGCGGGTGCATGTATTTTCCTTTTCTATGTCTATATATATATAATTAATATCATAATATATTATTATTATTATTATTTTGCATAATTTCGATTCTAGTTGGTGTGGGCATATATATATATATATATATAGAGAGAGAGAGAGAGAGAGAGTGGAAATGGGATTTGGAAAATGGCAATTAGACGTCTAATGTAGAAAATAAGTTATGAACAGGAAAGTTTGAAGTTGGATTAAAAGAACCTTAAACGTCTAATATATAGATCCACCCTTTAAAAGAGATACATTGAACTTAACTTGGACTGACAGAACAATTTTCATCTACTTCCCATCACCATGGTAGTGATCATGATCAACACCCTAAATTAATTAAACCTTAATTAATTAATTTATTTTTATAATATGATTACAGTATTCATATGCTTTATTTGAGCTTAATTAATCCTTGTACATAAATCTTTATTTAAAAAAAAAAATTTATGCTGTAAAAACACTAATAGATACAATATTTTATTATTTTAAGTGAAACATTATTTATGATAAAGATGATATTAAATAATATAATATTTGTTTAACTCAAACTTTTAAAAATAATTAATATTATAATATGTTACTTAGATAACTATGTTTAAAACTTTAAACGGTAGTGTACATCAAAGTTGATCAATTTAGATTGCTATTTTAGATGAGCTTCACAAGTTGAAAATAGAATAATGTTTTGAATAATATTATCATATATACAATGAGTATACAGGTCTTTTGCCCCAATATCACATGTTCTTGTGAGCTGAAAATAAAGTAATGGTACGACAATTTATACTATATATAGCCGTTTAAAAGATAATAAAATATCTTATTTACAATAATTTATCATTTGAAGTACGAAATAAGATGAATTTGATCCTAGTTTGTTATTTTTCTATTCCCCCTTTTTTTTTGTAAGACAATATTAATCCTCTAGTTATACCTATTATAATATCTTACATAATGCGTCAGCTATACTTCCAATAACTGCAATCTCAAAAAAAAAAAAAAAGGAAAGTAAATACTTCTTCAATGTTGAAAAAGATAATATTTCCTCTGAAAAGAAAGGAATAGAAAAAGGATAGTTTTTTAACATTAAATTCTGGTTTAGTTTATATTTATACGTACTATGCATGTGATATAGTATAAACAAATCTGAGATATATAATTCAACCTCAGCTTGATCAAATTTGAACATAACATGTTTCGAATATTATATATATATATATATTTATATAGCACGAAATTAAAGTAAGTAGAGATTGCTTAGATTTACATGCCTTCAAGTGTCCATTAACAGTAGATGTTGC
This sequence comes from Durio zibethinus, assembly GCF_002303985.1. The sequence continues at coordinate 210,622 of NW_019167937.1, read as the reverse complement.
TTCAGCTCGCACTCACGTGCGTGCCTAGCTAGGATCAAAGCTGAAGCCTGACCCATCAAAATAATGCAACTCAAATTCGAAACGATCTATCCGTTTGCGTGCTGTATTGTCACGTGAAGTTAGAAAAGTTGTTGGGTTGTGAGCTTTGACGTGCTTCGTGTGGGATGGAGCCTTAATTCTTCAAATTGAGTTAAATGTTTTCCTTTCTATAAATAGATAAATTGCGTTTAAATATATGTTTGTTGGTAAATGAGATTAAAGAATTAAAGACAATTCCCGAAACGCCTCTATAGGTAGTTTAAATACTAGTAGAAGCCATAATAAATAGAGTCATTACTGGGACGTTTGGCATTGGGTGAATCAGGACATGTAGCAGCAGCAGTGTTTGTGTGCGTGTTTAGACCATGACTTGCAACGCTATCCCTCTCTCTCTCTCTCTTCCCCAAACCAACTCTCCTTTCTATTTAAATACACATAAACAATCAAAATCAACAACTCCCCTGCAGTGTCTCATCTTCCATGCAACGTTGTCATGTGAATGAGATTATGCTATTGGCTGTGTTCACCGTGCTGCTTTTGGTGCTGCCACTAGTGCTGCCGCCATTGCCACCACCACCCTTCGTCCTCCTGTTAATCCCAGTTCTGATGATGCTGGCTCTCCTTTTCCTTGCATTTTCCCCCTCCAAAATGCCCGATTTGGATATCTCCTCCTCTGCTTGATCCAAAACCCCAGTATATTCCAAGAAGCATTTTTATTAGAAATTGCTTTTCTTTTTTTATTATTATTGTATTTGCAAGTAACCATATGAAATTAAATAAATGCATGTAGCGGTGCTGCCTGTTTCTTCTTTTAATCAATTTTCACATATTTTGGTTTCTTTCCCCGCCATATATAGATTAATTAAATGAAATATATAGTCTAGTATAAAAACAGGGTAAAAATGAAAAACTTTATTGGGATGAAGATGAAGAATGTTAAGAAGGAAAATTGGAAACGGATGAGTAATGAAGAAAACAGTGCAATGTGATATATATGTACCTAGGCCAACCAAATGTGGGTCACATCATGCGTGCCTCAGGACTATGTTGGTAAATTATGTGTATATTTTTATTCGTAAAAAGGTAGAAAAGCATAAACAAAGTCTTAAGAAAAAAATACAACAAGGAAAGCAAAGAAAGAAAAACAAAAACGGATCGTATATAAGTCAAATGAAGAAGAGAAAACGCAGAGAAGAGACATGTGTGCCAACAGGTGGAGGATTTTGCTCACTGTGGGAAATATATTCATCTCTATCTCTAGTGTATCAATAACAACCAACGTTTAATTTCTTTTTCGGTAAAACAAATTATTATTATTTATTTAATACAAAATTTCACTTGACCAACAAATCAATCATTATCAATGAAAATTTTGATCGGTTAAAACTCCCTTTTTATAATACAAATAGTTCAAATTTAAATTCTATTTAATAATTAAAAAGTTAAACTTAGAATATTCATATTGAGTCCGACTAATAGAAATTGATTACGTCACTAAAAGTTTTGTGTTGAGTCAAAACTCCAAACTTGGATTGCCGCCTGAATGCTGATGTGGCAATCACCTTTACCATAAGTGCACGTGTTAGATGACATGACATATCAATTAATCAATAAAAAACTTTTTTATTCAAATTAAAACCGTAATTTGTATTTACAAAAAAAAAAAAAAAAAAAACCCTAATTTTAACCCGCTTCATGGCGAATCACCGTCCAAATTCGCCTTTGACTCTCCCCCTTCGCGAGGAACTAACAAGACGTTGGCCATGATTGTCCTTTTAACAATCGGAGCTGTGGGATTTAGAGAGTTGGAGTGTTTTAACAAAGCATTTCTAGGGAAACATTTATATATTACAAAAAAAAATGTTTTCACTAAAGAATATTAATATGAAAATAATGATTTATAACTATGTAATATGAATATGTACTGAGAAATGATATTTTGGAAGTATAAAAAAATCATTAGAATGAAATAAAAAGTATTCAAATGAATCCCTTAAGAAGGCAATCGAATGGAATTCCTTTCTGTTTAGAAAAATAACTAGACCATTTTAATATTTTGAGGTAATATTCAAATACTTAACAAGATTTCACGCATTCAAATGCTTTTTGTTTGAAAAATGACATAAAAAATTCCGATGTTATTGTCGGATATCCTAATGCTCTTTTTGAAAATTTAAAAAATATATTCATTGAACGATGTTTTTCATTTCAAGAGAGAATTTTTCATCCAAAAGGTGAAAATAGATGAAAAGGGTTATTCTAACATGATTGAGACTTACAAACACTTTTATTAACATGCATTTGATACTACTTTACATTCTTTCAAGATTAAAAGCACTTTTTTTTAAAAAAAAAAATTATTTTGGTTCAAGTTTTAAGAACTTGAAGTGCAATATTTTGTTTTTTTCGATTAAGGCATTATATCATGTGAAAAACATTTTCAAAATTCCACTTGCAACTGATGAAAAAGCTATTATCTCCAAACCAGCTTCCTAAAAGTATCTTAGATTTCTTTCTTTCTTTCTTTCTTTCTTGTCAATTGTTTTTGTTACCATAACCACAAAACTTTAAGGATAACACATCGATTGCATTAGTTTGCCAACCCCACATGCAACAAAACGAGGATGGAGGTTGATCCAGAATACATCTTCATTAGTGTACAGGGTCCTCCCCGGAGGCTAAATACTTCCCATGGACAATCTTTCTTGATGCAAAGCTTGGGTGGCATCGCTCTTATACACGGATGACTTTATCGGGAGCAAGGGGAGTTCTTCAACATTGGCCAAAATCAAACCAGTATAACCATTAAATGGAAGGTCCCCGGACCAACAGATTCCATTTTGACAACCGGTTTCGCGCTTATGAAATAGACCGATGCATATTACCGTATCATATAAAATAATCATATCTTCGTGCCTATGACTATTAAATTAGTATTCAAAAGTAATGGACATTGAAAGACTTATATTCCAATTGGTTTGCTGACAATGAAAAACAAAAAACAAAACTATGAAACTAATGGCAAAACTGAAGATGAGCATACGAAAGAAGTTTAAATGGATGAAAAAATTGTTGCCTACAAAATAAACCTTAGTCAAGATTGTGAAAACTAAACTAACCTGAATTTACAACTTTCAAACACAGATCACTATACAACTGCTATAGACACTTGGGGGGGGGGGGGGGGCGCTGAATCCTTTTGGATAGATAGGCAAGGTACCTTTGATTACCAAAGTTTGTACCTCCCTGCACCGAACTCCCCAAGCATGAAAGCTTTAATAAACACCCTCAACCCATCCCCTTTCGGTTGATCTGTACAGGGTGGGGCTGCAATAATAGTCTCAGTGAACATACCTTATCTTTATGCTGACTGCAATGTCACCCGCTCAGCAGCTGTACTCTGATACTCAGCACAAGCCTCAGGGGTATCTTCTTCACTAGGTGGAACAAGCTGCCAGAACAGTGGTAAGTAATTGTCCCACTCTGTCAGAATCGAAGAGCTTTTGGTGCTCCCAGTTTTTTCCTTCATGAAGATTTACAAAGTAAAGACATTGTTTGAGAAGATAAAATAAAGGCAATGCAGTTCTTAAGATGATTTGCGATTCTGAATCTAGTAGACATCAGAAATTTAGTATTAGAGGACCACTTTAAAAAGTTAAACAATAATAGTAAATCCAACATTTACAAGACTAGTTTTTAAAGTTAATGACAATCCTCATTACATGAGATACTGTTGATTATAATTTTAACCAACATTATTCAACGATAACATCTTCAAATAAACAAAAGAGGATGTCAGTTACAGCAACTATTAATTAGAGTAACATGCTTAAAGAATAACAACTATTAATTCGTCTAAAGAAAATAAAGAAAATCAGTGTTTTCAGTTACAGCAGTAGCAGCAGGCATTAAATTACAATTTGCATAATCAAAACAAACGGCTATAAATTTCTACATCCATGTTATTGATTTACATCCTAGATCTTTCAAGACTTATTTTGCTTTGGAAAATATAGAGGAAAATAAACTTTCAAAGGAATTTTGAAACAAAAGAATAAAATACACAACACACACACATATAAACGTACATATATATTATATTATGTAAAAATTAAATTTAGTAACACAGAAAACGCAATAGAGTAACATGCTTGTGACAACTATTACATAACAAACAAATCACTTAAAATTAGTAACATAAGATTTTGTTAAAAGAATATACTATAGAGAAAATTCTAAGTTAAGACTCAACGTGATTTCAATACTTAACTTTTGGGAAACCAGAATTTATAAATGTTTCTTCAAATAAAGGAAATTTCTATAAATTTTTAACATCATTTTATACTCAAGGGTTAGAGTGGGGGGGGGGGGGGGGCAGATTAGTTTTTCTATACTTAATGAGAACCTAAACTAAATTCACCATGTAAGTATTAGAAAACTAAAACTTAGGCGGGCCATGGTCTGACTGTGGCTCTGCCACTGGTCAGCAAGCAGTAGCCCTTATGTCAAGAAATAGGAATGTTTATTCAGCCGGTTCAATTAATTTTGAGCTGAATTACTCAAAATCGAATTATATTATTTTATTTTTGTTAATAAAACCGAATTTTTTAATTTCAAAAATTAATTGACTGAAATTAATTTTATCGGTTTAATTAATTTTTCAATTAACCAAATAATAAAATACATTAAGTTAAATTATATTTTAAATTTTAAATTTTTTTATATTTAAAACAAATTAAAAAAAATCATCCAATAAAAATATTCAAACACCAAAGTATTAAATTCAAAATTTTAATAACTTAAAATGAAATGAGCAATTTCATATATTTTAAGTTTTATATGTAAATTTTATGATATTTCGATTAAAATTTTAGTTCATTTGGTTCAAAAACCGAATTAACTGAAAATCAATTAATTCGGTAATTGACCGAATAACCAAATTAAATCAATTTAATCAATTAATTCAATTAAAACCGAATTTTGAATACCCTTACTAAGAAATATGTGGTAAGTAAAGCATTTGTTTGTTGTGTTCATTCATGATGATTGTTGGACAATTCAAGGTGAACTTACAACATGGGCCTCAATAAGGCTCTTGAGTTGCATCTGTCCAACAGGGGCAGTTACTCTTTGGATCTTCACAATTTCCTTATTTACCTGATCAAACATTTATAAAAGTATAAAGATGTGGATTTTAAGGAATATTGATGGTAGTGACAGAGAAAAGAAGCAATAGAAGCAGCAAAAGCAGATCTAGTCATAACTGAAAAACAAATATTGCTAAATGATGATGCAAAATTAGTAATGTAAAGGACAACAGGGGGGATGGGGTGGGGACGCAGGGTAACAATGACATAAATGGAATAATGTATGAAAAAACCTCTTAAATAAAGAGAAGAAATTATTTATTTAACCATAGTGTAGACTACCAGCAGTTAAAGGTGTTGGAAGCCAAATGACAATAGTACTATATGTTTTTCACATAGATAGTGAGTCCAGCAGAATCAGAACAGAAACATTAATTTCCACTGACATACATCTTATAACAATTATACTTAAAAGTGCAAGGTTTGCATACAATGAAGCAAGCAGATTGGAAATGTACAAGAGGCCTTCAATTCAAAAGCTATGTATCTAGTGCTTTCGCTAACAAATTCAAGCCTCAAAATTAGGAGAAGAAATTGAGATGTTCAAAAAGGCCATTTTTTTTTTTCCTTTTGGCCTATGGAGGGTTTGGGGGATAAGAAATTGGCAAGTACTACAAAGCTTAGCATCAATGAAAAAAAAAAATATAAAAGTAATGATAAGGTGAATTGAAATGGAAAGAAAGGAGAGAAAAGCCAATGAGAAGCATTAAAATATTTTATCTCATTGAAGGCAAAACTTTGCATATGTTTTATATGGCAAAATTCTGCCTGAGCAACTGAAGAAAATGAGTCACACAATAGATGACAATGAAAATAGTTAAGAATCATTTCCTAGAGCAGCAGAAAGGCCTCATCACAAATTTAACTGCATAGCATTTCTACAAAATATATTCAAGGATGCAAGACTGTTAAACAAGATATTTTGCATTGTATAATACAATTAAGAAGCCAGGATATGAGAGGAAGATAGGCCTTTGCTGCACAAACCTTGGGGATTAGAGTATCATCCTCATCAAGTATGTATGCTAAACCTCCAGTCATTCCAGCAGCAACATTTCTCCCCACTCTGTAAAAAATAACTACCAATGTTCAATGAATTCCATCAAGTAGCTTCATAATAACCAGTACAAAAAAAAAAAAAAAACATTACTCACTTTCCAAGTATAACCACACAACCACCGGTCATGTACTCACAGCAATGGTCACCAGTGCCTTCAACCACTGCTTGAGCAAGCGAGTTTCTCACAGCAAAACGCTCCCCAGCCTTCCCTCTAACAAAGATTTGGCCACCTGTTGCCCCATACAAACATGTATTTCCTACTATAGTTGCATCCTCTGGGCAAAACCCGGTATTCTCAAGAGGGGTTACTACCAACTCACCTCCAGCCATACCCTTGTAATATTTAGAATTCATGTCAGATTCTATGAAGAAACAATGTAAAGTTAAATCATTGCTTAAAGGCCCATCTTAAAAAATTTGTCCTAAATTCCAATTTAACTTGAAAGATGGCTAACAATGTTTACATCAGTTTAGTAAAATCAAAATGAATGGACATGATAGTTTTGAAAATTCATGTTCGGAAAAGGAAAAATTTTGAGCTATTGTTTACATGTTTAGATTGTTTCATACCTAGTTAAGTCTAGAGTAGCCAGAGTCAATAGAAAAATCAACAGAATCACAAAAATGCAAATTTTTTGCTAACCAACTTCAAAATTTTGGAAAATCAAAACCGTTTTTTCAGAGCCTTAAAATTATCCAACAGAGCATGCAAATAGCAGTTCAGTCAAAGTACCTTTCCTACATAATCATTAGCTTCTCCAATAAGCTGAATATTCATTCCAGGAGTCAGGAAGCATGCAAATGACTGCCCAGCACTACCAGTAAATCTATGGACAATAAGAAAGATATTTTAGCTTGCATGAATAAAGATATGTTTTTAAAGCACTAACATCAGCTGTTAAGGAGTTGGATCTCACGTTATATTAAGCTGCCCTGCAAACCCAGTGTCACCATATTTCTTTGCAATCACACCTGCTACACGACCACAAACAGCACGGTCCACATTGTATATCTTTACAGTCTTATGTACCTCTTTCTCATTTTCAATTGCATCAGATATCTGGAAAGAATTAAAGAAAGCTTCTTAATCAGTGGCTATTAGTAATAACTCATTACAGATGTTGTAGAACAAAATAAATTCAATTAACAGTTTTCACAAAATAATTTAAAGATTAAATTCTATCTTATCGCGTTGTTTCTAGTTCCTATAGATGTATAACCAGTTGACAACAGGTGGAGAGGCCCAATGTGAATATAAGGCTACAACAAACTCAAGACTTAACCAGTGTGTGATAGTGGCAATTAACAACCCCATTTCATCGAGGTCGAAAACTAACAACTGAAACTAAGGGGCCTAGCACAAGGACAAACAAATAAAGGCAACAAAGAACAAGACTAATAAGCAACACAAGAAACCTAGGCTCTTATACCATGTTAGCATCCAACCTAAAACCAATTAGAAATAAGTGAAGAGGGACAACTCAATATAAAGCCACAACAAATCCAAAACTTCACTAATGTGGGAAAATACCACTTAATATAAGTTACTGGGTAAAGTCAATCAAAAAATTATGTTTTTCAAACTTAAAACTGAAGGCCTTTTCTTAACTCTAAACCATTTTATTGAAAGTTGGGAGATTTTGATACTCTTCCATCTAATACCTGAACTTATCGCAACCTATACCTGAACCTAGTAGTTTTTCTTATTCAGACAGCAACATAGCATAAGGATTATTAACAGAAACAGCCACAAAGTCCTTGACCGTATCAATTCTCTATGGTACCTTATGTAAAACTGAGAGAGTAGAACTCAGATTTCATAGATCATGGTCAAATCATTAGTGGACAGATTTTGTTTATGAAACATTGCAACTATAACAATCAACTAATGACATCCTTCACTTGAAAATTCTCCCGGAGTCTTGAAGTGCAAAATTGTTACCTGGGAAGCAAAGCTACTGACACAGGATAAGGTTCAAGTATGACAATATGGACATAGTGACATGGCAACTTCTAAAAAATTAGGATACAATCAAGGCATGATACCATAACAAAAGAATATATTTTGATTAATTTTAACCAAGTATACAGTAAAAAATCTTTTAAAATAAACAAAATAAAATTGTTCTTTTGTAATAAGTTATTAAGATAAATTAATGATCGAGAAAAGATTTTTGTAAGTAGACATAATAGCCTTTAAGTTTGGGCTTTAAAGATATTAAAACAGAATGCCATGAACCAACAAGCTTAGAAATTTATTTAGAAATTTATTAGGCCAAATCCAAGCCATATGCAATATGAAGATTATGTGAGTTGCTTATTTTTCGTTATTCAAATTCCCTTGTTCTCTTGCAAATCCACTGACTCCATTTGCCCTTCTCTTTTCCAACCCAGCCACCAACCACTATCAATTTCCTCTCTTTTCTTCTCTGATTTAAGGCTTAAATCAAAATTATCCGAGATAAAAGCTGCCATTGACACCAAGACACCCAAGCCAACCTTACTTCACTCCCTCTATTTTCTACCATTTCTCTTTGTAATATCAAATTTTCCTACACTTTTCTGGTCAAGGCATTGCCACCTCCATCGTCACTTCATGTTATCCCCTTTGTATCATGTTTTTGTTTTTGAATTTCTGGCATCGATCACCATGTCCAAATACAACTATTACTTAAAATTTTTTTTTTTTTTCATATACAGACATGTTGGATACATATCCTGTCATATTAAAAGCATCCAACACAGACCCAACACCAATACGCAGAGGGTTGAGGAATATCCATGCTCCATACACAATAAGATGACACAAGTGGAGAAGTAAAACTTGCTGAATCAAGTTAAAAGAATTTTAAGAACAATTGAAATAGAAGGGACTACTAGAATATCTTTTGTTTGTCTAAATCTCACAAGGTACGGCCACTTGATGTCCCAGTCAAGAACAAAGGCATTAATCATGAATGTGAAATTACATGGATATGGGTAAAATATACTAGTAGGCACACATATCAACAAAATTATTCATTAATAATTAGTCATGCAAGTGTTACCTCAGGATCAGCAAGTAAATTATCATCCAGTACAGGACCATTTGAGTGAACTTCTTGATTCCTGATGGCAGTACTGCTCCATTTTGGTAATCCAACACTCTAGGAAACAAAGACGGTTCTCATGTTGAGTGCAGATAAAAGTAAGCATATTCACCAGAAAAACACTCATGTGATGAGAGCAGGCAATGATTTAAATACATACCGACAAGATGTAATTCAGATCAAGATGCTGGGTTTTCACTAGTGACATATCTCGTGGTTTTAATAAATCTGTTCGTCCAACTATATCATCCAACTTTTCATAACCCAATTGTGCCAAGAAGCCACGCACCTGACCAAAATAAAATTAATTCTATTAGAAAGGGAAGAATGTGGAAAAGCAAAAGCAAGCATGATACTCTAAAAAAGAAGTCTAAAATGCAAAACCCCATCAGGAATATGTATTACCTCTTCTGCAACATATAAAAAGAAATTGACAAGATCACCAGGCACGCCAGGAAATCGTGCACGAAGTTCTTCTCGCTAATGTTAAAATAAGAAAATATATATTAATAAAAAAATGGGATAATATATTATATAAGAGCACTATCAATTATAGCATCACAAAATGAAAAGGGTTTCTTACTACCTGACTGGCAACACCAACTGGGCAATTATTTGTGTGGCAAATGCGAGCCATAACACAACCAGTAGCAATCATTGCCACAGAACCAAACCCATACTCATCAGCACCCACTGCTGCAGCCATTAAAACATCAACTCCACTTTTGAAACCACCATCAACTCTAAGAATTACCCTTTCTCTTAGTCCATTTTCAATGAGAGTCTGTAAAAGATCAGTGATTTACTATTGCTATTATCAAATGATGAATAATTTGGTAGGATAAACAAATACCTGGTGAGTCTCTGTAAGTCCAAGCTCCCAAGGACCACCAGCATGTTTAATGGAACTTATGGGACTGGCTCCAGTACCACCATCATGCCCTGATATCTGAAAAAGAAAATTAAAAAGCAAATTAGAGTTGTTAGTTGAGTACAAGACCTAGCTTTATTTTCATATTTCTGTAATATTTAATGTGTTCATGTCTTGAAAAAATATTAATGGTGTTTTTTTTTTGTATATTTTGCAGGTGCAGACATAACATGAGCTTCACATGTTATGGAAATTTTAGATTTATTTTCCCTCTTTCATTTCCCTATTTGTTTATATATCTCTTTATGCAACTTTATGATGTTTCTCTAATGTGCACCAATGTTTTGTAACATTCATGTAATAAGGTTATTCTTGTTTCAAGCATGACATTGAGACTTCATTTTACATATCTTAATTTATGAAAATCGATTTCTTTGTTATTTTTTATATTTTTTCCTCTTATATTAAATTTTTCAGTGATCAGTTTTGTGGTGCTTGGAATTCTTTCAAGTAATATGCAACTGCAGAACTGTCCTCCAAAATAAATATTTCTAATTGTATGACTTCATGCTCCCTTTTACTGCAGTTCCTTCCTCCAGAAAAATTAACTTGGTCCCTTAATCTATTTTTCCTCTGTTGCTCTTATTTTATTCATCAATAGTTGTTAATAATTGCTCTTCAAAATTACCAATGAACATATATATTCATCATTAGGAAACAATTACACTAATTACTGAAACTTACTAACCTAACCTGACGCATTGGTTAAGCACTAGTATACTCTAACAATAGAAGAATGCATAAACGTTCTAAGCACATTTGTCGAGGCACAACCTTTATGGTAAACCATCTTCGGAAAAAGATTGATTAGAGTGTTATGAAATTGAAGAAATCAGAAAAAAAAAAAAAAAAAAAAAAACAGTAACATTAAAGGGCATGGATATAAAGCTGAAGAAACATGACACAGCTAAGAGCTCAAGATACTCGTAATAAATTGTGAACAGTAACCTGTATGATATCAGCGTTACCCTTTGCAACTCCAGAAGCAACAGTTCCAATTCCAGCTTCAGCCACTAGCTTTACAGACACCTTAGCCTTTGGGTTGACCTATGTATTTGGTAGATATAAGATAGTATTGCTGTCAGTACTCCAAGGATACTGCTTTTAGTAAGACTATAAACAGATTGCAATGATATTTTAGTAGCTGAATTAAAAAAATGTGTAATTAGCCCCCAAAACTTTCAAAATCTAGATCAATTTAGTGCAACCATTAACTTAACCTTCTTATGTTGCATTAAAATCGATTTTTGACTTTTCATAATTGGTTTTTGGAGGCAACTAAGACTTCAGGAAAAGTTCTAGAACTTAAAATCAGTTTAGGTAAATTACTATTCGATTTTCAAGTTGTGGTTGCCAATGATCCTGTATTAATTTACCAAACTCATTTTGAGTTTCCAGAAGATTTCCTGGAGTTTTGGTTGCCTGGAAAACTGATATGTTGAAAACCTATTTGATGCCACATAAGCAAGTTGGTTTAACAGTGTTACTGGTTGTACTAGATATATGTTTTTAAAGCTCAGTACATTTGTTATAGTTCAAGTACCATATGTATAATCTACTCTAGATAAAATATGAAGCAATCAATTACCTGATGTAGGTCAAAGATCAATTGAGCAAGATCCTCAATAGAATAAATGTCATGGTGCGGAGGTGGAGATATAAGTGGAACACCCGGTTTAGAATTTCTTAACCTTGCAATGTATGCACTAACTTTTTTCCCAGGCAACTGACCTCCTTCACCAGGCTTTGCACCTTGTGCAATTTTGATTTCCAACTGATCAGCGTTGGCCAAGAATGTTGGAGTAACACCAAAACGACCAGAAGCAACCTGAAGAAATAGTGATGCATAAGAATAAAAGGAACAATATGCATGACTACTTGAAGTATCAAAAGCACAGGCTGCTCCTGGCAGATCAAAACCATGAGGTTTATCTATGTGCTTCCCATCTAATGAAAAAAAGTTAGGGATCATTATGCACCTGGTGCCACAGTGACAGATTGCCTCCATAGTGTATTCAGTTATTTTTCTGTTTTTTTCATTGAATATATAAATTTTACCAAAAATGTGCCAACAATAAAGGAGATTCAAGTATTGAGGTCATTGTATCGTTCTTTTTACTAAATTTTGTAGTTCTTTAACTTTTTACTCTAAATTTCTAAAAGCAATTCTTAGTTGTAATAATTGTGACAGAATAAATAACAAGGTAGCTAACTAAAGTCACATTTGAAACCAAATATGACTGAGTGCTATGCAATTATGGGGCTAATGCATAAGTAATCCAAATATATATCATTCACATTGTGCAAGATAATAACAGGTGTGTTGTTTCGATATCAGTGCCCTTAAGAAAACTCGTGAGGCCCACATGAAAAATTACAGAATCATATGAAACTTTTCATAAGCAAAGTTCTGTTTGATGACCTGTTTAATAGCACTCGTAGCAGTATCGCCATTTTGAAGACCTTTAAGATGTGGCAGTGTGGGAGAATACCCATCAACAACATCCGTAAGTGGGCTCCAGCGAATTGGATCCTTCGAGAAAATAAAACAAGAAACATTAGTTTCTTCAATTTTTTCCAAATGTTTGGTGTGTTAGCGGAGGGGAGAAAAGGACCATTCTCCTAGCAATAGGAAGACCTAAATCAAACCTACCAATGCTCTCTACCTCTTCAGCAAAGCCAACAGAAACATGTCAAGATTATTGTGAAGTGATAAGTTTGAAGATTATTTAGGTCTATAATTTGCTAGCAAAATGAGTAATTAATAAACAGTAAATAGAACTCAGCACTTCCCGTGCAGTTACACATGGCACTGACCTTTTCTTTTGAAATAACAAGTGCTTGTGACCAAAGGATTACTATATATATATATGCTCAAAAGAATACAAATAAGAAAGAAACAGTACAATATATCTCGGGTCCTGGATTACCTCACCACCTTCTCCTGAATTAGACTTTCCACCTAGTCTGTTCATAGCAATGGCTATTGCCTCATGAGTTTCCCGGGAAATAGCTCCAAGTGACATTCCACCAGTGCAAAATCTTTGAACGATGGATAAGGCGGGTTCAACTTTTCCAACAGGAATTGGTGCACGATCACTTTTGAATTCAAGAAGATCACGAAGAACCTACAGTTAATAAATATGAATGAAAACATCTCATGTAATTCTGCAATGATAGCTATTGCATTGAGACAAGAAAGGAATATCATATGTATTGACTAACATTGACTGGACGGCTGGCCAAGTGCTGCTGATAAATTGAAAACGCACTTTCACTCTTCTGGCGAACAGCTTTATGAAGTAGTTTTGACATCTCAGGGTTGTTTCCATGATACTCCCCTTTTAACAATTAAAAAATAGAACAATAATAATAATAATAATAATAATAATAATAATGAAAATATAGAAGTTATAAAAGAAAATGAAACAGAATATACTCAATAAACCATTTTGATTGAGAATATTATTAAATCAAGGAATAACTGACATAAAAGAAATTCAGACTAAGATGATATTACCTCCTTTAAGGTAATTTGTATGAATTACAACTAAATCCAGCACATTGTTCACTCATTTCCCGATAAAGTGTCTTAGTACCACAATAGGAAGAGATATAAAATTATAACTAAAATCATGTATTTTCATGACTGCCCATCAATGCATAAATATTTTGACAATAAGTGATACCTCCAGGTCTGAATTGTATAAATCCAAAATTTTCCAATCTTTTAGCTGTATCTTCGGAGAAAGCCTTCACCCAGAAAGACAATGTCTCCCTCGCCAACTGTAGAAAACAGGATTCACAGAAAAAAAATCAATGGACACAGAAGTAAACGGCATAATAGCACCCTAATCAGAAAATTGAGATGAAAATGGCAGAAGAATGCAAGGACTTCAGCAAATTAAGTAGGCCACCTAAGGCAGGGGAAGAGGGAAAGAAAAATGCAAAAATCACTAGAAACTCAAAAGATTTGGAGAGAATCATCAAAACTGAGGGAAATTTCAAAACTCTCAGTTTCTCAATACTCTCAATCAAAAGTAATCTAGAACTGGAAGAATATAAAAACTTGTATGGTACTCCCTAAACCCTAGTAATTGTAAAATAAGCAAGCAGATTATTTGAAAATCCATTCTTATCTTAGTACCAAAAATAGGTCATAGTTGTAACTAAGAAGAACAAAAGTCTCAAAATGGTACCCCTTGAACAATAGGTCGCTTCCTGGTAATCCAATGGACAAAGATGCTTGAGAATATTGTTGAGTTGTTGGTCAGGGCTTTGCAATAAAACTTGCAATAAAACTAAAAGGAAATTTTTCTCCGATTTTTGGGACAAACTATTCAAATATCAAATCAAGGTTGTATAAAGAAAAGGAAAGATAAGGACTCCAATTCAAAGCAAATGAAAGTTGAATGAAGCATGGTTTCTGATGACTCTAATTCTTCAAGCAAAAAAAAAAAAATCAATCATTAAATGTTACAAGAAAATTACTAAAATTTTGGAATTATAAGAAAGTTGAAAATTTGTTAAATTGTCCACTAAAGAAAAACAACAAACAAGCTAGTGAAGGAGACATTTTTCCATAATTCCCAACAATGAATAACCTGTTATTACTTATTAGCCTAATTTTTCATAAAACATCAAATCACTACATTTAGTATACACTATAAATGATTTTGGACATGAAGCTGATCCTTAACGTACAACAATGATGAAGAAGCTATAGTGAAGACCTTTTATGCTTGTTTGATAAAAAAGAAAAGTATTGTATGGTGTCTTGGGAGAAAATGTGGTTATTATATGACTAGAAATTGTAACTTGTTTGTGAGGTTGACAATTAAATTTACTCATGTGTCATGCTTGGACAGAAATTTTTGGAAACAAGTCAAGGAAAAATAAGTCATTATTTTTTATGCATATAAAAGCATATTTACTCGTGACATTTCTTAACATTTCTAAACTAACCCAAAACTTGCTTAATGTTGGACAGCTGCTGGACAGAGGCTACTCTTTTTGAGTTTTTACAATGAAAACCCATTTTGGTCAAGAAGAATGTTGACATAGCAATAAAAAATGGACTTTTTTTATGCAGCTCCATAATTCATAAAAAACACTAGAAACCTCAACTTGAAAGAAAGATCAGCATATTTCTGAGTCCAAGGCCAAGAAGTTAGCAGAGCAATCTGTCCGAAGAAAACATAATAAAACTGGTGTTTCATGTACTTTCACAATCAACTCCAACATTGCTAATTTTATTAAGGCCTAATTGCAATATTACACATGAGAAACACTAGTATCAATACAAAATCAAAACACAACATTGATGGTGCATCACAGCATGGTCTTTAAAATGTTATAAAAGAATGATTGGAGAAATTATCTCATAAGAACAAGGACAAATTTTCCGATACCAGGATATATTCAATTCAAAGAGCAAGTTATCTTTCTAACCTCATCAAAAGTTAACCCACCAATCTTTGACACACTCCCATAAAATGCAAGATCAACTATTTCCTTCCCCAGTCCATAAATCTCAAATATCTGTGCACCACAATAACTAAATAGAGAATAACAAAAGTAAGTCAATATGTACAAATAAATGAAACACATAACAAGGCATTAAAATCCATATTCAATCATTCAGGGATAACTTTTTTCCATTCAGAACTCATACCTTGAAAGTAACGAGATGCCCATCTTAGAAAGAATTTTGAGAAGACCAGCTTTGATTGCCTAGATCACAAAAAATATTTAGCACACAAGCAAAGTATAAGAAAGAAACTTGATTCTAAGGCAATTTAAAACTCTCTCTCCCCCAACATAAACAAAAAAAATGCAAGAAAAAGATCAGTGCTTAAGGTGGCTAACTATGTTCGTGGACAACTAGGTTTTTTCACACTAAAAGCAAGAATGGAATAGAATAGAGTAGTTTTAGGTCTCTTCAGAATTGAAATAAATTAAGCTTAACCAAGGCGAGAACAAGATTTTATTTAAGAGTATGTAAAATTGACAACTAAGGTCATTAGTAACTCAAAGATTGAATCCTGAAAAACTGAACTGAAAAACAAAATTTCAAACACTAAACCCATATAAATTTAATAAGAAAAAGAAGTTTCCATTCTTTTACCTAGGGGAGAGCAAAAATCAGTTAAAACCCAAAAAACCGAATTTTTTGGGTAAATCAAGTCAATTAATTTGGGTATTTCAGTTACGCTTTCAGTTTAAATGATTAAAGCAGTCAGGTTTCGGGTTCTAAATTTGAAACCGAATAAACCAAAATAACCGATTTAATATAAGATAAATAATTAAATAAAATTTTATATTCACCCATTTTTTAGATTTTTCTTTTAGTTGCTAAACCCTAGCCACTCGTTTACACTATCCACATTTTCTTATCTCCTCTTCTCCCCTAGATTTCTTATATATATGGCATTTAGTATGAAAAACGCCTTCAATAATCCCTTACAAAAATTGCATGAGATTATCCAAGGTGTTTTTGGCCAAAAATATCTTGAATAATCTAAAAAATTTTTTATGAGGGATTATTCAAGGCATTTTGGCCAAAAACACCTTGAATAATCCCTTATCATTTTTTTTTTGGTTATTCAAGGCGTTTATGGCCAAAAACGCCTTCAATAATCCACTTCAAATTTTATGAGGTGATTATTCAAGGCGTTTTTGGCAAAAACGCCTTGAATAATTCCCAATTTTTAGGGTTAGGGTTTAGGGTTTAAAGGATTATTCAAGGCGTTTTCTGAAAAAAAATTTCATGAATAATAAAAAAAATGAGGGGGGATTTTTCAAGGCATTTTTTTGGGCAAAATCGCCTTGAATAATCCCAAAAAAAAATTGAAAGGGATTATTCAAGGCATTTTTTGCAAGAAACGCCTTAAATAATCCTTTACAAAAAATTTAATAAGGTCATTCAAGGCATTTATGGCAAAAAAACACCTTCAATTTTTATGAGGTGATTATTCAAGGCGTTTTTGCTAAAAACGTCTTGAATAATCCTTAATTTTTAGGTTTTAGGGTATAAGGGATTATCCAAGGCGTTTTCTGACCAAAAAGGCCTTAAATAATCCCCTTTTATTAAAAATTGTATTATTTAAGTTACTATCATATATGCCAAGGAGATTATAGTAATTATTTAAGATTTAACATATGTAGATTTCCCTAAACCAAACGAGTGAATTTGAATACGGGATGCCCTGAAAGTGAAAAAAAACCCTGGGTATCGCATTTTCCTAGGAATCACACTTTCCCCCGGAATCTACTAGTCCACAATTAATGCAGGACATAAAAACTAGAACCGACTAACCCAAAAAAACTGACCGAAACCGATCACTTCAATTCAATTTGATTTTTTCGGTTTTCCTTATATACATCGATCAGTTCGGTTTTTATAATAAACTAAGTCAGTTAAGTCAGTTATTCCATTTTTATGACCGAATTAACTGAACCGACCGTTTGCTCAGCCTTACTTTTACCTATATTTTACATTAAAGTTATATTTGTAGCTAAATACTAAGAAAGTTCTGTTAGACATCTCCTGCTGTTTCATATTATATTATTTGAGAAGTATCAAATCCCCAAATCCAAATTGTATTGCATCCCTATTTTATATTTGTGCTTCATAGTTATGATAGTAACTGTTTTTCTTACTAATATCACCATTTGCCATTTCATGACATTCAAATAAAAGAAAATCAGTAGCAAGGATATAAAACATAACAAGACATAAAGTAAATGTAGGTCACGAAATTCTTGTATGACGTAGATCACGAAATTCTTGTATGACAAGACAACAAAATAACATCCCAAAAATCTTTTTATCATTGGATATATACTGACCTTGCAAAAGTTTGTTTGAGCCTGCTCAATTGTCACAGTTGGCATTTTTCCATTCCGCATCAAATTCACTGTTTTAGCACTCAGACGCCACTGCCGACAAGTCTCCAATGCCAAGTATGGACATATAGCACTGCAAAAATGATATTAACATAAAAAGGTGATGCACTTTCAGGATCATGAAGACAAAAGAATTTTTAGTCTGGTGTAGCTTAGCATTCTTGATAAGGTAAGCACTATGAACCAAAGAACAGAATGACAAAAAGTAAAAAAAAAAAAAAAAAAAAAAATTTCATCAGATAGATAATGAAAAGAGAACAAACCTTGCTCCATATCCAATTAAACAGGCAAATTGATGTGTACTGAAGCACTGAGCAGTATCGGCAACTATGGAAGCTGACATCCGCAGACCATTTTGAATAAGATGTTGATGAACAGCAGCTACAGCTAGAAGTATGGGAATTGCAGGACGAGTTGCTTCCTGGAGAGGTACAGAAAAAGGAAAAACACATCCAGAATAAAGTTCTGTCTGAGATATATAAGATCAAAAGAGAAGAAGCCATTCTTTGAAAAGAGATTATAGTGATACCAGAAAGTTACAAGGTACAAATATCCTTGACTCTCATAATAAACAAAAATATAAAGACAAAAAATAGAAACAGAGATGCAATAACCAAGTATAACACAACAGTCATACAAATAACAACTAAGTTAAGAAGACAAATGTTCACACAGCCACATTAAATGACAAAATGAAGATGTGGATTCTTAGCCCTCCCCGTTCTGTAACACTAGCGTACCCTTACCAAATTTTAGACAGCACAGAACTTCACATATTTAATAAATCTAGGCAGGGCAATTGAATAAAATTCAGGTAACAAAAACTACATCAATGTCTGTCCCATATAAAAACAACAGCAAGGGATTCCTAAGTGCACTTGATGACACAACAATCAAGAAAAGAAAATTCTATTATAATCAGAGATGAAAGTATATGAAACAGTAGCCTTTGATGATTACATACTCAAATCAGAGCTAAACTAGTTCTCACAGCAGATCTTTTACTGATTCATAAGCTTTCATATGAATATAAAATGGTTTATACCAGCTCATCAGTATGATCAGAAAGCACAAGCAGTTGGCAACCATTACGAACAGCTTCATCAGCAGCTTCACATAGTTTGTAAAGTGTCTTTTCCAATGAACCTTCAACCCCTTTACGTATATCAAAAAAGGTAGGCAAGACTTGGGCCCTTAGTTGGGGATCCTTTAGCAATGACTCAAGCTCCCCTTCATTTAGTACAGGACTAGACAAAGCGACCTGGTTCAGGATGACAATTAATTTTGATAGTGAGAAAATGATTAAAATAATTTCCAATTTGACAACAACCATGTGATGGCATCAAATATAAATATTGGAAAATGTACAAACCTGAGAAGCATTTTCAGGTCCAACTTCCAATATATTTCCTCGTTTTCCAATATTGACTTCAAGAGACATAACTAATCCTTCACGAAGAGGATCAATGGCTGGATTTGTGACCTGCATATAAACAGTGGCAAACAATAAATAAAGCAAATGAAGTCAAAACATCAGATATATAAAATAAACTTTACTATAACATGGACTTATAAGAAATTAAATTATTAGACTAAATTTGATAACAAAAGTGCTGTACCAGTTTTGGTGTTCCTAGGAACTCCATCTCATGCAACTCTCTAAAGGTTTGCATAAATAAAATTAATGCGTGAGTCTTTATCCATGGTCTTTAAATGAGTCACCCCACCCCCCCCCCCCAAAAAAAAAAGGAAAAATAAATAATAAAAAAGTGACAAAATATATGCTTTTAGTGTCAGTTTCCAATTTCCTTGCAAGTTTCTTAAAATTGTATGTTCCTTCTCATTTTGTAATTTTTTTCTTTTATTTTCTCCAATAAGACAGCATTCAAGCCAACAAAGATTCTTTTTTTATTTTTCTGTTGGGAAGACTGGCGGTGAAGGAGGTTTTTCATGAACCCACAAACAGCTGCAACGTCTGCCTCATTGTTGTGCAACTGTCAAGCACAATTTTGTTCCTCAACCTCAGTGCAAAGAACTCAATTATCTTGCATGTTAAATCCTGAGCTTAAATAATTGTCTAGATTTTCTCACCAATTAGTGCACAATCTCCTAACATTGATATATTTGTTCAATCAAACTCAACGTCAAGCATGTAGTGCAAATATTCCTTTGGCATCTTAAAATAAAAATGAAGCATAAATAATGGCAGAACAATCAAGGATTCTCCAAAAAAAAAAAAAAGAGAGAGAAAAGAAAGACCAAGGGATGACAGCTTTGAAAACAAAATATAGAGGTAAAATCATGCATATATCAAAATCAAACACTTAAACACCATACTATCGTAGGATTTCTATGCAGCAAATTTATAAGTTCATTAACTTGATTAAAATTCTAACAAACCTGTGCAAAGCGCTGCTTAAAATAATCATAAAGCATGTGTGGCTTTTGAGACAATATTGCCAATGGAATATCATCACCCATGCAAAATGTTGGCTCCTTCCCTTGAGCAGCCATAGTCTCAATAATCATCTGAACATCCTCACTTGAATAACCAAAAGCCCTGAGACATCACATTGTAAAGATAATAAGAACAGTTCAAATCGTCAATATTTGCATATTTGATGATAGACTAAGTTATGGTCACTAGAAACCAAGATACTTCAATCACATTAAATCAAACTCCATAACAAATATACCAAGAACTAACAAGATGATTTCACATTATACTCAGCTTACCAACAACCAGGTGCTTAAACCACACTTATGTAAAAGTACCATACAGGTACATACTCGGGCATAAACTTGTTAAGAACGCTTTGCCCAAGAACTAGGGGTAATTTGTTTTACCACCCTACGGTTCTTTTATAATGCATTGGGCACATGTGATAGGCAGAAATGTGCAGAACCCAAAACATAAACATATGAAGGTTGATTCAAGATGTTGTTCCATCCAAAACATGTTTTTACAGTTAGAAAATTTAATACTGAACACGGTTTTCTTTTTTTCTTTCTGGACCTTTTGAATCTCTAAACCATGAGGGAAAAAGAAAGATAAATGTCATCAATCTATGGCAATAGCATTAGCATGCACACAAACATGATAATTCCTTTTAAAACTAATTTGCCCTTATCATTATAATTTTATAAGAGAGTGAGTATTACCTTACACCAACTTCATCCTCACCCATTATATAAAGAATTCTTTTATTTACCACACTCTCCCAACACTCCATTCATCATAATTCTCTCTTTAATTTATAAAATATATGAAGAAAAACGAAAATAAAATAATAAAGCAGTCTAAATTCAGTAAACCTTCCCCACATTTCTTAATCATCCTTATATACTGCCACATTATTTACCTTTCATTTTATTCAGTAAACCCATGGTGATAACATACTCAATGGGAGTTTTGAGAAATTCTATTAAATGAGAGAGAAGAAGCACATGTTTTCATGTTACTAACCCTTAATTATATATGAAAGGGAAAACAAAATTAGATTTATTCTCCCCATATCCTGCCCTATCATATTCTCCATTTTTTTAGTCCTATTGAGTTACCATGCAGCATCTAATTATAGCTATGCCCACAAAGAAATGAGGTAATAAATATTTGAAGATTTCTCAGCAAAGAAATATAAATTACTTAACCATTCAAATGCAAAAATTCAAAATAGTTTTTCTCCATTTATCAGAATAAACCTCAGAACCACTTTGCTATTCGATTAATGTGATTTTTCTGAAAAGCAATGTGGCGCTAAGCAGATCCATGAGCTGCCAAGCCTATTCACCATGTTAAAAAGAGTGATCAAGAAGCACATAGTTTTTTCCATTTGACATCAAATCCAAGTCAATTTAATTATTTTAGATAGAAACATTTAGAGATTTTACATCTCTTAAACAAACTTCAGTAAGCAGAAAAACCATCCCTGAAAGAATAATAACCTTTCCTTAGATATTGGCCTGCTCTTAGTTGTCAAGGATGTAAATCATTTTAGCGTGCAGAACTACAAATGCATTGTTCCAAATAAAAAGAAAAATTCACCACTTGAGACATATCAGTTAAGAACCAAATAAATCTAAATAAGCTCACATAAAAAGATCAGTAGATATTGGTGTTATTAAAGGAATTAAAATCAATCTTATTCATATTCAACACAACACCACATTAACTACTAGGAAGTAGAAGACTTACTGTTGGCGTCTTAAGATAGTTTCATTGTCCAAAACTGTTGCAGAGAGAAAATTTACCGGCTTCAAGGATCTCATGTTTTCACTAACCCATTTTCCATATGGATTTGATGCAGCTACTCGCTTTTTGACCTCTGTGTTCTCATATACCTATAAATCCAAGTACTTAAGATGTAAATAAGTATCTAGAAGCATAGTGGTGAAATTACTTAGGTGTCGTTTGGCATCATTTATGTATTTTATTTTCTGTTTTTGTTCAGTTCTTTTTTTTTAAAATAATGATAGAATATATGTTTGGCAACATGTTTCAATTTTCACAAAAAAAATTCCAAAATTGTTGAAAGCTAGAATTTCTTACATCCATTCTTTTCAAGGAAAATGTTTTCGTTTCTAGCACCTTCACAAGTAGGAGAATGGTGTCTATGTATTAAAAAATTATGAACATTTTCATAAGAAAAATTATAAATGAAATTAATTAGTTTGTAAATAAAAAAATTATATTTATTATAAAATAATAATAAATTTAAAATATTTAATTAAAAATTAAATAGAGCAAAATTTAAAAACAGATTAAAAAATATAAACAATATTGAATAAAAATCACATGAAAATATAATATTTCAACACTATAATATAATATAATTTCAAATTGATATAATATTATTTAAATATACATATAATTTAAATTATATAATTTTAATATGGTATTAATAAAGAATATTATCAAGTATTATTATTTAATATAATTAAATTATTATTTTATGAAATAATATTATTCAATAATATTATTTAATATAATTTAATTCTGCCTGTGTGTTATCACACTGTTGATCCCAAGCCCGCATAAGAAAAAAGGGTTGCAATAAGTTGATAGTCAATGTAAAATATAGTCAAATTACGATGAAATTTATACAACCAACTCCAGAGTATGGGATATAAGGCTTAGTGTATTGTTATTGTTATTATAATATTATTCAATATTATGTTGTTTTTAAAACAATTTTAAAATATATCCTCTGATAATATTAAATAACTTAATAATTAAATTAAATTAATTTTAAATATTTCAATGATAATATTTAATAATAGTATTTTATGTTATATTAAAAATGATATATAGTTTTTTAAATATTAATTAGTAGGAATTTTACTATCTAATAATTTAAAAATGTTATTAAAATATTTTGTCATATGAAATAATTTAATATTACTAAAACCGAAACAAATAATATTATAGAATATAATTCAGAATTATATTAAGCTACATTATTATGTAATAAATTTTAATATTAAATAATTTTATTTAATATTATTTAATGTTTATATGTGCATTACACTTTTAATAGTAATTTAATTAATATTTTCTAGTTATATTATCTAACATTATATTTAATTATAATATTATTTAAAAGATATCAAAGTATAATATGATTAAAATATAAGATCTAATATTACCATACTAGTATTAATAATATATTTAATATTAATATAATTTTTTTTAATGAATATAATAGTATTGTTATTTAATTCTTCAAATTTTCTTTTGTGTATTGAATTGTTATATTGCAACAATTTTAAGTATTTCTTTTCAAAACATGACAAAATTACTCAACAAACATGTTTTATGTTTAAAAAATTTTTAAAACAAAACAAAATTTTTGAAAACAAAAAACAATACTAAATGACCACTTAGAATTTGAGCATTTACATGTCTTTGGGAAGGAAGATTAAAAGAATTTCTTGAAAAAAATTATAGATAGAAAAACATATCATAAATCGAGTATCACATAAGATTGATTTTGAATGACATAAAAATAATTTTTCTAAAGAAACCCACCAGAAATTCAAAAAATAAAAGAAAAAAAAAAGTTAATCTCAAAAAATAAAAGAAAAAAATAAGTTAATAATGAACAGTCCAGTGATCACAAATAGTCATTATGAACACTCTTTCAGTGCAAAAGCTGGACATGCAACATATCAAACCACAATAAATCGCTATACAAACCTGACCACTTAATAAATCAGCAGTTATCATCATGCCAGGACCTAAACGGCCTTTCATGGTAACTTTTGAATCATCAACTGGCAGAACACCAACCTAATAAGAATAAACATTAACAGGAAGCAAAATGCAAAAAAGACCAATAAAAGGTAGGAAATCTATTATGTACATGTCAGTTTTATATGCATGTAAAAAAGTATAGAAGTTGGATTCTGACTATTATCAATCATAAGGAACTGCAATCACTAACGGATCAAAACACACCTCAGATGCAACGTATACAACATTGTCAATTGTCCTCCAATACCTAGCAGGGCGAAGTCCATTCCGATCAAGACAAGCCCCAACAGTTTTTCCATCACTGAGCCACACGAATTAAAATAGCAAGTATTAGAAAATAGAATAAAAACTGGGGAAAAATGTGAGAGGAAAGTGCAAATAAGTAACAGAACAATTAACAAGGATTTGTCTGCCAAAGGTTCAGACAACTATAGTAAGCTACTCATACAGTTGAATTTAACAACCTGATGTCATCAAAAATACTTTTCTCTATTTTGACCATATATTAGGAACTCTACTTCCTATTTATTTATCACCATGCAGTGATTCTACTGGATATACGCCAAAAAAAAAAGTGTTTTACAGATCAACATCTACAGAAAATCCACTTAACATGCTAGACTATAAATCAGAAGTGTAAACCATCATCCTTCACATATCGGATAAATTTACCAGTCCTTAAAGCCTGAGGTATTCACTTTTCCAATTAAAATAGAAAAGGATGTCTATAGCTATCACTTAATAAGCATATTCCAAATATATCATTCATTCCATCAAAGGACAACACTGTTCCTAATGCACCAGCTCACCAGCTATCTTGTGGAATCAATAGAAGTGCTAGTCACAGACTGTCAACAGCTGCAACAGAATATATATGCACAAATGTATGCATACACATGTGCACACACACACACACACACGCAAGCATGCGTGCGTGTATGTTCCTAATGCACCAGCTATCTTTTGGAATCAAAAGAAATGCAAGTCACTGACAGTCAACAGCTACGACAGAATATATGTGCACAAATGTGCGCATACACACACATAAATGCACGCGTGCATATGTGTGCACACACCAAAATCATGCATTCCATAAAATATGCTTGTGACACAAGGCCAAACTGTTTTACTTGTTTCATTTAATTTAAAAGATTGTCAGCCACCATGATCACAAGGAGACATTGAAAACAAAACTACAAGTCCCCTGAATGGGTAGATCAGTCCCTGAGAGTATTACCTAAATAGGAGTAAGGCAGGTCCATCCCAAGCTTCCATCTGACCCTTGTAATAGTCATAAAAGTCTACAACCTAAGGAGAAACAATTAACTTAGTATTGTCTGCATGAAAGATAATTAAAATCACATAAAAATCCACTAGCAACAAGAAGTAGGATAACTAGAGACGAGTGCTAAACACTGGATAAAACACACTATCAAAAACTGACTCGGTTTTGCAAGGAAAAAGTGAGTGACACAGTGCTGAATGTGGTTATGGCACAATTAAGAGTTGTAAAATCAAGAAGAATCATCCAACTGACCAAACAGATGGATATAGACTTGATTATCTATCTGGTTTAATTAAGCTAAAAAAGTAACCTGGAACTGAAATAACCTGGCTAAAACTAAGAGAATTCATTATACTTATATAAAGAGAAGAAAATTTGTTAGTGGAAAATAACAACATTTTTTCCCATGGCAGAATTTATAAGCAACTTAAATAAATCACCCTAGTCTTGAAACATACCTCAGGATATTTAATTGTCAATGTTGGATGATTCTTGTATGCCTCTGGGACGAGAATCATGAGAGCTTCATCAGGGGTACGGCCACTTCGTATCAGTAACTGGGCAAAATAAAGAGAATCGTGTAAAATTCTCAGACAGCTCATGCAGAAAAGTGAACACAAGCATGTGGGAAACATGATTTTGTCAAGCATTCCTCATGGCTCAACTTCATAACCATACTCTTGACACATACCAATGAATATATAGCTATAATACCAGTTGGCAAATGGTACACGTGAGTAACAGAAGTAATGTAAATGTTAGCTCCATTATGCATGATAAACCTCATCCATAAACCACGGCACTGATTCTCTCTCATAATTCAAATTTTAGACTACCAAACTTCCAGTAACTCATACAGTACTTGAATGAAAAGGTTAGCTTACTTGCCAACCAAGGCTGAAACAAAAGCCAACATAGAACCTAGTTTGCAACTCTACCAAGGCCATAGTTCTCTATAAGACTGAAACGGCCTCTGCTAAAATGCAAACGGCATGACACTCTATCACATCAAACTGACAAAAATAGAATCATTTTTCTGCTTTATCCTCATATTTTGAGAGTGTGCGAACTGCATGAGACCAAAATTGTCCAGTATGATTTGGGTCAAGTAAAGATTTGGCTTCATCAAAAGTTTACTCAGAGGGATCATTTGTAGCTTTTTAACATTGGCACACAAGAACCTACTTCCTCCTCAAGGATGCATGCAGTCTTAGATCTTCCATGATATGCCAACCACATACAAGGAAATAATAATGCACATTCTATTAAAATATATTTAACTGATGGCAAATTATTACACATTCTTATTTCCAACCCATAAATGTCACCCATGTTAAAAAAAAAAAAATAGTAACCTGTGTCAGCAATCAAACTAATAATCAAATTACACAAACTACAACCTATTATGTTAAAACAAAGCCAATTCTACCGATCTGTTTGCCCTCACGCAGCTCTTAACAACTTGCATCCTCTGGAGATAAAAGTTACCTTTTCTTTGATGAGTAATTAAGTCCACAAACCAGAGTTTGCAAAAAGGAGGCCAAGGCCTAAGGGGAAATTTTTTTTTTTTTTTCTGTACAAAGGAGGTCAAGGCCTAAGGGGAATTTGCAAGTGGTGGGGATCGAACCCCAGCGTTGCGGGAATCCATCTCCTAAGAGAGGTGGGTGAACCATTTGAGCTAAGCTCCAAATTCACAAATCATGGATATATTAACATTTCAGTAGTATGCTACAAAACTAATTAAGTTATAGCTCATACTTCAGCTGCACAATCAAGATTTGCTGAGTCAGATGCCTTTGGGTTACCAAAAGGGCGAATTTCATTTTCTCGACCATGCCAAACAGGGGACTTCAACGAGGTTTCTCGAGACTGCATCCAATTCAAGTTCCCCTGCATAGAGTTCAGGATTAATATGCAGAGAACAAATTTAGCTTGTAAATCATATTTGTCATACTGGAAATAGTATTATTAGACAAGCTCGATTTTTAAAGAGATACTAACCTGTATGGTATTGATCTCTCCATTATGACCAAGAAACCTCATTGGTTGAGCAAGAGGCCATCTGGGACTAGTATTTGTGCTATACCTTCGGTGATAAATGGCAAATGGAGACTTATAAAGATCATTCTGAAGGTCAGAATAAAATAGTCCAAGAACTTCTGAACGAAGCATGCCTTTGTAAACAATAGTTTGATTGGACAAAGAACAGAAATAAAGCTCACTTCCCCAGCTCTCTGAGGCAAATGCTCTTTCAATCAATTTCCTACAGATGTATAGTTCCCGTTCAATGTCATCAACATTCTCTTCCTTAACAACTCTAACAAACACCTGCTGTATATTAGGCATGGCTTCTTTTGCATAAAAACCAACCACGGATGTATTTACAGGAACAGGCCTCCATCCAAGCACCTCAAGACCCTCTTGTCTAAAAGTATTTACAATAACTACAGAAGCAATAAGAATCATTAAACACCAGAACAGACATGTAAAAGACAGATTAGATCACAATGAAACAGAAATGGAGAATATATGGTACAGAGATGAGAAAATTTATTTCTACACGATAAACACTCTTTATATGTGACCGGAATTCACAAAAGCTATAAAACTAGTGGTAATAAATAAATAAAGAGATATTAGCTTCACAAAGGCTATTAACTGATTAAACTGCATTTAGAAAGTCCCTTAAAAAACGTTTAATCAACTAGGAACTGAATCCTTATATATCTAATTCATCTGCCCAAAGCCAACAATAATAGCTAATTGAATAATATCATTAGGAAATAAGTAACTCTTTAGTTTAAATTTAAATAAGAATTGGCATAAGAAGGAAGTGAAAGAAAAGCAAATTATGAGTTTCTCTCTCTTAAACATTTGGATAATAAAACTTACTGGAATTTAGTTCTGTATCCATTTCATTGATGTCAATTTTAGTTGGGTATTAATTCCTTATCTTAATTCCAAAATAATGTAAAACTATAAAGCAAAAATTAATCAAAACAGTTAAATGTACAAAATTCAACCATAACTGAAATTCAAGATTCTCAAATGTTCACATGGACTCTGAAAGAAAATCTCTGGTTTGAATTATACATAATGGTGCATCAATAGCTTGATCAGATAGATCCTTTTTGGAAGCTAAGGGGCAAAGTCCAGGCTCTTCAATAGCAAAAAAGTCCTTTTGGTCCAAGGGAAAGTTTCCTTGGTTTTAAATTGGTCATCAGGGCATTAATTTTTCCATTCAGTTGTCATTGTTCAGAGGTACATTCATCACGTTCAGTTATGCTGGTACAGGCCTCAATCATGGTTCATTAGGTCTTATATTGGCTGTTAAGTTACTTAAATTGGGTTTAATTCCTAAAACTAATCAAATTAAGAATCCTTGTCAAATCTAATTAGGATAAAGTAATATGCCAATTTCTAACTCTGTGTATTTCCACAATGAGTAGAGTTAAAATGAATAAAAATTTGGGCTATCAAAGAGTTAGTCATACTTGAGTACTTTAAAGTTAATGCTCACATCAAAGTAACCAGTAACCACAGCATCGGAACTAGTTTCTTCTTTCCTTCTCCTTATAAAATCTCCTTTCATTTCTATTTCAAACCCTAAACGGTCAAAACTTTTAGACAAATCCGCACAAGCTAAACCGTTTGAATACAGCAACTCAACCCTAACACCATCTGGCTCAGAATTCTCATTCCACGATCAAATCAGTTCAATATATGATTTTTATCTCTAAACTTACATCCCTATTCCAAATCATAACAAGTTCTAGCCCACATTAGGATACTAATGGTTTCAAAATATCCCAAGAAGTCCAAGTAGCTTTTACTCGTATATCCTTAATCCTTATTTATCAGAACCAAATCCCAATCAGGATACCTCACATCTACATAAAAGAACAAAAGCTTCATTCATACCCGAATAATATGCAAAGTTAAGGCATTAAATACAATTCATTCATACATGTGCCCAAATTTTAGGAAACATAGAAAAGCAAACTAGTAGATGTAATTAAAGCAAACAATTACCTTTTTTGGCTTCTTCTATAAGTTTATCATCTTGGGGAAGAAAAATCATCCCAACACCAGTGTGCAACTTATCAAAGGATGCAATCCCTTGATTTTCGGCCCAGTTATCAAACAGATCCCAAGGGATTGAAGTCATCACTCCTGAACCATCACCAGAATCATTATCTGCTCCACAACCCCCACGATGCTCCATGCAACCAAGAGCTGTAAGAGCATCCTTAACAATTCCATGTGATGCTTTATTTTCCAAATTGGCAATGAATCCAACTCCACAAGCTCCTCTTTCTGATATTATATCCTCCAAATTTGCAACCTATATAAAATTCAGATCATAATGAGAATAAGTAAATGCATGAAACAGCTTATTTATGATCACACAAATGAAGAAAGTGTAAAGAAATGCTAAGTCGACAACAATTTTCAATAAAAACATCAAATACGTGTGTTAGAAGTCAAGTGAATTCCTGTTTCTATTATTCCCACTGAGTCCTAGAAAACAAAAAGTTTTCCTTACCACCATGAAGCAAAACCAAGAGAAAAGAAACAGAAAATCAATACTAAGTAAAAGAGATTCTAAACAAATAAATTTCAAATCAAAGGGATCATGAATTTCTTCATGAAGCAATGAGGGGAGAAGATAACAACTCTATGATAGTATGACCATCATATCTCGTGAGGCAATATGGGGCGAGGGGGATGCAGCATCACTCTTTGACCCTCATACCTTAATTATACATATCATAGGATGAACCAAACTTAAACATGCTCCCTAGATACTCAAAAAGCCTAGTAATTTCACCCTATGACACGGAAACCTATGGGTTACACCAACATAAGCAATAAGTAGCAGTTAAGGATCCAATACTCCTCTTACGTTATAGGAAGCTTTGTCAGTATTCAGTTAATGAATGTTTGGACATTATATTGAACATTGAAAGATGAAGAAAACGTTAGATGGGAAACATTAATGCTCATTGTTTTATCATGTCTCCATCTGAGGCACAGTAGAATGCCTACAAGAAATAAACCTTGAAAAAGAAAAAGGAAATAAAGAAAATTTTCGAAATGGAAATAAGTAAATCAAAGTTTATAAATACAAAGAATTGATGATAATTCGTATCACAAGAAACCAAGAACTTAATGCATCCTAATACTAATAGGCCTCAATGCTCTGCAAACATTGCACTACCTAAATCTACCACCAAGTTGCAATCACTAGTAACTCTGAACTTGGCAAAACCTAATAAATTCTTGACCAAAAGGAAAGAAGAAATCAACAAAGAAAAGCCGAGAACCATGATAGGCAGAACCATGACCTTCTAGCTAATAGTCATTGTAGCTACCGAAACTTGAGCCTTTCAAATTTTAAACATTTAGCAAGCATCATATGATTATTACACCAAAACTTTCTTGTGTTGCTTATTCTATGAAATTACGTGAATTTTACACAACAATAAATAAATAATATTAAAAGAAAAACGAAAAACTTGGTTTTTCTAAACATAATTTCTGGATTCCAAAACCCAAATTTGATTTAATTTGATTTAAATTGTCATTAATAATAAGCGGTTTTAATTGTTACTTTTACTACTTACTTTAAAGAAAAAAAACCATCCAGTAATTCGTATGAGAGTACATTATAATTTTTTTTTCTATTCAGAAAAGGTGAAAACATTTTTAAATTTGAATTATTGAAAAGAATAAAAACGAAAGGCGCATTTGGTTCATCCGTAGCCAACCAGTAGTTGCCTTTTGTTTTGTTGTAAATAAACAAGTGAGTCATTGGATTGAAAAAAGTGAAAACCAATCGTGGCCCTCGTCACTATTATATTTTAAGTAATATAGTAGAAATATATGGCTGATTGAGAGTGGAAACTCCACCTTAGGTTGAGGAGCGGATGATCGATGATCAGATGCATAAGAAGCAGTAGTAGTACTAGTAGTAGCTTTAAGATCAAGAACGGCTCTAACAGAATCGTTGGCGGCAGTAGAAAAGCGGCGCGTAGTACGAGTACTGGCGGAGAGGGCGAGTCTCCGCCTAGTAGTAGGCTTGGATTTACAATACAAACCGACGAAGTCGACGAGCAGCAATCGATTGTCAGAGGAAAAGAGTGGGGTTGGCTTGGAAGAAGAGAGATGAGGAATGGGAGATAGAGATTGGAGAATAGCCATAACTGGGAGAGAGAGAAGAGAATTAATTTTTGTGGGTGAGGACTGATGGGGGGAAAAGAAATGTGGATTTGGAGAAGATAAAAGAAAATATGAGAGAGGACCGGAGCCACCCGCCTCTCCTGGAATTTGGTTCCGTTTTTATTTTTATTTTATATTTTCTTCATTTTCTTTTTCTATTTTTTTAAAGTTTGATTTTCTTTTTGCTTACGTCATGCCATTCAGACCTTTGGTGCTTATCCCGTTTGCTCAGTGGTGCCTAACATTACTAATCTCATATTGTTAGTCAGGAATCACCGCTCACTGGTGCCTTATATTTACTCAGATCGCTTCGGATAGATAATTAGATTGATTTTACTGAGATTAAAGGAGGAGATTAAATTAATCATTATAATAATAAAATTAGATAGTATAATATTGAGATTAAAATTAATAATGTTATATATGTTTAGATATTTAAATATGTAAATATTTTAATAAGTTATTTTAATATATATGTTATATTTTATTTGATAGTTTCAATGTATAAAAAAAATATTCAATAAAAAATATTAACACATTTTTTAGTATTTGAATTTAATAAATGTAAGGGTAATATAGTAAATTAAAAATCAAGATATAAAAATATAATTGTCCAATTTGAAACTCAGTGTGCCACCACACCCCTTCCCCTTAATCACAATTTAAAAACCATTCCTAGCCCTAATGACATCCAAATGGAATCTCACTTTTTAGTGAATTCATCTGTGTTACAAAAGGTGTATTTGGATGGATAATAAAACAAAATCTGATGAAGTTGAAAATAATAATATATAATATTTATTATTATAATAATGAGATTAAAATTAATAAAAAAAATTTTGTGTTGATGTAAAAATAACGATAAGATTAATTATAATGAAAAAAGAAAATAACTATTAAGGGTATTAAAATAAAAAATTATATTTAATAAAAATTTTAAATGATTTAAATTTTATAAAATTATTAAATTAAATTATTTTAAATAACAGTTTTATTAATTAATAATTAAAAATAATAAAAATAAAATAAATTTTATTTATTTATTAGTTTCTTATATAATAATATTTATTTATTAATACATTATATAATAATAAAAAAATAGAGATGAAGGCAATTTTGCATTAACATTAAAATTTTGGGGGCAAAATGAAAAAAAATAAAAGCTCTGGTGAGGTTGGTGACTGGGTCCATTTGGGTCCGGTGGTCAATCACCACCGATCTCATTGCGCCGGAGACCCGTTTGAGTCTTCACTAATCAATGGGCACAGATTTGAATGTAAAAATTATAAGATTATATTAAAAAGAATTGTAAATGAAATTCACCCATTCAATTCTTTATAAATACTTAATATCTTTGGTCCCAAAAATTAAATCCAACACAAATGGTAGGAATCCTAGGAAATTTTCTCTACTTCTAATAGATAAAAGAATAATTGGAAAGAAGATATACAAAAAAAAAAAATGTTTATACTGGGAAACTTGCTTGAACTTTTCCTGGCTACAATGTATTCCACATGTTCACCGAAAAACCGACATTCCAGTCGTAAATGAATTCAACGGATGAATGAAAACTTGGAAAAATAATTCAAACACTGCTAATTGGTGCTTTTCAATTGCATGACATGATGATATTGATAACAATGGGGCATAACTTAAACTTAGAGTTATCTCCATCTATAGACTCATTGAAGACTATATATGTCCCCTCTTCAAAGCTGAAACTTGCCAAGTATCTTCAGCAAAAACTTTAAATATGAAGTCACGAAATCGCTTGGAGTACTGCTTTGGATCCACAGCTGATATTGAAGTAGGGTCATAATGGATGGATTTATAAGCATGCTCAAGCTTCTTGGTAATGTCATAATCTTGAAGTATGTCAATGATGCCAAAGAACATTACAACTTCGTAACACTCCCCTGTTTGTTCTCCCACAAGCTGTAATTCAAACTCTGGTTTCCTTATAGTTCTTTCTACTCTCGCTGGCATGTTAGCACCCAGCTTGATGCTAGCCCACCTGCAACGTTCATTTGGTTCATCTCGTTTCCTTAAAGTACTTTTTTTTGTATCTTGTGAAAGATGTTTTGCTTGTTAGAATCAAGGACATGCAAATAGAGAGATGAACTGTATACTATGGATGGACCTAGTTAACTAGTGAGATTGAAATAAAAGAACTAATTTGAATATATATATATATATGGAGACATGTATTTCACCTCTTAGGGTCTAGAAGGAGCTGATCCACATCTGTTCTAGAAAGACGAGGGCCTGATTCATCCTCAGAATTGCCTGAAACAGAGAAAACAAAACTTGTTAATTAAAAAAAAAAAAGAGAGAGTATATATGCACTTAAATTAATCTTAAGAAATTAAGGTTATTTGAGTAGATAAAAATCTTAAGATGAAAGATAACCGGATGTAGTATGTCTTTCACAAGGAATCAGCTCTCCATTAGTTGATATTTCTCTAAAATGAAGACCCACCAAAAGACTATAGTCCATGGTTCTCTCTTGTTCAAGAAACTCACAATCCCTGTCTATTTGCCTGTGAGGAGAATTCAAACATATATAAATATTCAATGTAGTTGATGAAGAAGGATTAAAGGAAAATAAAAAAAGTGAAAGGATTTTGAAGCAAAATTAGAAAAACAAAAAATATATATATAGAAACTTACTAGCAAAACTAAGTGTTATATATTCATGGTTACTAAACATGCTTAATTAGTTACTTTAATGTCAAACTAGTAGAATAAAGCATCTAGAAATTAAGCAAAATAAAAGAGAAGCTGTATTTCACCTAGAAAACTCTTGAAACCAAGCTTTTTGAAGTTTGAATATGAAATTTAGATCAAGATCTTTAAGTATAGTAGTATCATCGATCTCGGACTCAGGCTTCTCTGTTATGCGTCCTAAAGAAGATCCTTTCAAGTCAAAGCGCCTATGAACTGTATACTCGGAACGTAGGAGGTTTCCCATAATAACGAATCGCACCTGGATTGTCAAGCTAATCATTTGCATCCAATATCTTTTTTGACAAATTTTTGGAAAAAAAAATTGGATTGTGTGATGATATTGTTGTTTGCTAATTACCTTTTTTTGAGTTGGCCCAGTTAACTTAACGCAATGCAAGCCGTAATATTTTATCACCAAAGTGTTCTCAAAGGATCGAACATGGTGATAATAGGCTGAAAGCATCCTTAAAAGCACCTATAGAACAAATCAAAAGCAGTTATTAACCTACATTAGCAACAATCGACATTTGCTTTCAAACTATAATAGTTTATAGGTAAGAAGGTACAGAACTCACTTTCACTTCTGACTTCTTCATTGTCTTTATCATGTATCGATCATCATCGGTCAAGTAAAAGAAGCTACCACTTTTACCTGGGGAAGATAGTTCCCTAAGTGCATCATTCCCACAAATAGATATCATGTAATCTGCAGGGTCTACCTTGAACAGCTTCCTCAAAGTCCTTTAGACAAATGATAATGTGCAGCAGTTAATTACTTAATTAGCATGCATGATCTAAAAATTCTTAGATTAGAATTTGCACATCTAGAGAATCAAGTGGCAGTTTAAAAAAAAAAGATCTGGCTTTATTATTTTCTTGTGAAATGTCATCATGATTACATAACTTTAAATAGTTTGATTTATTTCTTTAGCTTTAAAGAAAAGAGGATTCCTTATATTTTAAGGAAATTTTCTGTCTTTGGATAATCCCATGAAATAATCTTTTAAAAGTTATTTGCAAACTAAATATGCGTGAAACTATGATGTTGAAGTTCCATCAAGGGCATGTTGAAGTTCCATCAAGGGCCTGTTTGTGAAGATGGTATGAAATTATAACACCTTGCCACACTAAAAAAAATAGGAATCACGTATGGTAAAATGTCATGTTACCTGAAAACTACTGGACAGTAATCCTTCCATTTAAATTCACAAGATTGATGTGGTGGAGTGTATTTGCTGCCTTCTGGAGGAAATCTAGTCCAAATTTTCTCCTTGGGGTCAAAAGCTGAAGCCTTAAGATCAAGAGCTGTGGATGGAGCAGGTCTTCCTACAGAATGCCTGTGTAATCACTCCAAAAACTGGTAATAAGTAACAAACTCCACATCACACAGAGCATATAATTATCAGGTGATCCAGTTTTGAGAATTAGATAAAAGTTAGAAGGAAAAGTTTAACTTCATGAAAAATTTTAGTATAGCTTTTTTTAATTAGAATTAGTAAGTATTTATTTAACTATGTACTTAATGGTGTCTTCAATACAAAGTATAAAATGTTGCAAAACATAGTTCTTAATTCTATTCTTATGAATTTAATTTTGATTTTCATTAAACCAACAATAGTACACAATGTTGTTACAGAACCTTTTCAAAGAATAGAATTACATTATTGATAATGAAGTTGTTAAGAAATTATTTAAACATATATATATATATATATATATAATTCAAGATGAGAATACAAGTTAAAAGAAGCGTAGAATACTGAATATAGAGAATGTCACCTGATTCCCAATTGCAGATTGAGCATCAGTTCATAGTTCTTATGCCCTTTGGATATTGTTTCTCCCTGTCTTTTTCCTGGTTTTGGCGCTTTTAATGGCAATCCGAGATTAAACTTAGGGTTCGTATCATCATGATTTACACCGAACAACTGATCACAATCTAAATTTCTCCTCACTTCTCCTAAATCGTTGCCATAACCATCACTCTCCCACATGTTCATTTTATCAAATGGCCTCTCTATTCCTACGCTTACCCTCCCATCAACCGACATTCTCCGTGGCTTGTCCGCACCCTTCGTTGAATACCATGTTGCCAATCTCTTTTGGGATGGCATAATCGAAACCCTTTCTCCTGGGCAAATCTTGCAGTCAGCCAACTCGTTATACACGGTTTCAGGATCCCATTCAAGATTTGCAGCCAGGGAGGACTCTGAAGGGTAGTATGTCCCATTTTGTTCATCCGGATCCCTACTCCAATTCCCCACATAAAAACTTCCATCGGGCCATTGATAAGTTCCATTCCCTTTTGGCATACCATCTTCCCAATAGCCATCATACTTATTCCCATTACTCCATACAAAAGTCCCTTTTCCACAAATTACACCGTTCTTCCACTCTCCTACATAATGGTTCTCATTCTGCCATTGATATTTCCCATGTCCTTCTTGCAAACCGCGACGCCATTCTCCATCATACCAATCTCCATTTGAATAACGCTTTATACCATGACCATGTTTCAAATTCATTACCCATTTTCCCTTATAAGTATCCCCATCGGATCCAATATATATACCAGTCCCATCCATATATCCGCTTTTGAACTCCCCTTCATACGTAGCACCAGAGGGCCAACTAAACCTTCCTCGCCCCATAGTTTTGCCTTTATGCCACTCTCCTAAGTACATACACCCGTCGGTCCATAAATATTTCCCTTGTCCATTAGGAAAATTATCATACCATTGCCCGGTATAATAATCCCCATTTGGAAGAATTTTCTCTGCGAAGTATGCGTCCCCAAATAGGCTAACGCTTTTATCATTATTATCTTCGAGATCATCATCTGCTACATTTGCCATAGATATTGTCCCAAAAATGCTATTTGCACGCTTTTTTGCAGCTTGTGTTTTGCGCACGGTGGCCTCCCATGCCCTTAGAACACCACTTTGCTCTTTGTTCATTATGTGCAACTTGTTTTACGCGTTATAATTAACATACTATACGCTTATCATTCAAATCTGATTATGATTGTACGTAAGAAAATCATGACAACCTTGAAAGAAAAATGTCATATTTACGTGGTTCAAGGATGCAGTGAACTAATTATGTAAAAAATAAATAAATAAATAAAATGCAAAGAACTCTGTAATGAACAAATTGTATGAACCTTGCAATGTTTTTCTTCCTTTCTCTCTTGTTTCAACGAAGGGAACCGAAAAGAGTGTTTGAACCTAAGACTTCCATTTTCTTCTCAAATTTTTGTGTCAAATTCATTTTTCTTTTGAAAAATTTGTGGGAGTAAATGTTGTGGTCTGATCACTGAGAGTCACAAGTAGACCGTACAATTAGCATGCATGGGATTTGTGACAAATAAACTGATGAAGTGGCAATTGATCATCGCATTACTATGTTTAAAATCAGATTACGTGTTAAAATTCCCACATTAATCGTATTAAATGACAATATTTTGACTATGAGTTTTAGTTTCTTGCCTAAAGAAGGTTAGAGCGAGAAGCACAATTCTCTCCCATATTGTTTCTCTTTGTGATTCAAAGGGTGACTTGTTCATCTCCTACAACCTCTAAAAGCCCTAACATTTGGAAGGACAAACGAAACTAGGATGCAAGTTTTACTATTTTTAGAGATACCTTACGAAATAGTTGAAGCAAAATGAAAATATTACCAGCCTCCAAAATCCAATTTA
The DNA here is from genome assembly GCF_002303985.1 of Durio zibethinus. The sequence continues at coordinate 172,261 of NW_019167937.1, read as the reverse complement.
CACAATTGACAAACACTGAAAAAACTATCGACTGTTTCGATAATATTTTAATCTTCAATTAATCAACTTTGGAGTTGTAAATTAATGAGATGTAAGTATACACTGCAATCAATCTTATTCAAAAATCGAGGGAAAATATGCATATGGATGTGAGGAAATCTATGCATGTAGATTATATTTGATATATAAAATGATGGATGTGATAATATGATAATAATTTTATATTATGTTTAGTTTGTATCTAATTGAAAAAAATAAGATTTCAAGGAGAATTATATTTTTTTAGTATAGGATAATTTAATCCTCCCAAAGTAAAAAAAAATATTTTTAATTTATGAAATTATACATATATATTTTATTATACTCTTAAAAATTATATCAATAATTTAAATTTTATAAACTTTAAAAAAAAATAATTTTGATCAATAAATAAATTATCTTATCTTAATCCTTGTGTCACATGTTGGGTGGGCGCACTAAAAATCGAGGCTCGAGCACCTGTGATCAAGACTCAAGCTCTAAGGACTGTTGCAGGGGGTTGGCACAATAAGAATGGGAGAAGTGTCCAAACCACCCACATTGCATGCAGGCCGGCCCGCACAGCTAGGACCATGCCTATAACATGCCCGCATTGCACCTAGGTTGACCCAAGGGAGCTTAGCCAATCCAAAATCTTTCAGAGGCATCCAAGATCAATAGCATTTAGTAAAAGGATTTGGTTGACTTTGAGAATCAAGAGGAATTTTATGCAATCTGTATAATAATGTGTAATTTTTAATTTTTAAGAATCTTGTAAATTCCTTGATTTTAGGAGATAACTATAAATAGAGTTGGGGTCATCAATCATAAATAGAGGGTCATCCTACCTTCATTTGTATGTTATCAGACACACTGTTCTTAATAATACATTGTATATTTTAGCATTCTTTGTGTTCTCTTTAATTTACGTATTTTACCTTTTTAGTTGTTTGTTTGCTCACAGGTTTGGTTCATAGGGTGACTTAGACCTAAGTAACACATTTTTGACCTAAGGAACACATTTCTGGTCTAAGACTGCATGGATTCTGAGTCAGAGGTTGAAGACCATGACACTTGCACAAACATAAGATATGATTACTTTATTTAATTTAATCATATTTATAACATCATATTATCTTAACTTATCATAATTTTGTGTACCAAATATAACCGTAATGGATATAACAACATCGGCAATAATATGCTTATTGAAAGATTAATCTCCTTAGACATTCATTTTATTAATCATACATTGGTATTATTGCAATTTTCCCTATTTAACAGTTATTCGTGCGTTTAGCACTTATTGAAAGAGTTAAAGAGGCAAAGATAAATGAGACTACTAGACGGTTTCGCATACTGCTCGGTAGAACTTAGATGAACTCCAATCTTTCTTGTCTTTAAAATAAGTTTGATAGCATTTCTCTATCACCGAATCAATTTTTCCTTCATTTTATTTCCTGCATCCGTCGGTAATGAATATGATCAGGAAGATAAAAATTTTCATTTCATAGTTGATGTAGAAAATTTATATATGAGATTAAAAAGGGAAAGAGAATACCTGATGATGCGTTTTGGCCCATCTAGATCTTCTTCCCTTGCAAGGTTGTGATGATTTGACACAGCGGCTGATTATAAATAAAAGCAATGAAACTAACTAGCAGCAAGGGAGAGTATATTGCAATGCATAGCTTGAAGCTAAGCATTAGAAAAAACTTCCATCAAAAGTAAAGGACCCTGCAATTGCTATAGCTTCATTATAAAAAATATAAACTGTTTAGGTGGACAATATGTATCCAAACACTCCAAAAAATTATGCTTTATATCTGTTGGGATTTTAAATTTACCCTTCTTAATCTTTGAGACGAATTGAAACTATTGTTCTTTTTTTTTTTTTTTTTTAAATTTGCTGTTCGACCGGTTATATGACATTTTTGGTTTGAAACACATGGGTATTCCCTTTGTAATTTCCCAAAAAACATAAACAAGTTGGTTCTGGTGTTTAACAATAATTTGATGACCTTCTGTCTCATGCTCATGTGTATGACATGTTTGGTCCATAACTAATTCAGTGCCGAAGCAACTATAATATAAGCTGATTTTCTTTGTTCCCTTTGTCTTAGGCTTTTGGTTTATGCACTGTCATTTCGAGCCTCATGCGATATGGGGAATAAGCACCGTCATGATAGTGAAGAATGGAACCACCAATGAAGCCAGCATTCGGCCTCCCCTGATTATATGCCCCCTTCTTCAGCATCCTAATTTTATACGCTTCTACTTCTATTTATTCTTGGCAAGTTCAATATTTCAAGCATGTGGTTAGAATAAAGTACTTTCAAAGCTTGAAATGAGCTTTTCAATTTGGTCATATTAAAATGGTTCATTGGAGGAATCTTCATTTGTAAACAAAAGTGATTGTTTTTCTTGGAACTCTCCCACTGTACCATTTGAATGATTAATTATTTGTTGTTTTGTATAAATTTATGAAGTTCAAATTCCAACATCATGAATTTCGTTTATATTTTTCATCAAAATCTAGCCCCAACCCCTGGCAATTCAAGCCTTGTTCGATTAATTTTAGTCTCAAACAAATCACATTGTAGTCTATCAAAGAAAAGTTTTAATCATTCTTGCAAAGTCTGGAGCGAATAGAACACAAAATCTGATCATGTTGCAAAACTATTTTGTTACCATAAATGCTAGTGGCTGTCTTTGTTTGTTATTCAGTATATATTCTGAACTTTTGTTTGGGTATTATAGCAGCTTGTGTTTGCTGATATGCTTTCTTGCACTACATGCTTTTTCAATGAAGTGAATTTTGCCTTTGAAAAAAAAAAGAAATAAAAGAAAAAAAAATTCAACATTCAAACCTGATCCTCGTTCACAATAAAATAAAACAAACACGAATTACAGCTAACAAACAAATTTTTATTGGAAAAAGACAAATTACTTTCCACAGCTAGCTAGCATGCACGAATGATTTAGAGGGCGTTGAGATATAGTGGTTTGCCCTATTGAATCTCTTATTCGAGGAACAAATCTTATATCCTTTCCTTGGGATTCGAAACTAAAGTAATTACATCAAAAACCAGCTGTTGTGGTATATTGTACAATACCGGTGGTAATATGTCTACCAGAGGACGGTCGAGCAGTCATGTAATAATGGCCGAGATTTTGGTTTCCGCAGAACAAAACGTCGATTGTTTGGCCTGGGGCTAGTGTTAGAGAAGTGGCAAAAGAGCGTCTAGTGTAAGCCCCATTTTGTCCAACAATTGTGAAGCTGTGGTATGAGATGCCAAACACCATTGTTTCGTTGGCCACAGCATTTACTAAGCGAAGTAAGTAAATGCCCTCGTAGTCTACTTGTAGGCGATATGTTGTATCTGCAACAAGAAATAATCATGAAACTATTGTCATTACAAAGGAAGCTTAACAACAAAAATATATGTTAGCATTTATAAAGTAAAGCAAAATACGCATGGGTTTGTCTCTGTTTCTATCTGATTGTAGCATTTACTAGTAATTTTCTTCACTCAATGAGCAATAAATAAAAAGCAAACAACAAAATTCAAAATTATACTCAAAAGTGACATAAATAAATCGCAGCATATATACTCTAATGAGTTTTGGCCCAAAAACATTCTTATAATTTGCTATAACTGCAATACTGCCCTCATTTCTGAACCCATGGAGACATAGAAAATAAATTAGTACAACAGAGTAAAAATTAAGTTAATATAAGTTGTCATTATTATCCTACGGTGTTGGGATTTTTTTTGCCGATCGGATTTTCTTAGACTTGTATAATTTGCCAAAGCCTTTTTAGGACAATGAGAATTTGGATTTATCATCTATTCTCTTCCCCTCTATCTCTGTTTCCTAGAAATCAAGCCATCCACTTTCAAGTTTTCGTAGGGAAGAAGATGCTAAAATTCATGTCGTACATATTTACTGTTTGATATAAACAACAGTGCATATATACGTACCGTTGCTGCATCCATATGTTTCTCCAGGATGGCCGTTGATTGTGTAAGCATCTGCTTGGCCAGGAGCAATGGTTTCATTTGCTTCCGTTAACTCTTGTCTGAACCATGGTCCTGGAATATGCCAAAGAGTTGTCATAAGCTTTAGAATATATATATATAAACAAAAATAGAAGATTTATATATGATCGTATTGATCATACCAAGTATAATTGTTTCATCTGAAGTAGGCGCAGGAAAAGGATAATCTTCATTGGCAGCAGGCAAAATGATAAAGGCGCCATGGACGGTGGCACTGGCCCAGGCACTCTTAGCGTGCCACCACAGAGTTCCTATTTCATCGTTTAATTCGATCTCGTAAGTGAAGTTTCCACCAGGTTGAATCAAATCATCTGAACCATCAAATGAATCCTCAACGCCCTCCCTACCGATGTTCCAAGAAAGAACAATCCACAAAAAAAAAAAAGTAATTGATTATTTATCTCATCACAAAATAGTAGCTGGCAAATTGAAAAGGAGAAGGAGAGCAAGAGGAAGTACCACTCCATGGAAACAGCATGGTTTCCTTGATTGTGGACATTGACAAACACTGTGTCCCCTCTACGAACCCGAATCTCTGGCCCTGGAAAGCTGCCGTTTACTGTCAAGATGCGTTTTGTGCTACACAGCTTTGTGAACTCGGATTCTTGTAGCTGCAACCAGAAATACGAAACAAACACAAAATGAAAATTCATCTGTACTCTAATTAATTAACAGAAAAGATAAGGGGAAATTAGAAGCAATAACTTACAATAAATTCATAATGGTGGACATCAGCCCTAGAAAAGAGAAGGACATTCAGAAACAAAAGCCCCGATAACCAAATAAAGCCCTGTTTTTGAGAAACCATTTTATGCATCTGTGTTCTTCAGTTCTCCCCTCTCTATGCAATCTTTTGCTTTTTATCCATTTTCCTATTTATAAAAGCAGCCATTGTCCACGCGTAAATCATTTGCTTTGGAGGTGAGTTATTGACTAGAAAAAACCCAAGGTTTTGAAATTACTGTACCTAATCAGAAATTCAAAATCAAAATCCATACAATAGAAAATTTCCAATTTTCTAGAAACATAATCGAAAGCCAAGTCATAGTCAAATTCGATAAAATATTTTACGTGCTCTTTCGTCCCAACTAACTGGTCGTTGAAAATGAAGTCTGATTATGAAGGTAAGACAAGTTACGTGCAAAGTCATAGTCAAATTTGATAAAATATTTTGCGTGCTCTTTCGTCCCAACTAACTGGTCGTTGAAAATGAAGCCTGATTATGAAGGTAAGACAAGTTACGTGGAAAAATACTTTTCTTTTACCAGATGGACGAAAACAAAAGAGTTGACGGCTATAAATTTTGATTATCATTTTTTTTTTTAATAATACAAGCAACAACAGAGACTGTAGCAGCCTCTTTCTGGATTTCCTGGATTCCAAGTTTATCAATTAGGATAGAAATTACATACACATTCTAATTTCTTTAACTGTCAAAATTCAAACATGCCAAAGTCATTAACAAAGTATTACTCTAACTGTATCTGTAATAAGATAGACGAGGATGGCAATGCCGGTTTTTGTTATGTGTGTCTCTGGATGTCTTCTCTGCAAAAATCCAGAGTCAGAAATGGTGTTCTCCAACATGTAACCATTTTCTGCAATTTTCAATTTTGGCGTTCAAATTGGGAGAGACAAAGTTAGTAGTTAGAACTAAAAAAAAACTTGATCGTCCAATGTCAAACTTGAGAAAGCAACAGCAAAACTCTTTAATATCATTATTATGTTCACGACAACACAGAACTTACTGAGATTCAAGGCAAATCCCAACAAATCCTCCTTGACTTGAATCTCCAAACACTTCAACAGTATCTGCAAAGCTAACATGCTTACCTTTCTTCTTTTCTTTCATCACAGGCATTCCAGCAACTGAGCTTCCATCAAACATGTACAAATGATTGACCCTATTCCCTTGTAGAATCACACTACCATTCTTATACATTTTCAACCAATCATTACTACCATAAAATGTGTACCCCCGAGAAGCTAACTCACCCAAAGCAATCAAATTGTAGTGACAATTTGGTACATACCTTACATGACGAAGTGTCCTAATAACACCATTGTGAGATCTAAGGCGAACACTCCCAATGCCTTGAATCTGCACCTTTTCTTTGTTAGCAATCACAATATCCCCATACTTTTCATTCTCATTCAACTCCACAAAGCAGCTCCTATCATTGCAAACATGAACTGTAGCAGCTGAATCTAAAACCCAACCTTTGTCACTTTTCAAAGTCTGGGTCTCATCCACACAAGTTGTCAAAACAACATCATCATCATCAGACAAAATAGCAGCAGTATCACTCTTTTCTTCATCTGATTTCTTCTCATCATTCGCCCTTTTGAAAGCAGCCATATCCCTTCTCAGCTTCCTGCAGCGCACTTGGATATGTCCCTTCTCACCACAATAATAACATTCTACATCACTGTAATCTCTGTCTCTTGACTTGGATCTCCATCTTGATCCATCAATCCTCTTTTGAGTCCTCCCTCGATCAAAACCCTCTACAGCTAGTGTACTCCCCCCAGGTGATGAGTTCTGAGCTCCCATAAACCTTTCATTCTCACGCAACAGGGCAGTCACATCATCCAACTTCAAAGTAGACCTGCCTACCAACACAGTCTGAACTAAAGGCCTATAAGACTTGGGCAAAGATGACAGCAAAATTAAAGCCTTCTCTTCATCTTTTAACTCATCAAAGTATAAAAAAAAAGTTTTTAAATTAAAATTAAATAATTATTAAAGTTTTTATCATTTTATTGCAATTAATTGAATTATCAAAAATATATATTTTCATTCAATTGAACTTTTATTAGATAAAAATTTTTTCTATCCCAAAAATAATTGAGAGAATATATTACATAGTATATATTATGACTCAAATTTAGAATTTTCACCCACGATTCCTTATACCATTAGTTTGAGGTAAAGCTTGAATGCCACGTACATATAACGAAGAATTTACTAGTTTAGCAAAGTGATTAAGTTAGGATAGAAAGACCAAAATGATACAAATTGGTCAATGTTTAAACTTGTATACGTTATATTGTTCAATGATCAGCATAAAAGAGAAGGGGAGAAAATTCTCATAACATTAAAGTCAAAAACAGACAGTTTGTACCTAAGATTTGTATGCTATTTCAGACTTGGATCAGTTCAAATGCCTTGTGCTTTTACTTTCTTGAATAAGAAAGGAAAGTTTGTATCATTTCTCGTTAGAGCAATTTTAGACAACGCATCTAGAAGACCAAAGCATTTTCATCATTCACGTATCTCAATCATGCCTTTACCGACAAACTTAGCTAATAAATATTACATACTAATAAAGTCGTATACGGCTTGCTTTCAGTCTTTCAAAGGATAATCACCAACTTTTTTTTTTTTAATGCAATGGACTTTTCTTTTCTACTTTTGCTTGAATTCTTTGATTTGAGCTTGTTTGTCAATTGTTTCAGTGGAAATTCTTTCGTAACATACCAACCTGCTTTGGTTCAATGCAGCTAAGTATACAAATGTTTTATTTGGTAAAATCAAGAATAATAACATTATTAAATTATATTTATATATAAACATTTAGTTCATTTGATTGATGCATAATTCATACTCAAATAAGAGACTGAATCTTTTTTTCTCGAACATAAAAAAGAAAACATTAATTAGATTCAATTCAAACATAGTTTAATGGTTTTTATCTATTAATAAAAGATATGATCACTTGCAAGTTATTAATTTTTTGTTGAGATTTTTCATTAATAAATATATAAGTTGTATTCTTATTGGAATTATTGTCTTTGTATGAACTATAGACAATTTCATTTTGTTGAGTTAACAATAATTTTGAATACTTAATTTGTTTTTATAAAAAAATTTTAAATTATAACAAATTTTGTTCTAATTTTCACCGTCAATAAAATATTCATATAAAAAAAACTAACTTAACACAATCTTTTCTTTTTTCTCATTCGCTATTTGAGAAAAGTGTATAGAAATTTTGTAACTTAATTAAAATATTATTGAACAAGGACAGTAGTGAACAACATGATTCCCAAATTGGGATAACAAGATGTATTTAAATTATTTATTAACTTTAAAACAAGCATTTTCCACAACCATAACTAAGTTAATGATAACTACTTTAGAAAAAAAAAATTAACATAGGCTGCTTTACATTGTCAGATGCCGGGGGCTGCCACCTGAAATTAATATAATACCATAGGCTGACTTTTACATGGACGGATGATTAATATTGAAAAAGCTATATACATAAAAACAATCTGAATGACCAAAACTTAATTAATTAAAAACACGAAATGCGATTTATTATTTGTTGACTGAATGCAATTTTTATATGCTAGGTATGTATTATGGAACATTCATTTTTTTTTTTTTGCCAAGTCAATACATTTTATACCTTCCACGAAGAAACTTAAGGAGCACGCACTTTCTTCCTATAAATTGTTGGATTTTATGACCCAAAGCAAGAAATTAAGGGGAGAACTAGGAACACATTAGAGAGAAGAGTTTGAGAAAAAAAAGAAATGGGTTTATTGAAGCAAGGTTTTGTGCCATGGTTGGTAGGGGTTTTGTTTCTAATTAGCCTGCTCTTTTGCAGGGCAGACGTCCATCACTATGAGTTCTTTGTATGTGCCTTTTTCTTTACATACTCATATGTAATTGTTAATTCTTTCTTATAGTTATTTTGGAATTTTAAGTTTAGTGATCTTGAACTTGATATATATATATATATATATATATATTAAACCTACATACTTAATGACAAAATACTAAATTACACTTTTTTGAAAATTTATTATTCTTATTCTTTTAATATTTCAAAATATTAAAAAAATGATTTTTTTTAATAGTAGTGTTGACTATTGAGATTTCATTTGGTGGTGGTTCTTGGTTGCAGGTGCGAGAATCAAACTTTACGAAGCTCTGCAACACAACTACACTGCTGGTCGTAAATGACAGCTATCCTGGGCCTGAGATTCGGGTTCACAGAGGTGACACTGTCTACGTTAATGTCCACAATCAAGGAGACTATGGCTTTACCATTCACTGGTAATTATGAACTTAATTTCTTGCTTTCGTCCAATATTAATTTCACAAGGAATTGAAATCTCAAGGCGTTTAGAATAAATTAATGTTGCAGGCACGGTGTGAAACAACCAAGAAATCCATGGTCAGATGGTCCTGAATTCGTGACGCAGTGTCCGATTCAACCTGGAACAAACTTCACTTACGAAGTCATATTATCTGATGAAATCGGAACTCTGTGGTGGCATGCCCACAGTGACTGGACTCGTGGCTCCGTTCAGGGTGCCTTTGTCATTTTACCGGCTGAGAATGAAACTTATCCATTTCCCACGCCTGATGCTGATCAAACAATCATACTTCGTAAGAATATCTAATTTTCAACGTTTCTTTTTTTTTTTTTTCCGTTTTTCATAATTGACTGGATTATTATATTCCATTGATATCATACTAGTTTAAAAATGATTAAAATCAGTAACAGTCCTCTCTTTCGATTTTCTTGTTTATATTATATGAATATTAATCAGTTTCATTATATTGACAGAATCATGGTACAATGGAGACTACAAGCAAATTATCGATGAAGCACTTGCAACCGGTACTTCTCCACGCCAACCAGATGCTTACGCTATCAGTGGACATTTAGGAGACACATATGGATGCCCCAACGGTATGTTCTAGCATAAAATCAGGATCAATTATTGCTCGTAGTTTTTTATTTTTCAGTTAATGTAATTTACCTCTTAAAAGTTCTTCTAGTAACAAATTTATTAATATTACATACTGCAGATACAATATTCCGTATGCAAGTTGATTACGAGAAGACATATCTTCTCCGCATTATCAATGCTGCAATGAATGAAGAGAAGTTCTTTGCCATTGTAAACCACAACCTCACAGTCGTTGCACAAGATGCTTCCTATGTTCAAAGGTTTACAAGTGACTATTTATTGATAAGCCCTGGACAAACCATGGATGTTTTAGTCTATGCAAACCAAAACATTGGCCAGTATTACATGGCTACTAGGCCTTTCTCCGATAGCGCTGCTCCACCTATCGACAATATCACTACTGGTGTTTTTTATTATACAAACAGTGTGGGTGGATTGAATGCTTCCTTAATAACGCTGCCTGCAATAAACGATGCAAATGCTTCAAATAATTTTGTCAGCCAAATTCGGAACGCAAACGTCACACAGAATCCACCATTGAAGGTGCCGACGGATATTGATAGACGAGTCTACATCGCAATCGCCACAAACAACTTGCCTTGCAACACCTCAGAATGTCTCAATTCTGTAAGATTTGCTGCAAGTTTGAACAATGTCAGCTTTCTTTTCCCACGTATTGACATTCTCCAAGCATACTACAACAGGTATATATGCATAGTTTCCATCTTATTCGATTAAAGTTAATCCATTTTTATATTTTCAACTTGTAGTAATTTTGGACTACTGTGGATTTTTTGTCCTTGGCTTTTCTAACAAATCTTGGTACCATTAGAAAAGTAGTTTCATTTATAAAGGCTAATTATTTATATAATTTTTCGTATATTCCTATGACAGGAGCACCAATGGTGTTTTCACCGAAGATTTTCCCCTTGAACCACCAGTATTCTATGACTTCACTGGAAACTTGACTGTTTTAGGAAGGGCTGCTGATGAAGGCACAAGGGCTGTCGTGCTAAATTATGGTGAAGCAGTTGAGATTGTGCTCCAAGCAACCGAGCTTGGTGCTGGTGGAAGTCATCCAATTCATTTGCACGGTTTTAGCTTTTATCGGGTCGGAACTGGTTTTGGAAATTTTAACAATGTGACTGACCCAAGCTCTTACAACCTGGTTGATCCACCACTCATTAACACTGTCCACGTTCCTCGTCGAGGATGGGCTGCCGTCAGATTTTTTGCAAATAATCCTGGTAAGTTTTCATTCAATTGAAAAAAAAAAACTCTTCTTCCTTTTTTTTTTTTTAAACAAAGTTATTAATTGATATAATTTGTATAAACGTATATATTTTCAGGGGTGTGGTTTATGCATTGTCATTTTGAAAGGCATAGTAGTTGGGGTATGGACACTGTTTTCATTGTGAGGAATGGAACCACCGCAGAAACAAGCATCCTTCCACCGCCACCTGGCATGCCTCGGTGTCCTGGAACCTAGAAGTAGGATAACTTCTGGATCTATATTTTTAACAACCAAATCGATCAAAAAATAATGTTAAATAAGATTCTCATTTGTTGAAATGTAACTTAATAATCCATACATTATTTATGCAATCATTGCAGAGAAGATTTCATTTTTAAGACTACTTGTTTGAATTCATCTTATTTTGACATTTATATAGTATGATTCTGTTTAATTGGAAGTAAGGCAGAAGTATTCTTCCGACGACACTCTAAGCTCTGTCTCACCAAAAATAGAATAATGAATTTTTTGTTATTAGAGGTTTTTATGAATCGAATCATATTTATATTTAATATTAATAATTTATTTATTTATTCAAATTAGATTTAGTCTAATATTTTGAATTTTAAAATTTTTTTAAATCCGATCCAAATTTAAAAAATAAATCACAAACTCATTTATTAAACTTAATTTATATAATAAAAATTAATTTTTTAAAAAAAATAAAAAATAAAAATTCACACACACATATATATTTATATAATTATAATATTTTAATTATATATATATATTTCATTTAGACCTAATCGAGTAATACTCAAACTTTAATTTTTTTTATTTAAGATTTAATTTAAAATTTAAATAGACCTAAAATTTATGCTCAAAATTATTTAACAAGTTTTAAATTTTTATTCAAATACTCTTAAAACTTGATCCGACCTTTAAACTTAAATAAATAATTCAACTCTTGAATCTATTGTCACTTCACTTTATTGTTTTTTATGATTAATGACGCAAAGATAAAGTTAAAATGCATTGACATCTTCATAGTAATCATGAAAACAATGAGTGGGAAAGAGAACACAATTTGTACACTACTACAATAAACTCCAAATCATTCTATTAATATAAGACGATCCAAGTTTCAAACATATGACTAATGCAAGGAGCTACAAACAGCAGCCCAGAAAAAGTATCATCACTTGATAAGAGAAATTGACTTCTAAATGTTTTGACATGTTCCCCAATCTATAACTTTAGTTTCATCTTCAATTTATGACATAATTTAGTTTTTGTTTCCCTCCCAAAAATTAAGAGAAGTAGAGTATAAAAATTATGATACAAGTTAGAATTTTCTTTTATGGTACAGATACAATTTAGAATTTTCACCAAAGCTACAACTAACCATTTTGATGTAAACACTAGTGTGAATGGCATGTAAGGAGGGATTTTACTGGTTTAGCCATGTGATCAATTAATTAATTAAAATGGAATCAACAGTTTTGTGATAGGTTGATAAAATATTAAATTTTTAATTTTAGTAGTCATGTTAACAATTTATGTAATCTGTTGATAAATTATTAATTATATATTTAGTGATGACTCCACAGTAAGAATAAGAAAAATATAATCACATTTTAAAATATTTTTATAGGTTAATTATTAGTGGAATTGATATATTTAGTGTTTTGTAAGACGTCAAGATTCAATACTTTAAGGTTATTTGGTAAATCATTTATGAGTTTTTTTTTTTTTATTTTTTTAATTTCTTAATTGCTTCATGGCTTACTAATTAGCGGTTAAAAATTTAAGTTTCAAAATTTATAAATTTTTAATAATTAATTGATGAATAATTATTGATCACACTATTTCAATATTAAAAATTATTTTTTATTATTTTATTATTAAAAAAATTAAATTTGTATTATTTCAATAAAAAATCATTTTAAATACTAATTAATATTAATGTATTATATCATTCATGAATGCACGTGTAAAAAAAAAAACTAATTGCATGAAAAGTCAGAAAACATGTATTATTAAACTTTGTCTTCTATTTCAAACTTTGACGGAGTTATTGATTTTTCAAACCTGGATGGATTCAATGGTAAAACTAAGTTTCTTATTCAAGAAAGTTGCAATTAAATTCCGAAGAAAATTTTCTCCAAAGGAAAGCTAAATCATTTTTTTTATTATTATAGCAATTTTAGAAGCGTTAAGATTTTAAGATCAAAGTCTTGGCTAAAATAATTTTTTTTAAGAAAAAAAAAACCTAATTTAAGACCAAAGCATTTTATAATTGTATGCCAATATTCATGTGTTTACTGACAAATTAGCTAACCTGAAAATGGTGAGTAAATCAAGTCGTACTTTGCTATCATCTCAAAGTAATCAACTTCAAAGGGATAACCATGAGCTTTTCTCTTTTATTTTTGCTCGAATACTTGCTTTTTTTGTTCAACTGCTTCAGCATACTTCTTTCTTAACAAACCAACCTTAATTTGGTCCGTCTACACCTAATACACGCTTTCGTGGTAAAATCAAACTAATTAGTTAAATTCAATTCAAATTGGTTGAATGGTTTTATTTGTTTGATAAAAGATATCACTTCATAAAAAAATTTTATAAATTTTTTCTTGAGATTTTTCAGTAATAAATATAAAAAGGAAATTATATATCGATAATTATTGACTTTGTTTGAACTATTCAGAAATTTATTTATTTTTATTATTATTTAGTTAGAAATTTTAAATATATATTTAATTTATTTTTATAAAAAAGTATAAGTAAGAAATTAACTTTATGTAATTTCTATCCTCAATGAAATGTTCTTATATACATCCAAGACTTATATGCGATCTACTTTCTCTTTTTCTATTTCTCTTTGACAATAACGTATTATAATAGAGGAATAGGGTGGCTTTTACCTGGTTTTAGGTGTATAATATTCAAATAGATTCTGTGGGCTGCTACATGCAATATTCAACAGGAAATCTAATTTCTTTGGCAGATTATTATTATTATTATTATAAAAAACTCTGCACATCTATATATATAAATATATATATATATAACATGATCTGGATATACATGCTCGAAACTTAATTACAAAAGCGACATGTAATTATTATTAATTTGTTGACAAAATTTGGCACATTCTTGCCAGTCAATAATTTATACTCCCAGGAAAAAACTCAAGAGCACATGTACACTTTTCTTCTATGAATTGATCATGAATTTGTAATAACCAAACGATCACAAATTAGGGGCGAACTGAAGAACACATTAGGAGAGATCAGGAAAGTGATACATATCTTGAGAGACGAGTTTTGGGAAAACAAAAAAATGGGTTTATTGAAGCAAGGTTTTTTTTGTCATGGTTGTTTGAGGTTTTGTTCCCAAGTAGCCTGCTTCTTTGCAGGGCAGATGTCCATTACTATGACTTCTTTGCAAGTGCTCGTTAATTTCCTCTAATTAGGTAAACATTAATTAGGAATTTCTGTTTTTTTCAACGTTTAATATTCTTATCATTACTTTATAAATAGTTTTTTCCTTAAACTTGGTAAAGAAGGAAAGTATCTATTGGAGTTTTAGGATGAGTATTCTTCAACCAGTTGATATGAAAATGATAACTTTGTCCTCCCACTTTTAATTCCAAAAACTTAATTTACTAGATGTAGTGATATATACTACATATTTGGTCTAATAATTAATAAGCAAGGTTTTTTACTCCAAAAAATCATCGCAAAGCGCATGATAATGGTGAAGACTGGCATTGTTACTTCGTTGCTGGTTATTCAGATGGCAAAATGATTGTTTAATTAATGGATTGCAGGTAAGAGAGTCAAACTTTACAAAGCTCTGTAACATAAAGACGATGTTGGTCGTAAATGAGAGTTATCCAGGGCCAGAGATTCGGGTTCAAAGGGGGGATACTGTGTTTGTTAATGTCCACAATCAAGGAAACTATGGCTTTACCATTCACTGGTATATTACTGATTTAACTCTCTTTGTCTCTCATTTGTTGCTTTCATCCAATATTATTAATTCAATCAACCTCAAGGCCTTTGAAAAATTTTCTGCCATAGGCACGGTGTGAAACAACCAAGAAATCCACGGTCAGATGGCCCTGAATACATAACGCAGTGCCCAATTCAACCATGAACAAACTTCACTTGCGAAGTTATATTATCTGATGAAATTAAAACCTTATGGTGGCATGCTCACAGTGACTGGACTCGTGGCTCAATCCATGGCGCCTTCATCATTTTGCCAGCTGAAAATGAAACTTATCCATTTCATACGCCTTATGCAGATCAAACAATCATACTTGATATGGATATCTTTTCAATTTTTCAATTTTTCACAATTGACTTAAATTATTTTCTACGACATGATCAGCATGGTAAAAAAAAATGATAAGAATAGGAACAGTCCACTTTCTTGTGTCTTCTTTAAACTATACATGGAAAACTTAATTACGTTTCTTTATTCTATTGATAGAATCATGGTATAATAGAGATTACAAGGAAATTATTGATGAAGCACTTACAACCGGTCTTCCCCCGCCACAGCCTGATGCTTACGCTATCAATGGGCATTTAGGAGACACATATGGATGCCCCAATGGTATGTACGCCAAGCATTCGTACAATTATACTAGCGTTCAAATGATCATGGTCAACTTACCCAACCATTTGTTTCTAGATTTGATTCTTTTTTTTTAAATAATATAGTCAAGGATATGCTCAAGTTTCATGAGAATCTGAATTTATACCATGCATAAGTTGAAGAAAATTCATATAATTACTTGTTTCAGATACAATGTTCCGTATGCAAGTTGATAACGAGAAGAAATATCTTCTCCGCATTATCAATGCTGCAATGAATGAAGAAAAGTTCTTTGCCATTGCAAACCACAGCCTCACAGTCGTTGCACATGATGCCTCCTATGTTCAAAGGTTTACACGTGACTATATATTGATAAGCCCTGGACAAACCATGGATGTTTTAGTCTATGAAAACCAAAACATTGGCCAGTATTACATGGCTACTAGGCCTTTCTCCGATGGCGCTGCTCAACCTAACGACAATATCACTACTGGTGTTTTTCATTATACAAACAGTGTGGGTGGATTGAATGCTTCCTTAATAACGCTGCCTGCAAGTAACGATACAAATGCTACCAATAATTTTGTCAGCCGAATTAGGAACGCAAACGTCACACAGAATCCACCATTGAATGTGCCGACAGTATTGATAGACGAGTCTACATCGCAATCGCCACAAACACCTTGCCTTGCAACACCTCAGAATGTCTTGATTCTGAAAGATTTCTTGCAAGTTTGAACAATGTCAGCTTTCTTTTCCCACGTATTGACATTCTCCAAGCATACTACAACAGGTATATATGCATAGTTTCCAGCTTATTCGATTAAAGTTAATCCATATTTATATTTTCAACTTGTAGTAATTTTGGACTACTGTGAATTTTTGTCCTTTGCTTTACTAACAAATCTTGGTACCATTAGAAAAGTAGTTTCATTTATAAAGGCTAATTATTTATATAATTTTTCCTATGTTCCTATGACAGGAGCACCAATGGTGTTTTCACCGAAGATTTTCCCCTTGAGCCACCAGTATTCTATGACTTCACTGGAAACTTGACGGGTTTCGAAACGGCTGCTGATGAAGGCACAAGGGCTGCTGTGCTAAATTATGGTGAAGCAGTTGAGATTGTGCTCCAAGCAACCCAGCTTGGTGGTGGTGGAAGTCATCCAATTCATTTGCTCTGTTTTAGCTTTTATCGGGTCGGAAAAAACGTCGGTAAAACTCCAAAATCCATCAGTATAGCACTGTAAATTTTATACCGATAGTTAAAATATGTATTTCAACAAATTTTTAATCGTCAGTATATCTTTTTTCGATATAAACCTATAGAGATATACCCACGGTTCAAAATTATCAGTAAATGTATATCTATTGATATAGCATATGTTATGTATTCCACTATTATACCTTTTATCAACGGTTAACACCCATAAATATAAACTTATATATTTTAATTTTTTTTTGCCTATACCGACGGTTAATACTCTTTAATATAGACTAGTATGTTTTAAGGTGTTGGTATAAATTTTAAGACGTCGGTAAAAACTATTTTTTTGAATTATATATTTAATTATTAATATTAATTAATTTATAATAATAATATGATATGGTTTGGCATTAAAATTTTAGAAAAAAAAGATTTTTTAATAATGTTTTTATCCAAGAGGCCTAAGGATAAGCTACTTACTAGATTAAGAAAAAAAGTTCTTCTCCAGTTACATGTTCCATAATCACATTTATCAAGTGGCTACCAATCCACAATAGAACAAATGAAAATTTCATTTGTTTTTCTTATTAAAGCTATTATATTAACAAAAATAGTGCCGCTAATAACATTTCCAGACCTTCATATACTTTTCGAAGTGACAAAAATTGAGCCTAGATTCATCCAATATAGCCAAAAATTGAAAAAAAAAAAAAACATACTCGATGACACAAAATTGAAATGTCGAAAATAAAAAATACCTTTGAGAAATAATAAGAGTCTTGATGTTTCAACTTTGATTCAGATCTAAGACAAAATGGGTGCTGATAGGTTTAAGTTTGTAGAGTCGATAAGAGTTGAAAAGAGTTGGTGGGAGGTGGAGATTATATATGTAGAGTCGGTGGCAGGTGGAGATGAAGAAAATGATTCAAATTCATAAGTATATCATTTTTTTTTTAGATTATTCAAGGTATTTTTTTTTTTAGAAAAATGTCTTAAATAATCATTACAAAAAAATTCAATAAGATTATTCAAGATATTTCTGGTCAAAAACGTCTTAAATAATTCATTCAATAAATTTTTATGAGAGATTATTGAAAAATGTTTTTGGCTAAAAACACTTTCAATAATTCTTTCTATATTTTATTGAGGAGAATATTAAAGATGTTTTTTTTGTCAAAAACGTCTTTAATAATTCTTTACAAATTTTTTCAGAGATTATTAAAAGCGTTTTTGACCTAAGAGATTATTGAAAACGTTTTTTGTCATAAATTTTTATGAAGGATTATTAAAAGTATTTTTATAAAAACGTCTTCAATAATTCATTTCAAATTTTTTTAGAGAATTGTTATAAATGTTTTTGACAAAAAATGTTTTTAATAATCCTTTTCAAATAACATAACTTGATGGTAGTGGAAGTCATCTAATTCATTTGCACGGTTTTAGCTTTTATCGGATTAGAATTGGTTTTGGAAATTTTAACAATGTGACTGACCCAAGCTTTTACAACCTAGTTGATCCACCACTCATTAACACTGTCCACGTTCCTGGTCGAGGATGGGTTGCCCTTAGAATTTTCACAACTAATCATGGTAAGTTTTCAATTAATTAAGGAAAGATATTAAACAATTTCCCTCTTTTAGCAAGTGAGAGAGTCATTAATTGATAATAAATGATGTACAGTTTTTCAGGGGTTTGGTTTATGCACTGTCATTTCGTAAGGCATAGTAGTTGGGGTTGTAGTAACGGTTTTGAGACCGCCAAATGTAAAAGGGTTTTAAAATCGAGAACAATAAAAAGAGTCACCATTAATCTTTGTTAGGGTGTGATTGACCACCCAAAAGTTTATCCTTTTAATAAAACTTATAAAAACGAGTTTAAAGTTTATCAAAAAAATAAATTTCGATCTACGAAAAATTAGATTGGGTCTGGGAGTCAGTTACGCGTGGAGAATGATTAGCACCCTTATAACGCCCATAAATTGGTACCATTCAACTATGCACTATTTTCGGTGTTGGATAAAAATGAT
Source organism: Durio zibethinus (assembly GCF_002303985.1). The sequence continues at coordinate 153,389 of NW_019167937.1, read as the reverse complement.
TTTGACTTGAAATTTAACACTAATTTCTTTCACTTGAAAAAAAAAAAATTTGTTAAAATATTTATTTAGAATTATTGAGAAAATCTTTAAGTTAAAGAATTATCTTAGAATTCTTCATCGTCTAGGCAGAATTTAAAATAACTATTTTCTTCTAAGATTTAATACAATAATCCTTAAAATGAAATAATAATCTTTATAGAAAATAATTGTTAGTGACTCTCCAACATCTAGACAGAGTACCAAGAATTATTTATTTCGGAATGTTATTTTTAATTTATTTTATAATATCACAAAAAGATTTTTTTTTAGTATTATTCCTTTTTTTTTTTTACTATAAAATATTTTATCATTGAACAATAAATTAAAGAGAGAATAATGTAAACAATTATCGATGATAACATGCTAACGTATGCATGCTAATAAATGTCATATAAAATGAAATGCAATTTAAGAGTTGGATTCTTAAGTATAATGAGACCACCCCGACTCTCTAACATCTAAGCAGAGCTTAGGTGCGACTGTTTATATTTAAGATCCCAATTTTATTATACCTTTTATTTATTAATCTTATTATTAATCGAATTAAGAAATTGTGTGAAAAGACTTAATGAAGTAAAATTTCCTAAATACTCTATCATCTGGGATGCATTCGGGAACAAATTGCTTCAAATAAAATTTTCACACATGTTCTTAAGATTGTTAGGAGGTTTTGAGTAAGGGCTTGAGTAGAGGTTTTGAAGGTTTGATTTTAAGGTTTAGAGTGTTTTAAAGCTTGAATTTTAAGATATGAAAGATTTAGGGTTTTGATTTTAGAGTTTGGAGATTTTAAGATTTGGGTTTTGAGGTTTGGGTTTAGATTTTAGGAATTTTGGATTTTGAGATTTGAATTTTAGGAGTTTTAAATTTTAGGGATTTGGATTTTGAGGTTTAGATTTTAGAGGTTTCGGATTTTAAGGATTTAGATTTTAGGGTTTGGATTTTAGGGCTTTTGGAAACCTAAGATTTTGAAAATTAATAATTAGCATTTAAGATTTCGTTTTTAAGAAAATGTGAACATCTTAAAAATTCTCAATATCTTGACGGATTTTCGAAGTATGTTCAATTTTAGTGATTTTTAAAAATTAATTAAAAATTTCTTATATTTTGTTTTTATGAAAATTTATTAATAATAATTTTCAACATATGCGAAATTATTTTTTTAAAAATTTTATTCCCTCCAACATCTAGACAGGAAAAATAATAATAATAATAAATATTTTTTTTGAACAATTTAAATATATTTTATTATTATTATTAAAACAATAAAACATTTATTCTAACAAATTTAAAAATTATTATGCAAGAATAAATAAAACAAACTCAAAATAACAAAAATAATAATATATAAAAAATTTAAAAAATTAAAATTTTTTTACTGAACCGGACCGGTCAATGCTGATCTGGACCGGTCTGATCGATCCGGCGGTCCGGCGGTTCGGACCGGTTTACTGGCGGTTCATTCGGACCAGTGGCTGAAGCGGGTTGGCGGGTCGATTTGCAATGATCTCGGGTCGGATCCGAGTACACACGCTGATTCTCTTTGTTGAAACGGCGTCGTTTTGGGGGTCTTTCCATAAACGACGTCGTTTTGAGTTTTGCTTTTCCTATATATAGCTGAAGATTTTTTTTGGTTCATTATTTTCTGTTTCAGAAAAAAAAAAGGGGAGAGAGGGAGAGAGCTCTGGGGGAGAGGTCCGGCCGTCTGCCGTCCGGTCGCCGGAGCACGGCGTCGCCCGCTGCCTGGTCAACCGTAACCGGTGGCCGAAAATTTCAAAAAGTGATCAGGAAGCTGCTTTCGACGCGATCTTTCTAGATCCGGTCTCCTCTTCACTGGAAAAGGCCCCGATCGACGTAGATCGGGTTTCAAAATTTTCTGTTCTTTTTTTTTTTTTTGAAAAACTCAAGCTAATGACCTTTTCTTTTTTGTTGCAGGTATCTCCTTGGCGCTGGGTTCCTCGCCGATTCGGCGAGGACTGTGGTTTCTTCTTTATGATTTTTTTTTGTGTTGATTTTTGTGGTTCTTTTTTTTTTTTTTTTGTGATCTGGCTGTTTGGTTTTCTGATGGGTAGGAGGTTTGGCGTGAATCTGTTCGAAGGTTTTTCGAGAGGGATACTTTCTTGGTCCGAGAGGTTTTTTTGAGAGGGGGTTCGAGAGAGGCTTAGCTTTTTGGAAAAGGGTGGTCCGAGCCAGATCGTAGGGGAAAGGGCTGTGGATTTTAAATGGCTTCAATTAGGGGAATCTGGGTGGCTGTAGGGTGGCTGTAGGTGGGCTGGTAGGGTAGTTGAACGGTGGCTGTAGGGTGGCTGGTCGGGGGCGGCATCAGTGCCAGCCACCCTACTTTTTGTTTTTTTGTTTTTTTTGTTGTTTTATTATTATTTTATTATATAATTAATAATTATTTTTAAAAAAAATATTATTAGTATTATTATTATAAAAATCATTAATATTATACTGAAATGAAAATACTAGGCTCGGTGTCTACAGGGGTATGGACACCGTTTTCATTGTGAAGAATGGGACCACCGTAGAAACAAGCATCCGTCCACCGCTAGTCTCCGGCATGCCTTGTTGTCCTGAGCCTAGGATAAGTAGTTTCTGGATCTATATTCGAATGGATCGGATTTCATTTGGAATCCTGTCAATAAGACTGTCATTTGAAAATGTTGCCTTATAGTTCAAGTGCGATTTATATAACCCTAAAATCAAATTAAGGAAGATCTAATTTTTTGGAGTAGTTTGAAATAATTCTTCTTAATTTTTGATATATGATATGATATGTTTCTTTTTTTTTTTTTCAAAAGAAGTATATCAATTTTTGTATTCTTGAGACAACTATCAGAATTGGTGCGAAAGCAAAAGCAGAAGCAAATTTAATAAAACCATATGACAATGATGGCTGGTATGGTATGAGACTGATTTATTCGCTAACAGATAACTTGTAACATTTGTAGTTGCCAACTCAAATGAACTCAGGAGGGCCCTGTTTACATGCATCATAATGGCAAATCTATGTAAGAAGTCCAGTTTAATTAATAAAACACTGCTTACTAAACAAGAATAGACAAGAATACAAACGTCATCTTAACTTTAAACGGCACATACATAATGGAACGAAACAGTCAAAATCCAAGGTCCTCTCTTTTTGCTCTTTGAAATGGTGAGGACCTGTTAAGGGAGGGATGATACCCACGTCATTTCAAAATCTATGTACCACCAGGATTATGACACGAATCCAAAAAAGTTTTCTTGCGTTTCACTTTCTTCTGGCTTCGCTTTCTTGTTTCTCTCTTTCTATCTTCAGAATTTTTTTTGGTCTTTCTCATTTTAGAAACCTCATTTATTTCTGGTTTTTTCTAGTGATCTCTCTCCCAATCTCAGAACCAAGAGGTTACTTTGTCATAATTCCAAAATAGCGGCTTCATTCTTCCTCTTTTCTTGATGATTTAAAGCTTTTATTTCAAACGTCGATCCAAAAAGCAAGTTGCTACAGGGTAACAAGAGAACAAGCGCAAGTGTTCCCAACAGCAAAAATAACAATGACATATATAGTAATCCCCTTTCCCTATTTAAGGGCTTGGCATCAGCAGTGACAAGACCATTAATTGGTTTTGATTCTGATCATATCAGTAGTGAGAGTTTATTTTTACTTTATTTTTATTATTATTATTATTTAGTCATTTCGATGTCCACAGATCAAGTTTTTTATTTTAAAAACCATAATTTTATTGCAAAATGACTAAAAAAGAAGTGTGTTTAAAACAAACCTTAAAGAAATTTTTGAAAAGTCTTTCCATGTGAAAAAAAAAAAAAAATTACGAGAAGGATGATTCTAAAATGTCGTCCTTGTAAATGATTATGAATTGAGAGAACAGAAAATAATTGGATGCTATTTTTCATGTGATGATATATATATATATATATATATATATATATATATATTATGAAGGAAAGCAAAAGCTATGCAGACTATGCAGATTTTGTTACAAAACTCTTCAGTAGGATAAAACGTCCTTTGACGTTTCATACAACGATGTGGCATAATTATGCCCTTAATCCTTCAGAGAAGAACTGTGTTATAGTGAAATGGAAGTGCATTTTTATTTTGGCCAATGAAATAGAATTGTGTTAGATCAGTAATAGGGAAATTACGTCAGTATGTCTCAACTACATCATTGTTCACCACTTTTAACACTTGTCAGAATCATCTTATAGAGGTTCTGAATAAGACACTAGATGAAACTGAGATTTCATATCAAACCATCTTTATCTCGAATATTCACCTGCTTTACCCAATTCTCATGACACATCCTCCCTCCTTTTAGACTGGTTTGCGATCCAGTCAGTTGCTCGACGCTAGTTGAAACTTAACATCTTTGATATACTTCAGTATTTCCCTTAAATCCTTTAACAACGAAACTAGTTTCCATCTATCTGCCTTCTTCTTGTTGTTTATAATCTCTTTTATCAAGATAGCTGAATAAGATTAAAAAATAACCTGTTGGACCACTCCATCAAAATTTATCTTAATCCATCCTCTTGGTGTGGTTCATTTCTTTCCACACCTCATCCTGGTGCTCATTACGCTTTTCCTTGATGAGTTCCAGAATTCCCAGAAAGCTTCATCTGCTACGGTTATAGTGACTCTAGGATCAGGTCTCCTGTGCTTATATATTGCTTCATACCTCACTTTCCAGATTGTCCAACATACAAATCTTATATGAAATAAAATCTCCCTTTTTTTCAATTCGTTGCTCCATACCTTTCCATGTTGCTAACAACCATTGATTAAAAGTGCTAAAAGATCCAACATATTTATTCTTAGAGCAAGATTGCACCCAAACCATACCAACCTAGTCCACTCACATTGTAACAAGATATGCTCTATTGTTTCCTTTTCTGCACCACACAAATGACATTCAGAGCTAAAGACAATTTTCCATCTTTCCAGGTTGTCAATGGAGGCCCTTGCATTCAGACATGCTTTCCATAAGAATTTCCCGATCTTAGGATGTTCCACTTAATTGATTATTGTGCTCTTTATCTTTAGCCAAAAGGTAACCAGATCGAACTGAGCACTCCATATCAATCTATCTTTACCTCCTTTCTGACAAATAATAGGAATTGCCAATATATATTTCTTCTGTTGCGGAGACAGTAAATCCTCAATCCCCTCTAGTTGCCATTGCTCCAATTCCTTATCCATTATCTCTGCAATCTTCTGTGGTCTATCAATCACCCTATCTTCATATTTCTGCTCACCTTTGATTATCGGAAAGCAAAAGCCCAAGTCACTTGTGACCTCTCTTCACATCTTCCTCCGTCTTGCAAGTGGTTATCCCAGATTCATTAAATTTTTTGTAATTTAAAATTTTTTTTTATCTCATCTCATCAGTTAAAGTTTAAAATGTGTACTAGTGGAGTTAATCGATTATCTTATCACATATTCCATTGAAGTACATTTAATAAAATTAATAAATTCTTCTAAAAAGTAATAGATCATTTTAGCCGCTACTTGCCATTAGAGCACATTTAATAAAATTAATAAATTCTTATAAAAATTATAAAACATGTGACAAAACAATAACAGTTTAACATCAACACCGACAATATAAAAAAACGAATTTATAAAATCCTATCTAGGACTCAACTTGAATCGAGCCGAAGTCCACAAGCGTGGCAAATAATTCGAACGGCTGCGAGTCTATAGTAGAAGAACTCTAGATGAAATGAGATAAAAGAATATGCATTTTCTAAGTAAATGTATTTTACACACAAAAACTAAATTCCAACACATTTTCTAATAAAAATTTTTATCTCATATATAAATGAAAAGTCAGAGAGTTAACACATCTTTTTAGAATATATTTTTTTAAAAAAATTTAAATATTAATATAATAAAAAAATACATGATAATCTTTCAATTCAACTAATAAAGCTTAAAAACTTCTGTTTGTAAAATTTAAAAATTTCACTCATGAAATTAAAAAAAAAACATAATTACATACCACCATCGAATGAAACGAGATGTTAAACTATTTAGTTCTAGAAATGCTACAATCCTAACCAATGAAATACAAAATCTCTATTCTGAATAAGCAAATTCTAGAAACAGGAAGAAATGATGAACCTACAACACAATCTACAAACCCCTTTTCACCCTCACAGACACCATTTGTTTTGAGTTTCAGCATTATTTCCATCAAAACGTGACATTTACAACTTACAACAAATAAAAGTTTTTGAAATTCAAAATGAACAGATATATTGCCGCTTTTCCAGCCTCTTAACAACCTCTTTTGAGCTTGTATTCCACCTTGACTTAGTCCTTCAAACCTGCACAGTTCTGCGATTATAGAAGATAAGGAGATCATTCACATTAATTTCAACGCAAACCCCAACCAAAGCTCTTCTTAATCCAAAACTTGTATAACTATCATTTATACCAGTGTTTGTTACCAAAAATTTGAAAATAAAATTGGCACAAGAATTATTAACTAAAAAGAGAAAGAGAGAGAACAACAAGATTACACTTATACTCAAAGAGACAATGCTGTGGTTGGCTGAGAATTGTGACATTCTTCATTTTTCTCCATTGTATCAGTTTCATTTCCTGCAGTGTAGCTTTGCATAAATTCTCTAACTCCATTTTCAGAAGCTGAACTTTGCTCACTTCTTACCATTCCATCCCCTGGAATGGAGATTTCAACAGACTTATTCATATCTTGCCGATCAAGAAAGAATGGACCAGTAGATCTTCCTGTTTCCTGCTTTATCTTCAATTCATCCTCCAAATCATCATAATCCAAATTTCTCAAAATTCCGGGAAGTGAATAACCAGTATCTTCATCAAATCTATTTCCCATCTCAATGTCAATTTTCTCTTTCGGGCTAATAGGACCTTCCAGAAAGTTTGAAGTCACTGATCCCACAACCATAGGCTCACTTTCCTCCACAAATGAACGGAAATTATTCAATGAAGGTGGAATCTTGGAGAAAAATATTTCACCAAGGTTTCCTGCTGTTCCCTTGTTATAGGGGTTCTCCTTCTTCTCATATCGATACCGGAAGTTCTCATACGTAGTCTGTTAAGAAACAAAACAAACCAGGGCCGATAACTAAAGATTTTTCACAAGGATATATGTCCTATGCCAAAAAGAAAAAAGTAATATATAGTATAAATATAGGCATTTATAAGCTCTAGCATGGTCATCCACACAACTGTACCACTTGGCCAAATAGGCTCAAGGCACCAAATAGAAAAAGTGGAGAAACTAAAACAGGACACAACTGCAAAAAGTATAAGTTAGAGAAAGATTTAAGAATGCATTGATTGACAAAAACCCAAAATGTGTTACAGACATCAGATATACAGCCAGCCAATTCAAGATTGCCCTATCAGTCAAAGTATTTCAGGGACCATAAATATATAATATGATAATAATCAAAGGTTACCATTTATTCAAAGAAGCATGGAACTTTGACAAGAAACTTACTTGATTAGTGCAAATTAGATAGAAATGGAAAACTGTAAGGCCACCAACAAACCATACAGCTATGAAGCAGTAGACTATGAGAACAATGGATAGGATATCATGTGTCATAGCCTTCCAAACATTGCTATGATTGTCGACTTCCTTTTCAAGGACATTGATCCAAGAAAAGACAAAGACATATATGCACAAGATGGTTGAGGTTGATATAAACATAAAGAAGAACCGATAGTTACACTGCAACCACCACACATGTCAAAAGCACCATTAGTTTCGATCACAAATAAGTAATTACAAAATTTTGCAAATATATAATACTGAAAGTCATCCATTTAGAGATCATATACAAGATTTTGCAACAACTTTGAGTAAACTTATTGGCACCATAATTTTACAACTTGTGCAATTTAGCAAAGTATATCCCTAGATAAGTAAAAATCCTGAATACAATATGAAAAAAAATAGTGATCATAAATGCTAAATTTCCAACTGGCAGCAGCCAATCGCCTATACGTAAAAAGATAACATGGAAATTCAAGGTGTGATTTTCAGGTTTATTTTATACTTTCCTATATTTTTAGGTTTTAATAATAGTTTTTGATTCATTTTTAGGTTAAATGCTAATAAGGTTTAGAGTTCTAGTCCTTATCAGATGGACTAGAAGTGCTAGAGACTTATACATATATCAATATAATCCTCTAATATTGAAAAGAATTATTCTCGCAAGCATTTTTGCTCCTATGCTGGTGTGATGCAATCAAGTCTAAGTGAGAATCTTAAGGAAAACTACACGTGAAGCTTACCAATATCCCCTTATTTATCCTTATTTGGTTTTCTGCTGTGTCCAGTTCATGGTTCAGATTTGAAATAAAACCTCAATAACAGCAACTTGAATAAACTATCTAAATTCAACGTTAAACTCCAAATTACCTTTCACCATGCCAAAACGGCTTCTAAATAGCATTTTGATTGCCTTGTTTTTTCATCGTGGCATTAATGACCTACCAAATTCCATAGAAACGCAAATAACTCTTTTAATGTCCCACCTTTTCACTCCATTTAAACCTAAAAGTTTAGCATCAAAACCCTAATTTCCTTCCTTTATAACATTACCAATTTCATGCAAATTTGGGGAAGGCCCATGTCTCTGGACCTACATCAAGTGCATAAAGCATTACTCATTTTAGACGTGTGGAGAATAAGGCAACAGCAGATTTGAGAGAAAGACTCGGTAGCTACCACGTCCAATCAAGTTTAAAAGAACAATAATTAAGGCCCAGTGCAATATTTACTTCGGTTGTTATACTATTAAAATATCTTTATGACAAAGCCAAGTTGATATCTTCTTGTAAAATACCATTGCTTACGCCAATCTAATTCAAGTCATGTCAAGAAAAATAATTCAAACTAACTATTTATGTACATCCTAACAGTAAGTACATTTAGTCAATAAGAAAGTTTGCATAGAGGAAACTTAAACTTACTATTCCAATGCACTGACCAACCCATGGGCAGTGATGATCAAACCTCTGAACACAGTTGTTACATATTGAACAATGAGATGCTCGGGGAGGACGATAAAGCATACAGGTGTCACAGTACTTTACTTTCACAGAGTGGCCATTAACTATTACATCTTTTGTACGAGTAAATTTTAAATGAGGAGTTCTACCATCAACCCACTCCATAGATGGGGTAGCCATATCAAATGCTTCATCTGATTCAGGAGGTTTTGAATTTCTAGGTACAATTCCAGGATCCTTACCAGAGGTAAAGAAGAGGAAGAGCAAATCCTGCCAAGAGTTGAATTTCATATCAATTTTCCATTTTCTGTTGTGAAGGTGAGGGTTTCACCGGCTCAGAAAGTATATATGGCATAAAACTAGTTAATTTCCCAAAAGAATAAAAAGAAAATGATTAAACAAACCATTCACTGAAGCCAATGGACAATGAAACGATGATATATATATATATTAAACAGCAAACACCTCTGCAATTTGTAAATGAAATATAACATACTCAAGGGCCATAGGAAACAAAAGAAAGTTATCCCATAGCCCAGTTACAAGAAATAGGTTACAGGTAGCATCAAAATTGTCCTCATACACAAAGCATGCTTTCTTTTATGCAAATGCAGCAATACTCGCCAAATAAAACTGTTTATAAAATGAGGACTACTTATGTGCTTAGTCACCTTCAGAAGCTTTTAAGTTGTTGCTGAAGAACAGTGGAATACAACATAAAGTGCAAAAAAAAAAATTACATAAGAATGTAAAATAAAAATTCTAATTTAAAAATTAAGCGAAATGGCCATGTTCAGATCAAGTAATTTACGAGTTTGAAATCTATTTGGCTGGCATAATTCTGTAACATTGACCACCTCTATAAGCCAAACCAACAAAAAATAAAACTTACCAACGCAGAGAGTATGGCAGCCAGAATGAATATGGAGTAACAGTAAGCAACATGTTTGGTATTTTCATGTTTGATCTTTATATACATCCTTATGCAGAACGCAATGGCAGGGCCAGTAATAAGGAGTGTGGACAGAAACAATGATGCGACATCAGGACCAAAGATCAATCTCCCACCACAAAAGAATCTCTGTTAGAACAAAATCAACAAGGACAAAAGCCTCATTAATCAACAACAACAATAATAATAATAGTAATGAAGCTACATTTCTGATTGAGCATACACAATAGTCAAGGTTTTACAAACCTTAGACCTTATTATTAAAAGAAAACCAACACCCGTCCATCCATACTGTGATGGGTAATTAATCTCTTAAACTATTAATTTAACTAGTATTAAAAGAAAATCAACATAACTGCAAAATTGATCCAGGCAGTTTCAGAATTTGAGCTAAAAAGGATATTTCGGAATGATGACCATGTCTATCAATTGTTTGGTAAAAAAAAAAAAAGCAATAGTGTCCCGCAGAGTAAGGTACTATAGTGATGTTAAATCATAGTTTCCACAACCAAAAACGACAAAAAAAAAAAAGCCCAATTGAAAGAGAGAAGAAGAAGAAATTCACATTGCTCCCTTTCCAAACTTGATAAAGCCTCTTGTGTTTAGGATCAGAACTCAGGGCCATACCTGATTGAGTCGATGATCAATGATTGATGATAACGAAGAAGACGAAGAAGAAGCCCAAATATCTAGTAATGAATTCTTAATGTAATATCCCCAAACCAAACAAAACAAAACCATAGTTCGTTCATCTTCCAAATGCGACGAAGAAATTCAAAAAATTAAAGTGATAATTGAAGTGGGTGTGACTCAATTCGGATGGCTGGCAATCTATGAGCAGTGAGGAAAGAGAGAGACAGGTTTTTGGATCAAAAACAAAGACCAGCTATGAGCAGCTGCTGCCATCTCTCGTCTCTCTGCCAACATTACAACAACAAAGACGGATTCTACCAAGCTACGATACTGCCTCTTTCTTTTCTTTTCTTTTCCTTTTCTCCCCTCATTTTTAAGAAAAAATAAAGAAAAGAAGAGAAAAGTAACAGCCTTGTCGCCTTCTTCTCTATGTAGACTTGCCAGATTTTGTTTTCTGTCTTTCTCTGTCTCTCTCTTGAAGGAAAATTAGATAAATTAAAAATGGGTTAATGCTGGCAAACTCCAAGCATTCTGAGTCGGGTGGATATCTCAATTACTCGTGGCTTCCACGCGCTGGCTGTTCTTCTCCTTACGCTTATGCTTACTAAGTACTAATTTTTTTCTTTTTATTGATAAATATTTTTTTCTTTTAATTTATTACTAATATATATTTTTTAAAATTACAATTATAAAAAAATTTATAATCAGAATCAATTATTATGTCCATATATAATATATTTTAAATAATTAATAAATTAGAATTAACTAAAACATAATTAGATAATCATCACATCTAAATAAGATGAAATTTCAATCTAAAATTTTGAGATTTTAGGTTCTTTTCATTACTACTAAATTAAGATCCCGATAACAATTAACCCTAATATATTAATTCCTTACTTTCATTTTAATAATAAAAATTTTCCAGTATTTCCTATTCTAGATTAAGTTAGATATTTATTTATTATAATTACTAATCATTACTATATCCTATTTTTATCTCAGTCCAGATTAAGTTAGATATTTATTTATTTTTATTTATCAATCATTTCTAGATCCTATATCTATCCCAATCGAGTTTAGTGAAGGAAATACTCCTCTCCTATTTTCTCAAATCTGAATTTATCACTTTTCACTTTTGTTTTGTGTTTTTTTCTTTCTATTTTTTTAAATATGTAAAGTTTATATTTTTTAAAGTTAAAACTAGTTTATGAGACTAAAATTTATCCTAAAATTTAATTTTAGGAACATCTGCTGATTTTATCACAACCAATTTAAGGTTTAATATTTTGTTTTGAAATTCCTTCTATTTAGGTCAAATTGTAACAAGAATAAAAGTAGATAACTTTAATAGTTAACATTAGTAAAAATGATATGATGTGATGAAACTAAACAAATTTAAGAATTTGTCTAAAAAGAATTAAATTTTGTAGTTAGTCCTTGTATTTAGATAAAACTATGAGTTTAATCCCTGTTCAATCATTCACATAATTAAATCAAATCTTTTCACCTTCAAAATTTGTTAACGTCAATACAATGTAAACACCATCAAACTTCTTTGGTTAAAGTTGTTGATATTATGACTATTACAAATAAGCCAATGAGAAGCATAATTATGCTACGATACAAGAAGTTAGGTGATTAAGTCTTTTATTTACAATATAATTTTGAAAATATTTATTATATTTTAGATTAGGATTATATTTCAAAGTTTGTAAATAAGATTAATTCAAACTTATTTACTAAACAGATATATAAGTATGTTACCCTTGACAATAATCAAAGTTATGATTGGTTCAAAAGCCTTTTATCTTTAAGGTATCAAAGCTTCTAAAGCTTGTTGGTTATGTTGATAGCAGTCATCCTTACCTTGCAAAATACATCATAGTTAGTGATACCCAAACCTTAAATCCAAAATACTCAAAGTGGATCAGACAAAACAAATTGATATTTAATGTCATTGTTGCATCAGTTACTCGAACAGTCATATCCATGATAGCTAAACTTACATAACTTTTTGCAAGCAAAAAGTCTATTTTGTTGACATAAGGAAACAAACCTGTGGCTGAATATATGCAATCAATGAAGAGTACTGCACATGAGTTAGCACTGACACAAGCTCTTATAGCTGAAGATAACTTAATTATTTTCATCTTGAATGGTTTAGGCACTAAATTTAAAGATATGCCTACCACCACAAGAGTCACAGAAAATGCAATATTAATATCATTAGAGGGACTATAAGAAAAGTTGAGATTTTAAAGCAAAAATCAAGAGGAATCCATGACTGCTTTTGTTATCACATCTAACATGGTAACAAAGGGAAAGAGCTGTAAATATTAGAAACGAAATAATCCTAAAGGTAATGTGCACATTACAATTAGTTTCACAAAAACTCTACTCATACAAAGAGAAGGACTAATTAGTATATCTCAAGCTATACAAAAATGGAACAACTTGTTAATTGTGTGCTTGAATTGGTCATAGTGCCAAAACACGTCACCAATTCAACATCTCAACAATGAAATATGTAGCTGCTAACTTTGTTCGATCAACAAGTTATGCAAACAGTCAAAATTAGATGGTAAACTCAAGAGCTTGTCATCATGTAACTATTGACCTTAACAATCTGCCTATCTATTTTAAACATGGAAGTCTTGAAGAAATCCTAATTAAAGATGGTTCAAGTTTGCCAATTAAAAACATTGGTTCAGCCAAAATACCATTGTACACAAGCCTTTACATTTTCCTAAAGTTGTGCATGTTCCTAAAATGCAAAGAAACTTGATTTTTGTTTCTAAGATTTGCAAAACAAATAATATTTCTATAGAATTTTTTCCTTTCATCTACTAGTGAAGGATCTCAACACAAGGCCACCACTGGTGAAAAAGTATAATAGAAATTCTGTTTATGAAATTCCCACTACAATAAATAGTTCTTCAATTTTAGCTGTTGAAGTGATTGACAAGCTTTCACCTTGTCAAAGTTGCTTCCACCATTAAAGCTATTCTTTCTTAAGGTAATTTCTTTTGGCTTAGCCTTAGCTTAAACTTGCGATTTCGTTATGGAGAACTTGTTTAGTACATTAATGTTGAGGGATACGTGCCACTTGGTTTCGCTGGTCCTTAGCTCCCCATTGTAACTTGTCGCTATCTTTTCAGGCTCTATTTTTGCTTTCATAACGAATCCTAATGTCTTCTTCTTTTTAGTGAACATATTGTTAATAGTCATGATCTTTCGAGGGAGACATCTAGTGTCTCCAGTAATCGCCCGACTAGCTCTTCATCTTCAAATGAGAGTTCTTGTGAACTTCAAAAAATGCAATACCTTTGCTAATTCATGTTTCTTAGCCTCGGTGAACGTATCATTGCCTTGTAGAGGAATTGCTTGCCTTCTAATTGACTTAGTCGTTGACATGAAGATTTTCTATCTCTATTTTTTACTTGAGTTTTCTGTGAAAGAAGTGTTTTCTTTATCTTCACTTTTTCTTGTTTGTGATTACTCCCTCTTCATTTTTAGGATTTCGAGCGCATAGGCATTCCCCAGGTCGGGCAAGTTGGGTGCGCCCCATGAGTGCATCGAGCGAGGGCTTTCATCACTTCAGGCCTGGCTTCTTCCAGCACCAGCTGTACACTCTGGGCTCACTCTTGGGGCATCAGGTGAACATCCCTTGAGACATCAGGTGGCACACCTCTAGGGACATCATGCGCACCCTTGAGACTCTGAGTGTGTTCCCTAAAAATGGTGTTTTTTAGTATGATTTGAAGAATGCTAAGGTGGATGAGTGGTTAAAAGAGGATTCTTCATCTTAAGTGACATAAGAGGATATATCTTTGTTCTTGACGTTAGACAACACATAAAGTTTTCGGCCAAAGCAAACTGAATTTAGAATAAATAGTTTCTCATTAAATTCATACATGTTGACTAGATGCCGCAAAAACTAATATAAAAAGATTTAATAGATAAACATTGCATCATACTCATAACCTTTCGAAATATCTGATAGGAAGATCGAATTACATTGATAAATTAAACATTAAAAATTTATGTCAAGACTATTTTGACTCACTTATATTTGAGTGATCATGATACATTGTTAAATATCATTCATGATCTATAAATATAATTAATTATCCTTATCCGATTTGGATTTATATTTATTACTAACATGTTGGAACTTAATGGTTTATATACATTAAATCATCCGAATTAAAATTGAAATTCAATTAAGTATGACTTAATTGAATAAAAACTAAAATATATGAAGAACTTAATTAAAGTGTTCAATTAAAGTCTATGGCCCAATTTAAAATAATTCAGGCAAGACAAGGCTTATAAATATAACCTTGCGACTTTGCTGCACCCAATGATAAGTATATAGAGATAGGCGGCTAGGGTAATTGGAGGCTTGTTATGTTTCGCTTTATCTCCTTTTTCGCACATGTTAGTGAACATGAGGAAGAGTTCCTTCCTTGAAGTTCAACTATGGAGAAAGAGAAGTTTTTTATATAGGTCTTCGAGCGACTTTGCACGAGGATTTTCCATACTTTGGAGAAGGATAACGAATTTGTTATTATGTGAATAACGATTAATGACCAAACACTTGGTGGCTTACAGTATATCCTAACTTCTTTGCTTGTTGTCCAAATTACTCATTGCAGGCGTGCTATCTTCATCTAGTTGGGCACTTCAAACTTTAGTAGTTGCTTGTGTGCTTACAGACTTGTGGCAGCTTTATGTGCCAAGGTTTTTAATACCTTGATTCATTGTTCGTTCGTGGTATTTTGTTGTCTTGGCACCATAAATTTGAACAACTTTTATAAGACCTGTTAGTCCAAGTACTTGATGTCTTGGTATTTGCAACGGCTATCACTTTACTTCATCACTTTTAGAAGATAAGAGTTCGTCTTTGTTCTTCGGACTCTTTCTTTATGTGGTCGATTGTAGTGCTTTCTTACTGTTTGACTTGAGGCATTTTCTCTCGGCATTTGTAAAAGAAGATATCTTTTTTGTCATTTTCATTTCTAGGTTGTCAGGGTATAACCATTTATGTGAATTACTATCAAAAGTTATTAATTGAAGAGTTAACCCTTTAATCTAATCAAGAGATTTTAGACATTGGATTTCAAATGTGCTGAAAAAGCTTAAATTCATGTACATAAACATATGTACTATTTCTCTATACACATCAATAAAACTCCAAAACAAGATAATTACTTTTTTTTAAGCATGTAGGACTTTATACAAGAAGCTAAACCTATCTCTTTGGTCGAACAAGATGTATAGTAATAATATTCATATATTCAAGTACATCGAGGTTTCGAATTTACATAATTAGCTCATATGTATACGTACATTTAATGAGAAACATATATATGAGTTTAAATTCTATACATTTAATGAGAAACATATATATATATATATAATGAGTTTAAATTCTATGTACATCTCTAATACTTTAAAGATTAAAGTATATATGTTCAAAGAGTTTTGTCTTCAATGGGAAAAGAGTGGAAAGCAAAAGAGGGTTGGCTTTACGGAGTTTTGGATGATCGGTTTAGAGAAAAATATGAAATTTTATCAAAATCTGATAAGAATAGACATATATACCACAAGCAATTATATTTGATAAAAAAAATTTTATATTTTCTTTCTATCAAAGTGCTAGAGAGATAATGTCCAATCAAAAATGAAAATATGCCAGTGTAAGAGAAGGAAAATCGCGTGGGAGAAAATAAAGGCCGGCAGGCAAGAGCTTGGGCTTGACTCTTTCAATTGACTTTGTTTTTACACTTTATTATAAAAAATAAGAACAATTTTATTTTCTACATTTTTGTCATAATAAACAATTTTAGCCATGGTAACAACTAACAAAAATTCTCATTGCACCGCATAATTTTGTAATTCCGTCGTAAGATAACATGACTTTTTTTTTTTAATTGATAGAAGAGATTGAGGTGACAAGAAAAAAAAACATTTTTTTTTTAAATTTTGAGTGCACAAGCTGTGTACGCATTACGTGCTTATTAATCCAAAAGTGGAAAAAATTAATAAAGTAGAAACAAATCAAGGACAAGGTAATATATATGTATTTGTTAAAAATGAAAGATGTAAAAGTCAAATGGAGCTACCATTTGGTAGTTACGCTATAACAAATTCGTTTGATTTGTGAAAATTTTGGTTGTTGGAAATTGAAAAGGAATTATTAGGTGGATCATCAAATGCTCCGCCCTTCCCCTTCAAACTATTATCAAAACCATCATAGTCGATCCTCTGCGAAAGGTTCGGAACTGCAACACTATCGATGTTCCCCTTTTCTATGTCTAAATTCTCTTTCGAAGCAATGCAATCCCCGTTGGAAAGGTTGTCATCTTCTGAAATCCATGCCCGAAAATTGATCATTGAAGGTGGGATCTTTGAAAGTAGCACTTCTTTGAAATTGTTTAATATGCCTTTGTTAAAGGGATTTTCCTTCTTGTCGTACCGGTACCGAAAATTCTCATAGGTTGTCTGAAATTAATAATACATGCAAAAGAAGAAATTATGAAAAAAAAAATTTAAAATATATTGAAATGAACAAATTAATTTCTAATTAATGATTAAAATTAGTTTATGCTTAATTATATAAAACCAAGTCTTTCGTTAAAGATGTAGATAAGAAAAAACAAGCATATACATAGAATGAAAAGAAATTAAATAAAAAAAAAAAACATGACGGACGGAAATTAATTAAGAGAGCCAAATTTCATCACCTGGTTAGTGCAAATGAGATAGAAATGGAAAACTGTTAGGCCACCAACAAACCAGATGGCTATGAAGCAATACACAATGAGAATAACTGACAGTATATCACGAGACATGGCATCCCACAAGCCGCAGTCTTGTCGAAGAATGTTCAGCCAAGAGCACAAGAACACATATATGCACAAGGCAGTGGATGATGATATAAAAGAAATGAAGAAAGGGTAGTTGCGCTGCAAACATTAATTAATTTGGTTTAAAAACTTAATGTAACTAATTAGTTGAGGCCTTGTCTAATATCTATCGCTGTCTATATGTTTTATATATATGTGTGTGTGTGAGAGTAAGGGTGAGAGTGAGAGTGAGCGTGAGCGTGAGAAATGGAAATTAATTAATTATAGAAACTTACTAGTCCGATGCATTGACCCACCCATGGGCAATGGTGGTCGAACCTCTGGACACAATTGTTGCAAATGGAGCAATGAGATGCACGCGGCGAACGATATAACAGGCATGTGTCACAAAACTTGACCTTAACCGTTTTACCATTCACCAATATTACATCCTTAATCTTTGGCATTCGGAGGTTTGGAGTTTTACTACTCATCACCCAGTCCAATGATGGATTCTTGGACAGATAATTTACTTCATCGGACGACGATTCAGGTGGCAGTGAATTTCTAGGTATTATTCCCGGGTCTCTACTACTTGTCAGAAATAGAAAACCTAAATCCTGCATGCGCGCAAATTAAAACAATAATCTAGTAAAATAGCAAGGTGAAGAGGTAGGGGAGACTCAAGTTGAATTTATTATTTTTCTTTTACCTACCAAAACAGTGAGGATGAGCCCCCCCAGCAACATTTGATAGTTAAAAACTGGATCGTCGTGCGTGATATTCACCACCATCTTTGTGCAGAATGCTATTGCAGGACATCCAATCAGAAACGAAGTTAAGAAAAGTGATGATGCATCGGGGCCAAAAATCATTCTCCCACCACAACAAAATTTCTGTCATTTGAAAATTGCTCATTAATTACTCCATAAATGCCGAATTTAGGTATTATATAGCTTGTATACTAGCAATTAGCAAATCATACAAATTTTTTAACACATGACCCATGTTCATTTAAAGCAATCAAAAGTAAAGATGAAAAAAGGTAAAAATGAAAATTTTATTAATTTAATAGTTAAATTACAAAATAAAAAAGTTATTATGAATTTTAATCAATTAGATTAACAAAATTTTCAGCCTCACTCATTTTCATCTTTCCTGTCAAGCAAAGACTAAAAGTCTCTCAACCCATCATCAAAATTCAAAGCCAAAGATTACAATAGCTCTGTCATACAAAAAATTTAATTAGAAATCATTTACAAATTGATGAAAAAAAAAACAGTATGGCATGGACACTAGGTTGTGAGATGCACAGAAATATGAAAAAAAAATTTGAAGGTGTATTAACAACATAAAAATGGCATGGACAATGTTAAAAGTTGATAACTAATTCAAATTAATAAACTTTCAATGCATAATGATGACAAGCAATAAGAAGAATATTATTAGAAAAAGGGAACTTAATTAAGCTTATGATCCATCATAGAGAAAAAAAAAATGAAATGTTAGAAAAATGACAACAAATTAAGGAAGAAAAATACATTATTTCCCTTCCAAACTTGATAAATCCTCTTGGGAATGGATTTGGGAGGGGAGTTTTCCATGTGAATGGAGGAAGAGTCATAAATTTGGCTTTTGTTCCTATTCATGATTCTCTTTTTTCGGTCATTCATTTGTATTGTATGCACGATCCAAGCTACCTGATGATGATGGAGACAAACACCCACAAAGGGAATACCTGCAGAAAGCCAAAACTTTAGAAAAGAATCAACCTTACAAAAATTCGAAAAAGGGCTCAAAAGGCTTTCATTGTTTTCGTAACATAAGAAAGGGAAGGACAACGATATCAAACGCCTTGTGGGTGTTTGCTTTTCTTCTGTCTCTCTCTTCAACTTCCCTTTTTAAAAATTGTTGGTTTACCAGATGGATCCGTACAACTTTTTCTTAACAAACTTTTGATGCGTCCTCAAAATTTCTAAATTCAAGCGAGCTTTCCGCAGCCAAAGCTAAATGCATCTTATATTTCAATATATATAAGATTTGCCATTTGAGTAGACACAAAACATAATTGCGCTTAATTCATTTTAACTTATTTACAACTTATCTCATTATATTTATACAAATGCAATTTTTTTTAATGACAACAAATATAGAACAAATTCACGTTTATATATATATATATATATATATATATATATATATATAACATAACAAGATTTAATAATTGATCCATTCGTTACTTTAAGGGTGTGTGCATGTTTATATATACACTAAATTATCTTTTGTTGAAAAGAATAATTAGATTTAATACCATAACTCGTGCACTTTTAAATTAGATGAAAATATTTAATCACATTTAAATTGTTAAAATTTTAAGAAATGTGTCTTTCATCTTTGAGAACTTTCTACTGTAAAAGCAGAAATCATGTGTTTTTAGACTTATTTATATATAATGTATCTAACATTATAGAAATCTTAATTTTAATAAGTAATAAATGAATTTTTTTATATTCTTATTTTGCTCTTCAATAATTCACAAATTTATAAAGAGTATTACATTTTTTCATATTCATTTATTTTAAAATTTTTTGTTTATTTTATTTTTATTCTAATTAATGAAAATATCTCTTTATTTTATTTGTTTCTTTCACGTAAAAACTTGTGATATAATTTTAAAGAATTTATTTTTTATTTATTAAATATATAAAAATACTATCAAATTGTCTTTTTTTTTTTTTTTTTAATTTGTGACAAAGGGTTCTTAAGTTTTTCTCAATACATCCCCTCTTCAGACCAGTTTAAGCAAGCTTATTTATGTTAGATCTAATGAATTTATAAAAAAATAACTTTTCAATGAATTCTCAATAAATTTGAACCTAAATAATTAATAAAATAAAATAAAAAAACGCACTCCTTTTATCATTTGAACCAATCAAGATCAAATAACTTTTAATATTCTGCAACACTTTTACGCTAAATTTACCAAATGTTATTTTAAATTCTCTTTTTTAATAATTTTAACATAATTCCACTTGAGCAGCACTTGTTATAAAAACTTCCACTAGGCCAAACAGAACATTTTGCTTAAAAACAAAAAGACCATTTTTTATGTTTACAAATATCATATCGAATATGAATAGATTATTCAATTAAATCAAATATACAAAAATTTATTGGAGTGTACAATTAGAAGTATTTTATGGGTAAATGGTGAAAATTCATCTAGTATGAGTTATAGAATGCAACGGTGCCACCCTCTTTGTTTCTTTTTTAGTTTATAATTATTTTAGATATTTGTGTTGAAATTATCTTCAACACCACATTAAATCGACTAGGCGTACTAGTTTCACAAATTAGCTCATCCATGGAAAAGAGGAAAGGAAAAGAAAACTCTTACGCAGCCCTCCACAAATTCCTTTCCCTTCGGAAACAACAAAATCAAAAGTTTGACCCAGGTTGGGTAATGCCTTTGGAAGCCCTATGTCACAATGTCATGCAAAGACTTCATAATCATAATAATAAAGATTAATGTCATGAATAATCCATAAACAATAATGAAATAATTCAACGTCATACTTAAATTATGAATATATTAACTAATATAATACTTAAAAGATTATTTACTTGTCTCTAATCATTATCTAAAACAATCAAACTATAAATGAATACTGCATTATTTAATAGATTTATAATTCAAATATCACATTAAATATTTTATTATAGTTTATGACCCATTCATAACATTAACCTTAATAATAATAATTCCTTTTCCTTAAGAGACTTCAAGTATTAATTACATATCCAAAAATACTTACAGAACCTTCTATTTAACCTAATTCCTAGGGCCTCAGGTGCTAGAACAAACAAGACCTGTCCAACAGTTCTATACAAGGAATCTTGGTGGCTCAGGTAAATTTTTGTTCAATTTGATCAGTGCACCTTACAACAGGGGGGAAAATAATCTAGAAGAGAACATTTCAGACAAAAATAACTTGAGTTGATTACAGAAAATATTGAGATAGAAAAAACTCAACTAGACTATACAAATGCTAGAAATAACTTCAACTAATGTTCCAATGTTAGAAGTTCAAAACTCTAGTACAAATTAATAGTACAAGAACATGGATGCCGGATGAAGAAAAAGTGAGAAGGGATCATTCCGTGCCCATTCAGCAGCCACAAACAGGAAAGTCGGTAAGCCTACATACCTGTAAATTCAATATCTATTTCAAGCCAATGTATTCAGCAGAAATACATTCATGAAACAACCTATCCTATGTAGCATGAAGTAAAGAATATACAAGGGGCTCATAATTTAACAAGTTGGAACAGTAAGTTATTCAGAGCCATCATACAAAGCCAAAAATAATGCAACAGTTCAAACTCTTGGTCAATCAGAAGAAAAACATAGAGGTGCTTGGACGTGCTAATTCTTTAAGATACATGATAGATACAGCAGCAAAAAACTGCATAACAATAATCAGATTTTAATCAGTTGATAACATTTTAGGCTAAGGAGAGGAATAGAATAAAGAAATGAACTTTGACACATCTACATCACTGAGCACTTCCAATGCTCCTAAACAATTGAAGTGATCTCCCAATCCCCAATCACCTTAAACACACAAAACTTAACCTTTGAATATTTAATTCTTAGCAAGCAGTTCTAAAAACTGTCTAAATAATTACAGTGTCAATAATCTTTTGGAAATTGCACAGGTTATGCTGACAACAAAACTATTAAATTAAAGGGAATAAAGAAAGCTGTTAATCGTTTGAACTGATTTAGGATTCACAAAGATAAAAGTTTCATCGAAATAAAGAAATTCTGGTCACGATTTGATATTGGAAAGATTCAGCACTTTAGATAGGCTAAAATACTTACATGAAGTCTTCATTCCATGTTCCATTAAGCTAGCAAGTTGAACAATTTGGTCTAGCTTGGTTTGCTACAGCCAGAGCTCTGTTTTTCATTTTAATCAGTTAAAAAATAATTAAGGTTGGTTTTGTTAGAGCATTTATCAATAAGCAAAACAACCCAAATCGGACACAAAAAATTAACTCATCCTCCCCCAGAAAAAAAAAAATTCTTACGCAAAAAATTTGAAGGGGTAGAGGAAAGGGTAGAGGTGAGAAAGAGATGAATCAGATTTCACGGTTCATTAAGTTAGAAAATTAAACAGTTTGGTCTGGCTTGGTTCGTCACAGCTCTGTCTTTCCTTTTAATAAGTTAAACACATATCAAGGTTGGTTTGGTTCAAGCATTTATCACAACAAAATCAATCCAACAGGACACACTATTTATATTAAACCAGTAACAAGAATCTAGAATTATATAAGAAGATTTCAAGAACTAGAATATAACATGACAACATAGAGTGTTAACTGAAAACGAAATGACAATTGGATGTTCAGGTTTAAAATACTGAGATACACACTGATACATAAGCACAGAAACACAGATAACGTCGGACCAGAGTTCTCTAAAATGAAAAAAAGGTGTGAGTGGGGTGAATCTACTAAATCCTAATACTAAAATAAATAGCAGACTGTATGTTTGTGGAAGAAATAATACTTACAAGAAAGCAAAAACAAAAAACTAAAACATACCCAAAAACCAGATGGGCAGATTTTAATTATATTAACTTTTTTTTATTCTATGAAATAAAAGTTGAAAGAGAATAGAGAGAAGGAAACAGCAGAAGAAAGCGAGTTAAATAAATAAAATTAGTATTTTGATCTCTAATAAAAGGAGAGAGAGACTAAATGCAAGATAACTAGGAGAAGCTTGTTACTGAGATGCGAACCAACTCATTTAAAAGTTAAGATCAAATTGGTATGATACCAACTCAAACACTGCCATTCCATGTTATACTAGTATAGATCACGTCATGTCAAATAAGGTTTGCACTTTAAAGGAAAAAAGGAAGCAACCACTTTGTACAACTAATGATGATGGCCCACTTCTGCAATCTACAATAGTTCGTCAAATCCAGCAAGATAAACTGTATTTAAAGTAAATGATAGGTACAACAAGATACACAATCACATATCACAGGATTGGAGATTAGTAGATAACTAACCTTTCTCAAACCACGAGCTGGCAAAGACTATGTTGATCCAAATTCACAAGTTGATACACCATTAGTAAAAGTAACCTACGCACTTTGCTGATCCACAAAGGCATTTTTTTTTCCTCTGGTGTGCTGTATCTGGTGGAACAATTCCATAGCCATATGTCAACTCTGTCATTGGAGGAATGTGTCTGATTGCATAAAATACAATATGAAGATCACACTCCTTGCTATTCTCACGCAAAACTGGCTGCCAGAATACATTTGGGGAGCAACTGTGGTTCATAAACCGAGCTACATTACCAGCATCTTTTGCACTTATAATTAGAGGAAATGGGATCTTTGGAGTCTCATTAGATACACCCAGCATAGCTTCCCCAGGCAAATTAGTGCGAGTTGCACTGAAAATATAATCATCATTATTTTCACCTCCAAACTCTTCTGCCCTAGAAATATCAATCACTTCCCCTGCATATTCACAAATAAAAGCCCCAGAACGGATGGGATCCCATGACCTCAGACCCCAACCTTTATCTTTAGTTTTAAACACCTCTAAACGAACTCTCAGACCACTCTGAGATACCCGATTCTTACAATTAGAAGGGCACTTACACGAAGAACCACACTCGTGTATCAAAGCTTTTTGGCTGACAAGAACTCCATTTGCAACGTATGGGAGATGTACACCATTTCGTTGAATGCAAGGGCAGTTGGAGTTACCAGCTAGACAACCACCATGGCAACTGCAGCCAGTCGAAGATTCGGTTGAATTTACAGGTTTTGAGTACTTTAGGTGGGGAGAATATGTGAAATATGCTGGCCCCTTTTCATCATCAACATCATTTACAAGAGAAACAGAAATACTTTCTGCCCCAGAAGTGAGATCTGGCAGTATAACTCCAACTCTATCAGCACTGCCATCCTTCCACTGCTGAACAGATTTCCATACATTGAATGCTTCAGGCTGCCCAGATAACCTAACTAATTTGTACTTAAATACATTGCAGCCAGACTTCCCCTTCTCCACCCATGATTCCTGGATTTTATAAAGACCGTCATAAACATATATCTTTCCAGTTAGAGTTGCTACATCCTTTACACCGCGAATCACTCTAACCTCATTACCCCGGTGCAAGCTCTTCTCTAAAGCAAGATTACCCCTTTCAAGCTTCTGATCTGTTATTTCCATGCCTCTCTTATAAACATTGCCACCTTGGCCACTGTAAATCAACACGTCTCCGTACTCCGAATTATCCTCATATCCTCCAGATGAGACAATGCTAACTGCTACTGGCTCTTCGTCTTGAGATACCTTGAGGCCCATGTAATCAATACCGGCCATAATTGGAGCATGCAATCCAATTAAGCACATCTCCATCCTGAAAAAGAAAATATCCCCCACTTCCACACCAGGTACAACACCAATTCTCTTCCTGATATTAGTTCGAATCCCTTTGTTCATTAAGATTGTTCCTGCTCTTAAGTCAGGCCGTCTTGTTACTCCGGGAGTAGATTCCTTTGAATCCTCAATTTGAGAAATTTTTCTTCGGAGCACCTCATAGATCAAACGAATGTATCCTACCGACTGCTTGTCACCATCAGCTCGCCTGAATGTATCAAAATCAATGAGATTGAATGACTCAAGAATTTTATCAACCATAGCATCGATATCCACATCCGAGTAAGCAGCATCGATATCCTGGCTGCTGCTGGCCCAACTACTCTTCTGAGTCTTTTTCTTTGTGGTGGCACTGGCAACCTTGCTTGAATCTTCTGCATCAGTTGCATGAATGCTATCGCTGTAACCATCTTCTTCAGATTGCGATGGACCGCGGCCTCTGGAACTCCTTCTGGATGACCCTGCATCTCCATTTGCTGCAGTCCTGAATGAATTGATGGGAACCGGAGCTGGAATGGTGCCACTGAACCCAAAAGGCGGAGTTTGCATGTTTTGAGCATCTGAGTAAGCAGAAAATGGGTAGAAGGGTGCAAAACCAGAGGGGAATGGACCAGAAGGAGAGGCGCAAACAAAAGGGGCAGCAGCTTGGGTATGGGGAAATGAAGTGAAACTAGGGGTTGAAGGGAATATGGGAACCAGACATCGTAATGGCCTCACATTCAAAACCCTAGATTTAGCTACTGGGTCTTGCCCACCGCTTTCTTCCATTTCAGACACAAACAATTGGTGGAGACTTTGCTTTTCAACAATTCCGACTGCTCTAAACTAATCAAGTTGCCCAAATCTTTGAAAAAAAAAAAAAAAAGTTATACAAACAGATTATTAAGAGGGACCCATCTCCAACTCCAAACCCAAACCCGAACATTAAACAGTACGGATTCCAATGCCAAACCCAAACCAAACCCATTTTTGAGAAAAGTGCATTTCCAAACAAGCGACCAACTTTGGCTCACTAGACTTGGAGATTTTATTTAAAAAATGCGTGCTTTGCCTAAATTGGCACTAAATCCCTGAAACATGCACAAAGAAATGAGTACAAATATGCAGAAGCAAAGTGCTTAATTAAATTTGTAAAATATCTAGTTTTACCGTTTGGTAGCTTAGAAATAAATACCTGGTAAAAAGGGAAAGTGAAGGAAATAAATGCAAAGAAACTTCTGTTCTTTTGGCCCAAAAAAAAAAATTCAGCAGTTTGCCATTTGCATTTTGTGGAAATAGGAGTAGTTTACCTAAAACAAGTTGATCTCCAGTGGAAACAGGAGAAATATGTCCAAGCTCAGTAGCTCGAGCATTGGAGAACTGAGATTGATAGCTGATTAAAAAGTGGAAGATATGGTGGATGGGGAGATATTCTTACGTTTTGGAGAATGAATTTGAATTCCTTTCTTCTGCTTTTTCTTTTTTTTTTTCTTGTTCTCTTTTTTCTTTTCTTTATTATTATCGAGCGTTTGGTTCCGAGCAAACAAAAGTTTTTTTTCCTAACGTAAATTTTATTTTAATTTCACTAATGTGACTTTTGTGGTATTTTAAGATTTTCAATTGTATCAGTATCAATAAAAGGAAAATAGTCCTAAATTATGCGCCTTTTGAATTTTTTAATTTTTTTTAAGGAATATAAATTTTATTTTATTTTTATGAATAAATTATTTTTATGATTTATTTTATTTTTTAATATAAAAAATTATTTGATAAACTGAAATCCAGACTGATACGCATAAAACATTTTAAATCTCATTTTTTTATGTTCGATCATATTTAAATTTTATTTTTTAAAAAATATAAAACAAATTCAATTTTTATTTATATTAAATTTTTATTCATTAAGATTATATTTATATTTAGTTTGTATAATTAATTTGAATTTATTTAATAAAAATATAATATTTGTTAACATATGCATATTTTTTAAAAAATATTAAATTATTTGAATTTGAAATGTATTAAAATAAATTTGTGGATTATAATTAATTTTTATTTTTAATTTATTAAATTTTATTTTTTTGAAATTCTATAATTCTAACAAATAATATATTTTTAGATAAAAATATAAGTTTATTGAAAATATATAATATTTTAAAATAATATTTTTTAAAATTTTATAGTTTCAATAAGAATTACATTTTTTAAAGTAAAAAAAATAATTTATCTAGAAAATATATAATTTTAAAAAAATGATTTTTTTAAATTTTATAATTTAACAAAAAAAATACAATTTTAAAATAAAAAATATAATTTTATTGAAAATATATTATAAAAATTGTAATCTTATTAATTCTTAAGTTTTAACAAAAATTACAATTTTTAATATTAAAAACGCAATTTAATATAATAATAGATTATGGTTAAAAATTAAATGTAATCTTTTATTAAATATAAATTACATTTGTTAAAACAACAATAATTTTTTATCACCCAGTCCTCTCTTCACTCCCATCACTCTTATCACTATTTTAACACAAATTCTATTGATAAATCAATCTCTATAAGGAAACAGACAGCAACAGTCAAACACTATAAGCTGTAAAGCACGCTATAAGCTTTTGATTAAGCTGCAGACTCTTGGTCTTGAAAGTAGACAATTTCAAAATGAGGGTGCTTTGCAAATGCCAGAGTTAGACCTGAGAGGATCCAAGTTATCAAGAAAGTCAAAGACGTGATTTGAATTAAGGCTCAAAACAAGTGAAACCAGGGAACCATAGAGCGTGATCTCCCCGTACGTGGAGACTCTACTTGTCGATGGGTCTTCCGTAAAAGGTATGGCGAGAAAAACCTGGAGGATAAAATGCGGGTTGTGAGGATTAGGGTTTACAAGGAGGACTTCCTTGGAAAAGTGATCACGTAGAGTTTGTGGGTTTGATCGTGAAGATGGGAAGACGAATGAGAATATATAAACACATAGAACGTAGTGTCTGTGTGTTTGGTTACATAAAGCAAACAAATTAATAAATGTGTAACAGACAACGTTTGTTGTATACAAACTGTCATCTAGTTAATAACACAATGCTATTATGTAATAATAAACGTAGTCTTTTATATATTAGGCGACCTTTTTTATAAACAATTTTTTTTTTGAATTTATATTTAATATTTTTTATATAAAAAATTTATAAATAAATAAAATAAATTATATATTATATAAATATATAAATTACTTTAAATAAATCATTTGTAAATAAATAAATATTAAATTAATTAATTAATTATTTTATAAAAATTACATATTATTTATATATCATTAAAAATAATATAATAAAAATAAATTAATTGAGACTCTTAGATTTTCTTAATTAAATATGAAATTTTTTCTATTTTTTAATGTTAATAGAATATAAAAATTACACATTTATTTTTTAAATATTATTATTTTTAAAAAAAATTTTAATTTAAAAATCCTGACTTGGGAGGAGGAAATTTAATAGGTAGCGCTGCAAAGTGAAGTGACTTATGACGACATGACAGGACAATAGCTCGTAAGATATGGGCCAGATGACAACAGGTAGCTTATATATGGTTTCCGACACTCTATCTCTAAAGTCGGGTACACTAACATAGTCATTCGTAAATCTATAACAATATATAGAAAGCAAACTCTCAAGTATCACTGTTCATGCTCTGTTTGTTAGGCTTTCTAATTTCATGTCGTTTGTCATCTTTCTATTTACTACTTATACACAATGGTTTTTTCTTTTTTTCTTTTTTTTTTTTTAGTTTTTAAGTTTAAATCGTAAATGACAAAAACTATAACTTGGTTCAATATTGCAAGTGTTATTTTGATCCCTTTAGAGTGAAGATTCGTTTGTATTAGTGTAAGTTTTATATTTGTTTTCTATTTTTTAATTAAAATTAAATTTATAACATTGATATTTAATTATTTTGATTTAATAATTAAAAAATATGTAATTTTAATATTAGTGTGAGTAAATTCATATTATATATATATATATGATGAAGAGTCAATTTATATATTATAAAACTAAAATCAAAGGGATAAAATTAAAAAAAAATTTTATTTGTTTGTCTCACCTTTTGAATTTATTAAAATTAAAAATTAAAAAAAATGTGTAAAATTTCTTTAATTTAATTTTACATTGTATAAATTGATGCATCTTCACACACACACACACATATATATCATCTTTATAAGTGATGTTAATGTTAAAAATTTGCTTAAAACTAAAAGAATTAAAATATTACTCATAATATATAAAAAATTAATATATTTATAAAAAAAAAATTCATTATATTAGTGTAAACTTTACACATTTTTTTACCATTGAAATAAAATGTCTAAGTGTGAGTGTTATGATTTTAATTTTAATCTATGAATAAAAAAAAATTATAACACTTACACTGTTGCAAGTGGATCTCTATTCAATTATAATTTATATGACAAATATTTAACATAACTTACATACTTGTGGAATTTAAAATTTTCATAGATAACTTATAGAAAACAAAATTTACCAACAAAACAATCGTATGGTTTATTAGTGAAATAAGAAAAAAAATAGATAACTTGTTATTCAAATGGTTAACATTCATTATCAATTTGCTACTTTGTAACTCTTACCCTTGTTAGAATGCATCATTTTAAAATTTTAGTATTTTAAAATGCATTATTTTTAAATGTTAGTATTTATAATTGTTTTGTTTAGATAAATGTTTTAAAAAGAAATTTAAAACTATTTAAATTTTATGAGGTAAAAATAATTATAAAAAATAATAATATTGAAGTGAAAATATATATTATAAAACTATACAATACGATATTTTTAATTTATAAAAATATATAGATATATTAATAAAATAAAAATAAAAATATGTTAGAGATAAATAAAATAACTTTTAATTTCATATTTTCTAATGACCCATGAAAGTAAAGTAATGAAAATTTGAAAAATCACTCAAGTTGAAATTCAAGATGGAATTCCTAATAATAAAAAAAAAAAACTCTTCTCTCAATATATTCAAGAGAAGAAGTTGAAAATACTACAATTAATGAAGTCTTAAAAACTTTACAAAGGCATTTGATTCGTACAATTTTAGATTTCGAGAGAAAATGTAATACCCAAGTTTTGTTTAATTTTTAAAATATCCCGTATTCATATTCACTCATTTGATTGAAAAAAATTTACAGTTATTAATTATTATATAATTGCCATAATCTCTTTAACAAGCTTAAGGCAATCTTTCATATTGTTTTATTAATAATCAATTCCCAAATGACAAATGATGCCTTTAAAAATAAAAAAATAAATATTTTAATTGACTTTTTTTTAGTTTATAAAACATTATCAATTAAAACATTTGTTAATATGATCACCTTAATTATTAGTTTTATAATTTATAAAACATCATCAAATAAAGAGTTTGTGTATATGAACGCCTTAATTGATCGTTTTTTAGTTTTTAATATATACTCAATTAAGGCGTTTCTAATGGTGAAAGCTTTATTTGCTCAAGTCAATTAAGATGTTTGTGTATATGAACACCTTAATTGATCATTTTTTTAACACATAATCAATTAAGGCATTTCTAATGATGAACACCTTATTTGCTCATGTCAATTAAGGTGTTTTTCAAAGTGAACACCTTAATTGATTACTTTTTTTTTTATCAAATATGGTGTTTATTTTTAGAAACGCCTTAATTGCTCTCTAAATAAAAGCCATTTGTTTAACTCAATTAAAGCATTTGTTATGCATAAATGTCGTTGTCATAACGTCTAGATCCGGGGATCTATCGCTAGATATTGACTTTTAGGAGTCGCCACCAATCTTTTTTATCTAGGTGCGATTGGCCACCTAAAGAATCTGTCCTTTCAGGGAACACTTAAAATTAAGGGTCCCTAAAAGAATAGGTTCAGGTCTACTAACCAGAACAGAGTTCGGGAGTTCGGTTACGTGTGAGGAAGGTTATAGCACCCTCACAACGCCCATCAAAAGATGGTACCAACTTAAATTTGTGTTATCCAAAAGCCTTAAAATTTTACCAAGTAATTAATTATTGAAAATTTTTCTCAATTGACTCTAATACTTTTAGCAAAAAATTGAGAAAATTCCCTCACCTCAAGAGTATGCAATAAAAACTACTGTTTCACTTGCAGAGGCTCCGTCGTCGGATTGTTTAAAGACAAATCAAAATCAAAATCAAAATAGAAAGAAAGGAAAGAATGATTGTTCTTGTGTAGGAAAAATTGATACTTTCAACTTTTCCCCAAAAATATTTTTTGAAAATTTATTTTTAAGAAAAATTGATACTTTCAACTTTTCCCTAAAAATATTTTTTTTCGAAACTTTATTCTTAAGGAAAATTGATACTTTCAACTTTTCCTCAAAAATCTCTTTTTTGAAAATGTATTTCTAAGGAAAATTGATACTTTCAACTTTTCCCTAAAAATATTTTTTTTTTGGAAAATTTGATTTTTATTTGAAGAAAACAGAATAATAAAAAATATAAATAAATAATAAAAAATAAAAAAAGTAAAACAAAAATAAAAATAATACTAAGATAAAAAGAATATTAAATAAACCTAATATAATAAATAAAAAAAATAAAAAAAACATATAAACAAATAAAAAAAAATTCAAAGAAAAAAAAAAAACCTGGAGCGGCTCGGATCGCGGCTCGGCTCAAGGCAGGAAAACGGCTCGAGGGGAGCGGCTTGGTAGCTTGGCGCGGCTCGGCTCGGCTCGGAGGAGGGGCAGCACGCGCGGGTCAGGAAAGCGGGTCGACGCTCGAGTCGGGTCGGGTTCGATAAAACGCGCGGATCCTCTGGTTACTTGAGGCCAAAACGACGTCGTTTTGGGAGGATATAAAAGGCAATCCCCTTCATTTTTCGACAGAACGCTCCTCCCCTCTCTCTCTCTTCTTCCCTTTTCCTCTCCCTTCTCTCTAAAATCTGAAGAACACCGGTGCCGAATGCTGGAAAATGTCACCGAAATCTAGAAATTTCATCGGTTTCTGGGATTCTTCGCCGAAAACTGGCAGGTGGCCGGAAACTTCAATGTTCGTCGAAATTGTTGTCGAAAAATTCAAATTTCGTTGGAATTTTCGTCGGAATCTGAAAATTTCCCAAAAATTTCCAGAAAAATTTTTCGTCAAAAATTTTTAAAAATTTTTTCTCACTTCCAGAACACTCCTAAACTTTTCCTAGCTTTCTATACGCCTCCTTTTCTCTCAAATTAGTAGCTTTGCTTACTGTTTTCTGTCTGTGTTTGCATCTGTTCCAAGGGTCCTTTATATAGGGATTGATCAGGAGTTCCTGATCAATCCCAATTCCTCCTTGGACGGAAATTCAATCTTTGAATCCAACTGGACTCTTCTGATTGAATTCCCATTCCCAGTGGGATTCTTCAACTTCAATCTCAGCCCTCTAAAAATAAAAATCAAATAAAAAAATAATAATAGATAATTAGAAAAGAATCAGATACGGATCAAGAAAAGAGAAAGAAAAAAAATTATTAACAGATAATTAGGAATACAATAAGATAAACCAAAAAAAAATATTACAAGAAAAAGAAAAAAAAATTAATAATAAAATAATAAAAATATAATAATATATATAACTATATAAATACAATACATATAAATATTAATAGAAAATAAATAAATAAATAAAGATATACATATATTAATATATAATAATAATAATAAATAATAAAATACATAAAATACAAAAGAAGAAGAAAAAAAAATACAGGGTTACAATTGAATTGGGCCTTACCCGTTTGGGCCAAGCCCAATTGATCTGGGCCTGGACTCAATTGAGTGTCTACAGCTGCCCCTCTTTGCACATTTTCTGTGAAACAGAAATTGCGCAAAGACGTAGACACCCAATCCAGATTCAACTCAACGTTGTCACTTTTTATTTTTTTGTTTTTTTTTATTTTTTTGTTTTTGACCAAAGCTCCTCTAAACAGAGGCTCAACGACTTTGAGAAACATAAATTGCTCCTCTAAACAGAGGCACAACGACTTTGAAAAATAAATTGCTCCTCTAAACAGAGGCAACGAAACTTTGGAAAGTAAATTGCTCCTCTAAACAAAGGCACCACGACTTTGGAAAGTAAATTGCTCCTCTAAACAGAGGCAACGAACTTGGAAAGTAAATTGCTCCTCTAAACAGAGGCAACGGAACTTTGGAAAGTAAATTGCTCTTCTAAACAGAGGCAACGAACTTGAAAAGTAAATTGCTCCTCTAAACAGAGGCACCACGACTTTGAAAAAGTAAATTGCTCCTCTAAACAGAGGCACCACGACTTTGGAAAGTAAATTGCTCCTTTAAACAGAGGCAACGAACTTGAAAAGTAAATTGCTCCTCTAAACAGAGGCAACGAACTTGGAAAGGTAAATACTCCTAGACAATCATGTCCGAAGGAGTTGAAAGTTGTGTTTGAGGAAATTTCAAGAGATCATGCCCAAAGGTCTTATAAATCAACCCTGATATCAAAAGACATGCTATTTCAAGGATTAGGAACTTACCTGACAAGTTTCTTTTCCATCTTGCAAAATATCTTCATATTTGTCTTCTCCATATGGGATGTTGGAACACCCCTGCTTCTTGAATTTATACACTATACTTTCTTGAAAGTAGTGTATGCTATGCAATGTGCATGATTTTCAATGCATGCTATGCAAATGTTGGCCAATTAATTCCTGTTCAATGTATGGTACTCAAGTTTCTCAAGCTCTTTTTTTTCTTTCTTGGGTGTCAAGCCCTTTGATTCCTCAAGGATCCAATTGCACTGCTCTTTTAAGATCGAATCAGTGTAGCTCTCAATTGTCTTTTCCACTCACATTTTTTCCTTGTTCAGTTTCTCAATACTTTGAAATAAGCTTCATCAATCGATCATTACTTGACCATCATTCAATGAATTTCTCAGCACTAACAAGTTTTATCCACCATCACTGGGTCATTACTCATAGGTGTCTCAGCATTAACCATTCCAAAACAAACTCTGTCCACTGATTGTTCCCACCATTCGACCAATTCATCCTTGTGCTCATCACTTGGTTGTATCATTTTTCAAGATTTACCCCATCATATTCTTTATTTGGTCACATCATACATCCTTCTAAATCATCTCTTTTAGGTTTCTACCATTTCTTCATCATCTTAGATTTTTTTTCAAATGAATGTAAGATTCTTTTAAACACATATTCATTCATTCATTATCATTTCAATTCTTGACAAATATAATGCAATCAAGCATTTTCTAAATTCATTCTAGGGGTGAAACAATAAGAGAACAGAAGGTGAATTATGGTAAAGATAATCAATGGAGATCTATTTTGATAGAAAATAAATGGGAAAAAAAATAAATTAGATGTCATTGAGGTGAATGGTATGTCCAAATGATGAATATTCAGATAATTTTCAACATTAATCTAGGATTCTCTTTCAAAAACTCATTCCATTTACTGTTGAAGTCATCTTGAGCTTGGCGAACTCTGCCCCAGTCTTTGAGGGATCTTCAGATGTCTTTGATCTTTCATTCATGTGAGCCATTTGACCTGGATCTTTTTTTTTGTACCAAAATCACCCTTTCAGGTTTTCAATTTGAATCTCTTTTTTTATTTTTTCATTTTCTCATTTTTCCCCTTTTTTTTTCTTTTTTCTCATTTTTCATCCATTGTTGATATCTTTCATGTAGCATGATTCCATTGCTTCATCATGAGCATGTCTTTGCTCAACTTATGATCATTCAAGTTGAGTATTCACATTTGATCCAAATGGACTTTTCAAGGTTGTAATGTAGGCCAAGGTGAAGGGTCATAAAAAAAGGATATAATAGGCTCAAAACATGTATTAAAAAGGTTCAAAACCAAAGGATCATTTGATACAACTTGACATTTTGCCCCCACATCGTTTCACTACTTTTTTTTTCCTCACATAAATGATTCTCATTACTTTGCCCCAAGTCATGTGTGGCTTTTATTTTTCTTTTGCTTTTCTTTCTCTTTCCATTTTTGAGACCTTTTGTGGTGTTTTTTTTTTTTTTTCAAAATTTACCCTCCAGTGTAGAGGGTGATCCTTGGTTGGGGTTCTTCAAAAAAAAAATGATAAGCTCAAAGGGGTAACAATAAATGGTTTTTCAAATGGTAAAAGAAAGGTGGCCATTTTTCATCTCAATTGTGAATACTTTTCTTGAACATCATCTATTGAACAAAGCTCATGAACTTGTATAAAAGATTGCACACCTTCAAGACATATCATTTCACCTTCAGTAACAGCTTACTTTTTGCTCAAATCATCTCCTCACATTGACGTGGATGAGTTCTTAAAATTAAATCCCAGAATCATTGTTATCATTGTCTAAATATTCATCATCTGAATTCTAAGAAAGGGAGTATAAAGTTATGAAAGGTAACAAAGCATGGAGTAATGGTCAAGTGAAAGAGAAAAATATAATGAAATACATTGACTTGCCTTTATTAAGATGATAACAAGTGAAGTGATATTGCAGAAAAGAAATCCTAACATTACTTGAAAAGAAATCTTAAAATGACAAAAAAAACTTCAACCAGCCTTATCTCCATTCTCAAAAATTATCCCCCTATATGATCAAGTGAAGAATCTCTATTGACATCTTGCCCCTCAATTCATTGTGACTCTCCGGACCCTTTCTGTTCTTGACTTTCACTCAGAGTGCTAACATTAGATGTTGTTGCTTTTCTTTGATCAAAACTTACCATTCCATCATTGATCAACCGTTGCACCTTATACTTTAAAGCAGTATAATTTTCAGTAGAATGGCCAGTAATTCCATAGTGGTGGGCTGTAGGATCATACCACTTTGGATAGGGTGGTTTAAGTGGTTCCACATGGCTGGGGGCAATCAAATGGCTATTATAGAGTTCTCGATATAACTCTGTATAAGTCATAGGGATTGGATCAAATACAGGTTTTTCTCGAGTAGTCCTTTGTTCTCGTGAGCCACTTGCTGGGTTAGTAAGACGAATTTGAGTTCTTACAGGAGCTTGAATGTTAAGGCGGTAAGTGGATGAATAAGATGGTTTTGAGGCTAGCTGGTATGGGTAGGATGAGGCATTATTCACAGCAGGATAGTATGGAGAGTAACCTTAGGATGGATAGGGTTGATAACCCCTGAATTGTTGTCTATCAAAGCTCACAACTTGAGCTTCAGCTTCAGCTTCTTTCTTTTTTGATGTCTTCTTGGTTTCTCTTCCTCTCAATTTGCCATTTTTTATGGCACTTTCAATAATTTCTTCAGAGATTATCATGTCAGCAAAATTCTTTGTTGTATTCTCTATCATCTTTTCATAATAGGAAGGCTTTAAAGTGCTAACAAACAGCACTGTGGTCTCTTTCTCTGTCAGTAGAGGTTGTACCTGTGAAGCTATATCCCTCCATCTCTGGACGTATTCTTTAAAAGACTCATTTAACTTTTTTTCCAGATTTTGCAAAGATAAACGATCAGGGGCCAAATTGATGATGTGTCGATATTGGCTGATGAAGTCATGAGTCATATCGCTCCAGGAACGAATGTGGGTTCTATCCAACTGAACATACCACCTGGCAGTAGAACCAGTAAGGCTATCCTGAAAGACATGCATCAAGAGTTTTTTATCATGTGCATGAGCTGCCATCTTTTTACAATACATAGTGATGTGGGTTTTGAGGTATTTTGTACCGTCATATTTTTCAAACTGCGATACTTTGAACTTATGGGGGATAACCACATCAGAAACTAGGTAGAGCCCAGCAGCATCAACTGACCCATAACAGTTAAATCCTTCCACAGCCCGTAGCCTCTGTTCTAGCATGCTAATTTTAGAGCTTTCCTCAGCTTTCACCCTTATCCTTTCCTTCTCCTTCTCTTCTAGATCAGGAATTGGTTCTGCTACCTTTTCAGTGAAGACATGATTTATATAGCTATTATACTACCCTGAGTTGAAAGCTGATGGCATTCCAGGATATGTTGGATATGCAAAATATTGTGGTGGGACCTCTTAGGCAGACTGGGTTTGAGGTGGGCCAAAACTTGGAGGGTACAAAGGGTTAGCCACTTCTTGCTGGCTTGTACTTCCTTCAACTCCTTTTCTTTTATTCATATTATTGAGGGCCTCCAGAATCTTGCTTAGTTCACTTTCAATCTTCTCCTGAGCTTTTTTTAGCTTTTCAAATCTATGAGAACTTTCTTCTTCCATTTGCCTTGCTTTGGATCTTGTGTTGTATGGATGAGCAGGGTTTTCGCTAGATGGAGCTATCTTCGGACCTTGAGTACCATACTTATGATTAGAAATGTTATGCTGTGCCTTATGTATGATGCTTTGATACATAAATGAAATGTACATTTTTTGAATGAAATCTAGTATGAAATGAATGCAAATGATTGTGTTGAAACATGATCATGAAAAGAATACAGATGCATACAATCAGACAAACAACATAGTTAGTTCCGTGGATGAAACGTAAGTGATGTTGATGCATAATATTACATATGATAAAAATAATACACAAAGTTAAGCAATCAAAATGATTAGATAAACACCTTTTTTGTGTCTTAATTTTAGGGTATATCTATCATTGGGTAGAAAGAGCTCTATCCGAGGTGTAGGCACTCTTAAAGTTCACTACATGCGGTTTTAAGGTAAGAATCTAAAGGTCCTCAAATTGTTCCTTACATCATTGTCCATCACAGACTAGTAAGGCACCCTAATCCTCACCTATTACAGGCTACAAGCGGAAAATGTTCAATTTGAGTGGGAATATTTTGCTAGCCACTGCGGAGGCATTAGACCTCATGAAAGTAATAGGTACTTTACTCCCTCCTAGAGGGACGGAGCTCGGGTGTAGAGCTCATGTTATGCACATGCATATGAATGACATAATTAACAAAATAAATAAACATGAATAAACAATAATACATATATATATACAAAAAGGTTCAATTTTATTAGGCTTTTGGATAACACAAATTATTTGCTGGCCTGACTCTCAAAATCCCCAGTGGAGTCACCAAGCTGTCATAACGTCTAGATCCGAGGATCTATCGCTAGACATTGACTTTTAGGAGTCGCCACCAATCTTTTTTATCTAGGTGCGATTGGCCACCTAAAGAATCTGTCCTTTCAGGGAACACTTAAAATTAAGGGTCCCTAAAAGAATAGGTTCAGGTCTGCTAACCAGAACAGAGTTCGGGAGTTCGGTTACGTGTGAGGAAGGTTATAGCACCCTCACAACGCCCATCAAAAGATGGTACCAGCTTAAATTTGTGTTATCCAAAAGCCTTAAAATTTTACCAAGTAATTAATTATTAAAAATTTTTCTCAATTGACTCTAATACTTTTAGCAGAAAATTGAGAAAATTCCCTCACCTCAAGAGTATGCAATAAAACTACTGTTTCACTTGCAGAGGCTCCGTCGTCGGATTGTTTAAAGACAAATCAAAATCAAAATCAAAATAGAAAGAAAGGAAAGAATGATTGTTCTTGTGTAGGGAAAATTGATACTTTTAACTTTTCCCCAAAAATATTTTTTGGAAATTTATTTTTAAGGAAAATTGATACTTTCAACTTTTCCTCAAAAATATTTTTTTTGAAATTTTGATTTTCAAGGAAAATTGATACTTTCAACTTTTCCTCAAAAATATTTTTTTTCGAAACTTTATTCTTAAGGAAAATTGATACTTTCAACTTTTCTCAAAAATCTCTTTTTGAAAATGTATTTCTAAGAAAAATTGATACTTTCAACTTTTTCCCTAAAAATATTTTTTTTTGAAATTTGATTTTTATTTGAAGAAAATAGAATAATAAAAATATAATAATATAAAAATAAAGAAAGTAAAAAAAATAAAAATAAACTAAGATAAAAAGAATATTAAATAAACCTAATATAATAAATAAAAAAATAAAAAAACATATAAACAAATAAAAAAATTCAAAGAAAAAAAAAAAAAAACCTGGAGCGGCTCGGATCGCGGCTCGACTCGGCTCGGCTCAAGGCAGGGCAAAAGGCTCGGGGGGAGCGGCTTGGCAGCTTGGCACGGCTCGGGCTCGGAGGAGGGGCAGTACGCGCGGGTCAGGAAAGCGGGTCGACGCTCAGGGTCGGGTCGGGTTCGGTAAAACGCGCGGATCCTCTGGTTACTTAAGGCCAAAACGACGTCGTTTTGGGAGGGTATAAAAGGCAATCCCCTTCGTTTTTCGCAGAACGCTCCTCCCCTCTCTCTCTCTTCTTCCCTTTTCCTCTCCTTCTCTCTAAAAGCTGAAGAACACCGGTGCCGGATTCTGGAAAATGTCGCCGGAAATCTGGAAATTTCGTCGGAAGTTGGTCGGAATATCACCGGTTTCTGGGATTCTTCGTCGAAAACTGGCAGGTCGCGGAAACTTCAATGTTCGCCGGAATTGTTGCCGAAAAATTCAAATTTCGCCGAATTTTCGTCGGAATCTGGAAATTTCCCAGAAATTTCCAGAAAAATTTTTCGCCAAAAATTTCTAAAAATTTTTCTCACTCCCAGAACACTCCTAAACTTTTCCTAGCTTCCTATACGCCTCCTTTCTCTCAAATCAGTAGCTTTGCTTACTATTTTCTGTCTGTGTTTGCATCTTGTTCCAGGGGTCCCTTTATATAGGGATTGATCAGGAGTTCCTGATCAACCCAATTCCTCCTTGGACGGGAAAATTCAACGTTTGAAATTCCAACCTGGACCTCTTCCTGATTGAATTCTCATTCCCCAGTTGGGATTCTTCAAACTTCATCTTCAGCCCTCCAAAATAAAAATCAAAATAAAAAATAAATAATAGATAATTAGAAAAGAAATCAGAATATGGATTCAAGAAAAGAGAAAGAAAAACCAATTATTAACGAGATAATTAAGGAATACAATCAGAAATAAAGAAAAAAATTATTAACAGATAATTAGGAATACAATCAGATAAACCAAAAAATAATTACAAAGAAAAAAAAATTAATTAATAAAAATAATAATATATATAATATATAAATACAACCATATAAATATAAATAGAAAAATATAATAAATAAATAAAGATATAACATATATTAATATATAATAATAATATAAATAATACAATACATAAAATACAAAAGAAGAAGAAAAAAAAATACAAGATAAAATTGAATTGGGCTTACCCATTTGGGCCAGGCCCAATTGATCTGGGCCTGGACCCAATTGGTGTCTACAACTTTTACTTATTATCATTATTTTCATCTTTAATTATTATTTAATTTTTAAAATAGCTTTACGAATTTTATTTTATTTATTTAAAAATAATAACCAAAAAAATGTTTCTAAAATAAATTCTAGAATCTTACCAAACTATTGGAGAATTTTTTATAAATTTAAATTTTTTATAAATTTTACTAAACAATTGAAGAATCTCATAAATCAATTTTATAAAAGAAAATATTACTAATAAAATATTTTTTTGTGATCCTACCAAATTACTAGAGGATTTGTATCTTAAATTAAGTTTTACTAAACTATTAAAAGATTTAATATTTTTTTAAAATAAATTTATAAGAAAATCTCACCAAACTATTGAGAGATCTGCATCAAAGTACATTCAACAAACTATTAAAGATTTTATTAATATTTTCTTGAATAAAAATATATTAATGAACCTGACAACGAGTCTCTTCAGCAGTGGGATCACTAGTCTCCCTTAATACTCCTATGGTGAAAAATCATCTTAAATTGCTATGAAATTAATTGGATAAATTTAGGAATTAGTTTCCATAATTAAACAATTTGATAAAATTATAAGAATTTTAAGACTTGGATAATTTAAAATCAAACTAGTCATCTTGGATAGGCCTTGTTTAAGGTGCTGTCACTTCTTCAATGTATAATCGTACTCCGAACAACTAAAATCTCTTCGTCATACTATAAATTTTCTATTAAAGATACCTAAGTCAATCTTAGACTCCTCTTTTAAAAAGGACAGAGTTCTATCAGGTGACCATCCAATTCTAAAACAAAAAAATTGGTGGCGACTCCTTTAATTCCATGTGCTAACAGTAAGGTCCATTCATCTATAACATTATGTATATAATATTCATAAATGAGTTCATTTAATTTCATTGAAAGAAAATGAATTGAACGTGAATAACTTATTATTTAAATGAACGAATATGAATGAACAAAACAATTTTCTTAGCGAACATGAACACCTCTAAAAATAAACAAACAAACTACATGCAAATGTTTATTTGTTCATGTTCGGTTCCAACCCTACCTGTAAATGTGTTTAATCCTGCAATCCAGTCCCTGTGCATGAGTTGGTGACATTGGTAAATAACATGCTATAATGGATCCTTCTCAAGGGCCTGTAACTTTCTTCACTGCCGATAGAGAATTCAATTCTAAAAGCAACCTCCGAATGCCTCGTGCCCAAGCAATTTTCAAACCCAAACCATAGTTCCAATACCCCTCACAGTCCCGAGCAATGCCTCCTATAGCAAGTTCCCCAGGATTAGATAAAGTTGAGTCATCAGCATTCACCTTTAGAAACTCCGCAGGAGGATGTTGCCAATCAATAAGCCGAACTTGCCTGATAGAAGTAAGCTGTCTAGTCTCCCTAAAATGCAAATAATCTCTAGTACTAGCCACTATAATGTTAGAAGAATGATTCGATCGGCTATAATTTTCCTCAAACACATTTATTTCTCCATTCCACACTTGCTTTTTTAATTAAAGGGAGCTATAATCTTTCTTTGTTTCTCTTTTTGTTTGTCGTTCTGAAGACAGATTTTGATTTGCTTATTCTTTGTTTATGCTTTCTTTCTTTCTTTCTTTTTTTTTTTTTTTGTAATGTTGAACTTTTGGCATATCCAATGATGGAATACTTTCTTTATTTTTGCCAAAGTGCATTTTGGCATACAGGGAATTTGGTTTCATGTTGCAGTAGCTGTAGCAGGCTATTCTTCTTTCTTCAGCATAATTTTATTTTCCAATCCTACTTCTATATACTATTATTACATACAACTATATATGTATTAAAGTTATAATACAAGAACATTTATTCAAGATATGCCCATAATCTAGTTTTCACGGTAGAGATAAAGAGGGTGTGAGGATTGCTTTGCCCTTGATATTGAACATGGATCGATAATTCAAAGACCATTGGTAGGTTCTTCGTTTGGAACCTCTCCATCTTGGCTTCTCATTCGACGAAGTTCGAATGAAAATGAACGCGGAGAGATTGCATGCACCGGCTTGTCTGTCACTCGGATCAGATTGTAAGACCATGCCCCCGTCAAGGTTCCTATCACTGGTCCAACCACATACACCCAAATTCCCTTGTACTGAGCACAAGCAAGTGCTGGTCCTATGGTCCTTGCTGGGTTCATTGATCCACCTGATATTGGTCTGAAATATATATATGCTTAGACAACTTGTAATTAGCATTACATTTTTTCTTTTGTATGTGTGCTTATGCACATATGTTGTGTCCTAGATGCTGGTTTTCCTTTTTTCTCATCTTTTGAAGAATCAATTTCAAGAGAATCTTCAAGAACAATTTGTACAAATGAATCTGTCCATTAATGTAAGGTTAATTGGGCATATAATGCCAGCTACGAAAAAGGAATTGGAAGAGTTGACTCATAAATGATGATTTCTAAAGTTGCTTACCCAGCCAAGATTGAAGTTATGCAAACAGCAGAACCAACAGCTATGCCTGCTAGCTCTCCTACCTGTCAATATGGAAACATATAAAAACTGGAAAGATCCAATTATACCTCAAAAAGTCAAAAAAAAAAAACAAAACATTGAGAAGAAAATGTCATGCACCATTCTACTATATA
Organism: Durio zibethinus; assembly: GCF_002303985.1. Next base: position 110,572 of record NW_019167937.1, on the reverse strand, counting down.
AGTACAATATAAGTATGTTATGACATTAAATATGTGTGTATCAATAACTGATTGATTCAACTGATTAATTCATTTGTCACGATAATAAGAAGTCATGAACTAGAGCATCGATAATCCTTTGAGATGATTCTTACAGCTTAGTATCAATTGTCACAGCGGAGCGATAAACATCATTGAAATGTGACGACTATTTCCACGATTAAAGCTTGAAAATCTGACCCCGAAGGTGATGTGGTGCCACATGTTTATTGTATGCAATAATAACGAAGTGTAATGATGCAGAGATTGCTCCTACTAGTGAGGCTGCAGCATAGAATGGGACCTGCAAGAAATTAAAACCCATGGGTTTCATTTACTTGTTCTTAAAAATTATTGCAATTGGAATAAATTACCATAATTGGTTACTGTCTTCACAAATATTTAAACTCACTACAATATTTGACCTCATGGCATGTTGCATTTTCCAATACTGTTTAATAAAGAAAAATAAAGGTTGAAAGTGATGAAAGAACATCCATTCCATAATGGATTATTATTCATCATTCTTTCTTTCATTTTATTCTACTTTAATGTTTTTAGTGCATTTTTTTCAGAAAGAAAGTATTTACTATAAATGTAAATGATACATTAGTACTCGCAAGCTATTCATATTCAATTCAAATAAAATTCAAATTCGATTTTATTATTATCGAGTCAAGCTCAAGCTCTAGTAGCTTGATTCATAGATCTAATCGAGTTCGAGCATTTTTATTTTTGATTTCAGTAGCTCGCGAGCCTAATCAAACTTTTATATTTAAATATATTTTTATTAATTTAATTAATAAAATATCTCGAACTCAAGTTCGAGTTCTAGTACAAATAACTAACTTTTGTCGAATATAAAAATCGAGTTTATTTTTACATATTAATCAAGCCTAATCGAGCGAGCTCTGGTAGTTCAATTTTTATCTCGAGTTGAGTTCGAACTAAAAAAATAAAACTCGATCGAGTTCGTGTCGAGTTTCGAGCCTCGAATTTTGAATTGAGCTCGATCTTAATATTATATCAACTTAAATTCGATCGATTACACTCTTAGTACGCACCATTATGATTTGCATTATTTTTTAATTTACCATATAATTATGCTACTCAAAAGATAAGTATGCACTGCCGACCAAAGTCTTTTAATATTTTTGAAAAGAGCATATAAAAATAAATTCAAATAATTCTATATATTTTCAATATGGATATATATAGTCCAATCATGTAGTTAGTTGAGCATTTAATTTTTAGTGCGTTAAAAATAAATGTTGAATATAGTTTATTTGCCCATGAATTATTCCATTATTCATTTATATTTACTAATTGTGGTTAAGTGAAGCTTTTATTTGAGTTCAAAACTATTATCGGATAGTTAAGCGTTGCTGCTGCAGTGAAAAAGATTTGAATTAAAAAAATATATATATTTAAAAAATATGATAAAAAAAGTGTAATTAAAAATTTTAAATGTTTGATAATATTATAAAAAAGTGTTATTAGTCATTGAAATATTTAAAATATATATAATATTAAATTTTTAAATTTTAAAGATAATAAAATATGTTTTTATCTTAAATGTATTTTTTTACTATAAAACATTTTTTTAAGAGTTTTTTTATTTTAGTTGAAAAATTAAACCTTTAAACTGAAAAACTATTTTTATTTTTAATATTGTGTTTAAATTAAAATAAATTTTTGAACGTAAAAATTTATTTCAACATCAAAGCTAAAATAATTCCAATGATTCAAAAATTGAAACCTAGGCTCAACCCCACTTCTCTATTTGCAATGGCATCTTGTCAATCCAATTTGCTATGAGTGAAACCTAGCAACAATTAATCAACTTATCTATCACTTATAAAATTTTTCTGCAGTAAATTTTATTAGTAATGTTGTTATCAATGAAAAACATATTATTATTGACAAAAACTTTCTTTGATAAAAGTCAATTTTCTGGCAGTGAACTTTTGCCAAAAAAATAAGAAATCATCAACAAAGAAAATAATAGAAAAAAATTGAAAATCAAGATCATTGGATCAGATTTTCCTAATTTTTGTCTCATTATTATTTTCTTTCTTTCCTAAGCACAAACAAGACCTAGTAATCTAAACTTGACACAGTGATATGACATGAATACAATACGAAAATAAGATATTTTATTATTTATTTTTTAAAATACTTTATGAATTTTATTTTATTTAAAAAATAACAAAAAAATGTTTCTAAAATAAATTCATGAATCTTACCAACTATTGGAGGATTTTTCATGAATTTAAATTTTTTATAAATTTTACCAAACTATTGAAGAATCTCATAAATCAATTTTATAAGAAAAATTAGTAATAAAATATTTTGTTGTGATCCTAACAAATTTTGGAGGATTTGCATCCTAAATTAAGTTTTACCAAACTATTGAAAGATTTAATATATTTTCTAAAAATAAATTTATAGGGAAATCTCACCAAACTATTAGGAGATCTGCATCAAAGTAAATCTCACCAAACTATTAAAAGATGTTACTAATTATTTTCTTGAATAAAAATATATTAATGAACCGATGACGAGTCTCTTCAAAGTGGAATACTAGTCTCCCTAAATACTCTTGAGGTGAAAAATTATCTTAAATTGCTACCAAATTATTGGAGCAAATTTAGGATTAGTTTCCAATAATTAAACAATTTGGTAAAATTATAAGAGTATTTTAAGGCTTGGATAATTTGAAATCAAGCTAGTACCATCCTTTGAATAGCCACTGTAAAGGTGTTGTAACCTCTTCATGTGTAATCGTACTTCTGAACTTAAATTTTGATTTTGTAGATTATAATTTACTGTTTAAAGGTATCTAAGTCAATCTTGAACTTTTCTTTAAATATGACAGATTCTATCAGGTGATCAACAACATCTAAACAAAAAAGATTGGTGGTGATTCTTTGAATCTATGTTAATAGTAGATACCGGACTTATATATTATGACATAATGTTCACAAATGAGTTTATTGAAATTAACTAAAAGAACACGAATCGAATATGAATAACTTATTATTTAAACGAACGACATAAATGAACAAAATAATTTTCTTAGCAAACATGAACTGAACATGAATACCTCTAAAAATAAACAAACAAACCCCATACAAACGTTTAATCGTTCATATTCAGTTCCAACCCTACCTGTAAATGTGTTTAATCCTGCAATCCCAGTCCCTGTGCATGAGTTTGGTGACATTGGTAAATAACATGGTATAATGGATCCTTATCAAGTAAGGGCCTGTAACTTTCTTCACTGTCAATAGAGAATTCAATTCTAAAAGCAACCTCCAAATGCTCGTGCTCAAGCAATTTTCAAACCCAAACCATAGTTCCAATACCCCTCACATTCCCGAGCAATGCTCCTATAGTGAGTTCCCCAGGATTAGATCAAGTTGAGTCATCACCTTCATAAACTCCGCAGGAGTAGGTTGCCAAGCAATCAGCCGAACTTGCCTGATAGAAGTAAGCCGTCTAGTCTCCCTAAAATGCAAATAATCTCTAGTATTAGCCACTATAACGTTAGAAGAATGATTCGACCGGCTATAATTTTCCTCAAACACATTTATTTCTCCATTCCACACTTGCTTTTTTAATTAACAGGATCTATAATCTTTCTTTATTTCTCTTTTTGTTTGTCGTTCTGAAAACAGATTTTGCTTTGCTGATTCTTTGTCTATGCTTTCTTTCTTTTTTTTTTTTTTTTCTTAATGTTGAACTTTTGGCATATCCAATGATGGAATACTTTCTTTATTTTTGCCAAAGTGCATTTTGGCATACAGGGATTTTGGTTTCATGTTGCAGTAGCTGTAGTAGGCTATTCTTATTTCTTCAGCAAAATTTTATTTTCCAATCCTACTTCTATATTCTATTACATAAGACTATATATGTATTAAATTTATAATACAAGAACATTTATTCACGATATGTCCGTAATCTAGTGTTCAGGCTAGAGATAAAAAGGGTGTGAGGATTGCATTGCCCTTGATATTGAACATGGATCGATAAATCAAAGATCATTGACAGGTTCTTCGCTGGATCCTCTCCATCTTGGCTTCACATTCGACGAAGTTTGAATGAAAATGAAAGCGGAGAGATTGCATGCACCCGCTTGTCTGTCATTCGGATCAGATTGTAAGACCATGCCCCCGTCAAGGTTCCTATCACTGGTCCAACCACATACACCCAAATTCCCTTGTACTGGACACAAGCAAGTGCTTGTCCTATGGTCCTTGCTGGGTTCATTGATCCACCTGATATTGGTCTGAAATATATATATGCTTAGACAACTTGTAATTAGCATTAGATTTTTTTTTGTATGCGTGCTTATGCACATATGTTGTGGCCTAGATGCTGGTTTTTCTTTTTTTGTCATCTTTTGAAAGAATCAGTTTCAAGAGAATCTTCAGAAACAATTTGTACAAATGAATCTGTCCATTAATGTAAGGTTAATTGGGCATATAATGCCAGCTAAGAAAAAGGAATTGGAAGAATTGACTCATAAATGATGATTTCTAAAGTTGCTTACCCAGCCAAGATTGAAGTTATGCAAACAGCAGAACCAACAGCTATGCCTGCTAGCTCTCCTACTTGTCAATATGGAAATATATAAAAACTGGAAAGATCCAATTATACCTCAAAAAGTACAAAACTTCGAGAAGAAAATGTCATGCACCATTCGACTATATAAATACAATATAAGTATGTTATGACATAAATATATGTGTGGATCAATAACTGATTGATTCAATTGATTAATTAATTTGTCTCGATGATAAGAAGTCATGAACTAAAATCCCTATTGGGGAGTGCCTATAAATTGGACAATGTTCATTTCAACAGGACACAGTTGATTTTTGGGAGAAAAAGCTCTATACTAAATTTTGGAAAATGTTTTGGTAGTCTATTTCTAAGATGTTGGTGTTGGAAGTTTAGGATTCAAGGTTTTGGTGATTATGAGGGGTTTAGATTTTTTATTTCTGCTAAGGAGTGTTGGGGTTAAGATTTTGGATTTCTAGATCAAAGCTTAAATTTATGGAAAAATCTAGGATTTTTTTGGAAAATTTTTGGAAAAACTAGGTTTTTTGAGTTAAATGTTTGAATTTTTTGGTGAGTTTTCTAGCGACTTTGAATTTTTGATGGGATTCTGGGGAGATTTTTCAAAAATTGGTGGGTTTTCCAGTTTCTGATTGATTGTTCTTAGGTCTTTTAGAGAGAAGGCAAAAATGTTTGAAGCTAGAGAGAAAGGAGACTAGGGCTTCTAAGGAAAGAGCAGAGAACTTGGCTTTTATATCGTTCCTATACGGTGTTGTTTTTGAATGCTCAAATCCGCACGTAACACAAATGGGATCCGCGCGCCACCTATGGTTAACTCGACCCAATCGCAGGTTTTTCTTTTTCTATTTGATTTTATTTTTTATCTATTTTATATTTTGAGTTTTTTATTTAAAGTTTTTTATTATTTTATTTTACAAGTTTTTATTATTTATTTATTTTTAATTGAGTAATTTATTATTTACTAAATATTGTATAAAAATTATTTTTCTAAAAAATAAAGAATAAAAAATCTTTTCAAAAAAATTCATGAATCCTACCAAATTATTTAAAAATTTTCATGGATTTAAATTTTATGGAATCTACCAAACTATTGGGAAATTTAATAAATAAATTTTAAAAAATAAAAAAATAATTTTTGTCCTACCAAATTATTAGAGGATTACTTTCTAAATTAAGTATTAACAAACTATTAGAAGATTTAATTAACTTCTTTAAAAGAATAAAATTTTTATAAATATTTTTAAATAAAATCTCACCAAACTATTAGGAGATCTACTTCAAAGTAAATCTTACTGTCATAACATATAGATCCAAAAATCTATAGCTAGACTTAACAAAAGGTGTCACCACCAATCTTTTTTAACAAGGTGTGATTGGCCACTTAAGGAATCTATCCTTTTAGGGAGCTCCTAAGCTTGATTAAGAGTCCCTAAAAAAATAGGTTCAAGTTTACAAACTAAAATAGGGTTCGAAAGTTCGGTTACAAGTGGGAAAGGTTATAGCACCCCCACATGCCAATCCAAAGGATGGCACCATTTTATTTTAAATTTATCCTAAAGTCTTAATTCTAATGCTTTCAATTTTTATGTTGAATATTGGAAATAATTCATAAGATTCTTCCATCAATCTGGTAAAATTCTTAAAAATATTTCCTCACCTCAAGGTATTCAAGAATCCCATTGATTTCTTGAAGAGGCTTCGTCGTCGCAAAAAGGTTTAATTATATTTTTATTGTCAAAATATATCTAATTATTCCACCATTTAGGCCAAATTAGAAATATTTTCTTGTTTTGAATTTCTAAATTTCTCCACAATTTAGGCTATTTAAAATTCTTTTATTTATTTATTTTTTTTATTTCTATATTTTCACCATTTGGTCAATTTAGAAATATTTTATTTTTCAAAATTTCTAAATTTTTCGCCTTTTGGGCTTATTTAGAAATTTTTTTATTTCTCTTTTTTTAAAAGAAAATAATATGACAATTATTTTTCTTAAAATTTCATTTAAATTCTTCCACCATTTGGGACAACATTTAAAGAAATTTCTCACTTAGAGATTTATTAGAAATTTACCATTTGAAATTTCTATAAAAGTCCATCATTGGATAATTAATCACTAATTTCAAAAAAAATTTATTTTTTATTTTTTATTTTTTCAATTTTTTTGAATTTTCTTTAAAATTTGATCATGCAAAAATATTTAAAAATAAATAAACAAATAAGATAATCAAGTGAATAAATACCAAAATGTAATATTATTATATATTTTGTCCATATCAAATATAAAAATACCTTTTCAAGAATTGTGTATAAAATAAAGTAATTAAATAATCAAATAAAGAATGATGAACTAAGAAAAGTTAGAAAAAGTACCAAAGTTTGACTAAAATGAAAACAAGCATGTGGGTCTCTTGGAAAGTCCTCAAATCAATTCAAGCTTTATTAAATCACTTTACTTTCCTTGTTTTTTTCACTTACCCCTTCCTGTGTTGTTTCTTAAAAAAAAATAAACCTTCATTTTTATTATTTCTAGCACCTACTCGCCTTCTATCTCTCTACAAAAAAGTACCAAAAACCTAGTCTTAAGAAAATGGTGGGTGATATAGGATATGGCTACTGGTAACAGTATAAGGCAAGTTGTAGCTTGGATGAATTAGAAGGAAGGTTCGGTTGATAATGGACTATCTAGGAAGTAACTAATGCTTACTGGGATTTGCTCGATTGCTTTCTCCTCTCTCTCAATACTGCTGTGTGATTTTTCTCTTTGATCACTTGTTTTTGTGTTTTCTCTTTCTGTGTTCTTTTGTATGCTTTTCTGCCTATATTTATAGAATCAAAACCATAGAATCCCAATCCAAACAAAAATTCAAATTCCTTTTGCATTTCAACTTCAACCTTTAAATTCAGTTCAAATTCAAATACTCAACTTCAATCAAACTTTATCACATATTTTTTGGTTTTTTTCATTTTTTAATTTTTTTATATTTTTTATTAATAGAACTAATCCTAATAGACCCCCAGACAGATTGGGGTGTTTAACACCTACCAACCATTTGAAGACTTATCTAATTTTTGAATAAAATCATATTAATAAATATGACAGGGGAGCTTCTTCAGAGTGAGACAGCTAGGTTTTTTATGAATACTCTTAAAGTAAAAAGAAATTATCTTTAAATTGCTACCAAACTATTAGGGATAATTTATGATTAATCTTCAATACTGAAATAGTTTGGTAAAAAATAAAAACTTTTTAAGGCCTTGGATAATTGAAATCAAACTGGTACCGAACCTTTGGATGGGCGTCGTAGGAGCTCTACAAAACTTTCCTCACGTATAATCGTACTCCCGAACTTAAAATCTAGTTTCGTGGATGCAGAATATACTATTTAAATAATCTTAATTAATCTTGGGAAACCTACTCTTTAAATGGGACAATATTCAATCAGGTGGCCAATCACACTTAAAAAAAAAATTGATAGTAACTCTTTTATTTCATATCTAGTAGTAAGTCTACAGATCTACATATTATGACACTTGTGAATATAAAAACCTTTGCAAATCTTGAATCTTTGAGATTTTTTTTTTTTTTTTGCAAAACTTGGAAATTGGGATCTTTGAACTTCTATTATGGAACCTTACAAATCTTTGAATTTTCAAATTGTGAATCTTTGAATTTCAAGCTAAAATTTTGAATTTTATTTTTCTAGCTAGCAGTTCAATCCAGGTCACTCGTATTCAATCTTGGCTTAATCTAGATCATTTTATTTTTTAAGCTCATGGCTCAATCCCAGTCACTTAGTTTTGATCTCGGTTTAGTTGAGACAATTTTATTTTTCTAACCTGCAATTCAATCTCAATCACTCGTTTCGATATCGGCTCAGTTTAGATCATTTTATTTTTAGACTCGCGATTTAACCCCGATCACTCATCTCGATATTGGCTTAGCCCATATCATTTTATTTTTTAAACTTGCGGTTCAATCACAGTCACTCATTTTGATCTCAGCTCAATCTAGATCATTTATTTTTTTGACCTGCAGTTCAATCCTAGTCACTCATTTTGATCTTTGCTCAGTTCAGATCATTTTATTTTTCAAAGTTGTAGTTCAATCTCTATCTTTAGTTTTGATCTTGGCTTAATCCAGATCATTTTTTTTTCAAAACCTGCAATTCAATCCTAGTCACACATTTTGATCTCAGCTTAGTCTAGATCCTTTTTATTTTTTAACCTACAAATCAATCCCCAGTCACTCATTTTGATCTCAGCTTAGTCTAAATCATTTTATTTTTTTAGACCTACAATTCAATCTCAGTTGCTCAGATTTGATCTCGACTCAGTCCAGATCATTCATTTTTTAACTCATGATCCAGTTTCAATCACCCATTCAGATCTTAACTCAATCCAGATCATTTAATTTCTTGTTTCGCGATTCAGTCTCATCATTTTCCCTATTTTGTTATTCTTCGATAAGTTTTGACTTGGACTCAGTTCAGTCATTTCACATATTTATTTTGACTTCAACTTTAAGACCCAAACAAAATGAATGTCTTTTGTTTTTTGCGCAATTCCTATTTTACAGAAACAGTGCAAAGAGGGGCAATTATAGACACCTCATTTTCTTCAAGATTTTTTCGGATAAAAAATGAAGCTTTAAGCCCAATAGGAAAATTTTCAATTTTAATTTGATTTAATTTGATTTTACTTGTTTTCAAAAAAAGTCAAAGAGAGAGAAATAAAAAAATGAGTGATTTTAGCTTGATTCATGCAAATCCTGTAAAAGGAAAAACTTGAAATCAAATCATAGATTACAAAATCGTAATAAAATCATAATCAAATCAAATCACATACAATCACAACCCTAGATTCGATTTACTTGCTAAAATAAAAGGGATTGAATGTTTATAAAACGGTATTCAAGCACACACACACAAAGGAGGGCCAATGAATCAAAGCTATTAAAAAATGTTTTTCTAGGCTTTTGAAACTTTTTTTGGGGAAAAAAAAAAGAAAAATTCTAGTGATCTTAGTTTTTTTGTTTTTGGGAGGAATCATTCAAGCAAATTCTGAAATTTTTTTTTTTGCTCTGTGATTTTATTTCGTTCTGAATTTGATTTGATTTTTGGATTTCCTGAATTTAGGTTTTAATTTTTAAGTTTGATTTCATATTCTGTTAAGTTTCTATGACTTTTGTAGAGGTTTTTTGTTAGCTTTTGATTCTGGAATTTCTATTGGATTTTCAAGAATCTGAAAACTTTTTTAGGTTTAGGATGAACTTTTCGATTGAAGTTTGAAGTTTTTGCCTCACCCCAATGACCCAGGTGAAAATCCGCACTTCAAGCCTAACCCAATCGTAGGTTTTCCCTTTTTTTTTTTTCTTTCATCCTATTTTCCCGTTTTGATTTTATTTTACTTTTTCTATTTTCCTTCTCATTTTATTTTTAGATTTTTTATTTTTACTTATTCTTATTATTTTCATCTTTAATTATTAATTTATTTTACTTTTTTTATTTTATTTTCATTTTATTTTTAGCTTTTTTTACATTTACTTATTATTATTATTATTTTCATCTTTAATTATTATTTTACTCATTACTTTAAATTGAAAATTTTATTATTTATTTTTTAAATACTTTTATGAATTTTATTTTATTTATTTATTTATTTAAAAATAATAACAAAAAAAAATGTTTCTAAAATAAATTCATAAATCTTACCAAACTATTGAAGATTTTTCATGAATTTATATTTTTTATAAATTCTACCAAACTATTGAAGAATCACATAGATCAATTTTATAAAAAAATATTACTAATAAAATATTTTCTTGTGGTCCTACCAAATTATTGAAGGATTTGTATCTTAAATTAAGTCTTACCAAAATATTGAAATATTTAATATATTTTCTAAAAATAAATTTATAAGGAAATCTGAACTATTGGGGGATCTACATCAAAGTAAATCTTAACAAACTATTAAAGATTTTACTAATTAGTTTCTTTAATAAAAATATATTAATGAACCCGACGATAAGTCACTTTAGAGCGGGACACTAGTCTCCCTGAATACTCATAAATTAAAGAAATTATCTTAAATTGCTACCAAATTATTGGAGTAAATTTATGATTAGTTTCCAATAATTAAATAATTTGGTAAAATTATAAGAATATTTGAAGGCTTGGATGATTTAAATCAAACCGGTACCATCCTTTAGATAGGCACTGTGAAGGTGTTGTAAACTTCTTCACGTGTAATCGCGTTCCCGAACCTAAATTTGATTTATATACTACAATTTAATATTTAAAAATATCTAAGTCAATCTTGGACTCCTCTTTAAATAGGACAGATTCTATCAAGTGACTAATCACATCTAAACAAAAAGATTTATGGTGACTCTTTAATCCATTTTAATAGTAGATCCATAAGATTTATATGTTCTAACATAATGTTCACAAATGAGTTCATTTAATTTAATTGAAAGAACATGACTTGAACATGAACAACTTATTATTTAAACGAACAAACATAAATGAACAAAACAATTATCTTAGTGAACATGAACTAAACATGAATACCTCTAAAATAAACAAACAAACCACTTACAAATGTTTATTCGTTCGTGTTCCGTTCCAACCCTACCTGTAAATGTGTTTAATCCTGCAATCCCAGTCCCTATGCATTAGTTGGTGGACATTGGTAAATAACATGGTATAATGGATCCTTATCAAGTAAGGGCCTGTAACTTTCTTCACGGCCAATAGAGAATTCAATTCTAAGAGCAACCTCTGAATGCCTCGTGCCCAAGCAACTTTCAAACCCAAACCATAGTTCCAATACCCCTCACAGTCCCGAGCAATGCCTGCCTATAGCAAGTTCCCCAGGATTAGATAAAGTTGAGTCATCAGCATTCACCTTCATAAACTCCGCAGGAGGAGATTGCCAAGCAATAAGCCGAACTTGCCTGATAGAAGTAAGCCGTCTAGTCTTCCTAAAACGCAAATAATCTCTAGTACTAGCCACTATGATGTTAGAAGAATGAGTCGACCAGCTATAATTTTCCTCAAACACATTTATTTCTCCATTCCACACTTGCTTTTTTAACTAATGGGAGCTATAATCTTTCTTTGTTTCTCTTTTTGTTTGTCGTTCTGAAAACAGATTTTGATTTGCTGATTCTTTGTTTATGCTTTCTTTCTTTTTTTCTTCCTTTTTAATGTTGAACTATTGGCATATCCAATGATGGATTACTTTCTTTATTTTTGCCAGAGTTCATTTTGGCATACAGGGAATTTGGTTTCAGGCTGTATTAGCTGTAGCAGGCTATTCTGCTTTCTTCAGCATAATTTTATTTTCCAATCCTACTTCTATATACAATTACATACAACTATATATGTATTAAATTTATAATACAAGAACATTTATTCATGATATGTCCGTAATCCAGTGTTCAGGGTAGAGATAAAAAGGGTGTGAGGATTGCATTGCCCTTGATATTGAACATGGATCGATAAATTCAAAGATCATTGACAGGTTATTCGCTTGGAACCTCTCCATCTTGGCTTCGCATTCGACGAAGTTTGAAATGAAAATGAAAGCGGAGAGATTGCATGTACCGGTTTGTCTGTCATTCGAATCAGATCGTAAGACCATGCCCCGCCAAGGTTCCTATCACAGGTCCAACCACATACACCCAAATTCCTTGTACTGAGCACTAGCAAGTGCTGGTCCTATGGTCCTTGCTGGGTTCATTGATCCACCTGATATTGTCTGAAATATATATATGCTTAGACAACTTGTATTTTAGCATTACATTCTTTTTAGTATGTGTGCTTATGCACAATATGTTGTGGCCTAGATGCTGGTTTTTCTTTTTCTGTCATCTTTTGAAGAATCAATTTCAAGAGAATCTTCAAGACACAATTTGGACAAATGAATCTGTCTATTAAAGTAAGTTTAATTGGGCATATAATATGGTTATTTGGGCATGTAAAGCCAGCTAAGAAAAAGGAATTGGAAGAGTTGACTCATAAATGAAGATTTCTAAAGTTGCTTACCCAGCCAAGATTGAAGTTATGCAAACAGCAGAACCAACAGCTATGCCTGCTAGCTCTCCTACCTGTCAATAATGGAAACATATAAAAACTGGAAAGATCCAATTATACCTCAAAAAGGACAAAACTTTGAGAAGAAAATGTCATGCACCATTCTACTATATAAGCACAATATAAGTATGTTATGACATTAAATATGTGTATCAATAACTGATTGATTCAATTGATTTATTCATTTGTCTCGATGATAAGAAGTCATGAACTAGAGCACCGATAATCCTTTGAGATGATTCTTACAGCTTTAGTATCAATTGTCACAGCAGACGCAATAAACATCATTGAAAATGTGACAACTATTTCCATGATTAAAGCTTGAAAATTTGACCCCGAAGGTGATGTGGTGCCAACATGTTTTATTGGATGCAATAATACACGAAGTGTGAATGATGCAGAGATTGCTCCTATTAGTTGAGCTGCAGCATAGAATGGGACCTGCAAGAAATTAAAACTCATAATTGTTCTTAAAAGTTATTGCAATTTGAATATAATGAACCATAATTGCATTTTCCAATACTGTTTAACAAAGAAAAACAACGGTTGAAAACGATGAAAGAACATACATTCATAACGTATTATTGTTCATCCATTTTTCGTTCATTTTATTATATTTTTCATTGTTTTTAGTGCTTTTTTTTTTTTTTTTTTTGAGAAAGGGAGTACTCACCATTACGCATTATTTTTTAATTTAACATATAATTATGCCACTCAAAAGATAAGTATGGATCGCCGACCAGAGTCTTTTAAAATTTTTGAAATGCGCATCTAAAAATAAATTCAAATAATTCTATATATTTTCAATATGGATATCTATATTTCAATCATGCGGTTAGTTGAGTATTTAATTTTTAGTGCGTTAAAAATAAATGTTGGATATAGTTTATTTGCCCATGAATTATTCCATTATTCATGTATATTCACTAATTATGGTTAAGTGAAGCTTTTCTTTAATTTCAAAACTATTAATGGATAGTTATGCGTTGCTGCCGCAGTGAAAAAGATTTGAATTAAAAAAAATACATTTAAAAAATATCATAAAAAAGTGTGATTAGAAATTTTAAATGTTTGATAATATTATAAAAAAGTGTTAATCATAATTGAAATATTTATTATATATAATATTAAAATTTTAAAATTTTAAAGATAATAAAATAATGTTTTTATCATAAATGTATTTTTTTACTATAAAAATATTATTTTTTGAAGAGTTGTTTTATTTGAATTGAAAAATTAAACCTTTAAACTGAAAAACTATTCTTTATTTTTTAATATCGTGTTTAAATTAAAATAAATTTTTGAACGTAAAAATATTTTTCAACATCAAAGCTAAAATGATTCCAATGGTTCAAAATTTGACACCTAGGCTCAACCCCACTTCTCTCTTTGCAACGGCATCATGTCAATCCAATTTGTTATAAGTTTAACCTAGCAAAATTTTATCAACTTCCCACTTCTCTATTTGCAATTGCATCATGTCAACCCAATTTGCTATGAGTGAAACCTAGCAACATTTTATCAACTTATCTATCGTTATAAAAATTTTCGTCGGTAAATTTTATTAATACTGTTTTTATCAACAGATAACATATTTTTATTGACAAAAAATTTCATTGATCAAAGTCAATTTTCTGGTAGTGAACCTTTGCCAAAAAAATAACAAATCATCAAGAAAGAAAATAACAGAAAAAAAATTAAAAATCAAGATCATTGGATCAGATTCTACTAATTATTTTGTCTAATTATTTATTTTTATTGTTTCCTAAGCAAAAACTTTATCAATGAAATGATTCCAATAATTCAAAAATTGAAACCAAGGCTCAACCCCACTTCTCTATTTGCGATGGCATCATGTCAATCCATTTTGCTATGAGTGAAACCTAGCAACATTTTATCAACTTATCTATCACTTATAAAAATTTTCATCAGTAAATTTTATTAGTAACGTTGTTATCAACGAAAAACATATTCTTATTGACATAAAATTTCATTGATAAAAGTCAATTTTATGGCAATGAACCTTTGCCAAAAAATTAAGAAATCATCAATAAAGAAAATAACATAAAAAACTTGAAAATCAAGATCATTAGATCAGATTCTACTAATTTTTGTCTAATTATTTATTTTTATTGTTTCTTAAGCAAAAACTAGACCTGATAATCTAAAATACGATATAATGACACGATACAATTACGATATGAAAATAAGTTACAAAGATGACATGGCTTTTAATTGTAGCAATAACTATATATGGATTTAAAAAATAAAAAATTATATTTTATATTTTCGTGTTAACACAAATTCTGACAAACAATTTTCATATAAAACACAACACAAATATACGAATTTTAATATTTCACACAACACAAATACATGAATCATCAGGTATAGCAAAAACATAGTGATTTCAAGAACTAAAAAGAAAATAATGTACCTGCTTCCATGGAAAATGTCTGACAGATGCAAATGCTACAGTAACAGCCGGGTTCATGTGTGCACCAGAGACATGGCCAACTGCATAGATCATTACAGTTACAATAAGCCCACCAGCAATTGAAGCTCCAAGCCTTGAGATTTTGTTTTCATCAATGGAACTAATGGCAGCTGATCCACATGTCACAAACACTAGCAAGTAGGTTGCTATGATCTCTGCGAACACCTGTTACATATGTACATATAAAATTTTATCAGACAATTAATGGTGTTTATACAAAAGGAAAAGCTATAGTTTTATTTAAGATGTTGTTTTGACAGGGTCGGAAGTTGAGATACATGCAAAACTGTTTTTACCTTTCTTGGAAAATCAGGAGGGTAGTATTTTTGAAAATGATTTGCAAACAAAACTAATGCCAGGCTCTTGGGGTGTTGGATTGTAATCGAATGGGGCAAGCTCTTTTTGATGATCTATTGTAGCCATTGTTGAAGGACTGAGAAATTGAAGGATGGAAGGGAGAGAGTGAGGTTAATTCAAGAGCAATACCAACTAAATCTCAATGTTCAGATTGCATTCTTTTATAATTTTTGTGGCCAATGATATCTAATTTGCCTGTTGGGTTAAAAGCATTTGATAAGATTCGGATCTTAATTTAGTCGGTTCATGCAGTTATCTTTAAGAGTGAACATCCAACAAGTTTAGAATTCAAATTTCAATATCTACAATTACTTTCAATCTTCTCAGATTGTACTTTTTTTATTAAAAAAATTCCTATTGCCGGTTGCTCTATTAACGGTTAAGTGTCCATATTAACATATTATAGCCTGATTGATAGCCAAATTGGACAATGCCTACTTTCCACTACACAGATTTCTCTTTTAACTTTTTTTTATTTATATGGCAATATGATGTTAAGTTATTAAGAGGTTTGATCAGAAGGCTGCAAGGATCTATCTTTCATCTTTCTTGCCTTCCTGCAAACAGTTTCATTGTGAAGATATTTATCAAGAGTAATAAAGAAATATTTGTAAGAAATGTTGGGGGATAAATGATAACATCTTTTCCATTCTATAAAAAAAAAAATCAATATGCTATAAATCCGTAAATGATAAGCTATATATGTTTCCTAAGTAATATTAACAATCCGTTATAAGTGTTGTTTAAAGTAATAATCATAGAAAGAATTTTAACATAATTTTAAAGCACAAAATATATTTAATTTTTTATTAATCAAATGAATCTCTTTCATTTTTATCAAAGTTTGAACTATGATCACTTAAATTAAGAGTGTAACATTTTACAAACAGATCGTAAGACTATTGACATTTTATTGTGTTATTATAATAAAAAAATTCAAAAGTATAAAAACAAAGAAGAAAAAAAAGAAAAAGAAACATATAAATATAATTATATTGTATAAATATTATATTTGTAAATAATATATTATATTATGTTATATTATTATTATTTTCTTTTCTTTTCTTTTCTTTTCTTTCCTTTCTCTAGTTGGGGTTTGAACAAAGAAACTAAATCTGGGGTTGACAAAAACAATGGGGCAATCGATTTGCATAATCAAGGGACTTTTAATCTGGAATCAAATGAGTCAGACCAACGGCTAGACTTATGCCAAATATCACGGTGGACAAAATCCAATCCCATGATTCAAGCCTAGGTTGGTTCTATCTAATCCTAAAATCCATATTGAAGAGTGCTTATAAATTGGACATGTTCATTTCAAGAGGACACGATTGATTTTGGGAGAAAAAGCTCTGTGTTAAAATTCTGGAAAATATTTTGGTAGTCTATTTCTGAGAATGTTGGTGTTGGAAGTTTAGGATTCAAGGTTCTGGTGATTATGAGGGTTTGGATTTTTTATTTTCTACTTAGGAGTGTTGGGGTTAAGATTTTGGATTTTTGGATCAAAGCTTAAATTTATGGAAAAATCTGGGATGTTCTAGAAATTTTTGGAAAAAATTGGGCTTTTTTAGTTAAATGTTTGAATATTTTGATGAGTTATTCAGTAGATTTTGAATTTTTTCAACAGAATTCCAGTGAGATTTTTCAAAAAATGGTGGGTTTTTCAATTTTCGATTGAATGTTTCTGGGTCTTTTAGAGAGAAAGCAGAACATCTGAAGCTAGAGAAAAAGGAGATTAAGGCTTCTGAAGAAAAAGCAGAGAACTTAGCTTTTATACCGTCCCCACATGACATTCTTTTTGAGTGCCCAGATCTGCACGTAACATGAATAGGATCCGTGCGCCACCTATGGTTCATCCCAACTAGGGCTGTAAACGAGCCGAGCCGAGCCGAGTAGTGAGAAGCTCGAGCTCGAGCTCGACTTACAACTCGGGGCTCGATACTCGGCTCGAGCTCGATCGAGTTTTATTTTTCAAGCTCGAGCTCGATTCGTGATCGAATTCGAGCTACTCGAGCTCGCTCGATTAAGCTCGATTAATATGTAAAAATAAGCTCGATTTGTATACTCGACAAGAGTTCGATTATTCATGCTCGAACTCGAACTCGAACTCGGATTCGAAATATTTTTTTAATTAAAAAAAATAAAAATATATTTAAATATAAAAGCTCGATTAGGCTCGCGAGCTACTCGAGTCAGATATAAGAATACTCGAATTCGGCTCGATCGATAAGTCGAGCTACTCGAGCTCGAGCTCGACTCGACAATAATCGAACCGAATTCGAGTTTTTTTCGAATCGAACCCGAGTAGCTTGCGAGTACTAATGTATCATTTACACCCCTAATCCCAACCCAATCATAGGTTTTTTTTTTCTATTTTAATTTTATTTTCTAATTATATTTTTCATCTATTTTATATTTGGAGTTTTTTTTTATTTTGAGTTTTTTATTATTTTATTTTACAAGTTTTTATTATTTATTCATTTTTATTGAGTAATTTATTATTTAATGAATATTGTATAAAAATTATTTTTCTAAAAAAATAAAAAATCTTTTCAAATAAATTCATGAATCCTACCAAACTATTGGAGAATTTTTATGGATTTAAATTTTATGGAATCCACCAAACTATTAGGAAATTTCATAAATAAATTTTAAAAAATAAAAAAATAATTTTTATCCTACCAAACTATTGGAGGATTGCTTCCTAAATTAAGTCTTAATAAACTATTGGAAGATTTAATTAATTTTTTTAAAAAAACAAAATTTTTATAAATATTTTTAAATAAAATCTCACCAAACTATTAGGAGATCTGTCTCAAAGTAAATCTTACAAACTATTAAAGGACTTTACTAATTTTTTTGAATAAAATATATTAATAAATCCAATGACGGAGCTTCTTTAAAGTGAGAAACTAGTCTCCATGAATACTCTTGAGGTGAGAGAATTATTTTAAATTGCTACCAAACTATTATGGGCAATTTTAGGATTAATTTCAATACTATATATTTTGGTAAAATATAAACAAGTTTAAGGCTTAAATAATTTGAAAAATGGGTGCCGTAGGGGCGCTATAACCTTTCCCATGTATAACCATACTCCCAAACTTAAAATCTAGTTTCGTGGATCATAATTTATTATTTAAAGATACTTAAGTCAATCTTGGGACTACTCTTTAAATGGGACAAATTCGATCAGGTGGCTAATTACATCTAAACAAAAAAGATTAGTAGCGACTCCTTTATTTTATATCTAATAGTAGGTCCATGGATCTATATATTATCACACTTGCGAATATAAAAACCTTTGCAAAATCTTGAATCTTTTTAATTTTTTGTTTTGTGAAAACTTGGAACATTGGATTTTGAACTTCTATCATGAAACCTTACAAAATCTTTAATTTTCAAATTTTGATCTTTGGATTTCAAACTAAAATTTTTAATTTATTTTTCTAACTCACGATTCAATCCAAGTCACTCGTTTTCATACTTGGCTCAGTCCAGATCATTTTATTTTTTGAATTCACGGTTCAAATCTCAGTCACTTAGTTTCGATCTCAGCTCAGTCCAAATCATTTTTTTTTTACTTGTGATTCAATTTTTGAATCACTCGTTTCGATCTTGGTCTAGTCCAGATCATTTTATTTTTTTAAACTCACAGTTCAATCCCGATCACTCATTTCGATCTTAGCACGATCCAGATCATTTTATTTTTTTGACTTGTTGTTCAATTCTCAGTCACTCGTTTCGATCTCTGCTCAGTCCAGATCATTTTAATTTTGAACATCGCGGTAAATCCCAGTGACTCATTTTGATCTCGGCTCAGTCCAAATCAATTCAGTCCTAGTCATTGATTTCGATCTCAGCTCAGTCTAAATCATTTTAATTTTAAGACCTACGGTTCAATCCCGGTCACTCAGTTTTGATCTCAGCTCGGATGTAGATCATTTTATTTTTGACTTGTGTTTCAATCTTAGTCACCCGTTCTGATCTTAGCTCAATCCAAATCATTTTAATTTCTTGTTGCGGTTCAGTCTCGATCATTTTCTTATTTTGTTATTCTTCGATAAGTCTCAATTGGACTCAATTCAATCGTTTTCATATTTTTATTTTGACTTCAGCTTTAAGACCCAAACAAAATGATGTCTTTTATCTTTGTGCAATTCCTATTTCAAAGAAACTGTGTAAAGATGGGCAACTGTAGACACCCATTTTGTTCGAAATTTTTCTAAGACAAAAACAACGAAGCTTCGAGCCCAATAGGAAATTTTTCAATTTAATTTGATTTAATTTGCTTTACTTG